>CM057340.1:502431743-503074340 GCA_030015575.1 Agapanthus africanus | reverse complement strand
CTTGGTAATTTAATACGGTCACTAGGTTATCGATGCAAATGAACACTATTTACAAGGGTAAGACAATCATGCACATAATGGAGATATAGTAAATGCACTGCTAAAAACATATGAGCAATCGGTGTCGGTTGAACTATAAAAATCATATAAAATCACACGTGCATAATTAAGCAAAACGATATAAAATGAGTAGGTAGGGTATTTAATTATATGTGTAGGGTTCCTAGGCACCCTAATGAGGTCTCACAAGGCATCGATCATGCCAATTTCAAAAATTACGGTGCCGAGAAACCCTAGTGAGCGGATCGTTGGCTAGAATTCTAGGCGAAAATGAAAACTGGTTAACACTTAATTAAGAGAATACGGAAATACAACCTTTGTAGATCCGGTGCTCCACCTCCATAGCTCCGCAACTAAGTCCCCTCGCTGTCCAAATGAATTCCCGGGCTCTAGCGTCGGCTTCGTCGGAGAAATGGCGAGCTAGGTCGTCGATGTCCATGCCGAAGATGATCTACGTCGAGGCATCGCTAGATCAAGCTCTCACTTCACAAAGTCAAGAAACTTGTGAAGAAAACACACTCTACTACTTGGCAAGAGGTAGAGGATGAAGAAATAGGAAGTGGGTAGACTTTAGAATTGGATTTCTCACTTGTTTCATCAATCCACCATTGATGAAGTAAGGTTTTCTTCAAGGAAGAAGATGAAGAATAAGAAGATTATCATTATGATAAGTTATTTAGAATAGAAAAGAATATGATACTTATCATAATTTTAACCAAAGTTAGGTGTAGAGAATAGACCATGGTTAGAGTTAATGGTTAGGTTTAGGAAAAGAACAAGAATGGTTATGCTTTCAACACTTCAAGAAGTTTCCACAAAATGACAAAATAAGCCACCATTCCTTTTAATTTCTATAATGAATAAATAATCAAATAAATAAATAAGAAATTTAAACACAACCCTAACCATTTACTTAACCAAGGTTTAAACTAAATATACACCTAATCAAGCATGTATCATCAAACATGATACAAACAAATGCACAAAAATATATCACATATACAATGCGCATATCAAGTGAGAAAATCCTTTTAAAGTGAACCAATACTAGTTAATGTAAAGTAATATATCATATATATAATTATACATTAAATCATTAAATCAACACTTGATTTAACGACCCGGTCATATCGCATACAACCGACTAGTATACAATGTATCGGCTTATCGAATCAATCCTTGATTCGATAACTAGGTTATATCGCATACAACCATTCGATACATTCATCGCGAGAATAGAATACGGTATCACATACACGCATTATTCTCGGTCCCGCACATATCTCATATGCGCTCCTATTTCGTTTCGCTTGAGCCATGAAACCTCTGTGTAGAACTCTAAAGAGTCGTCAATACGCCGGCAGCAGATGATGATCATATCAAGCACCCACAAGCCGTAAGCGGTCTGCTAAACGTAACGGCCACCCGGGTATTGAGCGATCAGAAGATCAACGAGCAAGCCCGCTCACACTCCTGTGAATCCAACCAGTAACACTACCGTACAGTCCGGTCTGATCGTCTGATATGTCGCATATCTTGCCTAGGAGTGGTAAACGTCAGACCCCAATAGCTCGATAAGTCGTGTCGATATGAGGTCTATAACAATTCGAGAAACTACTGGTAACACTTACCAGTAAATCTCAGCAACCCTGGCCAGGGATTTCCTGTTATAGCCAATCGAACACAGCGCAACATCAACTCCCTATACCGGGAGAGACGAATCCGCTCCTATCGCTCATTGCCTCCATGTGACTCGGGACTGTACCCAAAAACCACCATTTTGCATGCCCTCTTGGACGTGGTAAGATGGAAATCAAAGCACAGTGGGAACCACACAAGACTCTATGACGATCTCGGGTCAACAGACTACTCTGTACCAGTGTCACCAGAGAACTGCCATCTGACGTAAGGTATAATACCATCTGGGAGTTCTCGGCGAGTCCGTCCAGTGTACCCAGTCTCCACTGAGCACCCGTACATCATCTCTGATGTCAAACACCAATGGATATGGGATCATCCATCGCCCATCTGTATGGGTCGAGAAGGTATACGCTAGTCTACTCTGGTATATCGATGCCCCGTCTCGATACACCCACGACTAGGGACTTTGAAGGATGTACTTATGGACTACCATGTCCCCACTAGTATGATCCGCATCATAGTCCAGGTAGTCAAGTACAGATCCTAAGGGCTTTACCAACATGTAACAGAGGGACAATCAGCATACACGTTAAGGTAAAGGGTAACCAGATAGCATACTATCATGTCGAGCAAGAAAGTCCTCCCTATATATGTCCCAGCATCCACTACAATATACATCCTATGTATAGTAATGGCCTCTAGGGCATACATATAACTAACAATCTCCCACTTGCACTAGGGCCATCTGTAGCAGTGGTTGTAGTATCTCATACTCAACCATCCCATAAAAGTCTCTCTCTGGGAATAGGCCTTCGTGAGTGGATCCGCCGTGTTGTCCTCTGAGTCTACTCTCCTAACCTCGATCCCTTAGAGAACAACCATCTCCATGATCAGGTGATACTACCTTAGAATATGTCTGGATCACTGATGGGACCTGCGTTCCTTGGCATAAGCCACAACTCCATTGTCACACAATGGGAGGAACATAGTTCATCTCATGAACCATTATACACCCAAACAGCCTCTTTGGTAGCATCTTTAGTAGCGATGTATCCTGCCTTTATCGTCTAGTATGCCACGGTATCTAGCTTGGAACTCTTCCAACATACCGTCCCTTTACTGAGGGTAAAGACAATGCCTGCGACTGACATTCAGTCGTCTTTATCACCCTGGAACCCTTCCAGTGATTCTCCCCAGGATTGGTTGATACCATCTCACTACAACTAGTGAGAATCCTAACATCCATTTAGATCTATCTCATAGATCCAAAAACCCAGGATTTAGGAGGTATCACTTTAATCCTATGTGGAGAATCATTTTGATAAGAGGAGATTGATCGAGCGTAACATAGGAAACTCTTTCCCTATCAAGAGTATGTCATCCACGTACTCTACGAGGATCGTCACCATACTCCCTACTACCTTTTTGTTTATACAAGGTTCATCTACCATTTTGATGATGTCAAACTCTTTGACTAATTCATCAAAACAGATGTTCCAACTCCGCGATACCTGCTTTATCCTATAAAGCATCTTGCACACGTTTCCGCTGCTCCCACTGTCTACGAAGCCCTCTGGCTGTGTACTTATAGACGCTCTCTTCCAAAATAACATTTAGAAAAGCAGTCATGACACCCAACCACCAGATATCGTAGTCATGGTATGTAGCCGTGGTAAGTAGGATCTGGATGGACTTAAGCATAGATACTTGAAAAGGTTTTATCATTATCCACAGCTGGTCAATGATGCAAACTTTTAACAAGTCTAGCTTTGAAAGTCTCAACTTTTCGATGTACACCAAGTAATCTTCTCAAGATATACTTGCTCCTGATGGGGATTTAACCCTTCAGATATAGCAACCAAAGTCCATACTTTGTTGGTGTATAAGGATTCCATCTCAGATCGCTAAGCATCCAGCCATTCTTACAGAGTCTTACTCCTGATGGCCAGCTCAAAACTAGTTGGGTCATCATCTCATGATGCAATCCTCGCTCCCACTGTCATAGAGAAACCGAAGTATCTCTCAGGTGGGTGAGGAACCCTACTAGATCGGCGGAGAGGCTGAGGTTCGTTGGTTTCTACTGAATCCTTTGGTTGTACCAAATCATCTGCTGTAGTTTGTATAGCTGGAACACTTCCAGTTCTACATAACAGACCTTGCCTCGAGCTTGTCCGGATTTTGCTTTTAGACATAGACCGGACAACCCCAAATCTTAACTAGCTTAAGACATGGGCTCTTCCCTTTCCATATCTCATATGGAGTGGTAGGCAACTGATTTGATTCGAACCTATTCAATAGGTATGCAGCTTCTCAAGTGCATAACCCCTAAAAGGAAATAGGTAACTCAGTAATACTCATCATAGAGCACACCATATCATATAGGGTGTGATTGCTCCGCCCCGATATACCATCGTGCCATGGTGTATATGGAGGAGTAATGCTGAGAGAGAATCTCATTCTCCTTTAGAATAGTCCAGGATTTCCGTGCTCAAGTATTCTCCTCCTTGATCACATCAAAGGACATAATACTTATACCCGTATTTTGGTTCTCTACTTCTAACATATATTCTGTGAATATCTCAAAAGGTTCGGACTTGTGTTTCAACAGGAACATAGGTTTGAAACTCGAAAGATCATCAGAGAACGTAATGAAGTATAAAGAACCAGTCCTGGCATGTGTAGACATGGGACCTACATACATCAACATGTATCATCCCAAGAGTTCACTAACTCTTTCTCTGTTTCCAATAAACAGGGCTATGGTCATCTTATCTTTGTGACATGACTGGCGAGTTTCATAAGATGTAAATTCAAACTGATTTAAATATGCATCTAAATGTAACTCTAGCTAGTCGGGTCATATTGATCTGACCTAGTCTACAATACCTCAAGAAGGATCCGTTCATTTCTGAACTCTTCCTCTTATGTGTGTTCTGTATACTAAGAACTGTAGTTTGATTTAGAACATCAACGCTTTTAGATAACGTGCCTGATCCGATCAACTTTTGATATAGGAAATGTTCAAAACATTATCCAACAATACAAAATTTTATCATTTCTTTACTAATAAAGAGACTGATATGATTTTGTATATCAGGTTCGGTATCTAATAACATTCGTTTAGAATCAATGTATTGGTAATACAGGGTGACAGTGACCGATAGACTTGGCTGCAACACTTGCCCCGTTTTCTGC
Source organism: Agapanthus africanus (assembly GCA_030015575.1). Classification (NCBI taxonomy): domain Eukaryota; kingdom Viridiplantae; phylum Streptophyta; class Magnoliopsida; order Asparagales; family Amaryllidaceae; genus Agapanthus; species Agapanthus africanus. The sequence continues at coordinate 503,069,444 of CM057340.1, read as the reverse complement.
CTCATGAAACTTATCACCCGTTCTCAGTTTTTCTACCCTTTTATAGCCCTATGTAACAGATTACATATCTGGGATCCTGATCCGGTATCATATACCCAGGATGCGGAGGATACTGAGAATTAGTTCTGTATAATGAACACACCCGAAGATGATGCATCAGCATGCACTCTCTTCGTTTGGGCGGCACGGGAATTCTGGTAATCCCCATTTTCCTGCTCTGTCTTATAACAATTATAAGTTGGAGCGGGACCAACGTTCCCCAGCTCAGTATAACAAGCGGGTTCAGTCAATAATCCGTATTATTATCTTGATTAAGGCGTGATATGGTCGCTACCAGAAGAGAGAGAGAAGAAAACACTCAGCGTGCGCTCTTGCAAGAATAGATTGGTTATTATTTTATCTAATCAGGATGGCTCCCACTGCTTTTTATCAAATCTTCCTTCAAACCCTAAAAGGAAAGACTAGCCGGGATTAATTACACACTACAAGTTCGCCAATCTTTCAGCCAGGCCAGTGTCGGTACTTTGAGGGAGGTCCCCCGTGCTTTCGCACGAACCTAATTAATGTAAACCTCGTTTTCCCAGAGGCGTAACCCCGTTGACACCTTTCTAGACACCTACTTGATCGGCTAATTGTAATGTATAAAACTCTCCCAGGAGTAACACTTATTCGCAGCGGGTATCGGGATCCAACTATCTCATAGAAGGTATACAATCTCATTGCAAATCTCAACACTTGAAATTCCCGATAATATTTTGCCCCTAGCGTCCTATGACCTTGACGGAGGCCAAACAACCCATAGTCCGCTAGTCAAGTTCAACCCGTCATTTCCTGATTGAATTAAACCCACCCGCACGACCCTTGACGGAGGCCAAACAACGCCGTACGAATACCCTAATCCAATCGCATCATATGCTAGCAGATAAGCACTAGTTAGCTACCGTACACTACGCCTTGACGGAGGCCAAACAACCGCAGCACGAATACTAACTAGTACGTATCTGAAATGACGGAGGGCTACGACAGGTTTTTCTGAAAACCTATTGCGTAATGAACTTGATATCGTTGTAGAATCAAATGATTTTGAAATGGAGTGCTTTTGAGGCTTTTCTAGTTTTGCTAAAGGAGTCACTCCCGGTGAAGGGATCGTCGGTCCTTTCCTCGTCGAATGAGGTGCGGGATATATCACATATATCACTGTGCAAAGCAAAAACTCTTAAAAGCAATCAAAAGACAAACCGAGTGTGTAGCATCTGCCAGTTATTGCTAAAGGAGTCACTCCCGGTGAAGGGATCTCGGTCCTTTCCTTATCGAATAAGGTGCAGGATATATCACATATACCGCTGTGCAAAGCAAGAACTGTAGCTACCTGTTTTATTTTGAAATTCGATTCTACAACATCTTAGGTTTCTTTTATTTCATTAATCTCATTAATGAAGTCCCATCATTTAAGTACCTAAACATCACAGATAAATACGACGTACACTTATGCCATCCGCATTCGCCTCGATGTCCCCTCGTGCACCGTTAGGTTAGGTAACTAACGGCAGAGCGGGGCAGGGCTAGCACGGGTGTAAAACATAAGTAACGTCTATATAATATATCATATATACTATATACTGTATCTATCACAGAACATCACATGATCACATCACAGATATCGCAGCAGAAGAATCATATGAAATATTGGATATACTAGGACGTCCGTGTTTTGAATACGAGCCAGTATAAAACACGGATTCCACGGTCGCGATGAATAGCCAAACCCACACCCCTAGACCCCTACGAGAGCGGCAAGCAACCCTACCAATTCTGGAGTTAGGAGACCCGGACTCGACTCCTCGAGTTGGTCTCCCACTGGACTCCAGAACCCGGTTACTTGTGCCCTCCTCCTTGGGTCTATCCTAGTGCAGAAAAGTAAATAATATACAAACGGTGACAACTTCCGCAGCCTGGAAGCGCCCCAAATAAAAGAATATTACATACAAGTTTTTACATGAATGAAAATGAAAAACACTCATCTCACATAAAAACCCCCCGGCTATTCAATCACGACGATCCAATATAACATATCCAGCAACACATAACATCACATGTCATCAACGTAAGTAAACATGCGTATCCCAATTGTCGTTGACATATAGCAACGAAACCGGCGATATCACATATTACACTTACGGTCACAGAAAAGAAAGTGTAAAACTACAACAGTTGGAATCCGCAACCACCTCAGATATCGCATGCCTGACTAAATGAATTACTTAGACATCGCATGCCTAACAATTATAAACCCCGCATTTTAGTCTCAAATATCGAAAACACTTCTCAATATCAAGTTGGGCAATTCAACAAGATTCCCAAGATCCTGATCGAATACTCGTCGCAAGCTTCAGTAGACGGCCGCACCCCCGATACCGTCGACGAAGTGCACCAAGGCGGAACACCGCTGCCGCGAGCACCCGGACGTATGCTTTCGGCGACGGGGTTCTCCTACAGTCACTTGGTCGGGGCTATGGAGCGAGGCTGTCTATTAAGTTTACCCGGCGAGTATCCGCGTACGCTACGTGATTGCGACGGACTTTTGATCACATCAAAATTCCGTGGCAACCGATCAAGTGAGACTAAAGTGCTATGTTTATAACATTCATTCAGTTATCTCATAACTTATTGTGAATTCCAATTATTGTATCCCATTCCGGATAAATAGAAAATGTCAAACTTTCCGATCGAACAATCGAACACCCAAGTTTTCTCGATACAGCTCAACACATGAAATAAGTCTAACAACATTCAGTTCGTGCCTCAGTAGCAACGGTCCAGCAGTAGAAGGGTCAAGCCAACGCCTCACATGTGGCACGCCGTACTGCCCCAAACCCGAAGGTTCAAAGGGCAGTTCAAGACGGTCACATAATCGAGTTAAGCTTTGTTGTCTTCTAGAGGGTCCATCGCGTTACTTGCACTACTTAGAATGTTGTCAAACTACGGAAAAAATCCAACACATGGAAATTTCCCGACAGGGGAAAAATTGGGTATTTATATCCGGTCGAACTTTTTAACATATTCTATAATTTATCCGGAAAGCCACATAGACAAAATTTGATACTCCGATCGAAACACCGAATCCCCAAAACAACTCCAGAAAATTCAACTCTTGAATAAATATTAAAAATTCCCAGAAAAATCAGCATCTGAAAACATGAATTACTGTGCAGAAAGGGGAGGATGACGTCACCATGTTGCCGCGGAACCGCCGCAGAAGCAAGGCTTCTGCCGCGGTTCCGCCGCCGTTTATACTGTTCATGAAAAAAATTTTGCGCCGTAATTCTTATATTTCCCTGCTGAATTTTTTAGCAATTTTTAATTTTGAAAAATCCCAGTTTTTGAAAAAAGGACAGAGAGCTATTTTGGGTTCTAAATTTCGGTTTGATCGGACTTCAAATTGCGTCTAGACTTTGCCTAAGGCTCTAGTTAGGCTCTGATACCACTGTAGGGTTCCTAGGCACCCTAATGAGGTCTTACAAGGCATCGATCATGCCAATTTCAAAAATTACGGTGCCGAGAAACCCTAGTGAGCGGATCGTTGGCTAGAATTCTAGGCGAAAATGAAAACTGGTTAACACTTAACTAAGAGAATACGGAAATACAACCTTTGTAGATCCGGTGCTCCACCTCCATAGCTCCGCAACGAAGTCCCCTCGCTGTCCAAATGAATTCCCTGGCTCTAGCGTCGGCTTCGTCGGAGAAATGGCGAGCTAGGTCGTCGATGTCCATGCCGAAGATGATCTACGTCGAGGCATCGCTAGATCAAGCTCTCACTTCACAAAGTCAAGAAACTTGTGAAGAAAACACACTCTACTACTTGGCAAGAGGTAGAGGATGAAGAAATAGGAAGTGGGTAGAATTTAGAATTGGATTTCTCACTTGTTTCATCAATCCACCATTGATGAAGTAAGGTTTTCTTCAAGGAAGAAGATGAAGAATAAGAAGATTATCATTATGATAAGTTATTTAGAATAGAAAAGAATATGATACTTATCCTAATTTTAACCAAAGTTAGGTGTAGAGAATAGACCATGGTTAGAATTAATGGTTAGGTTTAGGAAAAGAACAAGAATGGTTATGCTTTCAACACTTCAAGAAGTTTCCACAAAATGACAAAATAAGCCACCATTCCTTTTAATTTCCATAATGAATAAATAATCAAATAAATAAATAAGAAATTTAAACACAACCCTAACCATTTACTTAACCAAGGTTTAAACTAAACATACACCTAATCAAGCATGTATCATCAAACATGATACAAACAAATGCACAAAAATATATCACATATACAATGCGCATATCAAGTGAGAAAATCCTTTTAAAGTGAACCAATACTAGTTAATGTAAAGTAATATATCATATATATAATTATACATTAAATGATTAAATCAACACTTGATTTAACGACCCGGTCATATCGCATACAACCGACTAGTATACAATGTATCGGTTTATCGAATCAATCCTTAATTCGATAACTAGGTTATATCGCATACAACCATTCGATTTATTCATCGCGAGAATAGAATACGGTATCACATACACGCATTATTCTCGGTCCCGCACATATCTCATATGCGCTCCTATTTCGTTTCGCTTGAGCCAGGAAACCTCTGTGTAGGACTCTAAAGACTCGTCAATACGCCGGCAGCAGATGATGATCATATCAAGCACCCACAAGCCGCAAGCGGTCTGCTAAACGTAACGGCCACCCGGGTATTGAGCGATCAGAAGATCGACGAGCAAGCCCGCTCACACTCCTGTGAATCCAACCAGTAACACTACCGTACAGTCCGGTCTGATCGTCTGATATGTCGCATATCTTGCCTAGGGGTGGTAAACGTCAGACCCCAATAGCTCGATAAGTCGTGTCGATATGAGGTCTATAACAATTCGAGAAACTACTGGTAACACTTACCAGTAAATCTCAGCAACCCTGGCCAGGGATTTCCTGTTATAGCCAATCGAACACAGCGCAACATCAACTCCCTATACCGGGAGAGACGAATCCCCTCCTATCGCTCATTGCCTCCATGTGACTCGGGACTGTACCCAAAAACCACCGTTTTGCACGCCCTCTTGGACGTGGTAAGATGGAAATCAAAGCACAGTGGGAACCACACAAGACTCTATGACGATCTCGGGTCAACAGACTACTCTGTACCAGTGTCACCAGAGAACTGCCATCTGACGTGAGGTATAATACCATCTGGGAGTTCTCGGCGAGTCCGTCCAGTGTACCCAGTCTCCACTGAGCACCCGTACATCATCTCTGATGTCAAACACCAATGGATATGGGATCATCCATCGCCCATCTGTATGGGTCGAGAAGGTATATGCTAGTCTACTCTGGTATATCGATGCCCCGTCTCGATACACCCACGACTAGGGACTTTGAAGGATGTACTTATGGACTACCATGTCCCCACTAGTATGATCTGCATCATAGTCCAGGTAGTCAAGTACAGATCCTAAGGGCTTTACCAACATGTAACAGAGGGACAATCAGCATACACGTTAAGGTAAAGGGTAACCAGATAGCATACTATCATGTCGAGCAAGAAAGTCCTCCCTATATATGTCCCAGCATCCACTACAATATACATCCTATGTATAGTAATGGCCTCTAGGGCATACATATAACTAACAATATGTACAGAAAAAATAGTTTCGTGTCAATCGGGTTTCAGGTTTACTAGTTATGGTTATTCTATTTTAAGTGTTTACTGCTGGAAATCCAATTTCTGAATTGGGAGTCCGTTTCGTAACACGTTTTACTCCCTGTTGGGAGCATAATTAGGTGACGTTACTGTTCAACTAATTGTAAGGTTATGAATTAACTTTACAGAACAGGAGATGGATAAATAATAGTCATTTGGTTTAGGAGTTATGATCAGATTACCGATGAAGGGTGCAAGCTGAAATGACAGAAATTTGCCGTACATGTCAATTGTTTAACATATGATTTAAATACCAAATGATACTGAAATTTGGTGAAACTGGTACCATTGGAAAGCTAAAACAATTGTCTACTCATCAGTAATTGGCTCCGCACACTATCACAATTAAACAGCAAGGTTTCAGGGGTATAACTGCAAGTCAAAGGTATGTTCCTTCTCTAGACTGTGGTCCAAGGTCAGGTAAGTTCTTTATTTTCGATATTCAGAGGATACATCTGACAGTAAACTTCTACGTTGTGTTAAATATTATGCAGTACCCTTCACAACGAACCCAGGCACGCTGCGATTGGATTTTTCTGGAATAAATTATGAATTTAATAGTGTCAAACATTCGGTAAAACACAAGTTTCGGCATAGACATTAGGGGCATCACTTTAGGTGTGTAATTGCGTTCTTTGCTATGAAACTTTTAATGTGTCGCTATCTATCACTAAACAAATATAAATATCAGTAGTACCGCCATCTAGGCGTAAAGGCGGGAATTGACCTAAAGAGAGTCGCATTAGTCTGTTTCAATACTCGACTTGGGGTATCGAATCCGTTGTCAAACATTATCCGATTGGTGCCAATTTTCAATATGTTGTTCATCATCGTGTATAGAATTTATTGGTTACACAAAAATTAATGGGTGTTTTACACTAAAGTTTCAATTTCGGTTCAGTTAATATTAAAAGTGTTATACTCATACACAAAATGTCCTAACTATAGCATGAAAACAAGTGAATGGATTCACTTGTCTTGGTCGCTGAGATAGAAGCGACGAACGTGCAAATTATGCACCTCGACACACGAGGCAACGATAAACGTCACGGAACCAGCACGGCGGGACGCAAGGCTCGAGCGTGATAAAGGTTGTGACGGACGTGTGCGATGTTGCGGCGGCGACTGCGTTAACGACCATGACGACTACAGAGACCGAGTCCATGGCTTGGACAGCGACAAAGGTGACGGGAAAAGAGGCTTCGGCGACTGCAACAGGTGCTCGATGAATTGACAGGGCTTGATTTTGTTGTCGATGAGACACGGAGCTAGACACGGTGAAGCCACTGTGCTGGGGTGCTATTTGGGCACAGCTTGGCATGGGCCGCGGCGACAGCAGTGAGGAGGTAGCCGGCGGCAGTGGGATGGCGGCGGCAGCGATGAGCTCAGACGGCGCGGGCGGTGATGGATTGCAGCCCGGACTCAGGATTGTGGTGCTGGAGTCGAGGATGAGCAGGGGGTGTTGGGACCTCGTCGGCGGCGCTAAAGGCTTCTCAGTGACGGATCGTGAAGGAAGTGTTGTCGCCGGAGATGGAGGAAGGGGTTGGGTTCAGGTTTTGGGAGCTTGATGCAAGGCAGTGATCTTGGAGATGGGGTCGGTAGCTGGAAGAGGGATGGAGTCGAGAGGAGGAGGAAGTTTTCGGGTGGAGTTGATGGCCGGAGGTTGTTGAGGGTGTTGGTAGGGGCGATCGAAGGTAAAGGGAGGTGGAAGAAGATGGTGAGCTCGGTTGGTTCTATGGGCCGTCGTTGGAGAAGCTGGTGACGGTGGCGAAGACGAGGATCTTCAGCTGGCGTGAAAGTGGTCGGCGCTGAGCTCATCGGGGAGTTGGTGGGCGGAGGAGAGAGAGGTTGCAGAGGGGCGATGGAGCTCGGGCTTGGGTCCACGTTGGAGGAGTTCGTTGGCGATGGTGGAAGTAAGGTGATGGGTGTGGATTTGGTGAAGCTCTGTGGGAGGTGTTGGTGGTGCCGTCTTCATGGAGGCAGGGACGTTGGGGGTGAGGTCGGGGAGATGGGACAGTGGGGGAGTGAGGGAAAGAGAGAAATTGAGAGAGTGAGATGGAAAGAGGGAGGGAACTGTGATGAGGAAGGCGTTGTGGGAATCGCGGGGGTGTTGCGAGGAGGAAGGGCAATTGTGAGGAGTACGGAGTCGTGGAGGAGCGCGGGTCGTGGGGCGTAGCATGAGGGAGGCAGGAAAAGAGAAGGAGAGGAAGAAGATGGACGTGGGGAAAGAGGGTTACGGGTTGGGTTGGGTAGGTTTAGGGTTGGGTTGAGGGAGATGGGCAGTGGGCTGGGCTGGGTTTAGAAAATAAAAAGGGTTTGGGGGTTTGGGTTGTTTAGGGTTTAGATTAGGTTTCAAAGAAGAAAAGAATTTAGAAAAATTTAGAATTTGGAATTAGGGTTTAGAAAATATAGGGAAAAATATGTGGAAAATATTTGGAAATAAGTTAAATAGAAAACATACGAGATACAGACAATAGAGTACAAAATAAACTAGTGGGTATTACAATATTTACTATTTTGCTAGAATAATATTATTATGAACACAATAAAAAGAGAATTTTATTATATCTAAATTATGATAAATAATAACTTGGATTTCATATTTAACCAAATATATATTTTATTTATTTATTATTATATTTTTTTAATGAATGCCATTGACATAGGAATGCATGCTCTGTAAAATAAACCCGATTTTTTTTTAACTGCAAAGGAAACTTCTTCGATTCCATTCGCCTCACATATGGTGCAAAAAAAAAACTAATCTTCCTTGACAAAAGACCACATGGATCTCTAATTCCAGTCGCAAAAATACGGAATTGGTTGCCATCTTCAAATTGTCGTTGTCATTCTATAGATCCGCCTGATTGAAGCATTGAGCGTCAAACCCGAGTTGATAAGTTAAAGGGCCTGAATTTGCTGTGCATTAGGAAGAGAATACCTGGTTGGTCCATTTAAATATCTGGGAAACAAACCCGTTATGGAAACATTTTTTTTTATAAATTTTTTCAGAGAACCCTCATTTTGGATTTAATCAGATTTGATCTTAGTGTGTGGGATTAACTAACACATGCAACATTCAATATTGGGAACTTTACAACAAAACAAAAGGGAAAATTATTATGTGGCCGTATACATTTGGACAAGAGAGAGAAGAAATAGGAATATGGGTCCCACACGTTGCGCAAGGCTGCCCGAAATTCTTTCCTTTCTCTCATCCCCTGTCCGAACGTATTACACCCGGCATATGGAATAATTTATCAGTAGGTATTATTCATTTGGGCACTTCCTCTTTTGGGGAGAGTACCGGATTCGAACTCCGGAAAACCAAGACGGAAAGTGGCAACAAATTAACGCGTCGTGGCTAATTCTTGGGTCCCTAAGTGCGTTTGTGTGTTGCCTGCTTGTGTGTGATGTGTGCATGGTGTATTTGTATGTGTTGTATACATAGGTTAGGATTTATAGTTGCCTTGGTTCAATTAGCAAGTTTATCATACTATTTGGGCCTGAGGCCCATGGTTATTCTTATAGACACATCTAATGGTATCTAATAAATTTCGAAGAAAGATTAAATTTGGACCCATAGAAGAACTGAGAACCGTTTATTGATTTACATTCAACCGGTAATCCAATATTACCACAAAATCGACTCCTTTGGATTAATTGCAAGTAACTTGTGGCAATTTTTCTCCCAAAAGTACTGGTAGCCCACATCAATAAATGACATGGCCCAAATGGCTCTTAAATGCATAAACGGACATGAGACACATCTTCAACACGTTTTGTATCCACACTCATGCATATGAGTAGAAGCCTCTTCATTCCCTGTCCCGCGTCAAGTCTTATAGCATAATTGCAGAACCTTACAAATATAATGAATTATACAACAAATCCTTCTTCTGCTTTTCAGAAGTAACACCAAAAATTAATGCATAATGCATTGTTTATGTCCCACAAACGACCCAGCCCAGTTTGCAAGAGCTTTATTCATTGACAAATCATGAACAAACGATCATATATAATTAGCAAAATGAGAAGTAAAAATGTGTTAATGAGAGGATTAACTCATCTTCTTCTTTCTCCTCCAAAAAAGAAAGAAAAGAAAACGAATAACTTATAAATAACACATGATGAGAGAATAGTTCATGATGATCAGTTCCCTCCATTGTCACCAATTGCTGAAGCAGGAGCTGCGAAAAATAATTTAAAAAACAGATAAGAAATTTAAAGAGATATTTATGTATGTGCAGAGGTATTGGACACCTGGAGAAATAACTGAAAAATTGTTGCAAATCATCTTTAACTAAATTATAATTACTAGTATTTTAAGTCAGCATATGATGTGCAATATTCAAATTTTGGAGATCTAGGGTTTCTCATAAAGTTAAGCTGTTCTTTTCGTTTGATTTGTATGAGTACGATACCGACAATAGATAACTTGCAAGAAAGGATGGCAGAGACCATCTATTTGTTCTCTTTGTAAAATATATCAGGGAGATAACGTGTAACATTCAACCGTATAGCTATATATCTTCGAATTGTGAATTTATTGGAGAATTAATAACACAAATTTTGGAGAGATCTCATCGAATGTTATAAGGTAATAAATTTATAATAAATTAAAATAATAAAACATAAATATATTTAAATTACAGAATTAGCATTATCAACAAACTCAAAAAAAAAAAATTTGACAAAATACAAATAATTATTTAAAAATCCATAACTAAACTCTGAAATTTTCTTAAATATTTCAAAGTAAAAAACTAATAACAGCTTAAGTAAACCAATAAAACATAGATAATTAAATTCCAGAATTTACAATTATATTTATTTGTGGATATTTTATTATAGTAATTACGTACATCAGTGCCATTCATAATGCTTGTTTGTATAACTTAAAAATTCGTTAAGTTAATGGTTAAGAATTTCTAATTTATATAGGAAGACTATTGGAATAATATGACTGAAAAAAGTGTTCAACGAATTTGTTTTTAGGAATACTATTAAGTATGTATAGATGGGTTCTTATTTCTTATTTGAGAGCAAACTTTTAATCAAACAATCTGCCGTGTTTTTCACCGATCCGTCCTTGTCATTTTGATCAACATGTTTTATATAGGTTATGAATAAAGTTTCACGAGATTTAGAGAACTCTAATATGTTCATCAAGCGTACTGAAAATACGATTGCTTGATCGATATATTAGAGATCTCTAAATCTTGTAAAAGTTGATATGTAACTTATCTAAAACACGTAGATCAAAGTGATTGGGACGGATCGGTGGAAAAAAACGAGTTGTGGGTTAAAAAATTTGACCTCAAATTAAGAAATGAGAACCGGTGTAATATATATAGGATCAGCTCCCTATATCTAAAGATTTGAGAATCAAGCAGGCAATTTTAACCTGAGTATCCCTCTCCCTTCGCATTATATCAGTAAAGATAAATTGATGAGCGAAAAACTACCTTTGGTGGTGGAGGCGTCCGGACCACAGAATACGCAATAGAAGCAAAACCATTTGGAATGGGTCTTCTCGCACTCGGCCCGGCACTCAGCCTCACAGTCATAGGGCTGCCCATCGACGGGCCTCACCGTCGCCAGAAGAAGCAAGCAAAGCCCAATCACCAAGATAGCCCTTGATGACGCCATATCCTTTCTCTCCTCTCTTCTCTTTTCTCTGTCTTTATTAATTGATTTTAAATTTTTTTTAGAGAGAATTAAGATTGGTGTTTATATAAGATGAGTTTGGTTAGTTAATTGTGGATACGTGTTTGGTTAATTGTGGTGGTTAATTTGCTTAAAATAGTTACTTTTTTCCCTCAAATAATTGATGGTGCACATAGGAGAGAGGCTAATGTGCAATGAAGAGAAAAAATCCTCTCAATTACTAAGTTGATTAGGATAGATAAATATATTGAGTCCATATTGATCATCATGATCCAATAATGATCAATTAGTAAATTGTTCATGATCTTGTAAAATATCATATTCGTGAGTGGCATTATGGCTAGTGGTAATTAAACCACTTCGCAGCAAAGGTCTAGGTTTCAATTCCCATTATTATAAATGTGCCCAACAGTAATGGAAAATTGGCAGCGGTTCAAACCGTTACCAATTTACAGTAACGTAAAACTAAGTAAAACTTCAAAACCTTGAAATAAACAGAAACGTAAAACTAATTCAAATTAAATTTTAAACTAAGTATATGATACTCGATGAAAATATGAAATTTTCAAATTCTCATCGATAATCATATGAGAAAATCAAAACGCGTCTTAATCCCCGTCTATCGGTTAACATACGTTCGATATTCGTCGTGATATAAAACTACACGAAAGTTGTTAAATATCGGACGGTAACGTTCGGTTCTAACAACCGTCGTGTAGTTTATTTGATGAGAAAATTCAATCATATAATAACCGATAGATTTTTCCACTGTGGAAAAGTTAGGAATGTATAAAGAAAACACTTACATTCATTTGTATTTTCATTCGTTTCGAGATATTTCTTCGGTATTTTTCCGTTGGTTCTCCGTGTACAAAAATAGATTAGATGTTCATTTCAATGTTGTTTGACAGTATTGAAATGATTATCTTTTTTATTACAGTGTACCCGGAGAACAGCGGGGAGGTGCTGCTAAAATTTTCTCGAAATGGATGAAAGCACGGGTGAATGGGTGTATACCCTATACATTCTTAATAGGATAGAAGTCTTATCCTCGATAGCCGTTGTCCTCGACATCTAATATAGAACCGTTAATATCATCATCATCTTTCTTGGAAGAAGAATCCAACTCCCGTGCTATGAGCATTTGCTCTCGGTCCCTCATAATTTTGATAGTTAAATCGTCAATTGAAACTAAACCAAATCCTGTAATTGTCGTCGTAGTTAGCATGTACGAACAAGTATTAAATACTTGCCTCAGAGATGATGAAGATGAAGAAGATGGTTGCGATTTGATGGTGATCAGTCTCGTTTGGAGTTGGGGTCGGTCGTTGCGGCGGTCGAGGGTGATGGGTTTGGGGTAGATGAAAACGTGCGTGAAGGGGTCGACTTAGGTTTATTTTAGAGGAGAGAGAAGATGAGAGAGTGATTGGAAAGAGAAAATAAGATTTGTTTTTGAAAGATATGTTAGTGTATATGTCCTAGAGGCCATTACTATATCATACTAGTATGCATATTACTTAATGGAAGCTTGGGATATTCATCTTGTATTGACAATCTTGCTCAAAATGGTAGTACGCTACTTGGTTTGTTTCTGCTTTAATGTGTACATGTGTTTCTTTTAGCATATCACCTTTACACATTAGTGGAGCCCTTAGGATCTTTGCTTGATTACCAGCGTTGTGATGGCAGTCACACTCGTGGGGGCTGGGTAATCTATAAGCACATCCTTATGCAGGTCCCTAGTCGCAGGACTATCGAGACAGGGCATCGATACTCCGGAGTAGACTAGCGTATGCGCTTCTTATCCCAGCTTGGGAGACGGTCTGTCCCACAGCCGTCAGTACGTCGTACTTGAGATAGTATGCGGGTGCTCGTTAGGTTACGAGTACACTGGACAGGACTCGTCGGGAACTGTTGGTTGGTATTATACCTATCGTCAATTATTAGTTCCCAGGTGACATGAGTACAGCTTAGTCCGCTGACTTGACATTGTCACTTCGTCTCGAGTGTGTTCCTACTGTATTTTGATTACTACCCTACCACGGCTCAAAGGAGTCGTGCAAACAAGTAGTTTTTGGGTGCAGTCCCGAAGCACTTGGAGGCAGTGACGGTTAGACAGGATTCGTCTCTCCTGGTATTGGGGGTTGATATCGCACTGTGTCTAGGAGAGCCATTACACAAAGTCCCTGGCCAGGACAAGCGAGATAGACTGGTAGGTTTCCAGTGTTATCTCAGGTGTTCTGGGCTACACTCCGACATGACTTGTACCGCTAGTACGGGACTGACGTTTACCGCCCCCCTAGGCCCGCCATGCGATGTTCTTAGACGAACAGACCGGACTGTACGGAGACTGTCACATTCAGGCTCAGGAGGAGTTCAGATGGGTTTCACCTCGTCAGTCTTCTTATCGGCATCTACCTGGGGGGCGTTACGCACAGCTAGTGCCGCTTGCGGTCTGTGGTTAAACCCACTGCCAGCGTAGTGTCGAGTCTTTAGAGTCCCACACAGAAAGCTATTCGCCTTTAGGCAAAAGAGTAGAGATCGCATGGTTTTGCGACAGGTCGCATGGTTTTGCGATAGGGTTCGGTCACATCCGTGCACTTGTGCACGTTTAGTGTCCGGACAGTTAACACTAGCGGGCTTTGGTTTAAGCCAGATCCTAGTGTAAGTTTTGGGATTGGTTTTATCTCGTTTGTGTTCGTGTTCCTCGGAACGCGGATGCAGGTGTGTATGCACAGTTGACAGAGAGACAGAGGCAGAGGATTCTCATTGGGGTTGTTGACTGTTGACTGTTGACTATTGACTTTTTGCTAAACCCTAATGAGAATAAGAAATATAATTAACAATAATATTAATTAAGTATTATAGTGACATGGTTATTGAGGGGTTGACTTTGTTGACTTGTTGAATTTGTTGACTAGATTGGAATAGTTGACCATCATCATTACAATGGCTATCATTTCATGGCAAAGATTTTTGCTTGCTTGTTTCTTTTTGCAAAATGAGTGCATGAAATGATATGGCCATTTTGACTTGAACTATCACATAATACTTGATTACAATTATTTGTTATGATGACTTGGGATTATGAGAGCTTGGATGGCAAAAAGGGTTACTCATTCTCTCATTGGCTTTCTCTCTCTTGCTTGAGCTCTCCCTCTTCCTCTTGCTCTCTCTAGTCTATGATTCACTTGTCTCATGTGTTGAGAAGCAAGAACCATAGAGATAAATCCCAACACACTCCTCTACTCATCCTAGTTCACAAGGTTTAGCAAACCAAGTGTTCTAGTTTCTTCTAGTTTGAAGAGAAGCCAAAGGTAGAAGCTTTCAGGTGGATCCATTTTCGGCGCAAGGAGACGACGAGGTGAGGCCGATCCATACACCGCAAAGAGTTGAAGACGAAGGAGTTCAAGAAAGGTATAACCCCCTAACCGAGTAGGTAAAACTCTTGTTAGGTTTGTTAGATAGTTGTTTGACAAAGATCCGTATTTTGAGTCCATGTTACCACCTCTTGAAAAATTATTTTTCATCATTTCCACAAGCCTGTAAGTACCGGGAGAGGTAACGTGGACTTCCAGTGGTATCAGAGTCTATTTAACCACTATCTAACATGTTAGCAAGGTAAGTAGAAGTTCGATCATAGAAAAAGTCGCGAAACACGCCCGGGTTGCATACTTTCTGTCGAATTTTTCCACTGTTCCAAAAATAATAAATCATGCCTTCAAATTCGACTCAGGGTTTTTACATCTCACTGTAGAAAAATGGTCAAGAGAGCCCATCAACGTGCCGCGGAACCGCGGCAGGAGCTTGCTCTTGCCGCGGATCCGCGGCCGAGTTGACTCGGCCGTGGAAGATTTTTCTTGCAGTGAGGTCATAGGGGTGTTTTGAGATTTTTACAATATGTGTTTTCTGCCTAGATTTTCCAGAAAGAAAAATTTATTTTTGGGGCTTGAAAATCCATATTTTTATCAAACTTCTAAAGATTAAAGCTAACGAGTTTATATCTGTGATGTGTTATATGTATTGAACGTCTGCTAATTTCTAAACGTCGATTAGTAGGGGTTATACATATCTGTGATCTGTAATGTTGATGGTATGTGTATATGAATTCATTGGATTGTCGTGGGTAAATAGCCGGGAGTTGTGAGACGAGAGTTTTCTTTTCTTTCAATTCATGTAATTTGTAATTGATGTAATATTATTTGTATGGCCGCACAACCGGGTCGGGGTTGTAGCCGTCATTGTATAATTTCTTTTTACTGTTTTTGCTCCTAAGATAGACCCAAGATGGGGTGCACAAACTACCGGGTATCTCGAAGTGCCGAGTGGCCTACTCACGAGTTGAGGGAGGTTGCTTCACTTCGGGTACTTGGCGGGTAGTTTGCCGCACCCGTAGGGGTCTAGGGTGGGGTTTGGCTATTCACCGCAACCGTGTAATCCGCTTTTCGTTACAGGCTCGTACGAATTGCGGATTCCTAGTATATCCAATGTGTTCATCTGTGATCTGGATTGGCTATCATTGCAATATATCTATATATGATAACTATTTAGGCGTTGCTTATATTTTGCATCCGTGCTAGTCCAGCCCCCGCTCTGTCGTTAGTTAAGTAATCTAACGGGTAATGACGGGGCCCCGTGGCGAATGCGGATGGCATAAGCGTACGTCATATTTTGGTTGTTTTCTGCAATGGTAGGATTAAATGATGGGACGCATTAAAAAGAATTAATGCAAGAAAATAAACCAAAGTAAAGTCGTTGGAACACTTTCAAAACCACTCGGTTCTTTTCAAAAACCAACTTTTAAATGCGGAGCTTGAGCCACTCCTTTTAAAAGCTATCTCGTTCCATCGATTATATCAAGTTCACTACGTTCACGGTTTCGCCAAAACCATTCGTAGCCCTCCGTCGTTTCACATGAATAGTCAATAGTATTCAAGCTATGTATGTTGGCCAAAGTCAAGGCATAGTGATTGGTAGCTATTGGGTA
This sequence comes from Agapanthus africanus, assembly GCA_030015575.1. Classification (NCBI taxonomy): domain Eukaryota; kingdom Viridiplantae; phylum Streptophyta; class Magnoliopsida; order Asparagales; family Amaryllidaceae; genus Agapanthus; species Agapanthus africanus. Next base: position 503,053,022 of record CM057340.1, on the reverse strand, counting down.
TTCATGTGCAGCATAGATAGATGCGTTGGTTTGGGACAGTCGTACTGCCATGTTCGCCAAAGTCAAGAGTATGTACGGGTGGGTTCAAATTAATCTGGAGAATGACGGGTAGAACTTGACATATGACTTATGATATTTTGGCCAAAGTCAAGGTCATAAGAGCATGGGGCAAAAATCCACATCGGGAGTTTCAAAAGAACTGAAACTTGCTAGTGTTGCATACCATTTGGAGTGTGATGATTCTGGTAGGATTCCTTCAGTTTTATCACGCAATGATATTTGGATCCCGATCCTACTGTGAGTATATGCTACTCCTCGGGAAATTTCTCACTTAACGATCAATGCTATAAACCTAGTAGGTGTCTAGAAAGGTGTTAGCGGGGCTACGCCCCCAGGGAAAAGAGGTTATTTAATTAAGGAACTTCACGAAAGCGTTGGAAAACCTCCATCGAAATACCGACACTGGCCTGGCTGAACGGTTAAGCAAGTATTGTGCGGTGAGATTGATCCCGACTAATTCTTCCTTTATGGTTTGAGGAGGGATTCGAGAAACAGTGGGAGCCATCATGTTTAGACAAACTAAAAACCACTCTAAACTTGCAAGAGCATCATGCTGAGTGTTTCTTCTCTCTCTCCTAATTGCAACGACCAATCGACATGACCGGACTTAAGTTACTTCTAGATAAAAACATACTGACAGGGCCAAACTACAAAGATTGGCTCAGGAATGTCAAAATGGCAATCACTTACGACAAGCTGGGGTATCTTCTTACCACCAAAGCTCCCCCTGTCCCAGGTCCCACCTCCAGCGTCGCAGATAGGGAAATCCGTAAGACCTGGGAGATCGATTGCACGAAGGCCAAGTGCCTCGTGCTTGCCTCTATGGACAATGAACATCAGAGGAGGCACGAGAATATGGACCTTGAATCCATATTTCTCCATACAAAAGAACTGTATGGAGAGCAATCTCGTATCGCAAGATACGAAGTGTCGAAGAAGCTATTTTCGGCAAGGTTGGCCATCGGATCATCGGTAGCGGAACACGTGCTTAAGATGATTGGCTTCATTGAGGAGCTCACGGACCTTGGGACCACGTTAGAGAACGAGCTCTATACGGACTTGATTCTCCAGTCCCTTCCTTCCACTTACGCTCAGTTTATCCTGAACTTCAACTTGCAAGGAAAAAAAGTTGAACTTTCAGAGCTCTTCAACATGCTGAAGAGTGCAGAGGGCACCCTACAGAAAGGTAGGGAAACATCCACTTTGTTTGTAGGAGGATCTTCCTCTTCTAGGTCCAAGACGAAAGCCAAGGGAAAGAAGAAGAAAGCCCCCGCCAAACCAAGGGGCGGTGTTAGTAAAGTGGATACGAAGGGAAAGGCAAAAGCAACAAAGGTAGCGGGAAAGCTTGTGGATAAGGAAGAATACTTCTACTGTCATAAAAGTGGACACTGGAAGAAAGATTGCAGGGCTTGGAAAGCCAGAACACAGGATCTGAAGAAGGTTGCGGCTTCAGCTTCAGGTGTGTATGTTATTGAAAACTGTCTTTCAATAAACTCTACATCCTGGGTATTGGATACCGGATCAGGATCTCATATCTGTAATTCTTTGCAGGCATTGAGAAAGCGTAGGAGTTTTGAAGGCAGGTGATATGACCCTCAAAGTTGCAAACGGAGCTGGCATGGATGCTGAGTCCGTGGGGGACTATCACCTGGGGTTGTCAGATGGACACGTTTTGGTTTTGCGTAATTGCTATTTTGTACCCAATGCAACTTGTAATATCATTTCTGTATCTTTATTATCTAAAGAAGGTTATGAATTTGCATTTGTAAGTAATGTTGTGAACATTCACCTTAATCAAGTTCTGATTGGGTCAGGTACATTAAGCAATGGTATATACGTATTAAACCAACCACAGATTTTCAATGTCCAGAATACACACAAAAGAAACTCTCCAGAAATAAATCAGACTTTCTTATGGCATTGTAGACTGGGTCACATCAATGAGAGAAGGTTGACGAAGTTACATACAGAAGGATATTTGGATCCGTTCGAATATCAATCATATGCAACTTGTCAATCCTGTCTCAAAGGAAAGATGACAAAGACTCCGTTCACTGGACACGGAGTGAGAGCGAGCGAGCTCTTGGGACTCGTACACAGTGACGTATGCGGTCCAATGTCTACGCATGCACGAAGCGGTTATTCTTACTTCATTACTTTTACGGATGACTTTTCAAGGTACGGTTATGTCTTCTTAATGAAACATAAATCTGAAGCCTTTGGAAAATTCCAGGAATACAAGAATGAAGTAGAAAAACAAACCGGCAAAAGTATCAAGACACTGAGATCTGATCGTGGTGGTGAATACTTGAGTGCCGAGTTCCTGGATTACCTAAAAGAGAATGGAATTCTCTCTCAGCTTACTCCTCCATACACTCCGCAACATAACGGTGTATCGGAGAGACAGAACCGAACCCTATTGGATATGGTACGGTCCATGATGAGTAACGCTGAGTTACCGCGGTCATTCTGGGGATATGCACTAGAATCAGCTGCATACCTTTTGAACCGAGTTCCAACTAAGACTGTGCCTACTACACCATATTAAATGTGGTTTGGGAAGAGACCCTATCTTAATCACATTAAGACATGGGGATGTCCAGCTTTTGTTAAAAAGCAGCATTCGGACAAACTCGAGGCATGCTCAGTATAGTGCAAATTTGTGGGATATCCAAAGAACTCCAAGGGATATTTCTTTTATTGCGAAGAGAAACAAAAGGTTTTTGTTTCTCGTTATGCCCACTTCTTGGAACACCAGTTCTTAGAAAAAGAAATAAGTGGGAGCGCAATAGAACTGGAAGAAATTCCAGAACCACAGACTATTACTGAAAGCTTAGTAGAACCAGAGGGTTCGAAAGAACATGACATTCCTACGCCGCTCCGCAGGAGTAGTAGGCAGTCTCATCCGCCCGAGAGATACTACAGTTTTCTCATAGACGGGGATAGAGAGGATTGCATCATTGATTATGATGAGCCTACTAGCTTCCAGCAGGCCGTTCAGAGCGTTGACTCGGTAAAATGGCTGGATGCAATGCGGACCGAAATGGAGTCCATGTACACCAACAAAGTATGGACGTTGGACAATGCTCCAGATGGGGTAAAACCCGTAGGATGCAAGTGGATCTTCAAAAGGAAGATTGGTGTAGATGGACAGGTTGAGACCTATAAGGCTAGACTTGTTGCAAAGGGTTTTCGTCAAAGACCTGGTTTGGACTATGACGAAACCTTTTCTCCAGTGGCTATGCTGAAATCCATTCGGATCCTTTTTGCCATTGCTGCTTTCCACGATTATGAGATTTGGCAAATGGACATAAAGACCGCTTTTCTAAATGGAAATTTAGAGGAGTGTGTCTATATGGACCAGCCAGAAGATTTCATTCAGAGTGGGAGCAGAGGAAAGGTGTGCAAGTTGCTTAAGTCCATCTATGGACTAAAGCAGACATCGCGGAGTTGGAACATCTGTTTTGATGAGACGGTCAAAGAATTTAACTTTATCAAAAATCCAGTTGAACCATGCATCTATAGTAGATTTGTAGTAAGAACTGTCGTATTCCTCGTTCTATACGTGGATGACATTCTTCTGATAGGAAATGACATTCCTATGCTACAATCTGTCAAGGGGTTCTTTTCACACAGGTTCTCCATGAAAGACCTGGGTGATGCCTCTTACATTCTGGGGATCCGGATCTATCGTGATAGATCCAAGAGGATATTAGGACTCTCACAGTCCAGGTACATCGACACCATAATGAAAAGATTCAGTATGGAAGATTCCAAGCGTGGTAATCTACCGGCTTGTCACGGGATCACCCTCTCCAAAGAGATGTCTCCCAAGACTGATTTGGAAAGGGATCGCATGTCTATTATACCCTACGCTTCTGTGGTAGGCTCTATAATGTATGCGATGTTGTGTACCAGACCGGATGTAGCTTATGCACTGAGTGTAGTAAGCCGGTATCAGTCAAACCCTGGGGAGAAACACTGGATAGCGGTGAAGAACATTCTCAAGTACCTAAGAAGGACTAAGGAGATGTTCTTGGTATATGGCGGAAAAGACCTCCAGATCGAGGCCTTTGCTGACTCCAGCTTCCAGAGTGATAAGGATGATTCCAAGTCCATGTCAGGTTATGTATTTACCCTCTATGGAGGGGCGGTGTGTTGGAAGAGTTCCAAACAGGAAACCGTTGCTGACTCGACGATGGAAGCGGAATATATCGCTGCTGCAGATGCCGCAAAGGAAGCTGTCTGGATGAAGAAGTTCCTTACGGAGCTTCAGGTGGTTCCTACCATTGTTGATCCAATACCGCTGTATTGTGATAACAACGGAGCTATAGCTTTAGCAAAGGAACCCAGGTCCCATCAGAAGTCCAGGCACATCTTGAGGCGGTATCACCTGATCAGGGAGATCGTGGGTCGCCAGGAGATCGAGGTTCGGAGAGTTGCTACGGAAGATAACACTGCTGATCCATTCACGAAGGCCTTACCCCAGACTCAATTCGAGCGGCTGATCGAGATGATAGGTCTTCGATACGCCAGTACATGGCCTTAGTGCAAGTGGGAGATTGTTAGTGTATATGCCCTAGAGACCATTACTGTATCATACTAGTATGTATATTACTTAATGGAAGCTTGGGATATTCATCTTGTATTGACAATCTTGCTCAAAATGGTAGTATGCTACTTGGTTTGTTTCTGCTTTAATGTGTGCATGTGTTTCTTTTAGCATATCGCCTTTACATATTAGTGGAGCCCTTAGGATCTTTGCTTGATTACCAGCGTTGTGATGGCAGTCACACTCGTGGGGGCTGGATAATCTATAAGCACATCCTTATGCAGGTCCCTAGTCGGAGGACTATCGAGACAGGGCATCGATACTCCGGAGTAGACTAGCGTATGCGCTTCTTATCCCAGCTTGGGAGACGGTCTGTCCCACAGCCGTCAGTACGTCGTACTTGAGATAGTATGCGGGTGCTCGTTAGGTTACGAGTACACTGGACATGACTCGTCGGGAACTGTTGGTTGGTATTACACCTATCATCAGTTATCAGTTCCCAGGTGACATGGGTACAGCTTAGTCCGCTGACTTGACACTGTCACTTCGCCTCGAGTGTGTTCCCACTGTACTTTGATTACTACCCTACCACGGCTCAAAGGAGTCGTGCAAACAGGTAGTTTTTGGGTGCAGTCCTGAAGCACTTGGAGGCAGTGACGGTTAGACAGGATTCGTCTCTCCCGGTATTAGGGGTTGATATCACGCTGTGTCTAGGAGAGCCATTACACAAAGTCCCTGGCCAGGGCAAGCGAGATAGACGGGTAGGTTTCCAGTGTTATCTTAGGTGTTCTGGGCTACACTCCGACACGACTTGTACCGCTAGTAGGGGACTGACGTTTACCACCCCCTAGGCCCGCCATGCGATGTTCTTAGACGAACAGACCGGACTGTACGGAGACTGTCACATTCAGGCTCAGGAGGAGTTCAGATGGGTTTCACCTCGTCAGTCTTCTTATCGGTATCTACCTGGGGGCCGTTACGCACAGCTAGTGCCGCTTGCGGTCTGTGGTTAAACCCACTGCCAGCGTAGTGTCGAGTCTTTAGAGTCCTGTTCAGACCATAATATTGCATTTATCATTCCCCTATTCTTATCCGTTTTATAAATAAACAGGTACTCTTGACGCACTTTTGTTACATGTTACAGGATACAGGGCTTGGATGCGAATACAGTGAAAAAGACACAAAACAACAGAAAAAGGGACTTTTGACCAACAATTAGACGGATCTCAGTCAAGCCCAGTTCATATGGGTACAAGACAACGCAAGTCAAGGTGAAACGGTTAAAAGACCAATATAAATCTTCACTGAAAATCTGGAGAAGATTCAGAAGTCCAACAGAGGAAAGAAATATAAAAAGACAAAGCCCAAGAAGCCCTGAATAAAGACCTGAAGTTTCATGGCCCAAGACCACTAAAGGGCCGCGGATCCGTGGCCCAAGCCTACCAATGCCGCGGATCCGTGGCCATCTAATACACGTGTCGGTGGAGTTTTTCTGAGGCGGCGCGTCGGTGCAGATGTGAGGATTTTATGTGGGCAAATCTGTAATTTTGCATGTGCGAGAGTCTGTAGCCCTAGGTTTCCTATTTTCCTATAAATTGTAATTTTAGATCTAAAAATTGTATGCCTCTTTTCAATAAATAAAATTCAGAAATTCTGGACGTGACATTCAGATCTGTTCTTTATCGCTTGGAGGGAGCCATCACCATTAGTAAGTATTTTTTCTTTTATTCTTTTAATGTTATTTCATCCCCTAATGAGCGAGTAGTCTCCTCGCTTGTTAGGGTTAGCCTTAGGGAAAGGATTGAGAGATGAGATCTCTCACCCCTTTCAATGCCTAACCCATTAAGAACTCCATGCATGCGCGCACAACCGCTCCCTGCGGCACCTTACCCCTCGAGGTAACGGTGAACCGCAGTATAAAGGGCCGGTTGCGCGCGTTTTCCATGGGGGTTAGGGTAATTAACGATAAAGGAAGGATACGAATCTAGAGGAAGAAAACATCTTCCCAAAAGAGTCGTATCCACTTTATCGATAATTACTATAACACCTAATGGATCTAAAATACGGCATTGAAAGCGGTGAGGAAACATCAATCTCCAAAACCTCCTCTAAGCCTAACCCTAGCAAGAATTTAAATTAGATTAATTAAGTTTTAGATCTAGATTTTTATAAAACCAAAACGACAAATAGAATCAACTCGTTAAGACACTCTAAAGGAATTTACCCGTCTCTGTGGATCGACCCGCACTCACCGGCTAGCTGCGAAGCGACGCCGTTTCTTGATCACGGTAATTATATTTTTGATCGTGAAATCTCTACCAATCAAATGGCACCGTTGCCGGGGACGGCGTAATCTTTCTTTTTGTGAATTTTCGGGTTGATATAAATTTTAAAACTCATAAAAATCTGAAAATTTGAAAAATATAAAAAATTATCATTTTTGATCTGTTTGAAGGGTGTATATTTTTTGAATCTTGCAGGAACAGCGACGAATCGCGGATCTGAAAATTTACAGAGGGCAAATCAGAAAAGTAAATATCAGAACAGAGGGGAAATTTGACAATAGAGCAGCACAATTTTTCTCGAAGTGTGATCCTACCATTGCACCGCCCTTCCGCGGCCTGAACCCCACAACTGCCGCGGATCCGCGCTATCCCTGCCACGTCAGCCCTAAAAAATTGCAGGGTTTATTTTCTCTCCCTCTCCTCTGTAACCTCCATATCTCTATCTGTAAAAATTTTCTGCAGGGTTCTTTGCGTAAAGAGTCCTTCTCCCCCTTCTCGATAACAGATTTTCTGCAGGTTTCTTTGCGCCGCGCTAAAATTGATTGCAAGTGATTTTATTTGTTTTGCATAATTTAACCGGACTCTAAGGGGCTAATTGACCAAACTCAGATTGGGTGGGGATTTCATCACCCTTCCCAGGACCCCAGAAAACACCTAAAGCATTTTGCATCGACCACCTTTAATTAAAAAAGATTAGACTCAGACCTAAGGACAGCGAGTTCAATAGGAAAAGGACTAGGGTAGGCATCGGCCGTTTATCCTAACCGACATTGCGGTGTCTAGGCTAGTGGTTTTTAATTAGGCCCACTGTAGTGGTGGTTCCTTCCCACTTACCTGGCTGTATTTGTCTGTGAAGAGGCGGTTTGAGGTCTATTTCTAGCCCTAGTTAGGAGCTGTCTAGCAGACCTAGGCAACCCTAGATCTAGGCCTGATTGTGCATGTGTGGTTGATACATTAGTGTCACGAGTCTCTTTTCAAAAACTTCTTTGCAAAACTCACACATAAAAAAAAATATAATAAAGAAAAATCTTTTCAAACTTGCAACTTGCCGCTAAAGAAAACTTGCAAACTCACTTCCACCACTTCTTCTCACTGACGTTATCTTACCCCCACCTTCTGTTTTTCTCTTTTTTCTGACTGCACTACCCTTTAGTGTATGTCATTTTGGACTAGGGATACTAACGCCCGATTAGTCCGTGTTTCGTTGGTACCGACCAACGAACCCTTCGGCGAACCCTTCGTTGAAATTCCCTCCATTTCCTTACCTCCACCTTTAAATTCTTCTTTCGAAGGTATGTCGGGATTCAACCCCAACGATACATTACCAACGGGAATGATTCCACCTCCACCAGGTGCGAATAACCCGAATCTTCCGCCTGTTGTAGCGCCCGCACGAGTTGCGCTCCAGGATCTCTTCTACCCCGTTCGCACTTCTTTACCCACATGTCTTTCACCCCCACCGGAAAATGGGGATAATTTTGAAATAAAACCACACTTCATCAATATGCTGCCTAAGTTTCATGGTTTGGAATCCGAAGATGCATATATTTTCATTAATAAATTCCAAAACGTTTGCAGCATGATGAAGACAACCCAATTAAGTGATGACGCAATAAGGCTAAGGGTCATTCCTTTCACCTTATGTGACTTAGCCGAGAAGTGGCTATACAGCACCGCATCACACTCCATTAGAAATTGGGACGAGTTTGTGAGAGCTTTTCTAAAAAAGTTCTATCCTCACCACAAAACTGCTAGAATCCGAAACGAGATTATACAATTTTCACAGCTTCCTTCCGAACCATTGTGGAAGTGCTTCGAGAGATTTAAGGACCTACTCGTTCAATGTCCTCATCATGGGATAGAAAATTGGCAACTTTTCCAAACATTATATGAGGGATTGAACGCAGCAACGAAGCAGTTGCTAGAAACAATATGTCAAGGTCATTTTCTCTCCAAGTCTAGCGACGAAGCTTGGCAGTTTCTTGAGGACCTAAGTGAGCAAACAATTCAATGGGAGAGTACCAAGACCACATCATCTTCTTCTAGTGGTCAATCTAGGGCAGGCATACATCAAATAGATATGTCGATAGCTATGAAGGCCGAGATGGCCTCACTTATGAAAAAGCTAGAAGCCATTGAGACCAAAATCTCATCGTCATCTCCTGCCCCTACTCTACCCACACGAACTGTTTGTGCTTGTTGTTCTAACCCATCGCATTTAACCGAAGAGTGTCCTTATAATGCACCTATTCAAGGACAGGATCAAGTCAATGCTGCATTTCAGCAACGACAAAGAAATGATCCTTACTCTTCGACATACAATCAGGGGTGGAGGAGTCACCCGAATTTCGCTTGGAACCAAAATCAACAAGTCCAAGGGAACAATAATTTTCAAAGACCTCCTCCACAACAACAACAAGCACCCTTACAAACTCAAAGCCAGCAACTTTTCCAACAACAACCTTATACAAATCAAACGAACAATTTGGTTCAACCTAATGATGATAAGGTTAGCTCGCTCGAGAAAAGTCTTGAAGCATTTCTCAAGCAAACCACAGAATCCGCAGCAAGATTTGAAAGTTATGTGCAATCTTTAATGAATAACAATGCCTCACACGATCAAAGTATCAAATCTATTGAGGCACAAATTGCACAATTAACTGCTGCGTTGAGCGAGAGAGAAAAGGGAAAGCTTCCATCTCAACCATTGCCCAATCCCGGTCACGCACAAAACGCATATCACAATCACAATGTAAATGCGGTGACCACGTTGAGATCCGGAAGAGAGTTGCAAAATAATGTGGAAACTAGTGATGACATCCCCGCCGGTGGTTCTTCTTCCCCTTCTTCATTTTCTTCACTTCCTTCTTCACCTTTTTCTTTAGAGCCTATTCTCCACCCTTCATACGGCTCTACTTCTTCTGACTCGAACGGACCCATTTCTAACAACACGAACACATCCACACTGGGATCCGTTCCTATTCCACATTCTACTCCACAGACTTTTGACTCAACAAATTTTCAGAATGCACCATTTCCAAACAGGTTGAGTCCTAATAAACCAAATACACAAGTGGAGAAAATTGTGGAGATATTTAAGCAGGTTAGCATAAATATACCTCTCTTGGATGCTATCCAACAAGTCCCTTCATACGCGAAAATCTTAAAGGGATTATGCACTTCAAAGAGAAAAGCATCTCAAGTACCCAAGAAAGTGCTAGTGGCTAGTGCAGTGAGCAATGCTATTAACCACCATCAAACCTTACCCCAAAAACGAAAGGACCCCGGCTGTCCTACGATTTCAATTACAATTGGGGATAAGAAAATTAATCAAGCACTTTTAGATCTTGGGGCTAGTGTTAACCTGATTCCCTACTCCGTGTACGAACAATTAGGGGTTGGAGAGTTGAAACCCACTCGTTGCACTCTCCAAATGGCTGATCGATCAATCACCTATCCAAGGGGTCAACTAGAGGATGTGTTGATCAAAGTTGGGGAGTTCATATTCCCCGTTGATTTTATTGTTATGGATACACAACCTGTTGCTAACCCAATAAACCAAATTCCGGTGATTCTCGGTCGACTATTTTTGGCCACTTCCAATGCCGTGATAAATTGCCGCAATGGCTCCATGACTCTATCTTTCGGGAAGAGGTCTAGTGAGTTCAATATTTATAAGATGGGAAGTCTGCCCCCCGTGCCTAAAACTAGTACACGAGAAGTTTGCTCTATTCACGAAATCACGCAGGAGGACTGCGAGCTTGAAGGATTTTTATTTGATGAAAACAGTTTTGACGCCACTAGTGCGTCCCTCCTTGAGCCTACTACCGTTGATACAACCGATGTTGATTATGAATGCTTCACTTTTTTGGATGATGATGACTCACAGCCCGAATATGAGTCGTTTGAATTTTTGGATGAGTCAGTCGAACCATCCGAATCGGTTGTTTGAAGTGATTTCGAACCTGTGTTGGAGTCCTTTAAGTTCGAGGTAGATTCCGCAATGATTCTTACGCCTTCGAAACTCGAACTATTGTCCTTACCGCCTCACCTTAAATATGCTTACATAGGTGAGAATGAGACTTTTCCCATTATCATATCAGCCTCTCTAGCCTTCGAGCAAGAGAACGCTATTTTAAAAGTCTTACAAGATAGGCGGCAAGTTTCCAGTTGGACTATGGCGGACATCGAGGAGATAAGTTCCCTCATAAGTGAATATCACACACAATTGATGGATGATGCCATGTCAATAGAGGACCCACAGGAACATCATGGGGGTATTGTGGTGAGTCAACTTCCTTCCTTAGAAGTTGAAATACCCCCATTTCTTTTAATAAGATACGAGAATGCCAACACTCCACTGATTGCTGATCATTTACATTCTCGTTTCGATGCATCACCATCACCTGTATATTTACCTCCACACCTCCCATACCACTACTTCTATCTTCCCCAATTCTTTGCGGACCACCACAACTTATTTTTCCACCACCCTATATTCTTTACTGATAAATTTTTCAACTGGTTGGTGTTGACTTTTGGCCGATGCAAGGTTTGGCAGTATTGTCTAACATAGTTTAATTGAAGTTTGGGGGAGGGTCCTTTTTGTATATATTTTTTGTTTTTCTTAACAACAAAATAAAAAAAAACTATAAATAAATAAACAGGGGAGTATCGGTATCTTGACCCTCTTGGTTTAGCATGACAGTGAGGACACTGTCAAGTTCAAGTTTGGGGGTATGCTCGGTACGTCTTCTTCCTTCGCATTCATTTGTACATATTTTTGCATTTGCATACCTATTTGAAAACCCATAAAAATTGAAAATTTTCAAAAAATTATAAAAATAATTGTATTCAATTTTGGCTAATTGACTTGAGTTTGACAAATAGGTTAACTGGCTAGGAACAACTAGATTTTTGACTTAGTGAATTAAAAACCCTAAAAATAACATTCCTTAAAGTTTAACGGTATAAAGTATATGCCTTGTAGTTTATTTAGAAATAGGCAAATTTTGGGTTCACTTCTTGGGCTAAGTCGAAACAAGGGAAGAGTATTGATGTTCTAATTAAAGTATAAGTTTGAAAAATAGTTCCTCGCTTAAGTCTAGATTCTGAAAACGTATACCCTACTATTTGCACAATCACGCACCTTGAAACTTGGAATAGTAGAAGAGACCTTGAAATACTCTTGTCTAAAGTCCTTAGTACGAAGAAAATAAAGAAAAAAATGGACACTGGTTTTTGTGATTACTTAAAGCTGTAAAAATAGAAAAATATTTAGCGAGGGTGCTTCATCACCTAGTGCCTTAGACCAACTGGTTTGGGAGTCACTGCTAAAGCCTTGGGTGTTGCAAAGACTAGGAAGTACGCTTTAAAGTGCAAGCGCATTTTGTAATCGGTCGTTGGTACCTCAAGAAATATTAATGGTCGCATGAAGGATGTGTAAGCAAATTTCATTTAAATTCACCAACTAATTAGTACTTTAGACAATGGACAAGGGCATGATTGCTTGAATTGAATTTCCGAGTGTAGGGGTGATCTATACACACACGTAGGGGTATGTGATTGGAATTTAGATAAGAGAGAGGAATGAAGAATAGAACTTGTATCTTTAGTAGAGTTGATAGAAATTCCTAAGTGGAGATAAAACCCTAGAAGGAAAACTTAGGAAATGCCGAAAGCTAAGTAAGTCTACATAACATATATAATCTTAAGTTAAATAATGAGGAAGCGTGAAGAATATGGGTGGATAATTTACAAGTAGAAGATAATAGAATTCCTTATTAGAAAACCTAATTGGAGAACTAAAATCAATGGGCCGAGTTGATAGGATTTTGTGGGTGTAATCCGCTGAAAACCCTCAGGAGACAACACTCCTCCTACTAGGGACACCTAGAGGTTTAACGGCTTGTTGCACGTGCTCAGTGCAATCGCGTTTCCCTGCGAAAGTGCGGTTAGGATTTTAGTGAATAAAATAATAAGTTTGCTCGAGGACGAGCAAAAGGTAAGTTTGGGGGTATTTGTTCAGACCATAATATTGCATTTATCATTCCCCTATTCTTATCCGTTTTATAAATAAACAGGTACTCTTGACGCACTTTTGTTACATGTTACAGGATACAGGGCTTGGATGCGAATACAGTGAAAAAGACACAAAACAACAGAAAAAGGGACTTTTGACCAACAATTAGACGGATCTCAGTCAAGCCCAGTTCATATGGGTACAAGACAACGCAAGTCAAGGTGAAACGGTTAAAAGACCAATATAAATCTTCACTGAAAATCTGGAGAAGATTCAGAAGTCCAACAGAGGAAAGAAATATAAAAAGACAAAGCCCAAGAAGCCCTGAATAAAGACCTGAAGTTTCATGGCCCAAGACCACTAAAAGGCCGCGGATCCGCGGCCCAAGCCTACCAATGCCGCGGATCCGCGGCCATCTAATACACGTGTCGGTGGAGTTTTTCTGAGGCGGCGCGTCGGTGCAGATGTGAGGATTTTATGTGGGCAAATCTGCAATTTTGCATGTGCGAGAGTCTGTAGCCCTAGGTTTCCTATTTTCCTATAAATTGTAATTTTAGATCTAAAAATTGTATGCCTCTTTTCAATAAATAAAATTCAGAAATTCTGGACGTGACATTCAGATCTGTTCTTTATCGCTTGGAGGGAGCCATCACCATTAGTAAGTATTTTTTCTTTTATTCTTTTAATGTTATTTCATCCCCTAATGAGCGAGTAGTCTCCTCGCTTGTTAGGGTTAGTCTTAGGGAAAGGATTGAGAGATGAGATCTCTCACCCCTTTCAATGCCTAATCCATTAAGAACTCCATGCATGCGCGCACAACCGCTCCCTGCGGCACCTTACCCCTCGAGATAACGGTGAACCGCAGTATAAAGGGCCGGTTGCGCGCGTTTTCCATGGGGGTTAGGGTAATTAACGATAAAGGAAGGATACGAATCTAGAGGAAGAAAACATCTTCCCAAAAGAGTCGTATCCACTTTATCGATAATTACTATAACACCTAATGGATCTAAAATACGGCATTGAAAGCGGTGAGGAAACATCAATCTCCAAAACTTCCTCTAAGCCTAACCCTAGCAAGAATTTAAATTAGATTAATTAAGTTTTAGATCTAGATTTTTATAAAACCAAAACGACAAATAGAATCAACTCGTTAAGACACTCTAAAGGAATTTACCCGTCTCTGTGGATCGACCCGCACTCACCGGCTAGCTGCGAAGCGACGCCGTTTCTTGATTGCGGTAATTATATTTTTGATCGTGAAATATCTATCAATCAAGTCCCACACAGAAAGATATTCGCCTTTAGGCAAAAGAGTAGAGGTCGCATGGTTTTGCGACAGGTCGCATGGTTTTGCGATAGGGTTCGGTCACATCCGTGCACTTGTGCACGTTTAGTGTCCGGACAGTTAACACTAGCGGGTTTTGGTTTAAGCCAGATCCTAGTGTAAGTTTTGGGATTGGTTTTATTTCGTTTGTGTTCGTGTTTCTCGGAACGCGGATGCGGGTGTGTATGCACAGTTGACAGAAAGACAGAGGCAGAGAATTCTCATTGGGGTTGTTGACTGTTGACTATTGAATATTGACTTTTTGCTAAACCCTAATGAGAATAAGAAATATAATTAACAATAATATTAATTAAGTATTATAGTGACATGGTTGTTGAGGGGTTGACTTTGTTGACTTGTTGACTTTGTTGACCGGTTGACTAGGTTGGACTAGTTGACCATCATCATTACAATGGTTATCATTTCATGGCAAAGACTTTTGCTTGCTTGTTTCTTTTTGCAAAATGAGTGCATGAAATGATATGGCCATTTTGACTTGAACCATCACATGATACTTGATTACTATTATTTGTTATGATGACTTGGGATTATGAGAGCTTGGATGGCAAAAAGGGTTATTCATTCTCTCATTGGCTTTCTCTCTCTTGCTTGAGCTTTCCCTCTTCCTCTTGCTCTCTCTAGTCTATGATTCACTTGTCTCATGTGTTGAGAAGCAAGAACCATAGAGATGAATCCCAACACACTCCTCTACTCATCCTAGTTCACAAGGTTTAGCAAACCAAGTGTTCTAGTTTCATCTAGTTTGAAGAGAAGCCAAAGGTAGAAGCTTTCAGGTGGATCCATCTTCGGCGCAAGGAGACGACGAGGTGAGGCCGATCCGTACACCGCATAGAGTTGAAGACGAAAGAGTTCAAGAAAGGTATAACCCCCTAACCGAGTAGGTAAAACTCTTGTTAGGGTTGTTAGATAGTTGTTT
Organism: Agapanthus africanus; assembly: GCA_030015575.1. Taxonomy (NCBI): domain Eukaryota; kingdom Viridiplantae; phylum Streptophyta; class Magnoliopsida; order Asparagales; family Amaryllidaceae; genus Agapanthus; species Agapanthus africanus. The sequence continues at coordinate 503,037,842 of CM057340.1, read as the reverse complement.
GACAAATATCCGTATTTTGAGTCCATGTTACCACCTCTTGAAAAATCGTTTTTCATCATTTCCGCAAGCCCGTAAATACCGGGAGAGGTAACGTGGACTTACAATATATATATATATATATATATATATATATATATATATATATATATATATATATATATATATTAATGCAAATCTCAAATAACAACCCCCCCACCCACACACACACACAAAAAACTTAAACTTTTGACAGCACATCCCCAAAATATTTGTTTATGGATCACCTGAAGATTCTCAAAGGATTAAACATATCTAAGCATATCTTTTATTTAAAACCACCACAATAAAATATATCTTTTTTTTAAAAGAATATACTAATATATCTAATATTTAAATATACTATATGAACATTAAAATAAGATATTATCAGACTAGCAAACAAACTTAAAACTAATTATCATATATTTAACTACTTTGATAACCATAATATTTTTGTTACAAAACTAATATTTGATAGTATATTGTATGGATATTAAAACAGATGTTAATAGATTAGCAAACAAAATATTAGATACTAATTATCCTTTATTTAAGAAACTAGATAACCATAAATATATTCTATTAATATAATACCCTTTTCTTGTCTCATGATATTTTAACATATATTATGAGAATAAGATATATACGGTTAGCAACTCATGGATGCTTCCAAATATTCAGACTTTGTGCTTGTGGTTAAATCCACTGTCAGCGTATTTTTGAGTTTTTAGAGAGAGTTTTTCCCGATTCAGACGACAGATGTAGGAGCCGTACGTTGGTACGTGCAGGGGTTTGATTAAATACGTGTACGCGATACATGGGTTTTAATTGGACAGTTGATAATATTAGCCGGTTTAGGATTAAGCCGGATTATTAAATCAGGTTTAGAATTTAATAATTTGTGTATGTATTTTGATACACATATTTTAGAGTGCAAGCCAATCATCAACAGGTTACTCGAGCTATTTCGATGGCATCGGCCGAAGACGAGGCCTACGCCGGGATTGGACACAAATTCCTCAACAGAAGAATCCCATTTTTTAGCCGATATAAACGTTCATGTTCTTATAAAGTAAATCCATGTTCTCCCAAAGATGGATTTTAGGTACACAATAAGAATACTTGCATTCAAGGCTCGACAAAAGTGAGTATAGAGTGTTTAGACTTGAGCGCTCATGTGAGACTCGTTTGGTTTAATTCCTAGCGAATCGATCTCCTGAGTTTTGTATATCCCTTTTTTTCTTTCAAATATGGATGTTGGTATACTGCATGAACCCCGTTAGAAGCGTATTAGAACAATCCTAGGTCCTGTGGACTGAGTTAATCCTTTGTTTTCCAAAGTGGGTTTTAGATATCTTGCATGAAATGGTGTGATGCTATTCTCTGTTCCAGTATAGTATAAATCTTATGTTTACCAAAGTGGATTTTAGGTATCTTATGCGAAACAATAAGGAGTTAGTAGAATAGAACTTCGGCTGACATGCACCCTGTGGCTAGCTTTCACGCCCCATTCTATGATCTAATAGCTATAATGTATAATACAGCTAATGGCCAAGAACTTCTTCTTGTAAGCGTGCTTTTATTATATCGGCTCATCTATTTCAATATGTGTAAATCCAATGAATAAAAGAGCCTCGTTATGAGAATAGCCATTGCGTGCCATGTTTTTCTTGTAACTACCGGCCTCACGGCCGTGGACTCGCAATAAATGGTATCATTCTATATGATATACAGTTTTGTTTTTTTACCAATTGCTAACTCTATTGCTATAATCATGAAACACATTCCTAACAAACTATTAATAAGCTTTTATTGGTGGAAACTCACTAAGATAAGAAAGTTCTTCACTTCCTCCTTTCCCCTAATTAAACAGACATTATTTTTAGGAGACATTGTGTTAGTTTAAAAACCAATTTGATGGTCACTAACTGGATTGAAGTTAAAAATATTTAGAGCCAACAGACTGTTATATAATTAAGATCTAAATGTATATACACAGAAGTTACACAATCGTGAATATTTAAAAGAAAAACATTTATTAAAAGATATACTCGATCAGTTTCACAATAATGGTTTTTCTATTCTCTCTTTTTTACCTCAAATTATTTGTCCTTCTGAACTATCAAAAAGCATGCTTCAATTATCCAACAATACACACTTAATCTAACCCTAAATCAAAACAATAAATCTTGAGTCATAAGAAATTTCTTCATGCATGCACAAGTTGTAATTTCTACATCCATGATATTTCTTAGTTCTCACGCGAGCTAGGACACGAGCAGAGGCCAAATGAGTTGTTTGTCCAAGAAGGTATGAAAGACTTTTCCGTCCAATAAATTATGATTCATTTCACGGCCATAAGGTTGAACTATCCATGATAATTGATCATTATGAGTGCATGCAACTAATAAGTGCAATATTCATACAACTGCCATACTTTTATTAATCCTTAAAGATATATTCAAGTACACATGAGAAAATTATTGCATTTGCAAAAAGAAGGATGCACAAATTTGCTTGTTTGCATCATCAATGGCTTTCCCTGCGTTTCATAATTGATTGGTACATGAACATTATCACTTCAATAGTAAAAGTAAAAGGAATGAGAGAATTAGCTCATATCCCTCCCCTAACCAAACAAAGGTTAAAAATTAGCAAGAAATAAATTTATTGAGGCACGCGGCAGCTCATTACTTCCCTCCTTTCGAGTTTCGCTCTGCAGCGGCTGGGGCTGCATGTAAAGAAATAGATAAACAAATTAATTAAGGTCATTACGTTGATGTTTTTATATGATTTCTTAAATTTAACTTACTGCAATATGGTCAGTTGATTTAGATTGGCCATATACTAAAAGATATATCCACTAAATAGACACTAATTAACATACAACAATGTCAATCATAATAAATCAACAACTATTTCCCTATTTTAGTGTTTCTATGAAATAGTCGAGGAATTTAAATTACTAAAAATGGGGCATCATCATGTTCTTTGTTCGATTAATAACATGTCCGTATTCGAGAAAATTTGCTAGATTAAAAACCAGATATCAAATATTTATTTGGAAACTAGTATCAGGCCTACTTCAAAGGGATTCGGATCCTCTCCAAGTATTTGAAACAACATACTAAAATTGAAAGGCTGCATCAAGTCTTAAGATTTTAGGACATATATATCGAGTTGACAACTTTTCAAGATAAAATGAGAGAGAGAGAGAGAGGAGAGAGAGAGCATTAGCGAGACCATGCTCAGCGGAATATTTGTTGACAGCAAAAGTGGGATCATCGCCGAGAGAGAAGCAGAGATAGCAATAAAACTTGGGCCTGTGCATCTCGTTCACACAAGTATCCCAGCATGCTCTGCCACGTTTTGGATCTGCGTAGCCATGCGCTCCCATCACAAGAAACATGCAAAGCCCAAGCATCAGCAACGCCTTCGGCGACGACGCCATTATAATTAATGGAATATTTATTTATCTCTCTTTTAATTAACTTTTATCAATTAATTAAAAGAGAGAAGAAGATGCATGGATGCTTGTTAATTTATATGATATATATATAGGTTAATTTGTGGTGTGTAAATGTGTTTGCTCAACAACTCGATTGTTTGTCGCTAAACCTTACATAAATTAGTAAATTTCTATAAAAGATGGGGTTTGAGATAACATGAAGGAGAGGATCTAGCATTTTAGTTGACCTGGTCATTATTAATTAGTTAGTAAGTCGATCTTTATATCCATTGGTACAGACTGTGATTATGATTATGACTGTCTGCTAATTAAATTGAGGATCAATCGGTGATGCCCGTCCGTATCAATATCAATATCGATGAGTTGTTGGTGCAGATGTGTATAATTACCAACGGACAACCTACTGTATCAATAGTTGAGACAGTTTCTATATGATGGATCCACCTGAAATATTATATTGATGATCATTGGTTTAAAGGACACATTAGAATCTTCGTCATCGTGCCTGTTTGGGATTCAAATTTTACCGACGCTAAAAAAACAGAAAACTCTTAATGGAAACACTCAAAAGTAACTCAAACCAAAAAGAGCCTGTTTGGTTATTTCTTGTCATAAATATCTTTCGATTCAAAGATTAATCGAGCATAGGTGGACGATTAGGATCGAGAGTTTTATTGTATATGTAAAAACGTAATTAAGAGATACATAATGGACCCTATCAACTTATTTATTTCCTTATCGTTTCATTCTCTTTAAGAATTTTTAAGTGGGAGAAACTGTTAACAAAAACCCCCCGCTGAGAATAATGGGAAGATCTTATGGAGGATATTCAGAAACTTTCAAGTTAATTATTACTAGCATTTCGCACGTGCGACGTACGATTGTAGCTTTATCTTATTTAAAGTACAAAAAAAATTTCTTGGGCCCATGGATAAATATAAAATGGAGGTTTTGGGTATAAAATTATTTTGAATGTTAATAGGTGAATAAAATAGTTATTTTAGTAACTTGGATCAAGAGTATTTTAAAAGATATTATAATATATTATTTACCATATTTAAGTAAAAAAATGTAGTTATAAGTAAATAAAAGTAGAATTTGAAAAACGGTAAAATTAAAATAACTTCTAGAAAGTTCTTTTTTGTCTTAAGTTTAAATATAATGTAAATTGAATTTGGAATTCAAACTAATTTCTATAAAATTCTAGAAAGTTACCTTTTTCTTTGTATTTCAAAAAATGGAGAAATTAAATTATTTTTTTCTATTTCTTTGATGACATGGAGGCTCTAAGATTTGTTTTTTTTTAACATAACAATTAATTACTTTAGTCTCTCTGTATGATGATGTGGAAACCCTGAAAATGGAGGATTTTTCTTCATTTTTTCTTTGTTTTTTTAAAAAGAAGAAGGTGATTTCTAACCAAGTTCATTTGCATTATACAGTAGTATATTGATTATTTTAAAAAACAATTATAATAATGCAGCCCTTTTTCTAAAAGGGTCCCCGCCTCAATACACCCACCCAGTTATAAATATATATATACATAATGGCAGCCCCTTTTCGAAAAGGGGCCCCGCCTCAATACACACACACCCAGTTATTTCACCAATCCAAACCGATCAATTTAATCTGTGTATTATGAAACCCATGTGTACAAAAAATCTTGAGATTTCAAAATCTCTAGCACGTCGATCAAGCAACCGTATTTTTCCTATATCGATAAGCCGTTAATATTTCTATTCATTTGATAAATGCGTTAGAAGTCTTTAAATCTTAATTATTTTTATATATAAAGGTTTTATCATATGCAGATCAAAATGACCGATTTGGATCGGTGAAAAATATGCAGAATATGTGTGTTCGAGATGAGAGCCTCTTTTTGAAAAAAGGAAATGCCACCTCATATCCCTTCCTCCCCCCCCCCCACCACACATATATATAGTAAAATAGAAATAAAAATAATATGCAGAAAATAGGTGTTGAAAATTCTATGTATTAGGTGAAGATGTCGGTCAGACTTGAACCCCCATTTAGCAATATTGTAATTATTTGAGACGACTCGGTGGACTTTGTCTTGAACTAGCATTTTTTTCAAATATATACTATAGTGCATAGAGAATTTTGATTCGAAAGATCCGCGGTTTTTAACGCTTTATGACCATGCGTTGTGTATTTTTTCAGGAGAGAACCCAAATCCCACGATCGCGGCTATACGATACCACTCGTATAGACAAATCCTCAAGGATACTATTAAAGAAGTATCCTGTCTCTTAAGACTTAGATTTGTTGAGAGAATGAAACTCAACTTTATATATCCATTACTCTTTTTATAATAGCTGAAATGGGTTGAATATAATATTGTCTTCTAAATCTTTAAAGATACAACAATTTATTCAAGTTTCCCAAACATGCTAACCGAATCATCCGAGATGGAGATGTACATGATATAGTGGATTTGATCCTCAAATTATGAGCAATATTGTTTTTCTCTGTTAAGATAGTTATTTTATATCTATAAATTGGACATATGTTCATTGAATAAAATATCAATAATTTTTCTTTTCTCCTGATCAGATGATTACTACATAATGATCACCGGAAATATTATATAGATGGTCGTGATTTAAAGGATACATCAAGGTAGCGATACGAAATTGACACTACAGATGTGAAAGTTCATAATAATAGTTGCGAGAGTTTTCGTACCAGTTTGAGATTCAAACTTTAACAATGCTAGGGTATGATGGTTTCTTGAACAGCAGCAGCAACAGCTACAACAAAAACAAACAAAGGAGCAGAAGAAGAAGAGAAAGTGAAATAAAAGAAGCATTTGTCCAAGAAATTAGCCATCAAAAGGCTTAGAAACTCATAACATATAGATTTCTTTTCGTTTTCCGGTTTTTCATTTTTGTAGGAAATTGTGTTCACATGAATTTAAAGTGACCCCCTCACACGCATTTGGTGAATCTCTAGGAGACGTACATGAGAAGATGAGATAATCACCCGGTGTTCCTTAATTATTTTGCTCTTTATTAAGCTTGTTAATTAAAATTAATGTGTTTAATGTAGGCTTTCTTGTAGCCCACATTGTTGGACGAAAATAACTAAGAAGCCCATGTTTAGAGACTCATTCATGGGTGGGCATATGAAGAACTAAAGGCTATGAAACCTATACATAGGATGTTAGAAAAGAGTAATACTTTTCCTACCGGTACGGTGGAATCCATATAAGCTACCAAGACTCTCATTGAATGCAAGGTGGGGTATATGATACAAATATCTAGATAGTTGATAACTTGGCCCACCTTGTATCCAATGAGAGCCTTGATAGCCTATGTTGATTCCACCGCACCCGTAGGAAAAATATTACTTGTTTGTTTGAAAATGGTGCATGGTTTTGTCTATAAAAGTAGAAGGGGTTGCATTTACTCGTATCAAGCAAAGTGTAGGTGAAACAAGTTGTAATTTAAGCAGAGAGGCGTTTGAAAGAGTGTTTAAGTGAGGTGTTGTAACACCAAATAAAGAGTGGGAGTGAGTGTGTATTGTTAAAATTATGGAGAAACTTCCGGCAGACGTCTGATGTGAGGAGTCCAGACGTATAGACATGCACGAGAGCGATGTCAGAAATCCAAAGCAACGCCAGACGTCTGATGGAGAGGATGCAGACGCCAAGTCAAGTCGAACCCAAAAGAACAGAGCATAGCCAAATGTCTGTGACAGACGTCTGGAGATACTGAAGCTCAATCCAGAGCAGCGACAGACGTTTAATGTTAAAGGTGAAGCGTCTGCCCAAGGAGACGAGACCTTACAGAGAGTTGGCAGACGTCTGACTATTTCTTGGTCAGAAGTTTGTTGACGGAAAATCTGTATGAATCTTTTGTTTGGTAATTTGAGTTTATCTCCTGTTTAAAGTAGAATTAGGATTTGCTTATATATAAGGACCTTTCATATGATTAATGTACTACTATTAAGAGAGACTGTTGTATTGAGGGGGTGATGGCTTAGATCTAAACATATTTGAGAGAAATCTCTTAGGGTTACTGGTAGGTGTACTTGGTTCGAGATTAAAGTAGACTTTGCAGATTCCGCTCTGCCGGGACTAGGCATACGGTGGGTGAACCTCATTAACAATTCTCTCGTCTTTTCTGGTTTGTTTGTGATTCTATTTTCTTATTCGCGCACTTTATTATTATTTATGATCTTTCATCGGTATCACGTTTGTTATTGCATAATTGTTTGTCGTAGAGTCGATTCTCCGTCATAGGTTATCTTCCAACAACTGGTATCAGAGCATAGTTAGAGAACGTAGGGTTCTTCGATTTTACGATCTAACTTAATGGTGGGTAATAACACTTGTGTCCTCTTCCCCACTTTTTTAGATCGTCGTTTTGAAGGCGTTGGTTCAGATCGAAAGAGAAGTTGAGTCTGCTGCATTATAGACGAAAAGATTACGGAGGATAAGATAAGAATCGAGAAATTCAATGGTCACAATTATAGTTGGTGGCGCATGTAGATAGATATCTACCTATACCAAAAGGATTTGTATATTACGTTGTTGGGCGAGAGGCTCAAGAAAATGTCCGATGAGATATGGAATCTATTGGATAGGAAAGACATGACGACAATAAGATTGTAACGGCCCTAAAATTTCTATAAATTTTTATTGATCCAATGTTAATAAAAGAGTGTATTTCTGTCACGCCCCGCTTTCCAGAGTACGCTAAAATGGGCACGTGACATAGCCAACCATGCTACCTGTGGGTAGGAAGTATCCATCCACAGTCACATTACGGTTGTAGAGATATCAAGAACAAAATAAAACTATCTAAAACATGTCCATAATCCAAGATAACATGAGTCGAGAATAAATAAATGCGGAAGTGAAAGATCCAATACAAAAAAACTGGAATGTATGTCCCATAATGCGGGCTCACATCAGGAATAAAATGCAGGAAAGAAAAACTAACTAATACTGACACCTCACAGCTCAGCCTGCTGACTGAAGTACTCCTGCTCGGACTGCAACAGCGGTACGGAATCTGGGCCATGCAAAACCCAGACGTCAGCGCGTCATGTCATCCAGTAATATAATATGAACAGTGTAGCAGGCAATGCAATATAAATATGAATAAAACAAGAGTAACAATAATATAAGTCAGAGCAGTGCAGGGTAATGTGCAGTGGGTAAACTAAACTGTTCTATCAGGTTTTCTGTTCTAAAGTCTTTGAAACCAAATTGATGAATCGTCGATGTAACTCAATAGTATCCCGTGCATGCCCGGAACCACGGTCTAAGACTCTCGGGCTGAAACCGAGACGTGCCGCTAGGCACTACAAGGGAAAGGATAAAGACCAACGATGTCAGCAGCATCGTCACGAGGCGGGCCTGGCCTCTAAAACTGATCAGTACGGGTAGTGAACTGTTGAGTTACAAGTCAGGTTTCACCTTTGATTTCCCCATACCCCCAAGTTATATGTGTAAGTCAAGTCAGGTATCCCGAAATCAAGAAACTAATGCCAACACAGGATCAGGTAAACAGGTTTGTCTGGATAGACAACAGGGATGGTCCATGAGGACTACATGTCAGGTTTGTTGGCATTAGACACAAGATCAGGTAACGGGTCAGGTCATGGTATATCAGGTCAAGTCAAGCAGTATACGGTACCATGTCGGGTAGATCAATATATATGTAGCAAGTCAGGTCAAGATGTAAACAATATCATGGGTGTGCTCACAATCAGTTATACAAGCAAGCATGGTTATCATCAATATGATATAAGCAATGAATTAAGCAATAGGCAGATTTACTCAATTTGCAGTACAGTTATCAGTTGTGTCACAGAGATGATTTCAATGTTATGCGAATGCAGTATGACAATTATGGCCTTTTAATCATGTTAACAAGTTTAAAAACTTTAGAGGTCCAATGATTTATATAAAGATTCAATACAGCTATTACAGGTTAAAATGCACACGAGTGTCCAAATGGAACAAAACTATAGAGATAAATGCCATAAGCTATGTCAATATTAAAAATGTGATTAAACAGGTAAATATGGTTATTAGGTTCACTACAGTAAGTGCGACAGGTAGGTTCCAAGTTTGAAAGATAAATAATATATAACAATCTTGTACATGAAAATGAGAAATGATCATACTAAAGTTAAATTTACAGGTTTAGGGTGTCATCAATAGGTATGTAAATATTATTTAGCATGTAGCAAGGGGTACTTGCCTCGACGGGTCGCGGATCGGGAAAACGGGACGTTAAACGTCGGCGGGGAAAACTCGCGACGGGCGCACGGTTCACGGAATGAACCCAAACGACGAACAGTGGAACCACACGGGTTGGGATACTTCGCTGGAACGTCGGGACACGTCGCCGGCACGGCCGAATTCCGGCGAGATCAAAAACAGCGAATCGATCAAGATTGCAACAAGAAAAGAAAAGAAAATAAAGAAGAAGGGAAGGAGTATGGAGAAGGGAATGCTCACGAGGATCTGTGGGACGGGTGGTGACGGTCGACCACGTCGACCGAGCTTCGGCGGTGGCCTATGACGACAGCGAAAGAACAACCGATCAAGAAGGTATCAACAGAGAAGGAAAGAAGAAAGGAAAAGAGGAGGGGTGGTGAAACTCACCAAGGAGTGTGCGCGAGGGTCGGGGCTACGGGGACGAGGTCACCGGTGGCGACTCACGGCGGCGCAGACGCGCGCAGGGAGGTGTGCAGGTGGCCGCGGCTGGTGCAGGGTGCACGGAAAGAAGGGAGATGAGGAAGGAGGTATAGTGGGTCGGTCGAGGGCGAGGAGGCGACGAGCCCGGTGGTGGTGGTGTCGGCGTTGGGGCACGCGGCGGCGAGGGACACGCGGCGGTAGTATTTCTCGTCGTGGGTTCTCGTTTGTGAAGGAGAGAAAAATATACGTGGGGGAGAGAGAGAGATAGAGAGAGAGAGAGAGACGGGGGAGAGAGAGAGAGAAAGAGAGGGGCCCACGGGGGTTAATGGAGAGGTATGATTGGCTGAGGGAATAGATTAGGTTAGGAAAAATATAAATAAAAAGATTTATACGATATGAAATATAGTATATAGTTTTGAAATCTTCAGACGGTTTAAAAAATATTAAAATTTGGGATTTTGGCGCAAAGTAAAACATTTCCAAATCGCGCCCGGGTCGGGTCCAAAAATTTGAAATTGAAATAATAGAATTTTAATCGGGATCCAAAATTTAAAATAAAGTGTTTTATGAGTAAAAAGTATATCCCCAAAATGGACACACGTGCGTGCACGTAGCCGTCCAAACTCGCCCGTTTCACTGAACGGGATGAGAACACGATGCACGGACGCTACAACAGGGTTAGGGGTGTCAAGCAGGCCAAGATGAATATTTTAATTTTATTTTAGATGCCAAAATTGTTATATGCAGAAATGAATTTGCCGGGTAAAAATTTACAGTAAATAACAATCAAGCAAGATAAATGAAATGAGTGCCACACTACGTTCAAGCGGTAACTGAAATTAGTAGTATTGGCTCGGGTGTTACATTATACCCAATTACTTAAGAATTTCGTCTTCGAAATTCCAAGAATACAAAGACAAAGTAACTACAAGAAAAGATGAGGAAACTTCTGCCGGATTTCATCTTCTCATTCCCAAGTGGACTCTCCATGCGAGCGATTACCCTAAGAAATAAGCACAAGAGGGATCACCTTGTTCTTAAGAACCTTTTCCCTTCGATCCAAGATTTCAATCGGTCGCTCCTCAAAAGTCAAGTCTTCTCGTACTGTTAGCTCCGAATGATCCAATACGTGTGTTTCATCTCGAACATACCTACGGAGTTGAGATACGTGAAACACATCGTGCACACTCGCCAAGGACCGCGGTAACGCCAAACGATATGCTACCTCACCAACACGCTCCAAGATCTCAAAGGGTCCAACGAATCAAGGACTAAGCTTTCCTCGACTTCCAAACGAATCACCCCTCTAGTCGGTGATATCTCAAGAATACCAAATCACCCACGGCGAACTCTAGAGGTCTTCTTGACGTTTCTGTCCAACTCTTCTGTCGGTCTTGTGCTGCCTTCATATGATTTCTGATAGTGTTAACCTTCTCAACTGTCTGCACAACTAAATCTGGTCCCAATAATCTTTGTTCACCGACATCGTCCCAACAAACAGGTGAACGGCATTTACGACCATACAAAGCTTCAAATGGAGCCATCTGGATAGTTTCCTGAAAACCGTTGTTGTAAGAAAACTCCACCAAATGTAGATGATCTTCCCATGAACCCTTGAAGTCCAACATGCATGCTCTCAACATATCCTCAAGAGTTTGGATCGTTCTTTCCGACTGACCATCAGTTTGAGGATGATAAGCTGTGCTAAACTTCAATCGAGTCCCCAAACTTTCCTGTAGACTCCGCCAAAAGTGTGATAAGAACCGAGTGTCCCGATCGGACACAATGCTCACTGGTACTCCATGCAATCTTACAATCTCTTGCATGTACCACTCTGCCAAAGTCTCTGTTGATTGACCAACCCGGAAAGGAATGAAGTGAGCTCCATTGGTCAACCGATCAACAATCACCCATACAGCATTGTTGCCTTTTGGACTCTGCGGTAAAGCCGTCACGAAATCCATGGTTATATGTTCCCACTTCCAGTGAGGAATCAGGAGTGGTTGCAATAAACCAGCAACCCTTTGATGCTCAGCCTTAACTTGCTGACACACCAAGCACTTCGCCACAAAGCGAGCAATCTCCCGTTTCATGCCTTCCCACCAGAAATGCTGTCGAACATCTCGGTACATCTTTGTGCCTCCTCGATGTACAGAATAAGCTGAACTGTGTGCCTCCCTCATAAGCTCTTCACGAATATCCCCCTTTGGCACACACAAACGGCTACCATACCTCAACGAACCATCTTCGTGGATCCACAAATCTGTTCATAGTCCGGCTTCAACCTGTCCTCGAAACTTTTGCAGTCTAGGATCCTGCGATTGTGCTGCTTTAATATTCTCGATCAACGATGAAAGTACTTGCAGCTGCATCAACTGTCCCGTAGAATGCGGTAGCATAACCTCCAAGTCGAATCTTCGAAAATCTTCAACGATCTCCTTCTGCGTAGTTAACACATGAATTGCTGGTAACCGACTAAGCGCATCCGGCACGACGTTAACCTTTCCCGGATGGTACTTAAGATCAAGATCGTAGTCAGCCATCAGCTCCAACCATCTACGCTGCCTCATATTAAGCTCCTTCTGTGTGAACACATACTTCAAGCTCTTATAATCAGTAAAAACTTCGACCCTTTCGCCCAAAAGGTAGTGTCTCCAAATCTTCAAAGCGAAAATCACAGCCGCAAGTTCCAAGTCATGAGTTGGGTAATTCTTCTCATGGGTCTTCAACTGTCTCGATGCGTATGCTACAACCTTACTATGCTGCATCAAAACACATCCCAGTCCTTTCCCCGATGCGTCGCTGTGAATCACTAATCCTCCGGAATTGTCTGGCACGATCAGAATAGGGGCGGTTATCAACTTCTGCTTCAACGTCTCAAAAGCTAACGCACATTTGTCCGTCCATACAAAAGGTACCTCCTTGCGCGTAAGCTTGGTCAACAGCTCCGCCAGACGAGCAAAGTTCTCCACAAATCTTCTGCAATACCCGACGAGTCCAAGAAAACTTCTTATCTCTGCATCATTCTTTGGAATCGGCCAATCTCGAACTGCTGCAATCTTTTCTGGATCGACGGCGATCCCATCGCCAGACACGACATGCCCCAAGAACTTCACTTCTTCCAGCCAAAACTCGCACTTGCTCATATTCGCATATAACTTCTCTTGTCTCAGCGTCTGCAGTGCGATCTTCAAATGCTCAGTATGCTCTTCAAAACTCTTTGAGTAAACCAGGATATCGTCAATGAATACCACAATAAACGGGTCCAAGAACGGTGAAAAGATTCGGTTCATCAAGTCCATGAATACTGCCGGCGCATTCGTTACTCCGAAGGGCATCACTAAGTATTCGTAATGTCCATACCGAGTTCGGAACGCCGTCTTGCAAATATCCTCAACTTCCACTCGAACCTGATGATATCCGGATCGCAAATCCAGCTTCGAGAATACCCTCGCGCCACCAAGCTGCTCAAAAAGTTCTCCAATACGAGAGATAGGGTACTTGTTCTTAATAGTCACCCGATTTAATTCTCGATAGTCGATGCACATCCTTCTTGTCACATCCTTCTTCTTTACTAGAAGAACTGGAGCTCCCCAAGGCGAGTTACTGCTTCGAATCCAACCCTTTTCAAGCAATTCAGCAACCTGTTTCTTGACTTCTTCCAACTCTACTGGTGCCATTGGATAATACGCTTAGGATACTGGCGCTGCACCAGGAATAAGATCAATTGCGAACTCCACGTCTTGCTTCGGCGGTAACCCCGATATATCTTCAAACACGTCCATAAAATCACAAACAACAGCCGGCTCTTTACTTATATCAACTTTCATAGATGCAAGAATACTGTTTGTCGGCCTAGCCCTAAACTCGACTGGCCCGACAGAAGTGCTTCCTCCAGTGAAGCTAAACTCGGGATGTCCGGGAATCTGGAAAATTACTTTCCTTGACCTACAGTCAATGCGAGCGTGGAAAGTGCTAAGAAAATCCATTCCCAAGATGACTTCGTAGCTGTCCGTATCAATCACCAAGAGATCCGCAAAAAGCTCCCGTCCGCACACAGCAACTGTACAATCTTTACATTCCCTACTAGCTATGATTTTCCCATTCCCAGTGTGTATGTCCCAGAAACTAGACAGGGTCGTGTAGTCAATCGAGTGTGTAGTTAAAAAAAAACTTGGATGACATAAAACAATGGGATGCACCAGAATCAAATAACGCTAATACGGGAAAACCACGAACGAGTAGAGTACCTGAAACAACTTCTCCTGACGCCTTAGCTTCTTCAGCTGTCAAGGTAAAAGCTCTAGCCTGATTAGGTCCTTGAGTCAGCTGTTTCTATCCCTGGAACGGCCTCTGCGGAGGCTTTTGAATAACATCCCTCGTGCGAAACTTCGACGGACAAGCACTAACGGCGTGATCTGCCGCACCACAAACAAAACAGAGTCCCAGCCTCCTTCGACAATCCTTTCGCACATGTCCGTGTATATGGCAGTAGTTACAAATCACGCTCCTTTTCTGATCACCCACAATTGTTTTCTTCATTGGTGCTATGCTGCGTCTGTTTACCGGAACACTTCTACGTACGGACGTTTGGTTCAGTGCAGACGCCGGTTTCAGCTCGGTCTGTCTCTTTAGATTCTCCAGCAATCCCCTTATCACTCTACGCATGGCGGCTTTGTCCACACGTCTTTGGTACATCTTCAAATTCTTACCGGCCATATTCCTGAAATCAAAATACCCAACATTAGCATGATGATAGATTCAAAATATAGATCAAGGCTAGAACTCCAAGATACTTAAATAGAGTGTCGCATTGTAACTATGCCGCGGTATCATAGCCACAATTACATAACTCCACCCAAGTCGCCTAAGTCCTAGAGATAACAAGGAATCAGGTTTCAAGTCGATATGCAAAGAAAGTTTGCACATCGTAAAAGATATAATCAGGAAGAATGTGATTCAAGAATGGTAAAACGGCAAGGTGGCAGGACATGTTTCCTAAACACGGGTATTCTGATTCGTGTATTGGGTACAATACCCAACTACAAAAGAATCAACCCGACTATCCTATGGCTCTGATACCAAAAGAACCATGTCACGCCCCGCTTCCCATAGTACGCTAAAATGGGCACGTGACATAGCCAACCATGCTACTTGTGGGTAGGAAGTATCCATCCACAGTCACATTACGGTTGTAGAGATATCAAGAACAAAATAAAACTATCTAAAACATGTCCATAATCCAAGATAACATGAGTCGAGAATAAATTTATGCGGAAGCGAAAAATCCAATACAAAATAACTGGAATGTATGTCCCATAATGCGGGCACACATCAGGAATAAAATACAGGAAAGAAAAACTAACTAATACTGACACCTCACAGCTCAGCCTGCTGGCTGAAGTACTCCTGCTCGGACTGCAACAGCGGTACGGAGTCAAGGCCATGCAAAACCCAGACGTCAGCGCGTCATGTCATCCAGTAATATAATATGAACAGTGTAGCAGGCAATGCAATATAAACATGAATAAAACAAGAGTACCAATAATATAAGTCAGAGCAGTGCAGGGTAATGTGCAGTGGGTAAACTAAACTGTTCTATCAGGTTTTCTGTTCTAAAGTCTTTGAAACCAAATTGATGAATCGTCGATGTAACTCAATAGTATCCCGTGCATGCCCGGGACCACGGTCTAAGACTTTCGGGCTGAAACCGAGACGTGCCGCTAGGCACTACAAGGGAAAGGATAAAGACCAACGATATCAGCAGCATCGTCACGAGGCGGGCCTGGCCTCTAAAACTGATCAGTACAGGTAGTGAACTGTTGAGTTACAAGTCAGGTTTCACCTTTGATTTCCCCATACCCCCAAGTTATATGTGTAAGTCAAGTCAGGTATCCCGAAATCAAGAAACTAATGCCAACACAGGATCAGGTAAACAGGTTTGTCTGGATAGACAACAGGGACGGTCCATGAGGACTACATGTCAGGTTTGTTGGCATTAGACACAAGATCAGGTAACGGGTCAGGTCATAGTACATCAGGTTAAGTCAAACAGTATACGGTACCATGTCGGGTAGATCAATATATATGTAGCAAGTCAGGTCAAGATGTAAACAATATCATGTGTGTGCTCACAATCAGTTATACAAGCAAGCATGGTTATCATCAACATGATATAAGCAATAAATTAAGCAATAGGAAGATTTACTCAATTTGCAGTACAGTTATCAGTTGTGTCACAGAGATGATTTCAATGTTATGCGAATGCAGTATGACAATTATGGCCTTTTAATCATGTTAACAAGTTTAAGAACTTTAGAGGTGCAATAATTTATATAAAGATTCAATACAGCTATTACAGGTTAAAATGCATACGAGTGTCCAAATGGAACAAAACTATAGAGATAAATGGCATAAGCTATGTCAATATTAAAAATGTGATTAAACAGGTAAATGTGGTTATTAGGTTCACTACAGTAAGTGCAACAGACAGGTTCCAAGTTTGAAAGATAAATGATATATAACAATCTTGTACATGAAAATGAGAAATGATCATACTAAAGTTAAATTTACAGGTTTAGGGTGTCATCAATAGGTATGTAAATATTATTTAGCATGTAGCAAGGGGTACTTGCCTCGACGGGTCGCGGATCGGGAAAACGGGACGTTAAACGTCGGCGGGGAAAACTCGCGACGGGCGCACGGTTCACGGAATGAACCCAAACGACGAACAGTGGAACCACACGGATCGGGGTACCTCGCTGGAACGTCGGGACACGTCGCCGGCACGGCCGGATTCCGGCGAGATCAAAAACAGCGAATCGATCAAGATTGTAACAAGAAAAGAAAAGAAAATAAAGAAGAAGGGAAGGAGTATGGAGAAGGGAATGCTCATGAGGATCTGTGGGACGGGTGGTGACGGTCGACCACGTCGACCGAGCTCCGGCGGTGGCCTACGACGACAGTGAAAGAACAACCGATCAAGAAGGTATCAATAGAGAAGGAAAGAAGAAAGGAAAAGAGGAGGGGAGGTGAAACTCACCGAGGAGTGTGCGCGAGGGTCGGGGCTACGGGGACGAGGTCACCGGCGGCGACTCACGGCGGCGCAGACGTGCGCAGGGGTGTGTGCAGGTGGCCGTGGCTGGTGCAGGGTGCACGGAAAGAAGGGAGAGGAGGAAGGAGGTGTAGTTGGTCGGTCGAGAGCGAGGAGGCGACGAGCCCGGTGGTGGTGGTGTCGGCGTTGGGTCTACGGCGGTGAGGGGCACACGGCGGTAGGGTTTCTCGTCGTGGGTTCTCGTTTGTGAAGGAGAGAAAAATATACGTGGGGGAGAGAGAAATATAGGGGAGAGAGAGAAAGAGAGAGAGAGAGAGAAAGAGAGGGGCCCACGGGGGTTAATAGAGAGGTATGATTGGCTGAGGGAATAGATTAGGTTAGGAAAAATATAAATAAAAAGATTTATACGATATGAAATATAGTATATAGTTTTGAAATCTTCAGACGGTTTAAAAAATATTAAAATTTGGGATTTTGGCGCAAAGTAAAACATTTCCAAATCGCGCCCGGGTCGGGTCCAAAAATTTGAAATTGAAATAATAGAATTTTAAGCGGGATCCAAAATTTAAAATGAAGTGTTTTATGAGCAAAAAGCATACCCCCAAAACGGACACACGTACGTGCACGTAGCCGTCCAAACTCCCCCGTTTCACTGAACGGGACGAGAACACGATACACAGACGCTACAACAGGGTTAGGGGTGTCAAGCAGGCGAAGATGAATATTTTAATTTTATTTTAGATACCAAAATTGTTATATGCAGAAATGAATTTGCCGGGTAAAAATTTACAGTAAATAACAGTCAAGCAAGATAAATGAAATGAGTGCCACACTACGTTCAAGCGCTAACTGAAATTAGTAGTATTGGGCTCGGGTGTTACAATTTCTGTCCTGATTTTGAGTTGTAAGTTATTTTTAATAACTTATGTACAAGAATCAATTTGTAGCTCACTGGTTAAAACTCCACACTGCTGTCCCATACCCTATAAGTTCAAATCCCATCAATTCTAATTATTTTTTTAATATTTTTCTTTTAATTTTTTGGAAGTCCAATTGTTGCACTTGCATTACACGGAGAAACGAAGAGTTGCAAATAAATCAAACAATAAAAACGAGACATAAATACTCAAATGAAGGCACTGCACGAACCACGAGACAATTGCTTCATTTTTTACCACCGGTTTTTGCCCATAAACCGCTGCCGGCATGTGGAATAGCCCCAATTCCCTCCAGTTTTTGCCCGTGCATCCCTTCAGCTCCCCACTCCTCCTTTTTCCTATTTGATTTCTCTGAAATTAAACAGAGAGCTTTCAACCCTTCGTATACCCTATCAACACTCTTTTATATCATTTTAATTTCTCATTTTAATTCACCTTACCTCCATACTTTCTCCTATAAATATCTTAGTCTATTCCAAGCTCTCCCCCTCTAAATTAAACAGGAATTCCACCTTAAAAATCTCTCTCAAAACTATTTTCTTCTCAAGCCCTAATTGAACCATCGCCGTAGACATTGAAGCTCCGTTCCACCACGATGACAACGTACCTTGGCCAAGCATCCCCTAGCTCCTCATCATCGTCACCAACGACGTCGCCGCCATCCAACATCATCGCCATCGTAGAATCCGTAAAACCCACACATCGAAACCTATCTTGCTTGTAATCAACCAGAACATCTTTCCATGTGCCGTCGGTCTCGGTTCTTCAAACCGAGGCTACTTCTCTCCATTCCATCGTTCGTACGAGTACGAGTGGTTGTCAAGTAGGTCCCTCCTCCTCCTTCTCTCTCAATTCGATTTCTCCCCACCATTATTTAAAACAAAAATCGACAAAGCAGAGTTAACCTTAAAATCATTTCTTTTGAACATTTTTATCATATTTGAGGCTAAAATATAAGTGACACAAATACTTCTAACACCACTTGAAAGATTATTCATCTCATTTACTTTTAACGTGTTCACAATTTAATGCGAAATAAACACATATATCGGACACTTTTCATATAGATACCAAGAACTTTAAAAGTAACCTTTTTATCGATACCTAAAAATATATACCTCTAGAAATTTCACGGGGTAACGACCTACCTTACTCACAACACCATGGTTTCATAGCACGATATTTTGGTTAAGCTTTATTTAAAAGAAACAATTTATATTAAAATATCATCACTTTTATAAAATGCTTTATCGTTATTTTTAAATTCTTTGCAATTGCGCATCTACAACCCTTTGCGGAGAACCTATCTACGGATGGTGAAGGTTATCGCACATCCTTGAGATAGTATAATGAGATACATAGCTCCTCATGGAGAATTCGGTCTCGAAAGGAAATAAAAATACGGTTTTTAAGAAATACGACTTTTCTAAACAAAACTAAACTTTGAAAAATTATATCAAACTATGAATCCGTATTTCAATAAAAACAAATTGTGAAACTATATTTTTAAAAATCAAGATTAAAATTATAATAAAATACCATCAGTTTCCAAAAGAGCTAGTTTTCATTAAAATACCATAAACTTTTAAAACTTAGGTTTTATCACTAAAACACCACCTAATTAAAATACATATTCCTAAAAATTCTAAATATCATAAATCACTCTCGAGTCTTATTTTTAAACAATATTAACATATTTTTCACAAAACCCCCTCAAGAAATGCAAATAATATAAATACAAAGCAAACAACAATAATAAATATTAAGGACTCTAGATTAATATAGGCTTAAGCGGTATCATTTCTCTTGAGCCTCAGTGAGCCGGAGAAACTGAGTGCTTGCCTATTCAGATTAGACAAGTTTAACGGAGTTATCAATGTCAATTGTTTTGGAAAAAGACACAAATACTACCGTCTATGTGCAGCAGTTACCCGATTACTACTGAATTTAAGAAATTCAAGAGCTAAATCTTTTCATAAGATATTTACTCTAACCTGAAGACAAACTCAACTAGGATCCAAACTTTAACATAAACTTGAACTCTTGATCATGAACCAGAACACTTGAACTTGAATATCCTAAAACTTGAATACTAGAATATTATGACTTGACATGAACTTAACATGAATACTAGAACACAATGGCTGCTATTGAAACTGACTTGATTCGAACCATGCATACAACTTGATATGAATACATGAACACTTGACATGAATACTTGACATTGACATGAACTCAATCTTGCAACTTGATATATTTATGGATTCGAGCAAGGCTGGTAATTTTAACTGTAACTTAGAATACACGGGGTGCTGGGGTAGTTCAAGTGTGAATCCAACGAAATCTCAAGAGTCCCCCTAAATTATGAATCCATGTCTACTAACACAAGCAAGCTATCATGAGGGCCCGTGTTTTCATGCTCCTAGATTATAACCTGTTGAGTTTGAAATACTTCGACACTAGGTTGAAATCCCGTTACTAACACTTGATTCGGGCCAGTGGTTTCTTGTCCCTGGATTACAGCCTGGTGGGTTCGAGAAAACTCTTGAGATTGGTTGACATTCACTCTTGAACTTACATTAAATTAGTTACCCATGTAGAGACGTTTTAGGAAACTTACATGCATTTTATATCCACTATACCTACACTACACGGCCATGCTATACTATGCTCATATTACTTTGCCATGATATATAAAACTGCATGTTAAATAGAATTGCCATGCTTACATTAAATGACATGTTTAAACACCATATCTCATAGTCCATTGCTTCATGATATCCATTTTACTTTATCAATATACTTTTATACTTCACCCTTTTTTCTTAGGGACTTAGCGAGTGAAAGTTCACTAATGGGCATTCCACCCACCTTTGTTTCTTGGAATATTTGTCAAATACTGTAGAGACTGAGGAGGTGGACACCACAGAGGAGGAGCACGATCAGATCGCGACTAAGGCCTAGACTAGTTATCATTTTCTTTCAGTTTATGTATGCCACTTGTTTAGGCATTTCTTTTCTTGTATTTCCTTTTCGGTTGAACTCGTGTATTGTAAATGTATCAAGTTCGAATGTAAATAAAGCTGTTAAAGTTTAAATCCCATGTTAATTTCTTGTCATTTTATATTTCTCAATTACGTTTAGCGTATTTATTCCGGGAAAGGGCTTTCTCGAAATAAATACATCGTGGGCCTCGTCACGTACCTGCTTCCGTCTACTGAGAAGAAGAGCATGACAGGTTTTGTTGGTGGCCCATGTAGGTCAGTTCTGCATGAAGTCGTAAGCAATATATCATAAGAAATATAAAATTCAACAACTTTACATTCCTTGCATTTTAATTTCCGTTGAATCTATTATAATCTTTCTTCTCTATCTAAGGTGATGGATTCTCCTAACAACACTACCACCAATGTCAATGGCAATACACCAGCACCACCTATCCTTACCGTCCTACCACCTCCACCTACCGTAGCCGCTCCACTCACAGAACAGATGATACTTCTGGAGGTTATCAAAAGCCTATTTGAAGGTCAGCAGGCTCAAAGCACGATTTTGCAGGAGCAGACTGCACTTCTTCAATAGAGTTTCATCCGCTCTGAAGCAGAAGCACCGGGAGTGAAATAATTTCGAGTATTACATCCGAAAAACTTCTCAGGGAAAGAGAAACCGCTTGAAGCCAAGGAGTGGGATCAAAGCATAGAAGATGACCTAGCAGCAGCCCAAGTTCTAGAAGCGGCGTAGGTCAGAATAGAAAAACTCCAACTTACCGACAATGTCAGAGTCTGGTGGAAAGCCGAAGAGAGCCGTTTTGAACAGCCGATCGAGTGGAAGATTTTTCGTGATCTCTTCGACGCCAAGTATTTTCCGGAAACCGTACTCTTCGAGATGGAACAGAAATTCATTCACCCGCAACAAGGATCCATGTGGGATAATTCGGTGGATGAGTATGATGTCGAATTCACCATGATCGGCAGATTCGCTGCCCATCTAATTCCTACTGCAGAAATCAGAGCCAGATGCTTCCAGCAAGGATTAGACCCTGAGATCCAGGCTACCCTAGCAACGGGAGAATATCTAATTCATGAAGCAGCTTTGAAGTCAGCCCGTTGCTATGAAGCTGTCATTAAGAAGAAGGGAAGTCCACAGTTGGTCAGTATGAAACATTCTGCCAACCAGGTTACTGGAGGAGCCTCTTCTAGGCCAACTCTCCTTGCACCATCTATGAGGTCAGGAGGATCATTTTCTGAGACTGAACCAAACTTCTGTATCTATTGTAAGAGGACCGAACACCGGGTCAAGAATTGCCGTCGAACAAATGGTATTTATTTGATAGGTGGATCACCCTCACACATTGTAGGAACTTGCCCACATAACCGAACTGGCCCAACCCCCGTAGCTAGACCGGCTATTAAAACTTCACCTACTCGCTTAGTTCTTCCTGCACCACCTCCGCGCGGATCACCTTTACCTTGATAGCCATCGATGTACCAGCGTGCACAGAGAAATGTGCCGAGAAGTCAGGCTTTCACTTTGACGTCCGTAGAGGCCGAAGCCATAGGTCAAGATAACACTGGTAAATCTCCTCCCATCTTTTTCAGCCTTTTCAAATTCTTGTATTCTTTTGTTCTTTTATCTACTTAAACTTTTTCACGCACTTTCGGTACGATATTAGTAGTTCCTTCGCCACTGCTTTAACCAAATTTTTCATCAATCTGTTATAACTTCTCCTTGTATAAATTTCGAGGACGAAATTTTTCTAAGGTGGATAGGATGTAACGACCCTAAAAGTCCCATACACTTTTAATGATCAAATATTTTAACACACAACTCGTCCTTTTTTTCACCGATCCGTCCCCGTCACTTTGATCTATGTGTTTTAGATATGTTATATATCAACTTTTACAAGATTTGGAGAACTTTAATACATTGATCAAGCAATCGTATTTTCAGTACGCTTGATGAACATATTAGAGGTCTCTAAATCTCATGAAACTTTATTCATAACCTATATAAAACATGTTGATCAAAGTGATATGGACGGATCGGTAAAAAACACGGCAGATTGTTTGATTAAAAGTTTGGTCTCAAATAAGAAATAAGAACCCATCTATACTTATAGTATTCCTAAAAACAAATTCGTTGAACACTTTTTTCAGTCATATTATTCCAATAGTCTTCCTATATAAATTAGATATTCTTAACCATGAACTTAACAAAATTTTAAGTTATACAAACAAGCATTATGAATGGCACTGATGTACGTAATTACTATAATAAAATATCCACAAATAAATATAATTGTAAATTCTGGAATTTAATTATCTATGTTTTATTGGTTTACTTAAGCTGTTATTAGTTTTTTACTTTGAAATATTTAAGAAAATTTCAGTGTTTAGTTATGGATTTTTAAATAATTATTTGTATTTTGTCAAAATAATTTTTTTTTGAGTTTGTTGATAATGCTAATTCTGTAATTTAAATATATTTATGGTTTATTATTTTAATTTATTATAAATTTATTACCTTATAACATTCGATGAGATCTCCCCAAAATTTGTGTTATTAATTCTCCAATAAATTCACAATTCGAAGATATATAGCTATACGGTTGAATGTTACACGTTGTCTCCCGGATATATTTTACAAAGAGAACAAATAGATGGTCTCTGCCATCCTTTCTTTACAAGTTATCTATTGTCGGTATCGTACTCATACAAATCAAACGAAAAGAACAGCTTAACTTTATGAGAAACTCTAGATCTCCAAAATTTGAATATTGCACATCATATGCTGACTTAAAATAGTAGTAATTATAATTTAGTTAAAGATGATCTGCAACAATTTTTCAGTTATTTCTCCAGGTGTCCAATACCTCTGCACATACATAAATACCTCTTTAAATTTCTTATCTGTTTTTCAAATTATTTTTTGCAGCTCCGGCTTCAGCAATTGGTGACAATGGAGGGAACTGATCATCATGGCGCCTTCTCTATTCTCTCATCATGTGTATTTATAAGTTGTTCATTTTCTTTCTTTTTTTAGAGGAGAAAGAAGAAGATGAGTTAATCCTCTCATTAACTCATTTATACTTCTCATTTTGCTAATTATATATGATCGTTTGTTCATGATTTGTCAATGAATAAAGCTCTTGCAAACTGGGCTGGGTCGTTTGTGGGACATAAACAATGCATTATGCATTAATTTTTGGTGTTACTTCTGAAAAGCAGAAGAAGGATTTGTTGTATAATTCATTATTTTTGTAAAGTTCTGCAATTATGTTATGCGACTTGATGCGGGACAGGGAATGAAAAGGCTTCTAATGTGTTGAGAATATGTTTCATATCCGTTTATGCATTTAAGGGCCAGTTGGGCCGGGTCATTTATTGGTGCGGGTTACCAATACTTTTGGGAGAAAAATTACCACAGGTTACTTGCAGTTAATCTAAAGGAGTCGATTTTGTGGTAATATTGGATTTCAGTTCTTGTATGGGTCCAAATTTAATCTTTCTTCTAAATTTATTAGATACCATGAGATGTGTCTATAAGAAAAACCAAGGGCCTCAGGCCCAAATAGTATGATAGACTTGCTAATTGAACCAAGGCAAATGAATTTTTGTTTCCAACGGTGGCCTATAAGTCCTAACCTATGCATACAACACACACAAATACATCCATGTACACATCACACGCAACACACAAACGCATCTAGGGGACCCAAGAATTTGCCATGAAAGCGTTAATTTGTTGCCACTTTCCGTCTTGGTTTTCCGGAGTTCGAATCCGACATTCTCCCCAAGAAAGGAAGTGTCCAAATGAATTAATACCTACTGATAAATTATTTCATATGCCGGGTGTAATATGTCCGGACAGGGGATGAGAGAAAGAGAAGAATTTCGGGCAGCCTTATGCAGCGTGTGGGATCCATACTCCTATTTCTTCTCTCTCTTGTTGTCCAGATGTATACGGCCACATAATAATTTTCCCTTTTGTTTTGATGTAAAGTTCCTTGAATGTTGCGTGTGTTAGTTAATCCCACACACTAAGATCAAATCTGATTAAATCCAAAATGAGGGTTCTCTAAAATAAAAAATAGAAAAAAGGTTTTCCATAATGAGGGTTGTTTCCTAGATATTTAAATGGATCAACCTGGTCTTCTCTTCCCAGTGCACAAGGAGATTCAGGCCCTTTAGCTTATCAACCTCGGGTTTGAGGCTCAATGCTTCAACCCGGCGGATCTATAAAATGACGACGGCATTTTGAAGATGGCAAGGAATTCCGCATTTTTGCGACTCCTCTTGATGCTGTCCTTTAACTATCCTTCACGAGACCGTGATATATCGAGTGATGTCTTGCCTATAACTAGCTGGATAATACCAATACGCTTTGACGAAGAGTGTATTGAATCGCTATTAATTATTACGTATAAGTAGAGGTGTTAGACCCATGAGTGATGTCTTGCCTATAAATAGAGTGAGGATGTGAGGCCTTTTTCCTTCATAGGGATCTTGTCTTAATTTCTTTCTTTCTTTTTTCTTCTCCCAAAAGGTGAGATCCTTGTAGAAATATATGGCACATTCCTTGCGATGGAATGTTTCTTGATGCGTCCTTATAAACTATTACTAAAGTTCGGATGGAACGACCGAGGAACAAAATATTCAACCTCTCCCAATTTGGCCTAATCTCCAAAAGAAAGCATGATCATCGATCCATCGATAACAAGTTTCGACTGGCGCCAAAGAACTTGGCGAGGAAAAAGCAACACGACGAGCAGACATGGATAAGATATATAGCGGGCCACTGAAGCACGCTCAAGGGAATGATGTGACTATTAACTAATTAACATGACATGGGAGTAACTATGCTAGATCAGGACGCAACTGCTACTCCAGGATAATAAAAACCTAAAAGGCCAAAGAATTCTGGATCCTAAATCAATCAAACAACTTACTTAAATTCAACGCCTTAGCCTATCATAAGAGTAGCTTAATATAATTGATTAGTGGAGGCCTGCTGGAGTAGAGTGGGTTTTAGATATCTTGCATGAAATGATGTGATGCTATTCTCTGTTCCGGTATAGTTTAAATCTATTGTTTACCAAAGTGGATTTTATGTATCTTATATGAAACAATAAAGAGTTAGTAGAATAAAACTTTGGCTGACATGCACCCTGCGGCTAGCTTTCACGTCCCATTCTATGATCTAATAGCTATAATCTATAATACAGCTAATGGCCAAGAACTTCTTCTTGCAAGCGTGCTTTTGTTATATCGGCTCATCTATTTCAATATGTGTAAATCCAATGAATAAAAGAGCCTCATTATGAGAATAGCCATTGCATGCCATGTTTTTCTTGTAACTAGGTCGTGCACTCACAATAAATGATACATACAGTTTTGTTTTTTTACCAATTGCTAACTCTATTGCTATAATCATGAAACGCATTCCTAACCAACTATTAATAAGCTTTTATTGGTGGAAACTCTGTAAATCTCTGTTCCCATCAATAAAATCTTTCTACATTTTTCCCAAGTTCCCCGAATGTTTTCTCTTTCCTCGTAATTTTGCATGAAACTGGTTGTTTAAGTTTTTAGCATTTAATTTTCCAAAACAATTAAAAATCAAAGCCCAAACAAATAAAAACAACAACTAAATAAACATATATATAAATCCCTTTTCCTCAGCCCACCAAACCCTGCCACAGCATAAAACCAAATAATTAAATTAATTCCCTCCTCTGGCCAAAGCCCGCGCCCAAACCCCCTTAACCGCACGCCAAACCCGGACCCGTTATCACTTCTCTCCTTCCACACGTTGTTTTTTCCCGCTCGTTTCTTTCGCTCCCCACGTCGCCGACGCCTCGTCTTCACTGCCCCCACGACCCGACCACGATCGCGTGCGCGCTTCAACCTCTCCTCGTCCCTCTAACCCTCTACCCCTCACACTCTCGATCGCTCTCTAACTCCCTCCTCTCCTTTCCAAACCACCGAGCTTTCATCCCTGTAACACCCGAGTTCATTTATACCAACTCCAGTTTCCGTATTTACTTACCCATGGTCTATTCTTGATTTATCGTGTTTGGGTACGAATGGTACTTACTTGGTACATTGCATTCGACCCGACCCGCTTGCTTGAACTTGTTAGATTTATATTTATAGTTTATCCTGACTCGTTGCTTTGACACGTGCATC
This sequence comes from Agapanthus africanus, assembly GCA_030015575.1. NCBI lineage: Eukaryota > Viridiplantae > Streptophyta > Magnoliopsida > Asparagales > Amaryllidaceae > Agapanthus > Agapanthus africanus. The sequence goes on along the minus strand of CM057340.1, from coordinate 503,010,499 downwards.
TAGTATAAACTGCATATCGGCATTTCATCTGGTATCGCATATTTTAACATATAAATTTTTAGTCACTGAAAATATTTATTAAAATACATTGCATGGCCTGCTTAGTACCCCTAACCCTGTGGTAGCGTCCTTGCATCGCGTTCTCGTCCCGTTCAGTGAAACGGACGTGTTTGGATGGCTACGCGCACGTACGTGCGTCCGTTCTTAGGGTATGCCTTTTATTAAAAAATCCTTCATTTTGATTTTTTTGGAACTTGCTAATATTTTTCATATTTCAAATTTAAATTTTTGGACCCGACCCGGGCACAATTCTAGAATATTTTTGTATTCCGCTAAATCCTATTTATTTTTCTAAATTTAATCAGTTTGAAAATATTTTTATAAACTTACAATATTTCTCAGGTTATTCTTTACACTAAAAATCTTTAATAAATTTTTCCTAAAACAAATCTTACTAACCTCCACGAGCCAATCCTCTCTCTTCCCTGTGTCGGGCCCACACCCCTCTCTCCTTCTCTCTTATCTTTCCTTTCTCCCCCTCTCCCTTCTCTCAGCCACAGATCTCTCTCTTTCTCTCCCCATCTCATAACTTCTACTCTTTTCTCTCTTCCTCTCCCCCCCAGAAAACGATAACTTTCTTTCTCCTCCTTCTCTCTCTCTCCCTATCTCTCTCTTCTCGCGTCTCTCTCTCTCTCCTATCGCGGTAGACTTAGGTCCCGTCACCGCTGTTTCCCCTACCGTCACCTCCCTTCTATCCCTTCTTCTTCTCTTCTTCAAAATCCCGAGCGCCCCATGAGAACCCTAGTCGCCTTCTTTTTCCTCGACCGTTCCTCGGCCTCGTCTCGCTTCATCGACATCGCCTCCTTTCTCACCTCTTCCACATCACCTTCCTCTCCTTTCATCTCCCCGAGCAACCTGACAACGATGACCCACAGCCTTCACCGGAATCGAGCCTTGCAACCCCTCACCAGAGCTCGCCTCGCCACCGATCACCCTCGTCGTCCTTTCTTCGTCCTTACCTCCTTAACCTCACCCTCGTGCTCACACCACACATTACTCTTCTCCTGAGCACCACAACCATCTCCACCTGCATCCTACCTCACACCAACGCCCTAACCTGCGCCAACTCATCGCCGTCTCATCGCCAGCGACCTCCTCTTCACCACAACCCTCTCCTGTCCTCGCCTCCTCTGCCAGCGACTCCAGCCACCAAGAATCTCGCACACATGCACACTTAAACCCTCAAGCCGAGCCCTGCACATTCTCTTATCGCCGGAGTTCCTCCGACCATCGCCGTCGACGCTATCATTCCTCTGAATACCCAGTGAGCAATTCTTCTTGCCTCATTCTCATTCCTCCTTTACATTCTCTACTTTTCTTTCTTTCTATGATGTTTCTTTACTTTTAATATTAGTGTTCATTGTTCGTTGATCGCCGGAAACCGGTCGGGCCGACGACGATCCCGACGACCTAGCGAGGATACCTGACCCGTGTGACTCTATCGTGCGTTGTTTGGACTCGTTCCGTGTACCGTGCACGCGTCGCGACTTTTCCCTCCGACGCGTGACGTTCCGTATACCGCTTTGCGATCCGTCGAGGCAAGTGAAACTTGCTACATGCTATTCATACTATTCCTATATTTATTTATCTAATTTCATATTAAATCTATAGATAGAACCTAAAGTCTTGAATTCCAAGTTAACAGTGCGACGTTCCGTTTACATATTTTAGATTCAAAACTTGAAACCTAACTGTTGCATTTAGTTGACTATACCTAGTAACCACAGTTACATTTTAATCACATAATAACTATTGTACATAGTCTATGATACCCTTTTACTCTATCGGACATCCGTGTGCATCTTTAACCGGTTTTAGTTATAATTGCATCCATTGAACATATTATACATGTCATTGCATCCCTAGATTACTTAATACTTATTAACCTGATTTCAACATACATATTTGTCATACTGTATTCATGTAATGTTGAAATTATCTCTTAAATACAAACTGATAACCGTACAGCTAAGTACACTACTACGAATAATGGTTGCCCCTACAGATTTATCCGTAGGGGCAACCCACTGCCCCTACGGATATCTGCGTAGGGGCGAAAAAATACCCCGTAGGTGCAAAGGCCGCAGGTGCAAGTTGAGGCCCTGAACTTGCCCCTACGGGCAAATTCTTGCCCCTACGGATATATCTGTAGGTGTTATTGCCCCTACGGAGTACTCCGTAGGGGTAATCAAATCATATATGTATTTTTTTTTGAATATATTGTATATACCTACGGATACATCCGTAGGTCCTTGTTATACCCCTACAGATAACTCCGTAGGGGATAGGCAGTGGCCCCTACGGACATATCCGTAGGGGCACTCCCAACACCCTGCACTGAGATCAGGGGGGAAAATATCAGGAAACCTGATATTTTGCCCCTACGGATAAATCCGTTGGGGATAGACAGTGGCCCCTACGGACATATCCGTAGGGGCACTCCCAACACCCTGCACTGAGATCAGGTGGGAAAATATCAGGTTTCCTGATAGTTTGCCCCTACGGATAACTCCGTAGGGGCAACGTATGTACCTACGGCTTAATCCGTAGGTACATATTGTCTGTATTTTTTTTTTTAAAAATGGGCTGCTAGATTTTTCCCGCCCTGTGCACAATACTATATACATCAATCAAATCATATATTGCAGTATTCATAATCACATCTCACGCATATATATAATATACAAAAGAAACCCAAAAACTGAATATGATATAAATACAAACCAATATCAATATCGTTTCAAAATGTAGTACAATGTGATATAAATACATGTTTCAAAAAATAAGAACCAAAAAGCTACCCTACTTCGGTCCAGCTCCACCTCTGAATAACGTTAGAATAACGCGCGCCTGCTCCTCGGTCAATACACTCTGCAATGCTACAAATAAGGGAGTCTGAGCGGCATGTGGAGCTGGCGATGTGGTTTGCGCAGCCGCCGTCGAGGTAGTCGCTTGCGGAGCCGCGGCTGCGGGAGTCTAAGTGGGCGGTGGAGCTACAGGAGCTGTCTGCGGAACCGCAGCCGATGTAGTGGCTTGCGGAGCCGCAGCCGAAGGAGATGCATGTGGAGGCTCGGCCGATCTACCCTGTCGCGTCTGGACATAACGTGTGTAAGAAGCGTGTAAGAACTGTGTATTATTCGAATTCGTTTCATTATTAAGTTATTTCGAAACCCTGTTTGGATATCTAGTTTGGAAAAGCGTTGTTTATTTTAATTACATATGTATGTATGATTAATCAAACTTAAGTCTAAAACCAAATAAGCTCAAGCAACGTACTAATTATGGATATGTTGATATGTATATAATATGAAATGATATTTTACTATAAAGTAGTATACATACCAGCATCTCCTTCAACTCCTGAACGGTGGTCCTCAAGCTATCCAGTTCCTGATGGACATGCCGGTCACTGGAGACGGAGGAAGTAACCGCCGGGGTGGAGTCCAACCTCATATGGGCCCTGCTAGGGCCCAATCCCCGGCCTCTCTCCCAACCTCCGTGGTGCCCTCCGTGTGCGGCGTCCAGAACTGGGGTCAGCAGCCTCGGATCGTTCTGTCAGGTAAAATCGATCCCCGAGGCTTGGGCCTGCTCAACCACCCGCTCCTACACCCACATTAAGCAGTAAAGTATAAGTATAAAATTTAAACTTGAACCTTCCAAAACTAAAATTTCAAATTTGGGTAGAAAAAATATTAACACTTACGCAGTACTCCTGGGTAGCGACGTCGGGACATCGAAGCTCGCCCGTGGCGGGATCTGTCGAGATGCCGTGGACGGCAAGATATGCGGACAGCACGCTCGGTGTACCACCTGACGCCACGATCCGAGATGTCTGCAATATTAGAAAGTAACTCTTAATATTAGAAATATTAGAGAATAACTCTTAATATTGCAGAATATTAGAGAATAACTCTTAATTTACCAATAACTCCATGGCTCGAGTAATGTTCCTCGAGCCACCTGTGTAAGTGGGGCGACCCCTCTTCGCCGACTTCCTGTTCTCCGTATTCTGAGCGGCCTGTTTCTGCACAACACATTAACATTTAGTTTTCTAATTAAGAAACACAAAGAAATAAATTATATCATAAATAATGAATTAAATTTAAAATACATGTTTGCGTTCGGAGTCGAAATAAGCGCACAATAGAGGCCATGTCTCTACGTCGACTCTCGCAAACGCCGGAGTAGATAGGAGGGCCGCTCTCTCTGCCTCGGGGGTCGCTATCCACAGGGAGTAGCAGTCGGCCTTCAGCTCATTCCTGTTGTATCGGACCTTGGCCTGCATATTCTTCATCAGGCCATTGTACAGAGCATGAAGGTCGAGCACCCTCCCCGGATGATCAGGGTCGGCTACAGGCTGAAAATCGTAATCCAACTGAAAATACAAAAAAAAAACATTTTTATTAGATTGCAAGTGTTAATAATAAATATATTGGATAGATCAAATGAAAATATATATTAATACATACCCGAGCCTGATCAAAGAAGAGGGCGAATGAGCGCTGGTGCTGCTCGCCCCACTCAACGTGAAGTGGATAGTTCTTCACGATCCGGCTCTCGTCCCCCAAATACCGGCCGAACCTCTCGGCATGAGGACCGGTATAGCGATAGTCAAGGGTAAAAAATAGGGGGAATGCTGCCTCCCCCTAGCTCTATCAGGCCTCAGCCTATGGGACTGATTCGGGCCTCGAGTCCCCCTCTGGGGATGGAGAGACCCTTCGTCTGCACGAAATATCAAGACAATCAATAATAAGACAAAGTTGTATTAAGAAATCAAGGTTAAACAAAAATTCAAGTGTGATATATACCTCCGGTGACTAGCGCACGAGCCTGGGCCCGAGCAGCAGCACGAGCGGGACGATAGTTCCTCCGGTGAGGAACAACCGGGGTCCCGGACCCGGACGCATCCCCTCCAACTATAAAATAAACATCGACGCTAAATTTCCATGAAGTTCATATTTATTCTATAGAGCATATGTAAAATAAATAAATATTTTAAATTTATTCATACTAACCTGCAGACGATGCGGAGGGTATGGAAGCGGCAGGAGTGGCCCCTGTGGAAGGTGTGGACGCACCACCTATAATTAGACAATTAAAAATAGATTATATAAGTAATTGCAAAAAGAATGTGTAGATCAATAATATAACGTTCTAAATCAATATGCATGCACTATAGGACATATAAACATACCCGCAGGTGCGGTGGTGTCACCACCTATAGCTAGACAATAATAAAAATTGCTAAGTAAGAGCAAAAGGAATGTGTATATTTATGATATAGCATTCTAAATCAATATACATACACTATATGATATATAAACATACCTGGAGGAGCGGGGGTGGCCTCTGTCCCAGATGTGAACGCATCACCAACAACTAGACAATCAAACGTTGACAATATAAGTAATTTTGACATAAACATGCATGAATATCTGTAATATTACATTCAAAATGGATATGCGTGCAGTATACCCGGAGGTCTGGCCAAATCGACACGGAAGGAGGCATCCGAAGGGGTCTCCGATCTGGGTGCAAGACCGGCCCTCTGAAGCTCCCTACGGAGCTCTCCGGGCGGCAGAACCGCTCTGCCTCTGCCTCTGCCTCTGCCGCGGCTGGAGCTCCTGCCGCCCCTCGCTGCTCCCGACATCGTCATCAAATCTAGATAAACGGTTCGTGGACGCATTAGACAATCATTAAAAGTATTGACTATATATGATCTAGAGCGTAAAATGTGAAGTAATAATGTAACATTACTGATAACCTATTTCGTTTCGTGGGCGCATCATACATATCTACTTGGATTTCATCGTCGATGTCATTTCTAACCCACGTAACTTCATGATCGGTCGAAGACAACCCGTCCTTCGAAACAGACGGTCGGAGCACTTTAAGCCTTCTCTCTTCTTCGTCCTCGTCGCTGTCCTCGTATTCTGGGACATCGTAGACATCTCTAGGTTTCCATCGGCATACAACACTCCACCCCGGATGCTTCAAACACTGTGAGTAGTATACTTGGAACGCTTGGTTCGGAAAGATAAACGGATCGTCCTGACCATAAAATCGAAGTGTGTTCACACTGGTCAATCCATATTCATCTTTCCAAGTCCCAAGACTGCTTCTCCGCCTGTCTGTATCGGTTCGCGGATCGTACCAAGTACAGTGGAATATATAAAAGGGTTCTGATCGTCCGGGATAGTGGATGCCGAGTATACAATTTAAGTACCCATAGTAAATCACACCGTCCGATCCTACCGTCGCAATCCCACTATTCTGAGTGGTTCTAGATGTTTCTATGTCCTTAACTTCGAATTTGTATCCAAGGACACCAAATCCTTTGTAATATGCAACCTCCATACTAGGAAATTGAGCTAAACATCATGAATCACTCTCAAATGATGCAGACAAGTTCGGATCGTGGATCTAACAAAACAAATTTTACGATAAATACATAACGATACAAGTTTAGATTAAAACTGTTAGCAATAAAATGTAATTCGAATAACTTACATGCTCTGTGACCCAATCACAAAAATTATCCTGATGGTATTTTTCCAAACGCTTTTCGTTCCAATCAGGATGCCCCTCACGCACCTCGTTAAAATGAGTTCTGTTTTCAACAAATAATTGTGACATTAATATTATGTCATTTCATACACACACAAACACAGATATAACAATTAATCCAAAAGAACTTACTCTCTAATTTGTTCAAGACATGCGCAATTAAGCAAGATAAACCGGTATATCTTGTTGATAAACATAGTGTCTACCCTCTTATACTCGGCTTTACCATATGGCCCGTCTTGAATTCTTCGTGGTCGGTTAAGCCTTGTCTCAATATTCTCGTCCAGATAGCGGGAACAAAATGTGGTTGTTTCATCAAGAAGATAACCTTGCATGATAGAACCCTCTGGTCGATTTTTATTGCGTATATACTTCTTAAGAGTGTAAAGGTACCTAATGAGAATATGTTGAATAAATAAATACGGGCATACAGGACAACAATAAATTTATAAATTGCGCGAAACGAAAAATTACACGTACCTCTCGACGGGATACATCCATCGATACTGTACCGGTCCGGCTAACTTCGCCTCAGTTGCAAGATGAACCGTCAAGTGTATTATGATATCGAAGAATGACGGTGGGAAAATACGCTCAAACTTGCAAAGTATCAACGCAATAGAATTTTCTAGTTTATCCAGCGTCGCAACCTCCAGTGTTTTAGCACACAACTCCCTGAAAAAACAATATAGGTCGTTGATTACTAGACCAACCGAGTCGGGGAGAGAAGTCCTGAGGGCTAATGGAAGAAGGTTCTCCACGATAACATGGTGATCATGACTTTTCAGCCCATCGATCTTGCCCTTCACAATTTTTATTTTCTTGCTGAATGATCCTGAGAAACCTGTGGGGACTTTCAAATCATGCAACACCTGCAGGAATCTTTTCTTCTCCGGTTGTGACATATGATAAGCGGCATTGGGAAGTACAAACTTGCCCGGTTTACCCGCTACAGGTTTAGGGTGCAGTTCACTTCTTATTCCCCACTCTTGTAGATCCATCCGGGCATTCATGTTGTCTTTCGATTTCCCGTCTTTACACAGAAGCAAGTTAAGTATGTGCTCTGATACTCCCTTCTCTATATGCATGACGTCCAGACAATGACGCACTGAATTTGTAGACCAGTACGGAAGCTCGAAGAAAATGCTTAACTTGTTCCAATATTGTGGTTTGACCTGTCTCGTCGGATCCATCCCGAAGGTCACGTTATTGTAACCATCCTATTTAGCAGTCACGTCCTCTCCGGACAATGGGGATGGAGGCCCAAGAAGCTCCTGATGACCATCAAAGTGAACCGTGTCTAACCTATAGGGGTGGTCTGGAGGCAGAAAACGTCGATGGCCGCAATAACAAACCTTCCTGCTAAAATTCAAAAATTTTGATGTTGTGTGTTCATGGCAATGAGGACATGCTTTATGACCATGTACGGACCAACCTGATAGCATTCCATACGCAGGAAAGTCATTAATTGTCCACATTAAAGCCGCACGCAGTATGAAGGTTGTATTTGTGTTTGAATCATATGTCTCTACACCATCAATGAACAAAGTTTTCAGCTCCTCGATCAGAGGTCGGAGATAGACGTCGATATTGTTCCCCGGTGAGTTTGGTCCGTCGATAAGAAGAGGCATCATAAAGTATGATTGGTCCATAGCCAACCAAGGCGACAGATTATAAATTATCATTACAACGGGCTATGTACTGTGACTTCCAGCCATATAGTTGAATGGGCAGAAGCCATCGGCAGCCAGTCCGAGTCGGACATTGCGAGGATCGCTACTGAATATTGCGTGCCTCATATCGAAATCCTTCCATGCCGGTGAATCTCTTGGATGGCTCATTTTTCCATTTTCGCTTGGAGGAGCACGGTGATGCCAAATCATTGCCTCGGCTGTTTTCTTGCACCTGAATAGCCTCTGTAGCCTCTGTGTTATGGGAAAATATCGTGCTATCTTCACAAGTATATCAGGCTTCTTATCAGAATCTTTCGGCTTATACCTGGCCTCTCCGCATGTTGGACGCTCTTTCAAATCTAAATTCTCTTTCCGGTACAACACGCAATTTTTAGGACATGCTTGAATCTTCTCGCACTTTAGACCCAAATCAGACATCATTTTCTGGGCTTCGTACCAGCTTTCGGGCACATTATTTCCCGGAGGCATAGAATCTTTCAAGAACGAAAGAAGCATTGTGAATGACTTGTTGCTCCATCCATTTAGGCACTTAATTTGGAAAAGTTGGACGAACCATGAGAGGGTGGAATACTTCGCATTCTCATAAATTGGTTTCCTAGCATCATTCATGAAATTTTCATATTTATCCGCACGCGGTCCTTGACCGGAAGGAATGTCATCTTCGGTACGAATAGATTCACCTAGGGCAGCCTCTACCATATCCTCCATTTCTTCTGATGGAAATAAATTTCCGTATCCTGTCGTATTACCGAATTCTTCTTCTTCTCCTGCCGCATTATCGTGTTCTCCTTCTTCTTCTACCGCAGTACTGCATTCTTCTCCTTCCCCGTGATATTTCCAAGTTGAATAAAGTCTAGTAAACCCATGTTTTACAATATGAAGCTCTGCCAATTCTACCTTCTGCCAGTACTTATTGCCACATCTATCGCACGGACAGAGAATCTTCTCTATTATGATCTTATTATGTGCTCGTGCAAATTCAAGAAAAGCAGCAACTCCTGCGACAAACTTAGGTTGCATACGTTGTTTCCAATCCACATACATCCAGTCCTTAACTCTGACGTACTCATGGGCCATATTAGACTGAATAACATATAAATTGTAGGTTATGCTGACTATATTGAGAAATATAAGAACGGGATAGTTACTGACAAAGGAGAAAATCCGTGTATATGCTTTGTGTGTGCGTTTGTCGTTGAAAAGAATAAATTATCGCACGTTATGTTAACTGATAGACGGGGACTAAGTGGCGCTTTTAGTTTCATATATCGGTATCGATGGGAATATGAAGGTTTCATATTATCATATATTGGTTTTAACCCGAACATCTCGAATCGCTCTCTGATTATGCGTTTGTATGTATGTGTTCCGGCTGTCGGGGGTAGGCTTCTATCCCATTAAGAATGTATAGAGCGAACGCCCATCACTTGTGCTTTCAACCGTTTCGAGTAAATTTCGGCAGCACCTCCCCGTTGTTCTCCGAGTACATTGTAATAGAATAGATAATCATTTCAAAGCTGTGAAACAACGTTGAAATGAACATCTAATCTATCTTTGTACACGGAGAACCAGCGGAAAGATACCGACGAAATATCTCGAAACGGATGAAAACACAAGTGAATGAAGGCGTTTGCTTTATACATTCTTAACTTGTCCACACGGGACAAATCTATGGGTTACCATACGATTGAATTTTCTCGTCGCGTAGACTATACGACGGTTGTTAGTATCGAGCTATACTGTCCGATATTTAACAACCTTCGTATAGTTCTAGGTCACGACGAGCATCGCACGTATGTTAACCGATAGACGGGGACTAAGTGGCGCTTTTAGTTTCATATATGGGTATCGATGGGAATATGAAGGTTTCATATTATCATATATTGGTTTTAACCCGAACATCTCGAATCGCTCTCTTATTATGCGTTTGTATGTATGTGTTCCGGCTGTCGGGGGTAGGCTTCTATCCCATTAAGAATGTATAGAGCGAACGCCCATCACTTGTGCTTTCAACCGTTTCGAGTAAATTTCGGCAGCACCTCCCCGCTGTTCTCCGAGTACACTGTAATAGAATAGATAATCATTTCAAAGCTGTGAAACAACGTTGAAATGAACATCTAATCTATCTTTGTACACGGAGAACCAGCGGAAAGATACCGACGAAATATTTCGAAACGGATGAAAACACAAGTGAATGAAGGCGTTTGCTTTATACATTCTTAACTTGTCCACACGGGACAAATCTATGGGTTACCATACGATTGAATTTTCTCGTCGCGTAGACTATATGACGGTTGTTAGTATCGAGCTATACTGTCCGATATTTAACAACCTTCGTATAGTTCTAGGTCACGACGAGCATCGCACGTATGTTAACCGATAGACGGGGACTAAGTGGCGCTTTTAGTTTCATATATGGGTATCGATGGGAATATGAAGGTTTCATATTATCATCGAGTATCATATATTTGTTTTAACCTGAATATCTCGAGTCGCTATCTAATTATGCGTTTGTTGTGCATTCGTGTTGTATGTGTAACATGATTTTAAACCATTGAGATCAAGATTGATAGAACTGATCATCCTACATTGCAATAGCATTCATCAACCAAAAACTATTATTGCAATGGTATACATCTATAACAATCAACAATTAAAACTACAAATATAGGATACTGATATCATAAAGCGTTATGAGACACGTCATCTGCCACGTGTCGTGATCATGGAAATCGCTAATATTGAGCATCATTAAGATTAGATTATGGTTTTGAAGCAAGTTATTGAGCATCTTGGATTGATTGTCAAGTGTTGATTTTTATTTCAACACTTGACAGAATGAAAATCATAAATACAGTTGCAAAATGTGTTCCTCACCCCCATAAAGTGGATCTTAACAATCCAGACAAGACCATCATTGTTCAAATTGCCAAGGTAGACATAATCTCAGCAGTTATTTACGGTTGCTAGCTTGTATTGCTTGTTGCTATTCTTTTTTTTCCTTGCCCTTTCTTTCTTTCTTTTTTTTTTTGGGGGTGGGGGGTTGTGTTTGAAAAGTTTTAACCAACTCACTGCTATTTCTAGGCAATGCAGGAATATAACTAGTTTTATCCCCCAAAAGAAAGAGCTTCAGGCTTCATGCGTCAAGCGATGTGTATAATTATAGGATTTTCTTGCTAGCGGTTCATTTATAACTATTCTTTAGTCTATATACCTAGCATCTGCTACTAGATATTACATCTTGCATCAACACCCCGCATGTTAAAATCAAAATCGATTATTTTTTTCTTGATCTTTTTCTGATTTTCTACCATCTGTGTCGAGTAAATTATGATTAACATTGTATTTATCAACTAATCAGAAGAGCCATTCAACCAGCCCCACCGTAACCCTAACCCCAGCCCTACCGTAACCCTAACCCCAGCCCCACCCCAGCAGCAGCCGAACTCCAACCCTAACCCTACCCCGACCCCGACCCCGACCGCCACCGCGACCCCTGCCCAACCCCAACTCTCGCGCGCGCAACCCAGACCCAGCCATGAACCCTAAGCCCAAAATAATCCAAAAATGCTTTAATTTACCTCGAGATTTATACCTGAACGGCTGCTGGTGGGCTGGAGCGACGACGGTGGCGATTTGGCGACGAAACCGGCGGTGGCGACGACGGTGGCGACGAAACCGGCGGTGGCGACGACGGTGGCGACGAAACCGGCGGTGGTGACGGTGGCAACGACGGCGTGCCGATTTGGGGTTTTTTCTCGCGCGCGATTGAGAGAGAGAGAGAAAGTAAGCGTAGGCGATCGATCTGGGGTTTTGTTAAATAGATATTTACTTGCCCCTACGGATATACCCGTAGGTCCTTTGTTTGCGGCTCCGTAGGGGCAAACACCAAATTAAGAATTAATATTTTTATTCTTGGACGTCTGTGCCCGTAGGGGCAACCTTTTAGCCCTACGGATTAATCCGTAGGGCCAAGTTAAATCTGCCCCTACGGATATTTCCATCCGTAGGGGCAACCCCCTATTTTACTAGTGGTAGTTTAATCTGCACATATTGCTTAACCTACATGTGCCAATTTATCGTTTTGATGATACCCATGCTTGTTTATTTATAACCATGATTATGCTAGTTGATTATGAGCACCCACATGATATCTTTTACACCCTGACATGACTTGCTACACATATTACTTGACCCGATATGGTACTGTACAACTCTTGACATAACGTGACACCTTTATATATTACCTGACTTGACCTGATGTACCATGGCTTTAACTGTTACCTGATTTTGCGACTAATGCCAACAAACCTGACATGTAGTCCTTACGGACCGTTCCTGTTGTCTATCCAGACAAACCTGCACCTACCTGATCCTGAGTTGGTATTAGTTCTTGATTACTTAATACCTGACTTAAACACATATAACTTGGGGGTATGGGGAAATCAATGATGAAATCCTGACTTGTAACTCGACAGTTGCTTGCTTATACTTATCAGCTTTTTTAGAGGCTAGGCCCGCCTCGGGATGATGCTGCTGACATCGTTCGTCTTTACCTTTTCCTTTTAGTGCCTAGCGGCACGTCTCGGTTTCAGCCCGAGAGTCTTAGACCGTGGTCCCGGGCATGCACGGGATACTATTGAGTTACATCGATGATTCATCAAATTGATTTCAAAGACTTGAGAGTAGTTAACCCAATATATCAGTTTAGATCACTCTCTACACATTACCCCACTGTCTTTACTTATATCACTGTTATGCTTGTTTACCACTTATGCTCATACTTGTATGTAATGCTACCCCTATTTACATTATTGCTTGATATTATGACACGCTGACTGTTGGGGTAAAAATTTACACCCCTGTTGACCGAGTCAAAGTCAAGGTCAACCCCCAAGCTAGGTGGGCCCAAGCCCAGGTCAAGCGGGCCCATGCCCAAGTCGAGCCCGCGGCCAGCCTCCCCATGCCAACTACAAAATCATATAATAAATAATTTTTATGTAATTGTTTATGCATGAATGTAAACAAAATGGGCATAAAGCCAATATTTTGTAAGCCCATGGCTTATGTGCAAAAAGAAATGGCATATGAACTATGGGAAGAATCTGTAGGGTGTTTTTCGTCACCCCATTGAGATGGGAATACGCGCGCGCTTGTCAACCGCATTACAGATTCCCCCTGCCTAGGGTAGGCCGGGGTTTATTGATTGTGGAGATCCGAATCTCCGGCAGCCGCGGACTAAGCTGCCGTTAATTACCCCTCGCCTTTGGAGCGAGAGAACCTTCGATTGACGGGTTAAACTGGTCATGCGAACTCAATTTGCCGTGTTGTGTTTTAAAGGGGGGTTTGGATGTATCGGGGGACCCCGCAGAGTTTTTACGGGGGTCCCGCTACCCGGATAGCGGGCTGGGGGTCAAGAGGGCTAGCAGCCCCCTTGCGGGGTGCGGGGCAGCGCCCCGTTAGAAATTTTTTCTAACGGGGGAGACACATTTAGTGTGGAGTGCATAAAAAAAAAGGGGGGGGGGGGAAAGCGTCTTAAAGACGTGTGCGCAGCATGTGGGCGCATGGTGCCCGGGGTCACGTGGCGCACACGTGACCACTGAGCGCCTCAGCGCCCCGAGGTCACGTGGGCATACGTGACCTTTTGGGCGCCTCAGCGCCCGGGGTCACGTGGGCGCACGTGACCGTTGGGCGCCTCAGCGCCCCGGGGTCACGTGGCGCACACGTGACCGTTGGGCGCCTTAGTGCCCTGGGGTCACGTGGGCACACGTGACCTTTTGGGCGCCTCAGCGCCTGGGGTCACGTGGGCACACGTGACCGTTGGGCGCCTCAGCGCCCCGGGGTCACGTGGCGCACACGTGACCTTTGGACGCCTCAGCGCCCGGGGTCACATAGGCGCACGTGACCTTTGGGCGCCTCAGCGCCACGGGGTCACGTGGCGCACACGTGACCTTTGGGCGCCTCAGCGCCCGGGGTCACGTGGGTGCACGTGACCATGGGAAAACACCCGCTGGAGGGGGGGCCTAGCCCTTAGGTTGGGGAGTTGAACTCCCAAGGAAATTTTGGAGTTAAACTCCTGACAGAAAATTAATTTATGGAGTTAAACTCCAACAGATCTAGAAAGGAGTTAAACTCCTAGGAATCTTTGGCCCTTCTTCTGAGCCCTGGATCTGTCCAAAGTTAGATTCTTAGAGATGGGTCTCCTTCTTCTTTTTCTTTTGGCCGGATCTCGAAGACCAAGGGGTGTGAGATTTTAAAGATCTCTCTTTTTCGAGATCTGGTGGGAGATCTAAGTTCCCCTTCGTAGGTTTTATGGTGGAAAGCTATTTATTTTGAGAAAAGAAAGAGTTAAACTCTTGATTTAATTCAAAAGAAAGAAGAAGGTTTTTAGAACCTTGAAGAAGGAGAAAGAGGCACAAGCCCTAGGTTTTTGTGGGAATGAAAAAGTGTATCCTTTATTCATCATCATGTTGCCTTATATAGGCTTACACATTTACATATAGCCCCTTGGGCTTTACAAAATGGCATTTTGCCCATCCCATGGTTCATATGCCATTTCTTTTTGCACATAAGCCATGGGCTTACAAAATATTGGCTTTATGCCCATTTTGTTTACATTCATGCATAAACAATTACATAAAAATTATTTATTACATGATTTTGTAGTTGGCATGGGGAGGCTGGCCGTGGGCTCGACTTGGGCATGGGCCCGCTTGACCTGGGCTTGGGCCCACCTAGCTTGGGGGTTGACCTTGACTTTGACTCGGTCAACAGGGGTGTAAATTTTTACCCCAACAAATTGCCCCCCATCAATAAATGCACACTGCATATGTGGGTCGTGTGCATGAAATTGATGGATCTTCTTTCACGTGGAGGCGACTTGCTTTGGTTCCCACTTTTCGGGATGCACTGCCCTTTTTACGACATGGACGGTCGGTGCTTAACACGTCTCCGAGACGGAGTGTCCGTGGTAGACGTTTCCCTGGCCCGGAGCGATCTGGTTCCTGCTTTGTAGGAAGCCTGCACTGCCTTTTTTGCGACATGGATGGTCGACGCTCTGATCCGGAGCGATTTGGTAGACGTGTCCCCGGCACGGAGTGTCACTGTTGGACGTTTCCCTGATGTGGAGTGTCTGTATTGGACGTTTCCCCGATGCAGAGTGTCGCTGGTTGACGTGTCCCCGCGACGGAGTGTCTGTTGTCGATGTGCCCCTGGAACGGAGTGTCTGCTTGACGTTTCCCCGAGGCGGAGTATCGGCTGGTTGACGTTTCCCTGATGCGGAGTGTCTGTGTTGGACGTTTCCCCGATGCAGAGTGTCGCTGGTTGACGTGTCCCCGGCACGGAGTGTCGCTGATCGACTTTTCCCCGGCGCGGAGTGTCGGGTTGACTTTTCCCCGGCACGGAGTGTCGCTGATCGACTTTTCCCTGGCGCGGAGTGTCGCTGGTTGACGTGTCCCCGGCACGGAGTGTCTGCTTGACGTTTCCCCGGCACGGAGTGTCGCTGTCGGACGTTTCCCTGATACGGAGTGTCTGTGTTGGACGTTTCCCCGATGCAGAGTGTCGCTGGTTGACGTGTCCCTGATGCGGAGTGTCTGTGTTCGACGTTTCCCCGATGCAGAGTGTCGCTGGTTGACATGTCCCCGGCACGGAGTGTCGCTGATCGACTTTTCCCCTGCGCGGAGTGTCGGTGGTTGACTTTTCCCCGGCACGGAGTGTCGCTGATCGACTTTTCCCCGGCGCGGAGTGTCGCTGATCGACTTTTCCCCGGCGCGGAGTGTCGGTGGTTGACTTTTTCCCGGCACGGAGTGTCGCTGATGGACTTTTCCCCGGCGCGGAGTGTCGGGTTGACTTTTCCCCGGCGCGGAGTGTCGCTGATCGACTTTTCCCCGGCTCGGAGTGTCGCGGGTTGACTTTTCCCCGGCACGGAGTGTCGCTGATCGACTTTTCCCCGGCGCGGAGTGTCGGGTTGACTTTTCCCCGGCGTGGGGTGTCGCTGATCGACTTTTCCCCGGCGCGGAGTGTCGCGGGTTGACTTTTCCCCGGCACGGAGTGTTGCTGATCAACTTTTCCCCGGCGCGAAGTGTCGGGTTGACTTTTCCCCGGCACGGAGTGTCGCTGATCGACTTTTCCCCGGCACGGAGTGTTGGGTTGACTTTTCCCCGGTGCGGAGTGTCGCTGATCGACTTTTCCCCGGCGCGGAGTGTCGGGTTGACTTTTCCCCGGCGCGGAGTGTCGCTGATCGACTTTTTTCCGGCGCGGAGTGTCGGGTTGACTTTTCCCCGGTACGGAGTGTCGCTGATGGACTTTTCCCCGGCGCGGAGTGTCGGGTTGACTTTTCCCCGGCACGGAGTGTCGCTGATCGACTTTTCCCCGGCGCGGAGTGTCGGGTTGACTTTTCCCCGGCACGGAGTGTCGCTGATGGACTTTTCCCCGGCGTGGAATGTCGTTGGTTGACTTTTCCCCGGCACGGAGTGTCGCTGATCGACTTTTCCCCGGCGCGGAGTGTCGGGTTGACTTTTCCCCGGCACGGAGTGTCGCTGATGGACTTTTCCCCGGCGCGGAGTGTCGTGGGTTGACTTGATTCCGAGACGAAGCATAATTTCGACAGGGAAGGCAGGTACACCGAGGCGAAGCATCATTTCGACACAGGGTGCATTCTGAGACGAAGCATAATTCCGACACAGAGCTTGCTGGTTGAATTGATTCCGAGGAGGAGCATAATTCCGGCAGGGAAGGTAGATATCCCGAGGCGAAGCATGATTTCGACACGGGGTAAATTCTGGGACAGAGCATGATTCCGCCATAGAGGTTGTTGGTTTGATTTGATTTGAGTTGACATCAGCTTCGCTACACTGGAATATGGTACCAGGAGCGAATCATCATCTGTCTTGAAAGGATTTGGGAATTGGTTTTCTGTCGGCATCTGCATTGCTGCACTGGAATAATGCCAGGAGCAACTCATCATGTGCCCCGGGAGGATTTGGGAATTGGTTTTGTTTTGGCATCTGCATTGCTGCACTGGAATAATGCCACGAGCAACTCATCATTTGCCCCGGGAGGATTTGGGAATTGATTTTGTTTTGGCATCTGCATTGCTGCACTGGAATAATGCCAGGAGCAACTCATCATGTGCCCCGGGAGGATTTGGGAATTGGTTTTGTTTTGGCATCTGCATTGCTGCACTGGAATAATGCCAGGAGCAACTCATCATTTGCCCCGGGAGGATTTGGGAATTGGTTTTGTTTTAGCATCTGCATTGCTGCACTGGAATAATGCCAGGAGCAACTCATCATTTGCCCCGGGAGGATTTGGGAATTGATTTTGTTTTGGCATCTGCATTGCTGCACTGGAATAATACCAGGAGCAACTCATCATTTTCCCCGGGAGGATTTGCGAATTGATTTTGTTTTGGCATCTGCATTGCTGCACTGGAATAATACCAGGAGCTGTAGGGTTCCTAGGCACACTAAGAAGGTCTCACAAGGCATCAACCATGCCAATTTGAATTTTACGGGTGCCGAGAAACCCTAATACGGATCGTTAACTAGATATATAGGCGAACACATGCAACTAGTTAACAATTTAACTAAAAGAACGGAAATACAACCTTTGTAGATCTGGTCCTCCACCTCCATAGCTCCGCAATGAAGTCTCCTCGCTGTCCAAATGGAAACCCGGGCTCTAGCGTCGGCTTCATCGGAGAAATGGGCGGGCAAGGTCGTCGGCTTCGTGCCGAAGATGATCTACGTCGAGGCATCACTAGATCAAGCTCCCACTTCACCAAGTCATGAAACTTGTGAAGAAAACACCCTATACTACTTGGCAAGAGGTAGAGGATGAAGAAATAGGAGGTGGGTTCACTTTAGAATTGGATTTCTCACTTTTTTTTCTCACTTTGCCATTGTTGGTAGCAAGCTTCTTCATGTGAAGAAGAAGAAGAAGAAGATGAATATTATGATAAGTTCTTTTCAAATAGAAAAGAAAACCAATACTTATCATAATACAACCATGGTCAAGTGTAGAGAATAAACTAAGGTTAGTTAAAGGGTTAGGGTTAAGCATGAAGACAAAATGGTCACTTAGTCAAAGATGCTTTGAAGCTTCAAGAAGCTTCAAGCAAAGAACAAAGAAAGCCACCATTTTCTCTTTATCATTTCCAAAATAAAATAAATAAAATAAAATGAATAAGAAAATGAAAAACCCTAACCAATATACAACCATGGTTTAATCTTTACACAAACCCTAGTGAGCATGTATCATCAAACATGATACAAACTTGTGTACAAAAGTATATCACATATACAATGTGCACAAACAAGTGAGAAAAACCATTTAAAGTGAACCAATACTAGTTAATGCAAAGTAATATATCAAATATATAATTATGCATTAAATCATTAAATCAACACTTGATTTAACGATCCAGTCATATCGCATATAACCGACTACTATACAATGTATCGATTTATCGAATCAATCCTTGATTCGATAACTAGGTTATATCGCATACAACCATATCGATACATTCATCGCGAGAATGAAATACGGTATCACATACACGCATTATTCTCGGTCCCGCACATATCTCATATGCGCTCCTATTTCGTTTCGCTTGAGCCAGGAAACCTCTGTGTAGGACTCTAAAGACTCGTCAATACGACGGCAGCAGGTGATGATCATATCAAACACCCACAAGCCGCAAGCGGTCTGCTAAACGTAACGGCCACTTGGGTATTGAGCGATCAGAAGATCGACGAGCAAGCCCGCTCACACTCCTGTGAATCCAACCAGTAACACTTACCGTACAGTCCGGTCTGATCGTCTGATATGTCGCATATCTTGCCTAGGGGTGGTAAACGTCAGACCCCAATAGCTTGATAAGTCGTGTCGATATGAGGTCTATAACATTTTGAGAAACTACTGGTAACACTTACCAGTAAATCTCAGCAACCCTGGCCAGGGATTTCCGGTTATAGCCAATCGAACACAGCGCAACATCAACTCCCTATACCGGGAGAGACGAATCCCCTCCTATCGCTCATTGCCTCCATGTGATTCGGGACTGTACCCAAAAGCCACCGTTTTGCACGCCCTCTTGGACATGGTAAGGTGGAAATCAAAGCACTGTGGGAACCACACAAGACTCTATGACGATCTCGGGTCATCAGACTACTCTATACCAGTGTCACCAGAGAACTGCCATCTGACGTAAGGTATAATACCATCTGGGAGTTCTCGGCGAGTCCGTCCAGTGTACCCAGTCTCCACTGAGCACCCGTATATCATCTCTGATGTCAAACACCAATGGATATGGGATCATCCATCGCCCATCTGTATGGGTCGAGAAGGTATACGCTAGTCTACTCTGGTATATCGATGCCCCGTCTTGATATACCCACGACTAGGGACTTTGAAGGATGTACTTATGGACTACCATGTCCCCACTAGTATGATCCGCATCACAGTCCAGGTAGTCAAGTACACATCCTAAGGGCTTTACCAATATGTAACAGAGAGACAATCAGTGTACACGTTAAGGTAAAGATCAACCAGATAGCATACTATCATGTCGAGCAAGAAAGTCCTCCCTATATCTGTCCCAGCATCCACTACAATATACATCCCATGTATAGCAATGGCCTCTAGGGCATACATATAACTAACAATCTCCCACTTGCACTAAGGCCATCTGATAGCAGTGGTTGTAGTATCTCATACTCAACCATCCCATAAAAGTCTCTGTCTGGGAATAGGCCTTCGTGAGTGGATCCGCCGTGTTGTCCTCTGAGTCTACTCTCCTAACCTCGATCACCCTGGAGATCAACCATCTCCATGATCAGGTGATACTGCCTTAGAATATATCTGGATCACTGACGGGACGGACGTTCCTTGGCATAAGCCACAACTCCATTGTCACACAATGGGAGGAACTTAGTTCATCTCATGAACCAATATACACCCAAACAGCCTCTTTGGTAGCATCTTAAGTAGCGATGTATCGAGCCTTTATCGTCTAGTATGCCACGGTATCTAGCTTGAAACTCTTCCAACATACCGTCCATTTACTGAGGGTAAAGACAATGCATGTGACTGACTTTCAGTTGTCCTTATCACTCTGGAACCCTTCCAGTGATTCTCCCCAGGATCGATTGATACCATCTCACTACAACTAGTGAGAATCCTAACATCTAATTAGATCTATCTCATAGATCCAAAACCCAGGATTTAGGAGATATCACTTTGATCCTTTATGGAGAATCATTGTGATAAGCGGAGATTGACCGAGAGTAGCATAGGAAACTCCTTCCCTATCAAGAGCATGACATCTACGTACTCTACGAGGATCACCACCATACTCCCTACTACCCATTTGTATATACAAGGTTCATCTACCCTTTTGATGAAGTCAAACTATTTGACTACCTCATCAAAATAGATGTTCCAACTCCGCGATGCCTGCTTTATCCTATAAAGCATCTTGTACACGTTTCCGCTACTCCCACTATCTACGAGGCACTCTGGCTGTGTACTTATAGACGCTCTATTCTAAAACATCATTTAGAAAAGCTGTCATGACACCCAACCACCAGATATCGTAGTCATGGTATGTAGCCGTGGTAAGTAGGATCTGGATGGACTTAAGCATAGCCACTTGAAAAGGTTTCATCATTATCCACACCTGGTCGATGACGAAAAGCTTTAACAAGTCTAGCTTTGAAAGTCTCAACTTTTCCATTTACACCAAGTAATCTTCTCAAGATATACTTGCTCCTGATGGGGATTTAACCCTTCAGATATAGCAACCAAAGTCTATACTTTGTTGGTGTACATGGATTCCATCTCAGATCGCTAAGCATCCAGCCATTCTTACAGAGTCCCACTCCTGATGGCCAGCTCGAAACTAGTTGGGTCATCATCTTATGATGCAATCCTCGCTCCCACTGTCATAGAGTAACCGAAGTATCTCTCAGGTGGGTGAAGAACCCTACTAGATCGGCGGAGAGGCTGAGGTTCGTTGGTAACTATTGAATCCTTTGGTTCTGTCAAATCATCAGCTGCAGTTTTGTATGGCTGGAACCTTTCCAGTTCTACATAACAGATCTTGCCTCGAGCTTGTCCGGATTTTGCTTTTAGACATAGCCCGGACAACCCCAAATCTTAACCAACTTAAGATATGGGCTCTTCCCTTTCCATATCACATATGAAGCGATAGGCAACTGATTTGATTTGAACCCTATTCAATAGGTATGCAACTTCTCAAGTGCATAACTCCCAAAATGGAAATAGGTAACTCAGTAGTACTCATCATAGAGCACACCTTATCATATAGGGTGTGATTGCTCCGCCCCGATGTACCAACGTGCTATGGTGTATACGGAGGAGTAATGCTGAGAGAGAATCTCATTCTCCTTTAGAATAATCCAGGATTTCCGTGCTCAAGTATTCTCATCCTTGATCACATCAAAGGACATAATACTTATACCCGTTTTGGTTCTCTACTTCTAACTTATATTCTGTGAATATCTCAAAAGGTTCGGACTTGTGTTTCAACAAGAACATATGTCTGAATCTAAAGAGATTATCAGAGAATGTAATGAAGTACAAGGAACCGGTCTTGGCATGTGTAGACAGGGGACCTTACATACATCAACATGTATCATCCCAAGAGTTCACTAACTCTTTCTCTGTTTCCAATAAACAGAGCTGGTGTCATTATATCTTTGTGACATGAGTGGCAAGTTTCACAAGATGTATATTCAAACTGATTTAAATATGCATCTACATGTAACTTCAGCTAGTCGGGTCGCATTGATATGACCTAGTCCACAATGCCTCAAGAAGGATTCGTTCATTTCTGAACTCTTCCTCTTGTGTGTGTTCCGTATACTAAAGAACTGTAGTTTGATTTAGAACGTCAATGCTTTTAGATAACATGCCTGAACCGATCAACTTTTGATATAGGAAATGTTCAAAACAATATCCAACAATACAAAATTTTATCATTTCTTTACTAATAAAGAAATAGATATGATTTTGTATATCAGGTTCGGTATCTAATAGCATTTGTTCAGAATCAATGTATTTGGAATACAGGGTGACAGTGACCAACAAACTTGGCTGCAACACTTGCCCCGTTTTCTGCCTCATGAAACTTATCACCCGTTCTCAGTTCTCTACCAAGCTGTAGCCCTATGTAACAGATTACATATCTGGGATCTTGATCTGGTATCACATACCCAGGACGTAGAGGATACAGAGAAACAGTTCTGTGTAACGAACACACCCGAAGGAGATGCATCATATGCACTTTCTTCGTTTGGGCGGCACGGGAAATCTGGTAATCCCCAATTTCCTGCTCTTTCTTATAACAATTATAAGTTGGAGCGGGACCAACGTTCCCCAGCTCAGTATAACAAGCGGGTTCGGTCAATACTTCCGTATTATTATCTTGATTAAGGCGTGATATGGTCGCTACCTGGAGAGAGAGAGAAGAAAACACTCAGCGTGCGCTCTTGCAAGAATAGATTGGTTATTATTTTATCTAATCAGGATGGCTCCCACTACTTTTTATCAAATCTTCCTTCAAACCCTAAAAGGAAAGAATAGCCGGGATTAATTACACACTACAAGTTCGCCAATCTTTCAGCCAGTCCAGTGTCGGTACTTTGAGGGAGGTCTCCCGTGCTTTCGCACGAACCTAATTAATGTAAACCTCGTTTTCCCAGAGGCGTAACCCCGTTGACACCTTTCCAGACATCTACTTGATCGGCTAATTGTAATGTGTAAAACTCTCCCAGGAGTAACTCTTACTCGCAGCGGGTATCGGGATCCAACTATCTCATAGAAGGTATGCAATCTCATTGCAAATTTCAACACTTGAAATTCCCGATAATATTTTGCCCCAAGCGATCTATGACCTTGACTGAGTCAACAAATCATAGACCACAAGTAAAGTTCAACCCGTCATTTCTCGATTGAATTAAACCCACCCGCACGACCTTTGACTGAGTCACCAAGGTCGCACGACTACCCTAATCCAATCGCATCATATGCTTTGCAGATGAGCACTAATCAGCTACCGCACACTACGCCTTGACTGAGTCAACAAACGCAGCACGAATACTAACTAGGACTTATCTGAAATGACGGAGGGCTACGTCAGGTTTTTAAGAAAACCTTTTGCGTAATGAACTTTATATCGTTGTAGAATCAAATGATTTTAAAATGGAGTGTTTTTGAGGTTTTTCTAGTTTTGCTAAAGGGGTCACTCCCGGTGAAGGGATCGTCGGCCCTTTCCTCGTCGAATGAGGTGCGGGATATATCATATATATCACTGTGCAAAGCAAAAACTATAGAAGCAATCAAAAAGACAAACCGAGGGGTGTAGCATCTGCCAGTTATTGCTAAAGGAGTCACTCCCGGTGAAGGGATCTCGGTCCTTTCCTCATCGAATAAGGTGCAGGATATATCACATATACCGCTGTGCAAAGCAAAAAACTGTAGCTACCCTTTTTTATTTTGAAATTCGATTCTACAACATCTTAGGTTTCTTTTATTTCATTAATCTCATTAATGAAGTCCCATCATTTAAGTACCTAAACATCACAGATAAATACGACGTACACTTATGCCATCCGCATTCGTCTCGATGTCCTCTCGTGCACCGTTAGTTAGGTAACTAACGGCAGAGCGGGGCAGGGCTAGCACGGGTGTAAAACATAAGTAACGTCTATATAATATATCATATATACTATATACAGTATCTATCACAGAACATATCACATGATCACATCATAGATATCGCAGCAGAAGAATCATATGAAATATTGGATATACTAGGACGTCCGTGTTTTCAATACGAGCCAGTATAAAACACGGATTCCACGGTCGTGATGAATAGCCAAACCCACACCCCTAGACCCCTACGAGAGCGGCAAGCAACCCTACCAATTCTAGAGTTAGGAGACCCGGACTCGACTCCTCGAGTTGGTCTCCCATTGGACTCCAGAACCCGGTTACTTGTGCCCTCCTCCTTGGGTCTATCCTAGTGCAGAAAAGTAAATAATATACAAAGGGTGACATCTTCCGCAACCTGGAAGTGCCCCAATAAAAGAATATTACATACAGATTTTTACATGAATGAAAATGAAAAACACTCATCTCACATAAAAACCCCCGGCTATTCAAACACGATGATCCAATAAAACATATCCAGCAACACATAACATCACATGTCATCAACGTAAGTAAATATACGCATCCCAATTGTCGTTGACATATAGCAACGAAACCGGCGATATCACATATTACACTTACGGTCACAGAAAAGAAAGTGTAAAACTACAACAGTTGGAATCCGCAACCTGCATAGACATCGCATGCCTAAACAAATGAATTTCTTAGACATCGCATGCCTAACAATTATAAACCCCGCATTTTAGTCCCATTATCGAAAACTCTTTTCAATATCAAGTCGGGCAATTCAACAAGATTCCCGACATCCTGATCGAATGCTCGTCGCAAACTTTAGTAGGCGGCCGCACCCCCGATACCGTCGACGAAGTGCACCAAGGCGGAACACCGCTGCCGCGAGCACCCGAACGGATGCTTTCGGCGACGGAGTTCTCCTACAGTCACTTGGTTGGGGCTATGGAGCGAGGCTGTCTATTAAGTTTACCCGGCGAGTATCCGCGTACGCTACGTGATTGCGACGGACTTTTGATCACATCAAAATTCCGTGGCAACCGATCAAGTGAGACTAAAGTGCTATGTTTATAACATTCATTCAGTTATCTCATAACTACTTGTGAATTTCAATTATTGTATCCCATTCCAGATAAATAGAAAATGTTAAACTTTCCGATCGAACATTCAAACACCCAAGTTTTCCCGAAACAGCTCAACACATGAAACAAGTTTAAAAACATCCAGTTCATGCCTCAGTACCAACGGTCCAGCCATAGAAGGGTCAAGCCAACGCCTCACATGTGGCACGCCGTACTGCCCTAAACCCGAAGGTTCAAAGGACAGTTCAAGACGGTCGCATAATCGAGTTAAGGTTTGTTGTCTTCTAGAGGGACCATCGCGTTACTTGCACTACTTAGAACGTCGTTAAACTACAGAAAGATCCAACACTTGGAAATTTCCCGGCAGGGGAAAAAGTGGGTATTTATATCCAGTCGAACTTTTTAACAGTTTCTAAAATATCCGGAAAAACATAAACGAAGTTAAATTATCCGATCAAATTAACGAATCCCCAATAAAACCCTAGAAAACTCAACACTTGAGTGGAATTAAAAAATTCACATAAAAAATTGCTAAGAAAGGACGTAAGAATAAATATATGAAATTTGAGGGACTAAGTCCAAATTTGGGCTGCGGAAGCGCCGCCAAACCCCTGGTTTGGCCGCTGTTCCGCGGTCAAATTATGGAATTAGGAGCCCAAACTTCACAGTAATTCTTAGTTTTTCCTGCTTATTTTTCTGCATATTTTTAATTCACAAAATTCAACAGTTTTGAAAAATGTACAGAGAGCGATTTTGCAATGGGGTTTCGGTTCGATCGGATTTCTAACTCCGTCTACGCATTGCCTAAGGCTCTAGCTAGGCTCTGATACCACTGTAGGGTTCCTAGGCACACTAAGAAGGTCTCACAAGGCATCAACCATGCCAATTTGAATTTTACGGGTGCCGAGAAACCCTAATACGGATCGTTAACTAGATATATAGGCGAACACATGCAACTAGTTAACAATTTAACTAAAAGAACGGAAATACAACCTTTGTAGATCCGTTCCTCCACCTCCATAGCTCCGCAATGAAGTCTCCTCGCTGTCCAAATGGAAACCCGGGCTCTAGCGTCGACTTCATCGGAGAAATGGGCGGGCAAGGTCGTCGGCTTCGTGCCGAAGATGATCTACGTCGAGGCATCACTAGATCAAGCTCCCACTTCACCAAGTCATGAAACTTGTGAAGAAAACACCCTATACTACTTGGCAAGAGGTAGAGGATGAAGAAATAGGAGATGGGTTCACTTTAGAATTGGATTTCTCACTTTTTTTCTCACTTTGCCATTGTTGGTAGCAAGCTTCTTCATGTGAAGAAGAAGAAGAAGAAGAAGATGAATATTATGATAAGTTCTTTTCAAATAGAAAAGAAAACCAATACTTATCATAATACAACCATGGTCAAGTGTAGAGAATAAACTAAGGTTAGTTAAAGGGTTAGGGTTAAGCATGAAGACAAAATGGTCACTTAGTCAAAGATGCTTTGAAGCTTCAAGAAGCTTCAAGCAAAGAACAAAGAAAGCCACCATTTTCTCTTTATCATTTCCAAAATAAAATAAATAAAATAAATGAATAAGAAAATGAAAACCCTAACCAATATACAACCATGGTTTAATCTTTACACAAACCCTAGTGAGCATGTATCATCAAACATGATACAAACTTGTGTACAAAAGTATATCACATATACAATGTGCACAAACAAGTGAGAAAAACCATTTAAAGTGAACTAATACTAGTTAATGCAAAGTAATATATCAAATATATAATTATGCATTAAATCATTAAATCAACACTTGATTTAACGATCCGGTCATATCGCATATAACCGACTAATATACAATGTATCGATTTATCGAATCAATCCTTGATTCGATAACTTAGTTATATCGCATACAACCATATCGATACATTCATCGCGAGAATGAAATACGGTATCACATACACGCATTATTCTCGGTCCTGCACATATCTCATATGCGCTCCTATTTCGTTTCGCTTGAGC
This sequence comes from Agapanthus africanus, assembly GCA_030015575.1. NCBI lineage: Eukaryota > Viridiplantae > Streptophyta > Magnoliopsida > Asparagales > Amaryllidaceae > Agapanthus > Agapanthus africanus. The sequence goes on along the minus strand of CM057340.1, from coordinate 502,983,387 downwards.
CAGGAAACCTCTGTGTAGGACTCTAAAGACTCGTCAATAGGCCGGCAGCAGGTGATGATCATATCAAACACACACAAGCCGCAAGCGATCTGCTAAATGTAACGGCCACCCGGGTATTGAGCGATCAGAAGATCGACGAGCAAGCCCGCTCACACTCCTGTGAATCCAACCAGTAACACTTACCGTACAGTCCGGTCTGATCGTCTGATATGTCGCATATCTTGCTTAGGGGTGGTAAACGTCAGACCCCAATAGCTTGATAAGTCGTGTCGATATGAGGTCTATAACATTTTGAGAAACTACTGGTAACACTTACCAGTAAATCTCAGCAACCCTGGCCAGTGATTTCCGGTTATAGCCAATCGAACACAGCGCAACATCAACTCCCTATACCGGGAGAGACGAATCCCCTCCTATCGCTCATTGCCTCCATGTGATTCGGGACTGTACCCAAAAGCCACCGTTTTGCATGCCCTCTTGGACGTGGTAAGGTGGAAATCAAAGCACGGTGGGAACCACACAAGACTCTATGACGATCTCGGGTCATCAGACTACTCTGTACCAGTGTCACCAGAGAACTGCCATCTGACGTAAGGTATAATACCATCTGGGAGTTCTCGGCGAGTCCGTCCAGTGTACCCAGTCTCCACTGAGCACCCGTATATCATCTCTGATGTCAAACACCAATGTATATGGGATCATCCATCGCCCATCTGTATGGGTCGAGAAGGTATACGCTAGTCTACTCTGGTATATCGATGCCCCGTCTCGATATACCCACGACTAGGGACTTTGAAGGATGTACTTATGGACTACCATGTCCCCACTAGTATGATCCGCATCACAGTCCAGGTAGTCAAGTACACATCCTAAGGGCTTTACCAACATGTAACAGAGAGACAATCAGTGTACACGTTAAGGTAAAGATCAACCAGATAGCATACTATCATGTCGAGCAAGAAAGTCCTCCCTATATATGTCCCAGCATCCACTATAATATACATCCCATGTATAGCAATGGCCTCTAGGGCATACATATAACTAACAGGAGCAACTCATCATTTGCCCCGGGCGGATTTGGGAATTGGTTTTGTTTTGGCATCTGCATTGCTGCACTGGAATAATGCCAGGAGCAACTCATCATTTGCCCCGGGAGGATTTGGAAATTGATTTTGTTTTGGCATCTGCATTGCTGCACTGGAATAATACCAGGAGCAACTCATCATTTGCCCCGGGAGGATTTGGATTGGGTTTGTTTGGCATCAGTATCGCTACACTGGAATATGGTACCAAGAGCGAATCATCATTTGCGCTTGTTTATCAGGAAGCGATGGCTTAGGAGACAGGTTTTAGGTCCCTATCACCTAAGACTTTTCAATTTTGTGAGCCGTAAGGGTCTCACAAAGCATTTTCTCCCTACGGGTCGTAAGGATCCCGTAAGTGTATTTTCTCCTTAGGAGTCGTGGGGACTCCCAAGTGTGTTGCTCCTTTGTGAGTCGTAAGGATCTCACGCGGGAATTTTCTCCTCACAAAGTCGAGAGGACTTTGCGAGTGCATTTCATCTTTTTTTTTTATGAGTTTGCGCCCTTTCGGGTTTTCGCAAACTCGCCGGCAGTCCTGCTGCTTTTACTCACGGAGCCCTTTCGGGTTTTCATCCGTGCACATTTTGCTTGTGGACATACCTTCTTTTTTTCCTTCTCTTTTTTTTTCTTTTTTTTTCCTTCCCTGCCGGTGGACTTTGAATGTGGTCTCGCCGATAGGACTTGGGAGAGATTGGGATCGTTTTACGCCCGTGGATTGTATACGGTTTTACAGGATGTATGATCCAGACCGTAGGGCCAGAAACATTTCAGGACTTTGTTGGCGTCTGCATCGCTGCACTGGAATATGGTACCAGGAGCGACTCATCATTCGCCGTTGGGGTATGGGATTTGGAATTTGGTTGGTGTCTGCATCGCTGCACTGGAATATGGTACCAGGAGCGACTCATCATTCACCGTTGGTATGAGATTTGGAATTTGGTTGGCGTCTGCATCGCTGCACTGGAATGTAGTACTAGCAGCGACTCATCATTCGCCGTTGGGGTATGGGAGTTGGAATTTGGTTGGCGTCTGCATCGCTGCACTGGAATGTAGTACCAGCAGCGACTCATCATTCGCCGCTTGGGGATTGGGGAGCGATGGCTTAGGAGACAGGTTTAGATCCCTATCACAGAAAGCTTTTCAATTTTATGGGCCGTGAAGGTCCCATAAAAGCATTTTCTCCCTGCGAGTCGTAAGGATCTCGCAGGTGTATGTTCTCCTTAGGAGTCGTGAGGGCTCCTAAGTGTGCTTTTCCTTTATGAGTCGTAAGGATCCCACAAAGGTTTGTTCTCCTCATGTATCGTGAGGACACATGAGTGGATTTCCCTCGTTCCCAGTTTAATGACTTAGAGGTCTTCTGTTTCCAGTTTAACGACTTAGAGGTCATCTGTTTCCAGTTTAACGACGTAGAGGTCATCTGTTTCCAGTTTAACGACTTAGAGGTCATCTGTTTCCAGTTTAAAGACTTAGTGGTCATCTGTTTCCAGTTTAACGACTTGGTGGTCATCTGTTTCCAGTTTAACGACGTAGAGGTCATCTATTTCCATTTTAACGACTTAGAGGTCTGTTGTTTCCAGTTTAAAGACTTAGAGGTCTTCTATTTCCAGTTTAAAGACTTAGAGGTCTACTGTTTCCAGTTTAACGACTTGGTGGTCATCTGTTTCCAGTTTAACGACTTGGTGGTCATCTGTTTCCAGTTTAAAGACTTAGAGGTCTAATGTTTCCAGTTTAACGACTTAGAGGTCATCTGTTTCCAGTTTAAAGACTTAGAGGTCTAATGTTTCCAGTTTAACGACTTAGAGGTCATCTGTTTCCAGTTTAACGACTTGGTGGTCATCTGTTTCCAGTTTAACGACTTGGAGGTCATCTGTTTCCAGTTTAAAGACTTAGGGGTCTACTGTTTCCAGTTTAACGACTTAGAGGTCATCTGTTTCCAGTTTAAAGACTTAGAGGTCTGTTGTCTCCAGTTTAACGACTTAGAGGTCGACTGTCTCCAGTTTAACGACTTAGAGGTCATCTGTTTCCAGTTTAAAGACTTAGAGGTCTGTTGTCTCCAGTTTAACGACTTAGAGGTCGACTGTTTCCAGTTTAACGACTTAAAGGTCATCTGTTTCCAGTTTAACGACTTGGAGGTCATCTGTTTCCAGTTTAACGACTTGGTGGTCATCTGTTTCCAGTTTAAAGACTTAGGGGTCTATTGATGGCGAGCTTGGAATTTTGGGGTGGGGGCCGGCATCAGCGTTGCTAACACTGAAGCAGAGGTGCCAGGAGAAATTCATCATTTGCCTACTCTTGTTGGCGGAGCGATGGTTTAGGAGACGGGTTTAGGTCCCTATCGCCTAAGGCTTTTCAATTTTATGGGCCGTGAGGATCCCATAAAAGCATTTTCTCCCTGCGAGTCATAAGGACCCCGCAGGTGTATTTTCTCCTTAGGAGTCGTGAGGACTCCTAAGTGTGTTTTTCCTTCATGAGTCGTAAGGATCCCACAAAGGTTTGTTCTCCTCATGTATCGTGAGGACACATGAGTGGGTCTTCTCAATGGAGCATAATTCTAAAGATGGAGACCAGCCGCGTAACTGGTGATTACGGTGCGGCATGGGTATGATGAGAATTATTTGAGCTCGTGGATTGTATACGGTAGTCAATTTGGGGACTAACCGTAGGGCTGGAAGAATTTTGGAAAACTGGAATTTGGTCGGCGTCTGCATCGCTGCACTGGAATATAGTACCAGGAGCGACTCATCATTCGCCTTTTTTTTTGTTTTTTTTTTGTTTTTGTTTTACCGCGATTGCTCTATCATTTCAGCTTTTCTTATCGCAAAGATCGCGATTGCCCTATCATTTCGGCTTTTATTCGCGGTTGCCCCATCATTTCGGCTTTATTTTCATCTTTATTTTACTCGCTGATTTTTATTGCGAGTTGCCCCATCATTTCGGCTTTTCTTTATTTTTCTTTAATTTACACATTTTTTGTCTATTTACATATATATATATATATATGTTTTTTTTTACATTCCCAGTTTAACGACTTAGAGGTCGATGATTCCCAGTTTAGTGACATGGTGGTCAACGGGTGTTCCCAGTTTAACGACGTGGTGGTCCTCTTTGCTTATCCCAGCTCCTTGAACTTTGATCTTGGCGGAGCTGTGTTGATGACCTAGCTCTGTGGCTCGCCGATACATCTGAGGGTTGCGAGGTTTTTCCAAGCTTATATTGGTCCTCTGCCCAATTTTTGAAAATATAGCAGTCTTCGATAGTATGACCCACCACTCTATGATATGGGCAGTATATGGGATTGCCGGTCATGTTCATTTCCTGTGGCCTCTTTGGAACAGGCAGTTGCAGACCGTTGTTCAAGGCGTCCATGAATATTTTGCGGACTTCATGTCTCCCGAAGGAGTATACCTTCTTCTTTCTCTCCATTGGAGTAGGTGCCTTTGCTGATGCTTGTCCTCGAGGCACATGTCTGGGAGGATCAGGTTCCCGAAAGGCTTCGGTCTCCATTTGCATGAAATCGGCGATCGTAGCTTGACTGTTTGCTAACACGCCTTTAGACAGTTCTATCTTTCCCATCTTGTATTGCCTTTCGACCCAATCTTTGAAGACGAAGCAGTCCTCAATGGCATAACCTATCACCCTGTGATAGGGGAAATATTTTGGGTCGTCGGTCATATTCTCTTCTTGCGGTCTCTTTGATTCTGGCAGTTGTAGACCGTTTCTTAGGGCGTCCCTGAATATCTTGTGGACCTTTTCCCTCTTGAAGGAATATACCTTTTCCATCTTCTCTTTCAGAGGCGATTCCCCCCCAGCGTATGTATCGGAGAGACTGGAGGCTGATTGCGGCCGTTTTTCGTGAAGGTGCTCCGCTTTTAGGTTGAAAGGGATATCAGTTGGCTGCCTCCGGGTATCAATCCCTGGCTCATGAGCCAAAATTTGATTCTGTTGTAATTGCAATCGGGCGACTTGGGTCGCGAGATCTGCCACGACGTTTGCCAGCTCGTCGACTTTGGAATAGACCTCGGCAATCTTCTCATCGCTGTCCTGAAATTGCCTTTGAAGCCATTGGAATAATGCTTGTTCTGTAGTTCCGGCTATGACAACCGGATAATCTTTATTGCCTGAGCTCAATTCCGTAGGAACCACGGGCTCCTCTGGCTTACCGGCCTGAGCGGGCTCTTCATCATTTAGATCGAGCCGATGCTGGGTAGCGTCAACCATATCATCACTATGGCTGTGAAGAAGAGGAGGATTCGTTTCTTCATGTCCGGCCATGTAGACAGTGTGGATAACACATTCAGTCATTCTTTCATCACCGGCAGCTGGTTTCGCGGGGCGGTCCGGGCTTTGGAAATTCATAAATTTTAGCATGGCTAGAGCCCAAGCCCTTTTGTTGGCTCTATTTCTGAGCCGTTTCTGCCTCAGCTTCTCCGCCTTAAGCGCTTGGTAGGCTTCTACTCTTCGGGGAGCCGCCATAGGCTGAGTGATAGGGAGGCTTGAGAAGACACCCAATCGAGCAGTTGTCGGAGGCGCCGCTGGAGATTGCTCAAGACGCGTTGTAGCTTTGTTGGTGTTGATGGCCTTGCCCCCAGTTGGGGCCAAGAAAAATCGTTCAAATACCGACTTGCATCGAATATGGCAATTGGAAATTGCTAACCTGCAAATAAAAACATTATTTCAGTATAGGCAATCGATATGTATATTGATTGAGTTCGCATGAACATTTAACCCGAAATATGGGAGGAGAGATGGTCCCAACGGGTTTGCCAGAATCTGTAAGGTGTTTTTCGTCACCCCATTAAGATGGGAATACGCGCGCGCTTGTCAGGCGCATTACAGATTCCCCCTGCCTAGGGTAGGCCGGGGTTTATTGATTGTGGGGATCCGAATCTCCGGCAGCCGTGGACTAAGCTGCCGTTAATTACCCCTCGCCTTTGGAGCGAGGGAACCTTCGATTGACGGGTTAAACTGGTCATGCGAACTCAATTTGCCGTGTTGTGTTTTAAAGGGGGGTTTGGATGTATCGGGGGCCCCGCAGAGTTTTTACGGGGGTCCCGCTACCCGGATAGCGGGCTGGGGGTCAAGGGGGCTAGCAGCCCCCTTGCGGGGTGCGGGGCAGCGCCCCGTTAGAAATTTTTTCTAACGGGGGAGACACATTTAGTGTGGAGTGCATAAAAAAAGGGGGGGAAAGCGTCTTAAATACGTGTGCGCAGCATGTGGGCGCATGGTGCCCGGGGTCACGTGGCGCACACGTGACCACTGGGCACCTCAGCGCCCCGGGGTCACGTGGGCACACGTGACCTTTTGGGCGCCTCAGCGCCCGGGGTCACGTGGGCGCACGTGACCGTTGGGCGCCTCAGCGCCCCGGGGTCACGTGGCGCACACGTGACCGTTGGGCGCCTCAGCGCCCTGGGGTCACGTGGGCACACGTGACCTTTTGGGCGCCTCAGCGCCCGGGATCACGTGGGTGCATGTGACCGTTGGGCGCCTCAGCGCCCCGGGGTCACGTGGCGCACACGTGACCTTTGGACGCCTCAGCGCCCGGGGTCACATGGGCGCACGTGACCTTTGGGCGCCTCAGCGCCACGGGGTCACGTGGCGCACACGTGACCTTTGGGCGCCTCAGCGCCCGGGGTCACGTGGGCGCACGTGACCATGGGAAAACACCCGCTGGAGGGGGGGCTAGCCCTTAGGTTGGGGAGTTGAACTCCCAAGGAAATTTTGGAGTTAAACTCCTGACAGAAAATTAATTTATGGAGTTAAACTCCAACAGATCTAGAAAGGAGTTAAACTCCTAGGAATCTTTGGCCCTTCTTCTGAGCCCTGGATCTGTCCAAAGTTAGATTCTTAGAGATGGGTCTCCTTCTTCTTTTTCTTTTGGCCGGATCTCGAAGACCAAGGGGTGTGAGATTTTAAAGATCTCTCTTTTTCGAGATCTGGTGGGAGATCTAAGTTCCCCTTCGTAGGTTTTGTGGTGGAAAGCTATTTATTTTGAGAAAAGAAAGAGTTAAACTCTTGATTTAATTCAAAAGAAAGAAGAAGGTTTTTAGAACCTTGAAGAAAGAGAAAGAGGCACAAGCCCTAGATTTTTGTGGGAATGAAAAAGTGTATCCTTTATTCATCATCATGTTGCCTTATATAGGCTTACACATTTAAATATAGCCCCTTGGGCTTTACAAAATGGCATTTTGCCCATCCCATGGTTCATATGCCATTTCTTTTTGCACATAAGCCATGGGCTTACAAAATATTATCTTTATGCCCATTTTTTTTACATTCATGCATAAACAATTACATAAAAATTATTTATTACATGATTTTGTAGTTGGCATGGGGAGGCTGGCCGCGGGCTCGACTTGGGCATGGGCCCGCTTGACCTGGGCTTGGGCCCACCTAGCTTGGGGGTTGACCTTGACTTTGACTCGGTCAACAGGGGTGTAAATTTTTACCTCAACACTGACGTCTGGGTTTTGTATGGCCCAGATCCTCTACCTTTGTTGCAGACTGATCAGGAGTATTGCCGCTGTTAGACCGAGCGGTGAAGATCCTGTTGGTATGCAGTTTTACCTTTCCGGTGTATCATTTATTGTATCTTTTACTTCCGCATATTATCATTTCTTGACTCATATATTCTGGCTCATGGACATGTATTAGATAATTTAGTCTACTTTCCTGTTCTTGATATCTCTACAGCCGTAATGTGACTGTGGAAGGATTTTTTCTTATCCACAGGTAGCATGCTTGGCTATGTCACGCGCCTATTTTAGCGTACTCTGGGAAGCGGGGCGTGACATGGTTCTTTTGGTATCAGAGCCATGGGATATAGGTTAATCGAGTTTGATTCTTTTGTAGTTGGGTATTGGACCCAATACACAATTCAGAATACTCGTAATTAGGAACATGTCCTGCCACCTTGTTATCGTAATTCTTGAATCATATCTTTCTTTTATCTTTCGTCTTGACGATATGCAAACAACTTTGCATCTCGGCTTGAAACCTTTTGGGTTCTCTATCGTTTCTCCCTGTTCTTTGATTCTGATACTAGGATTTGGGCGACTTGAGTGGAGTTATGTAATTGTACCCATGAACTGCAGCATGGTTACAATGCGGTACTCTATTTAAGTAACTTGGAGTCCTAGTCTTGATTCACTTCCTTATTCCATGATCGTTATAATACCTTGCTTCTCTTGGTTTCATTGCTTGCTAGTTCTTGTTTTATCGCCAGCTTGAATTATGTTTACCGTACTTAATCCTCTTCAGTATCTTGACTTCGGATGAAGTCATCTCGGCATCCTACTTGTTCTTGCTTTCCCGCATTAGGATTATCCAATTCTGGTGTATCCCTTGTTTGTTGTTGTCTTGGGAATGGATTTTCACGGCACTTTCCACGCTCATATTGATTGTAAAGAAAGGAAAGTGATTCTTCAGATTCCCGGACATCTGGAGCTTGTTTTGCTGGAGGAAGCTGTTCCGTCGGGCCAGTCGAGTTTAGGGCTAGGCCGACAAACAATGTTCTCTCGTCGATGGAAGTTGTTAAGGAGGAAGCGCCAGCGGTAGTTCGAGAATTTATGGATGTGATCGAGGATACCACGGGTTTACCGCAAAATGAGATGTAGAGTTTGCGATTAATCATATTCCTGGTGCATCGCCAATCTCAAAGGCGTATCTTTCCGATGGCACCAGTGGCGTTGGAAGGAGTTAAGAAGCTGGTTGTTGGATTACTTGAGAAGGGTTGGATTCGGAGCAATAACTTACATTGGGGAGCCCCAGTTCTTCTAGTAAGGAAGAAAGATGGCACAAGGAGGATGTGCATCGATTATCAAGAATTTAAAACCAGGTGACTATTGAGAATAAGTACCTGACCCCTCGCATTGGCGAATTGTTCGAGCAACCAAGTAGCGCGAGGGTATTCTCGAAGCTAGATTTGCGATCCGGATATCATCATGTCCGAGTTAAATCAGAGGATGTTTGCGAGACTGCGTTCAGAACTCGGTAAGGGCATTACGAGTATTAGTGATGCCCTTCGGAGTAACGAATGCACCAGCAATATTTATGGACTTGATGAACCGAATCTTTTCACCATTCTTGGACTAGTTTATAGTGGTGTTCATTGAAGATATTCTGGTCTACTCGAGGAGTATTGAAGAGCATGCAACACACTTGAAGATCGCACTGCAGACATTGATGCAAGAAAGATTGTATGCAAAGATGAGCAAGTACGAGTTTTGGCTTGAAGAAGTAAAGCTTTGGGGCATATCGTAGCTAGAGATGGAATCGCCATTTATCCAGGGAAGATTGCAGCAGTTCGAGATTGGCAGATTCCGAAGAACGTTGTAGAGACCAGAAATTCTCTTGGACTTGTAGGATACTATAGAAGGTTGATGGAGAAGTTTGCTCGTTTGGCTAAGCCTTTGACCAAGCTTATGCGCAGGGAAGTACCGTTGGTATGGACGGATAAGTGTATGTCAGTTTTGAGGCGTGGAAGCAGAGATTGATAACCACACCTGTTTTAACCATGCCAGACATTTCTGGAGGATTGGTGTTTCACAACAATGCATCTGGGAAAGGATTGGGATGTGTTGATGCAGCATGGGAAGGTTGTAGCTTACATGTCGAGACAGTAGAAGACCCATGAGAAGAATTACCCAACTCATGACTTGGAGCTAGCAGCGGTGATTTTCGCTTTGAAGGTTTGGAGACACTACTTATTGGGTGAAAGGGGTCGAAGTATTCACCGATCACAAAAGCCTAAGTACGTGTTCACTCAGAAGGAGCTTAGTATGAGGCAGCGTAGATGACTGGAGCTGATGGCTGACTACGATCTCGATCTTAAGTACCATCCGGGGAAAGTTAATGTTGTACCGGATGCGCTTAGTCGGTTGCCAGCAATTCAGATGTTGACTACACAGAAGAAACTTATAGAAGACTTTCGGAGATTCAATTTGGAAGTTGTGCTACCCCATTCTTCGGGACAGTTGATGCAGCTGCAAGTACAGTCGTCGTTGATCGAGGATATTAAAACAGTGCAATTGCATGACCCAAGATTGCGGAAGTTTCGAGAACAGGTTGAAGCTGAACTTCGAAAGGACTTATTGATTCATGAAGGTGATTCGTTGCGATATGGTAGCCGTTTGTGTGTGAAAAGGGAGATATCCGTGAAGAAGTTATGAAGGAGGCACACAGTTACGCGTATTCCGTACATCCAGAAGGCATGAAGATGTACCGAGAGCTACGACAGCATTTCTGGTGGGAAGGCATGAAAGGGGAGATTGCTCGCTTTGTAGCGAAGTGCTTGGTGTGTCAACAAGTTAGGGATGAACATCAAAGGGCTTCTGGTTTATTGAAACCACTTCTGGTTACTCAATGGAAGTGGGAAGCTATAACCATGGATTTCGTGACGGCCTTACCGCGGAGTCCAAATGGCAACAATGCAGTTTGGGTGATTGTTGACGGATTGACCAAGGCAGCTCATTTCATCTCTTTTCGAGATGATCGATCAACAGAAGGTTTGGCAGAACGGTGCATACAGGAGATAGTAAGATTGCACGGAGGACCGGTGAGTATCGTGTCCGATCGTGACACCCGATTCTTATCGCACCTTTGGAGGAATTTACAGGAAGGTTTGGGGACTAGTTTGAAGTTTGGTATAACTTATCACTCTCAGAACAGATAGACAATTGGAGAACGATCCAAACTCTTTAAGACATGTTGAGAGCCTGCATGTTGGACCTCAAGGGTTCATGGGAGGATCATCTACATTTGGTAGAGTTTTTCTTACAGCAACAGCTTTCAGGCGACTATTCAGATGGCTCCATTTGAAGCATTATATGGTCGCAAGTGTCGTTCATTTGTTTGTTGGGACGATGTCGGTGAACGAAAATTGTGAGGATCAGTTTTGGTTGTGCAGACAGTTGAGAAGGTTAATACTATCCGAAATCATATGGAAGCAGCACAAGACCGACAGAAGAGTTGGGCAGATACATCGAGGAGATTTCTGGGATTCGGGGTTTGTGATTCGGAAATTTGAAGATATCACCACTAGAAGAGTTATTCGTTTCGGAAGTCGAGGAAAGCTTAGTCCTCGATTCGTTGGATCTTTTTAGATCTTGGAACGTGTTGGAGAAGTGGCTGATCGTTTGGCGTTACCGCAATCCTTGGCGAATGGTCATAACGTGTTTCTCGTACCTTAACCCCGTAAGTATGTTCGACATAAAACACATGCGTTGAATCATTCGAAACTGACTGTACGAGAAGATTTAACATTTGAGGAGCGACCGATGTCAATTGTGGATCGAAGAGGAAAGGTTCGTATGATCGAAGTTATCCCTCTTGTACTTATTTCTTGGAGTAATCGCTTGCATGGAGAACCAGGTTAGGAACGAGATGATGAAATTCGACAGAAGTTTCCATATCTATTCTTAAAATTTCTTGTTTGTTTACCGTATCTTGTTCTTGGAATTTCGAGGACGAACTTCTTGTGTAGTTGGGTATAATGTAACACCCGAGTTCATATATACCAATTCCAGTTTCCGTATTTACTTACCCATGGTCTATTCTTGATTTATCGTATTTGGGTACGAATGGTACTTACTTGGTACATTGCATTCGACCCGATCCGCTTGCTTGAACTTGTTTGATTTATATTTATAGTTTATCCTGACTCGTTGCTTTGACACGTGTATCTAGTATAAACTGCATATCGGCATTTCATCTGGCATCGCATATTTTAACATATAAATTTTTAGTCACTGAAAATATTTATTAAAATACATTGCATGGCCTGCTTAGTACCCCTAACCCTGTGGTAGCGTCCTTGTATCGCGTTCTCGTCCCGTTCAGTGAAACGGACGTGTTTGGATGGCTACACGCACGTACGTGCGTCCGTTCTTGGGGGTATGCCTGTTGTTACAAAATCCTTAATTTTGATTTTTTTTGGAACTTGCTAATATTTTTTATATTTCAAATTCAAATTTTTGGACCCGACCCGGGCGCAATTCTGGAATAATTTTGTATTCCGCTAAATCTTATTTATTTTTCTAAATTTAATCAGTTTGAAAATATTTTTACAAACTTACAATATTTCTCAGGTTATTCTTTAAACTGAAAATCTTTAATAAATTTTTCCTAAAACAAATCTTACTAACCCCCACGAGCCAATCCCCTCTCTTCCCTGTGCCGGGCCTACACCCCTCTCTCCTTCTCTCTTATCTTTCCTTTCTCCCCCTCTCTCCTTCTCTCAGCCACAGATCTCTCTCTCTCTCCCCATCTCATAACTTCTCCTCTTTTCTCTCTTCCTCTCTCCCCCAGAAAACGATAACTTTCTTTCTCCTCCCTCTCTCTCTCTCCTCTCGCTCTCTCCCTATCTCTCTCTTCTCGCGTCTCTCTCTCTCTCCCCTCTTGCGGTAGACTTAGGTCCCGTCACCGCTGTTTCCCCTACCGTCACCTCCCTTCTATCCCTTCTTCTTCTCTTCTTCAAAACCCCGAGCGGCCCACAAGAACCCTAACCGCCTTCTTCTTCCTTGACCGTTCCTCGGCCTCGTCTCGCTTCATCGACGTCGCCTCCTTTCTCACCTCTTCCACATCACCTTCCTCTCCTTTCATCTCCCCGAGCAACCTGACAACGATGACCCACAGCGTTCACCGGACTCGAGCCCTGCAACCCCTCACCAGAGCTCGCCTCGCCACCGATCACCCTCGTCGTCCTTTCCTCGTCCTTACCTCCTCAACCTCACCCTCGTGCTCACACCACACATTACTTTTCTCCTGAGCACCACAACCATCTCCACCTGCAACCTACCTCACACCGACGCCCTAACCTGCGCCAACTCGTCGCCGTCTCATCTCCGGCGACCTCCTCTTCACCACAACCCTCTCCTGTCCTCGCTTCCTCTGCCAGCGACTCCAGCCACCAAGAATCTCGCACACATGCACACTTAAACCCTCAAGCCGAGCCCTGCACATTCTCTTATCGCCGGAGTTCCTCCGACCATCGCCGTCGACGCCATCATTCTTCTGAATACCCAGTGAGCAATTCTTCTTGCCTCATTCTCATTCCTCCTTTACATTCTCTACTTTTCTTTCTTTCTATGATGTTTCTTTACTTTTAATATTAGTGTTCACTATTCGTTGATCGCCGGAAACCGGTCGGGCCGACGACGATCCCGACGATCTAGCGAGGATACCAGACCCGTGTGGCTCCATCGTGCGTTGTTTGGACTCATTCCGTGTACCGTGCGTGCGTCACGACTTTTCCCGCCGACGCGTGACGTTCCGTATACCGCTTCACGATCCGTCGAAGCAAGTGAAACTTGCTACATGCTATTCATACTATTCCTATATTTATTTATCTAATTTCATATTAAATCTATAGATAGAACCTAAAGTCTTGAATTCCAAGTTAAGTGCGACGTTCCGTTTACATATTTTAGATTCAAAACTTGAAACCTAACTGTTGCATTTAGTTGACTATACCTAGTAACCACAGTTACATTTTAATCACATAATAACTATTGTACATAGTCTATGATACCCTTTTACTCTATCGGACATCCGTGTGCATTTTTAACCGGTTTTAGTTATAATTGCATCCATTGAACATATTATACATGACATTGCATCCCTAGATTACTTAATACTTATTATCCTGATTTCAACATACATATTTGTCATACTGTATTCATGTAATGTTGAAATTATCTCTTAAACACAAACTGATAACCGTACAGCTAAGTAGTTTAATATGCACATATTGCTTAACCTATTACATGTGCCAATTTATCGTTCTGATGATACCCATGTTTGTTTATTTATAACCATGATTATGCTAGTTGATTATGAGCACCCACATGATATCTTGTACACCCTGACACGACTTGCTACACATATTACTTGACCCGACATGGTACCGTACAACTCTTGACATAACGTGACACCTTTATATATTACCTGACTTGACTTGATGTACCATGGCTTTACCTGTTACCTGATTTTGCGACTAATGCCAACAAACCTAACATGTTGTCCTTACGGACCGTTCCTGTTGTCTATCCAGACAAACCTGCACCTACCTGATCCTGAGTTGGCATTAGTTCTTGATTACTTAATGCCTGACTTAAACACATATAACTTGGGGGTATGGGGAAATCAATGATGAAATCCTGACTTGTAACTCGACAGTTGCTTGCTTATACTGATCGGTTATTTTAGAGGCTAGGCCTGCCTCGGGATGCTGCTGCTGACATTGTTCGTCTTTACCTTTTCCTTTTAGTGCCTTGCGGCACGTCTCGGTTTCAGCCCGAGAGTCTTAGACCGTGGTCCCGGGCATGCACGGGATACTATTGAGTTACATCGATGATTCATCAAATTGATTTCAAAGACCTGAGAGTAGTTAACCCAATATACCAGTTTAGATTACTCTCTACACATTACCCCACTGTCCTTACTTATATCACTGTTATGCTTGTTTACCATTTATGCTCATACTTGCATGTAATGCTACCCCTGTTTATATTATTGCTTGATATTATGACGCTCTGCTGTCTGGGTTTTGCATGGCCCAGATCCTCTACCTTTGTTGCAGACTGATCAGGAGTATTGCCGCTGTTAGACCGAGCGGTGAAGATATTCTGGCTCATGGACATGTATTAGATAGTTTAGTCTACTTTCCTGTTCTTGATATCTCTACAGCTGTAATGTAACTGTGGAAGGATTTTTTCCTATCCACAGGTAGCATGGTTGGCTATGTCACGCGCCTATTTTAGCGTACTCTGGGAAGCGGGGCGTGACAATCCCTACACCCCACCACCGCCGCCGCCGCCGTTGCCGACGACTATCACCTCGTCACACCTCAGTCGACTCCTCATCTCACAGCCGACCCCATCTCCACTCTCTACCTAGCATCCTAAACCCATCCACCATCTTCAGGCCACCGCAGAGCCCCTGCACACCCTCCTCGCCGACGAGCTCCCCACTGCCCTGAACCACCTCGTCGACTCCTCTGTATCCTCAGCAACATCTCCTCCAAAACCCGAGCCCCTCCACGGCTCTCACTCACCTCAACAGATCACACCTCCCTCACTGCAAACTTCACCCCCTAGCCGCACCTATCGCCGGAACTACCTCCGCCGACCACCGCCGATCCCAGCACGTCCCCAGGAGCTTCACAGCACTCCACTCCACTTCCAGCGATCACGAGCCATCCCTCGGGCAACACCGACGACGAACCCGAACTCGAGCCGAGGCCGTAAACCCAAACCGTACCATTCGTTGCGCGTTCATGCCATTGCCGCTGCTGTGCGTCATCACCGTGTCTCCAGGCAAGTACCCTACTTGCTACATGCTAGATTATACTGTTACAATTCAAAATCCTATTAATTTCGTGTTTATAATTCGTGAAAACTTATACGACACAAGTGTTTGATGCAAAACCCGAACGAAAACCTTCCATTAAACTAACGGAAATTGATCACATGAATTGGCCCGTGTGGTAATGAACATCATATTAAAACTTGGCTAAAAAATACCATCGTTACTGACTTGAACGTTCATCCCCAATTACACCCGTTTAAACTGAAAATTTCCCGCATCTGAAACTTGTAAAAATCATAATTAATTGTTTACAAATTGAAATGATGCGTTCGAGGGCTTAAATCGAAGCCGACTCGACGACCTAGAACCACATACAATCTTTAAATTGTTTCTACACTGAAAATATGACAGAAACTAATTCGGAGAGCGGCTCTGGACTGCAGTCCAGAGCGGCTCTGACTGTTGATTTCTATCTCGTAGTTCTTACCCCTTTACTGTTTGAACTTGTACATTGCAGAACCCTATATTTTAGTGAATATGAAACAGTTAGATAAATAATGGAAGTGGTTTCACCCCTTTTTACCGTCCTTTACTATTTAAACTGCAATTTAAAAGAACATGACGTATAGCAGTCCCAAACAGAAACAGAACTGATACCTTATAGTTGAACAGTGCATAACTTCTGACGTAAAGGCACAATTGAGAATCAGTCTGGTGCGTTAGAAACCCTATTGAAAAACTTAAATTTCATTCAACTGTAGTGTCGCTAAATTCTGATCCCAACAGGGTGAAAATTGTGTTGCGAAACGGACGTTCAGTTCAGAAACTGAATTTCCTCACTAGTACAAATATGGGTTGCCCCTACGGATATGTCCATAGGGGCAACCTACTGCCCCTACGGATATATGCGTAGGGGCGAAAAAATACCCCGTAGGTGCAAAGGCCGCAGGTGCAAGTTGAGGCCCTGAACTTACCCCTACGGGCAAATTCTTGCCCCTACGGATTTCTGTGTAGGTCCTATTGCCCCTACGGACTAAGCCGTAGGGTAAAAAAATTTATATTATTTACGGTTTTTTTAATATATTAAGTGTACCTACGGACAGATCTGTAGGTCCAAGTTATACCCCCTACGGATAGCCACGTAGGTACCTATCCGTAGGGGCAAAATATCAGGAATCCTGATATTTTGCCCCTACGGATATATCCGTAGGGGAGAGGCAGTGGCCCCTACGGATATGTCCGTAGGGGCACACCCCAACCCCCTGGTACTGAGATCAGGGGGGAAATATCAGTTACTGCTGATATTTTGCCCCTACGGATTTATCCGTAGGGGCAACATGTGTACCTACGGATTAATCCGTAGGTACATATTATCTGTATTTTTTTTTTAAAAATGGGCTGCTTTATTTTTTCCCGCCCTGTGCACAATAATATATACATCAATCAAATATAAAAATAATCATCACACAACATATATCGCAGTATTCATAATCACATCTCACGCATATAATATACAAAAGAAATCCAAAAACTGAATATGATATAAATATAAACCAATATCGATATCGTTTCAAAATGTAGTACAATGTGTATGATATAAATAAATACATGTTTCAAAAAATAAGAACCAAAAAGCTACCCTAGTTCGGTCCAGCTCCACCTCTGAATAACGATAGAATAACACGCGCCTGCTCCTCGGTCAATAAACTCTGCAATTCGGCGTGAGCGGGAGTCTGAGCGACCTGTGGAGCTGGCGATGTGGTCTGCGCAGCCGCCGTCGAGGTAGTCGCTTGCGGAGTCGCGGCTGCGGGAGTCTGAGTGGGCGGTGGAGCTACAGGAGCTGTCTGCGGAAGCGCAGCCGATGTTGTGGCTTGCGGAGCCGCAGCCGAAGGAGATGCATGTGGAGGCTCGGCCGATGTACCCTGTCGCGTCTGGACCTAACGTGTGTAATAAGCGTGTAAGAACTGTGTATTATTCGAATTCGTATCATTATTAAGTTATTTCGAAACCCCGTTTGGATATCTAGTTTGTTGTTTATTTTAATTACATCTGTATGTATGATTAATCAAACTTAAGTCTAAAACCAAATAAGCTCAAGCTACGTACTAATTATGGACATGTTGATATCTATATAATATGACATGATATTTTACTATAAAGCAGTATACATACCAGCATCTCCTTCAACTCCTGAACGGTGGCCCTCAAGCTCTCCAGTTCCTGATGGACACGTCGGTCACCGGAGACGGAGGAAGTAACCGCCGGGGTGGAGTCCAACCTCATATGGGCCCTGCTAGGGCCCAGTCCCCGGCCTCTCTCCCAACCTCCGTGGTGCCCTCCGTGTGCGGCGTCCAGAACTGGGGTAAACAGCCTCAGATCGCTCTGTCCGGTAAAATCGATCCCCGAGGCCTGGGCCTGCTCAACCACCCGCTCCTATACCCATATTAAGCAGTAAAGTATAAGTATAAGATTTAAACTTGAACCTTCCAAAACTAAAATTTCAAATTTGAGTACAAAAAATATTAACACTTACGCAGTACTCCTGAGTAGCGACGTCGGGATATCGAAGCTCGCCCGTGGCGGGATCTGTCGAGGTGCCGTGGACGGCAAGATATGCGGACAGCACGCTCGGTGTACCACCTGACGCCACGGTCCAAGATGTCTGCAATATTAGAAAGTAACTCTTAATATTAGAAATATTAGAAAATAACTCTTAATATTGCAGAATATCACAAAGGTCGGTCTATTGTAATTTACCGATAACTCCATGGCTCGAGTAATGTTCCTCGAACCACCTGTGTAAGTGGGGCGACCCTTCTTCGTCGACTTCCTGTTCTCTGTATTCTGAGCGGCCTGTTTCTGCACAACGCATTAACATTTAGTTTTCTAATTAAGAAACACAAAGAAATAAATTATATCATAAATAATGAATTACATTTAAAATACATACCTGTTTGCGTTGGGAGTCGAAATAAGCGCACAATAGAGACCATGTCTCTACGTCGACTCTCGCAAATGCCGGAGTAGATAGGAGGGCCGCTCTCTCTGCCTCGAGGGTCGCCATCCACAGGGAGTAGCAGTTGGCCTTCAGCTCATTTCTGTTGTATCGGACCTTGGCCTGCATGTTCTTCATCAGGCCATTGTACAGAGCATGAAGGTCGAGCACCCTCCCCGGATGATCAGGGTCGGCTACAGGCTGAAAATCGTAATCCAACTGAAAATACAAAAAAAAACATTGTTATTAGATTGCAAGTGTTAATAATAAATATATTGGATAGATCAAATGAAAATATATATTAATATATACCCGAGCCTGATCAAAGAAGAGGGCGAATGAGCGCTGGTGCTGCTCGCTCCACTCAACGTGAAGTGGATAGTTCTTCACGAGCCGGCTCTCGTCCCCCAAATACCGGCCGAACCTCTCGGCATGAGGACCGGTATAGCGATAGTCAAGGGTAAAAAAAGGGGGAATGCTGCCTCCCCCCTAGCTCTGTCAGGCCTCAGCCTATGGGGCTGATTCGGACCTCGAGTCCCCCTCTGGGGATGGGGAGGCCCTGCGTCTGCACGAAATATCAAGACAATCAATAATAAGACAAAGTTGTATTAAGAAATCAAGGTTAAACGAAAATTCAAGTGTGATATATACCTCTGGTGACTATCGCACGAGCCTGGGCCCGGGCAGCAGCACGAGCGGGACGATAGTTCCTCCGGTGAGGAACAACCGGGGTCCCGGATGCGGACGCATCCCCTCCAACTAGAAAATAAACATCGACGCTAAATTTCCATGAAGTTCATATTTATTCTATAGAGCATATGTAAAATGAGTAAATATTTTAAATGTATTCATACTAACCTGCAGACGATGCGGAGGGTATGGAAGCGGCAGGAGTGGCCCCTGTGGAAGATGTGGACGCACCACCTATAATTAGAAAATTAAAAATAGATTATATAAGTAATTGCAAAAAGAATGTGTAGATCAATAATATAACGTTCTAAATCAATATGCATGCACTATAGGATATATAAACATACCCGCAGGTGCGGTGGTGTCACCACCTACAGCTAGACAATAATAAAAATTGCTAAGTAAGAGCAAAAGGAATGTGTGTATTTATGATATAGCATTCTAAATCAATATACATACACTATATGATATATAAACATACCTGGAGGAGCGGGGGTGGCCTCTGTCCCAGATGTGGATGCATCACCA
Source organism: Agapanthus africanus (assembly GCA_030015575.1). Lineage (NCBI taxonomy): Eukaryota > Viridiplantae > Streptophyta > Magnoliopsida > Asparagales > Amaryllidaceae > Agapanthus > Agapanthus africanus. The sequence goes on along the minus strand of CM057340.1, from coordinate 502,963,788 downwards.
ACAACTAGACAATCAAACATTGACAGTATAAGTAATTTTGACATAAACATGCATGAATATCTGTAATATTACATTCAAAATGGATATGCGTGCAGTATACCTGGAGGTGTGGCAAAATCCACACGGAAGGAGGCATCCGAAGGGGTCTCTGATCTAGGTGCAAGACCGGCCCTCTGAAGCTCCCTACGGAGCTCTCCGGGCGGCAGAACCGCTCTGCCTCTGCCTCTGCCGCGGCTGAAGCTTCCGCCGCCCCTCGCTAGTCCCGACATCGTCATCAAATCTAGATAAACGGTTCGTGGACGCATTAGACAATCATTAAAAGTATTGACTATATATGTATAGAGCGTAAAATGTGAAGTAATAATATAACATTACTGATAACCTTTTTCGTTTCGTGGGCACATCATACATATCTACTTGGATTTCATCGTCGATGTCATTTCTAACCCACGTAACTTCATGATCGGTCGACGTCAACCCGTCCTTCGAAACAGACGGTCGGAGCACTTTAAGCCTTCTCTCTTCTTCGTCCTCATCGCTGTCCTCGTATTCTGGGACATCGTAGACATCTCTGGGTTTCCATCGGCATACAACACTCCACCCCGGATGCTTCAAACACTGTGAATAGTATACTTGGAACGCTCGGTTCGGAAAGTTAAACGGATCGTCCTGACCGTAAAATCGAAGTGTGTTCACACTGGTCAATCCATATTCATCTTTCCAAGTCCCAAGACTGCTTCTCTACCTATCCGTATCGGTTCGCGGATCGTACCAAGTACACTGGAATATATAAAAGGGTTCTGATCGTCCGGGATAGTGGATACCGAGTATACAATTTAAGTACCCATAGTAAATCACACCGTCCGATCCTACCGTCGCAATCCCACTATTCTGAGTGGTTCTAGATGTTTTTATGTTCTTAACTTCGAATTTGTATCCAAGGACACCAAATCCTTTGTAATATGCAACCTCCATACTAGGAAATTGAGCTAAACGTCTTGAATCACTCTCAAATGATGCAGACAAGTTCGGATCGTGGATCTAACAAAACAAATTTTACGACAAATACATAACGATACAAGTTTAGATTAAAACTGATAGCAATAAAATGTAATTCGAATAACTTACATGCTCTGTGACCCAATCACAAAAATTATCCTGATGGTATTTTTCCAAACGTTCTTCATTCCAATCAGGATGCCCCTCACGTACCTCGTTAAAATGAGTTCTGTTTTCGACAAATAATTGTGACATTAATATTATGTCATTTCATACACACACAAACACAGATATAACAATTAATCCAAAAGAACTTACTCTCTAATTTGTTCAAGACATGCGCAATTAAGCAAGATAAACCGGTATATCTTGTTGATAAACATAGTGTTTACCCTCTTATACTCGGCTTTACCATATGGCCCGTCTTGAATTCTTCGTGGTCGGTTAAGCTTTGTCTCAATGTTCTCGTCCAGATAGCGGGAACAAAATGTGGTTGCTTCATCAAGAAGATAACCTTGCATGATAGAACCCTCTGGTCGATTTTTATTGCGTATATACTTCTTAAGAGTGTAAAGGTACCTAATGAGAATATGTTGAATAAATAAATACGGGCATACAGGACAACAATAAATTTATAAATTGCGCGAAACGAAAAATTACACGTACCTCTCGACGGGATACATCCATCGATATTGTACCGGTCCGGCTAACTTCGCCTCAGTTGCAAGATGAACCGTCAAGTGTATTATGATATCGAAGAATGACGGTGGGAAAATACGCTCAAACTTGCAAAGTATCAACGCAATAGAATTTTCTAGTTTATCCAGCGTCGCAACCTCCAGTGTTTTAGCACACAAATCCCTGAAAAAACAACATAGGTCGTTGATTACTAGACAAACCGAGTCGGGGAGAGAAGTCCTGAGGGCTAATGGAAGAATGTGCTCCACGATAACATGGTGATCATGACTTTTCAGCCCATCGATCTTGCCCTTCACAATTTTTATTTTCTTGCTGAATGATCCTGAGAAACTTGTGGGGACTTTCAAATCATGCAACACCTGCAGGAATCTTTTCTTCTCCGGTTGTGACATATGATAAGCGGCATTGAGAAGTACAAACTTGCCCGGTTTACCCGCTACCGGTTTAGGGTGCAGTTCACTTCTTATTCCCCACTCTTGTAGATCCATCCGAGCATTCATGTTGTCTTTCGATTTCCCGTCTTTATACAGAAACAAGTTAAGTATGTACTCTGATACTCCCTTCTCTATATGCATGACGTCCAGACAAAGACGCACTGAATTTGTAGACCAGTACGGAAGCTTGAAGAAAATGCTTAACTTGTTCCAATATTGTGGTTTGACCTGTTTCGTCGGATCCATCCCGAAGGTCACGTTATTGTAACCATCCCATTTAGCAGTCACGTCCTCTCCGGACAATGGGGATGGAGGCCCAAGAAGCTCCTGATGACCATCAAAGTGAACCGTGTCTAACCTATAGGGGTGGTCTGGAGGCAGAAAACGTCGATGGCCGCAATAACAAACCTTCCTGCTAAAATTCAAAAATTTTGATGTTGTGTGTTCATGGCAATGAGTACATGCTTTGTGACCATGTACGGACCAACCTGATAACATTCCATACGCAGGAAAGTCATTAATTGTCCACATTAAAGCCGCACGCAGTATGAAGGTTGTATTTGTGTTTGAATCATATGTCTCTACACCATCAATGAACAAAGTTTTCAGCTCCTCGATCAGAGGTCGGAGATAGATGTCGATATTGTTCCCCGGTGAGTTTGGTCCGTCGATAAGAAGAGGCATCATAAAGTATGATTGGTCCATAGCCAACCAAGGCGACAGATTATAAATTATCATTACAACGGGCCATGTACTGTGACTTCCAGCCAAATAGTTGAATGGGCAGAAGCTATCGGTAGCTAATCCGAGCTGGACATTGCGAGTATCGCTACTGAATATTGCGTGCCTCCTATCGAAATCCTTCCATGCCGGTGAATCTCTTGGATGGCTCATTTTTCCATTTTCGCTTGGAGGAGCACGGTGATGCCAAATCATTGCCTCGGCTGTTTTCTTGCACCTGAATAGCCACTGTAGCCTCTGTGTTATGGGAAAGTATCGTGCTATCTTCACAGGTATATCAGGCTTCTTATCAGAATCTTTCGGCTTATACCTGGCCTCTCCGCATGTTGGACACTCTTTCAAATCTGAATTCTCTTTCTGGTACAACACGCAATTTTTAGGACATGCTTGAATCTTCTCGCACTTTAGACCCAAATCAGACATCATCTTCTGGGCTTCGTACCAGCTTTCGGGCACATTATTTCCCGGAGGCATAGAATCTTTCAAGAACGAAAGAAGCATTGTGAATGACTTGTTGCTCCATCCATTTAGGCACTTAATCTGGAAAAGTTGGACGAACCATGAGAGGGTGGAATACTTCGCATTCTCATAAATTGGTTTCCTAGCATCATTCATGAAATTTTCATATTTATCCGCACGCGGTCCTTGACCGGAAGGAATGTCATCTTAGGTACGAATACATTCACCTAGGGCGGCCTCTACCATATCCTCCATTTCTTTTGATGGAAATAAATTTCCGTCTCCTGCCGTATTACCGAATTCTTCTTCTTCTCCTGCCGCATTATCGTGTTCTCCTTCTTCTTCTACCGCAATACTGCATTCTTCTCCTTCCCCGTGATATTTCCAAGTTGAATAAAGTCTAGTAAACCCATGTTTTACAATATGAAGCTCTGCCAATTCTACCTTCTGCCAGTACTTATTGCCACATTTATCGCACGGACAGAGAATCTTCTCTATTATGATCTTATTATGTGCGCGTGCAAATTCAAGGAAAGCAGCAACTCCTGCGACAAACATAGGTTGCATACGTTGTTTTCAATCCACATACATCCAGTCCTTAACTCTAACGTACTCATGGGCCATGTTAGACTGAATAACATATAAATTGTAAGTTATGCTGACTATATTGAGAAATATAAGAACGGGATAGTTACTGACAAAGGAGAAAATCCGTGTATATGCTTTGTGTGTGCGTTTGTCGTTGAAAAGAATAAATTATCGCACGTATGTTAACCGATAGACGGGGACTAAGTGGCACTTTTAGTTTCATATATGAGTATCGATGGGAATATGAAGGTTTCATATTATCATATATTGGTTTTAACCCGAACATCTCGAATCGCTCTCTAATTATGCGTTTGTATGTGTGTGTTCCGGCTGTCGGGGGTAGGCTTCTATCCCATTAAGAATGTATAGAGCGAACGCCCATCACTTGTGCTTTCAACCGTTTCGAGTAAATTTTGGCAGCACCTCCCCGCTGTTCTCCGAGTACACTGTAATAGAATAGATAATCATTTCAAAGCTGTGAAACAACGTTGAAATGAACATCTAATCTATCTTTGTACACGGAGAACCAGCGGAAAGGTACCGACGAAATATCTCGAAACGGATGAAAACACAAGTGAATGAAGGCGTTTGCTTTATACATTCTTAACTTGTCCACACGGGACAAATCTATGGGTTACCATACGATTGAATTTTCTCGTCGCGTAGACAATACGATGGTTGTTAGTATCGAGCTATACTGTCCGATATTTAACAACCTTCATATAGTTCTAGGCCACGACGAGCATCGCACGTATGTTAACCGATAGACGGGGACTAAGTGGCGCTTTTAGTTTCATATATGAGTATCGATGGGAATATGAAGGTTTCATATTATCATCGAGTATCATATATTGGTTTTAACCCGAACATCTCGAATCGCTCTCTAATTATGCGTTTGTTGTGTATTCTTGTTGTATGTGTGTGTTCCGGCTGTCGGGGGTAGGCTTCTATCCTATTAAGAATGTATAGAGCGAACGCCCATCACTTGTGCTTTCAACCGTTTCGAGTAAATTTCGGCAGCACCTCCCCGCTGTTCTCCGAGTACACTGTAATAGAATAGATAATCATTTCAAAGCAGTGAAACAATGTTGAAATGAACATCTAATCTATCTTTGTACACGGAGAACCAGCGGAAAGGTACCGACGAAATATCTCGAAACGGATGAAAACACAAGTGAATGAAGGCGTTTGCTTTATACATTCTTAACTTGTCCACACGAGACAAATCTATGGGTTACCATACGATTGAATTTTCTCGTCGCGTAGACTATACGACGGTTGTTAGTATCGAGCTATACTGTCCGATATTTAACAACCTTCGTATAGTTCTAGGTCACGACGAGCATCGTGTTAGTTGTATGTATGCCCTAGAGGCCAGTATTGTACAGATGATGTATATTATATTGGATGCTTGGACATATATAGAGATGACTTTCTTGCTCGATATGATAGTATGCTATCTGGTTGCTCTTTATCTTAACATGTACACTTGTCTCTTTAAACTGTCTTATAGTTACATGTTGATAAAGCCCTTAGGATGAGTACTTGACTGCCTGGACTATGATGCAGATCATACTAGTAGGGACATGGTAGTCTATAAGTACATCCTTCAAGGTCCCTAGTCGTGGGTGTATCGAGACGGGGCATCGATATACCAGTGTAAACTAGCGTATACGCTTCTCGACCCATGAGATGGGCGATGGATGATCCCATATCCATTGGTGTTGGACATCAGAGATGGTATACGGGTGCTCAGTGGAGACTGGGTACACTGGACGGACTCGCCGAGAACTCCCAGATGGTATTATACCTCACGTCAGATGGCAGTTCTCAGGTGACACTTGTACAGGTTAGTCTGTAGACCCGATATCGTCATAGAGTCTTGTGTGATTCCCACTGTGCTTTGATCTCCACCTTACCACGTCCATGAGGGCGTGCAAAACGGTGGTCTTTGGGTACAGTCTCGAATCACATGGAGGCAATGAGCGATAGGAGGGGTTTCGTCTCTCTCGGTATTGGGGGTTGATGTTGCGCTGTGCTCGATTGGCCGTAACAGGGAAGTCCCTGGCCAGGGCTGATCAGAGATTTGCTGGTAAGTGTTACCAGTAGTTTCTCGACCCGTTATGAGCCTCACATCGGCACGACTTATCGGTTATTGGGGTCTGACGTTTACCACCCCTAGACTTGATATGCGACATATTAGACGAACAGACCGGACTGTACGGTAAGTGTTACTGGTTGGATTCACAGGAGTGTAAGCGGGCTAGCTCGTCGATCTTCTGATCGCTCAATACCCGGGTGGCCGTTACGTTTAGCAGACCGCTTGCGGCTTGTGGGTGATTGATATGATCATCATCTGCTGCCGGCGTATTGACGAGTCTTTAGAGTCCTACACAGAGGTTTCCTGGCTCAAGCGAAACGAAATAGGGGCGCATATGAGATATGTGCGGGACCGAGAATGATGCGTGTATGTGATACCGTATTACATTCTCGCGATGAATGTTTCGATTGGTTATATGCGATATAACCTAATTATCGAATCAAGGATTGATTCGATAAGCCGATACATAGGATACTAGTCGGTTATATGCGATATGACCGGATCGTTAAATCAAGTGTTGATTTAATGATTTAATGTATAATTATATATTTGATATATTACTTTGCATTAACTAGTATTGGTTCACTTTAAATGGATTTTCTCACTTGATGTGCAAGTTGTATATGTGATATACTTTTGTGCACATGTTTGTATCATGTTTGATGATACTTGCTCATTTGGTTAAGTGTAAAGAATTAAACCTTGGTTAAGTAAATGGTTAGGGTTTTTATTTATTCATTCATTTATCTTTTTAATTTGGATTAAAAAGAATTTGCAAAAGAAAACAAAATGGTTGCTATCATTCTTGAAGCTTGTTGAAGCTTCATGAAGCTTTGACCAAAGTGACCATTTTGTCTTCATGCTTAACCCTAACCATTCATCTAACCTTAGTCAATTCTCTACACCTAACCATGGTTCATATTATGATAATTATTCATTTCTTTTGCATTTTTAATAGAATACTTATCATATTCTATCTTGAGCTTCTTCTTCTTCTTCAAGAAAAAGCTTGCCATCATCAATGGCTTCTTGAGTAAAAGTGTGAGAAATCCAATTCTAATGTGAACCCACCTCCTATTTCTTCACCCTCTACCTCTTGCCAAGTAGTATAGGGTGTTTTCTTCACAAGTTTCACAACTCGGTGAAGTTGGAGCTTGATCTTGTGTAACCTCGACGTAGATCATCTTCGGCATCGAAGCCGACGACTGTTCCGCTCATTTCTTCGATAAAGCCGATGCGAGAGTCCGGGATTCGAGATGGACAGCGAGGGGACAACTACGTGGAGCGAAGGAAGTGGATAACCGGATCTACAAAGGTTGTAGTTTCCTACTTTTAGTTATGTTGTTAACTAGTTTCCTTTTTCGCCTAAAATTCTAGTTGACGATCCGCATTAGGGTTTCTCGGCACTCATAAAATTTGAAATTGGCATGGTTGATGCCTTGTGAGACCTCTATTGTGTGCCTAGGAACCCTACAGTGGTATCAGAGCCTAGCTAGAGCCTTAGGCGATGCTTAGACGACGTTTGAAACCCGATCGAAACTGAAACCCTAAAACCAAATCGCTCTCTGGACTTTTTCTAAAAACTGGGTTTTTTCCATATTAAAAATGCTTAAAAAATTCAGCAGGAAGTTATAAGAATTACGGTGCAAAATTGGACAAATGATGCCTCCAACCTGCGGTGCGGCGAGATGATGACGTCAGCCCTCCAAATTTGCACAGTAATTCCTATTTTACAGTGCTGAATTTTATAGGAATTTTTAATATTTATTCAAGAGTTGAATTTTCTGGGGTGTTTTGGGAGTTCGCTGATTCGATCGGATTATCAGATTTTGTCTATGTGGCTTTACGGATATTTTGGAATATGTTAAAAAGTTCGACCGGATGTAAATACTCAATCTTTCCCCTGCCGGAAAATATCCAAGTGTTGGATTTTTCTGTGGTTTAAGGACGTTCTGAGTAGTGCAAGTAACGCGATGGTCCCTCTAGAAGACAACAAACCTTAACTCGATTATGTGACCGTCTTGAACTGCCCTTTGAATCTTCGGGTTTGGGGCAGTACGGTGTGCCACATGTGAGGCGTTGGCTTGACCCTTCTACGGCTGGACCGTTGGTACTGAGGCATGAAATGAATGTCTTTGAACCTATTTCATGTGTTGAACGGTTCCGGGAAAACTTGGGTGTTCGAATGTTCGATCGGAAAGTTTAATATTTTCTATTTATCCGGAATGAGATACAATAATTGGAATTCACAAACAGTTATGAGATAACTGAATGAATGTTATAAATCTAGCGGTTTAGTCTCACTAGATATTGAAAAGAGTTTTCGGTAATGAGACTAAACTGCAGGGTTTATAATTGTTAGGCATGTGATGTCTAAGTATTTCATTTGATTAGGCATGCGATGTCTAAAGAGGTTGCGGATTCCAATTGTTGTAGTTTTACACTTTCTTTTCTGTGACCGTAAGTGTAATATGTGATATCGCCGGTTTCGTTGCTATATGTCAACGACAATTGGGATGCGCATATTTACTTACGTTGATGACATGTGATGTTATGTGTTGCTGGATATGTTATATTGGATTGTCGTGTTTGAATAGCCGGGGTTTTTTTTATGTGAGATGGGTGTTTTTCATTTTCATTCATGTAAAAAACTTGTATGTAATATTCTTTTATTGGAGCACTTCCAGGTTGCGGAAGATGTCACCCTTTGTATATTATTTACTTTTCCGCATTAGGATAGACCCAAGGAGGGGAGCACAAGTAACCGGGTTCTAGGGTCCAGTGGGAGACCATCTCGAGGAGTCGAGTCCGGGTCTCCTAACCTTAGAATTGGTAGGGTTGCTTGCCGCTCTCGTAGGGGTCTAGGGGTGTGGGATTGGCTATTCATCACGACCGTGAAATCCGTGTTTTATACTGGCTCGTATTGAAAACACGGACGTCCTAGTATATCCAATATTTCATATGATATTTTCTGCTGCGATATCTGTGATCTGATCATGTGATGTTCTCTGATAGATACTGTATATAGTATATATGATATATTATATAGGCGTTACTTATGTTTACACCCGCGCTAGCCCTGCCCCGCTCTGCCGTTAGTTACCTAACCTAACGGTGCACGAGGGGACATCGAGGCGAATGCGGATGGCATAAGTGTACGTCGTATTTATCTGTGATGTTTAGGTATTTAAATGATGGGACTTCATTAATGTGATTAATGAAAGAAAAGAAACCTAAGATGTTGTAGAATCAAATTTTAAACAAAACAGGTAGCTACAGTTCTTGCTTTGCATAGCGGTATATATGATATACCCTGCACCTTATTCGATGAGGAAAGGACCGAGATCCCTTCACCGGGAGTGACTCCTTTAGCAATAACTGACAGACGCTACACACTCGGTTTGCTTTGATTGCTTTTGGAGTTTTGCTTTGCACAGCGATATATATGATATATCCCGCACCCCATTCGACGAGGAAAGGGCCGACGATCCCTTCACCGGGAGTGACCCCTTTAGCAAAACTAGAAAAGCCTCAAAATCATTCCATTTCAAAACTTCATTTGATTCTACAACGATATCAAGTTCATTACGCAATAGGTTTTCAAAAAAACCTGTCGTAGCCCTCCGTCATTTCAGATAAGTCCTGTTTAGTATTCGTGCTGCGTTTGTTGACCTTGTCAAGGCGCAGTGTGCGGTAGCTAACCAGTATTTATCTGCTTATGCATATGATGCAGATTGAGTTAGGGTAGTCGTACGGCCTTGTTGACCTTGTCAAGGGTCGTGCGGGTGGGTTTAATTCAATCAAGAAATGACGGGTTGAACTTGACTTATGGTCTATGGTTTGTTGACCTTGTCAAGGTCATAGATCGTTTGGGGCAAAAGCATTATCGGGAATTTCAAGTGTTGAAATTTGCAATGAGATTGCATACCTTCTATGAGATAGTTGGATCCCGATACCCACTGCGAGTAAGAGTTACTCCTGGGAGAGTTTTACACATTGCAATTAGCTGATCAAGTAGGTGTCTAGAAAGGTGTTAACGGGGTTACGCCTCTGGGAAAACGAGGTTTACATTAATTAGGTTCGTGCGAAAGCACGGGGGACCTCCCTCAAAGTACCGACACTGGCCTGGCTGAAAGATTGGCGAACTTGTAGTGTGTAATTAATCCCGGCTAGTCTTTCCTTTTAGGGTTTGAAGGAAGATTTGATAAAAACCAGTGGGAGCCATCCTGATTAGATAAGATAATAACCAATCTGATCTTTGACGAGCTTACGCTAAAGTGTTTTCTTCTCTCTCTCTCCAGGTAGCGACCATGTCATGCCCTAATAAAGATAATAATATGGATGTATTGACTGAACCCGCATGTTATACTGTGCTGGGGAACGTTGGTTCCGTTCTTTCTTATAAGAGTTATAGGAATGAACAGGATATAGGGGAATGCCAGGATTCCCATGCCACCCGATTGAAGAAAGTGCATGGTGATGCATTTTTTTCGGGTGTGTTCGTTACAGAGAACTGTTTCTCCATTTGCCCTACGTCCTGGGTATTAGATACCGGGTCAGGATCGCATATATGTAATCAGTTACATGGGCTTAGAAAAGGTAGAGAACTTGGAGAAGGTGATAAAGACATTAGAGTTGGAAATGGTGCAATTGTTGCAGCTAAGACTGTCGGGGAATATCACCTTGTATTACTAACTGGTAATACATTGGTTCTGAACGAATGCTATTACATGCCGAACCTGATATGCAACATTATATCGGTTTCTTTGTTGAGTAAAGATGGATATAATTTTGTATTACAGGACAATGTTATGAACATTTTCTGTAACCAAAAGTTGGTTGGATCAGGCATGTTGTGCAATGGCATTTATGTTCTAAATCAATCAACAGTTCTGAGCATAACAAACACACACAAGAGGAAGAGTTCTGAACTGAATGAATCCTTCTTGTGGCATTGTAGACTGGGTCACATCAATGCGACACGACTGGCTAAGTTACATAAGGATGGATATTTGAAACCATTCGAATTTTCATCTTATGACACTTGCCAGTCATGTCTCAAAGGCAAGATGACCAAAACTCCGTTTACGGGACACGGAGAAAGAGTTACCGAACTCTTGGGACTGATACATAGTGATGTATGCGGTCCTATGTCTACACATGCCAGGGATGGTTCTTCGTACTTCATTACATTCACTGACGATCTCTCTAAATTCGGATATGTGTTCCTGATGAAACACAAATCAGAAGTTTTTGAGAAATTTAGAGAATATAAACAAGAAGTCGAGAACCAAACCGGAAAAAGTATTAAAATCCTTCGATCTGATCGAGGAGGTGAATACTTGAGCAATGAATTCCTGGACTTCCTAAAAGAGAATGGGATTCTCTCTCAGCTGACTCCTCCATATACACCACAGCACAATGGTGTATCAGAACGGAGGAACCGCACCCTATTAGATATGGTGCGCTCTATGATGAGCACGGCTGAGTTACCTATTTCCTTCTGGGGATATGCGCTGGAAACAGCAGCATACCTATTGAATCAAGTTCCATCTAAATCTGTACCTACCACACCATATGAGATATGGATTGGGAAGAGGCCATATCTTAAACGAGTTAAGATATGGGGTTGTCCAGCCTATGTCAAAAGACAAAATACGGACAAGCTCGAGGCACGGTCAGTTCTTTGCAAGTTTGTGGGATATCCAAAGAACTCATATGGGTATTTTTTCTACCACAGTGAGGAACAAAAAGTGTTTGTTGCTCAACATGCCACATTTTTAGAAAAGAAATTCCTTGAAAAAGAAATTAGTGGCAAAATGGTAGAGCTGGAAGAAGTTCCAGATACACAAACCGTAACTGAAGATTTAGTGGAACCAGAAGATTCAGAAGCTCCCAATGAACCTCAGCCTCTCCGCCGATCTAGTAGGGTTCCTCGCCAACCTGAGAGATACTACGGTTTTCTCATGGATAGTGGGAGCGAGGATTGCATCATGGAGGATGATGACCCAACTAGCTTCGAGCAGGCCATCACGAGTAGGGACTCAGTGAAATGGCTGGATGCTATGCGGTCCGAGATGGAATCCATGTACACCAACAAAGTATGGACTTTGGATGTTGCTCCTGAAGGGGTAAAACCCATCGGGAGCAAGTGGATCTTCAAGAAAAAACTTGGTGTAGATGGGAAAGTGGAGACTTTCAAAGCTAGACTTGTAGCAAAGGGTTTTCGTCAAAAACCAGGTGTGGAATATGACGAAACCTTTTCTCCAGTGGCTATGCTTAAATCCATCCGGATCATGCTTGCCATCGCTGCATATCATGACTACGAAATCTGGCAAATGGATGTTAAGACCGTCTTTCTAAATGGTAATTTAGAAGAGTGCGTGTACATGACTCAGCCAGAGGGCTTCGTAGACAGTGGGAGCAGCGGGAAGGTGTGCAAGCTGCTTAAATCCATTTATGGATTAAAGCAAGTATCGCGGAGTTGGAACATCTGCTTTGACGTCGTTATCAAAGAGTTTGATTTCGTCAAAAACCCAGATGAACCTTGTATCTACAAGAAGGTAGCAGAGAGTCAGGTGGTCTTCCTCGTATTGTACGTGGACGACATACTCTTGATAGGAAATGATATTCCTATGCTGCAATCGGTCAAGCTCTTCTTATCACAAAGATTCTCAATGAAAGATCTTGGTGATGCCTCCTGCATATTGGGAATAAGGATCTATAGAGATAGATCCAAACGGATATTGGGATTGTCCCAATCAAGGTACATTGACACCATACTAAAGAGGTTTAGTATGGAAGAATCCAAGCGTGGGAACTTGCCCACGATCTCTGGAGTCACTCTCTCCAAAGAGATGTCTCCCAAGACTGATTTGGAGAGAGCTCGCATGCAAGGGATACCCTATACTTCGGCTGTAGGCGCTATCATGTACGTGATGCTATGTACCAGACCTCATGTAGCATACTCACTAAGTGTAGTGAGCAGGTATCAAGCTGATCCTGGAGAGAGTCACTGGACAGCTGTGAAAAGCATTCTCAAGTACTTGCGAAGGACTAAAGAGATGCTCTTGGTGTATGGTAACGGAGAACTCCAAGTGGAGTCCTTTACCGATTCGAGCTTCCAGAGTGATAAGGAGGACTCTAAGTCGCAGTCGGGATTTGTCTTTACCCTTTACGGAGGGGCGGTTAGCTGGAAGAGTTCCAAGCAGGAAACCGTGGCAGACTCGACGATGGAGGCTGAATACATCGCTGCCAACGATGCTGCCAAAGAGGCTGTGTGGATCAAGAAGTTCATTACTGAACTTGGAGTGGTTCCATCCATTGAGCATCCAATACCTTTGTATTGCGATAACAATAGAGCGGTGGCTTTGGCCAAGGAACCTAGGTCCTATCAGCGATCCAGGCATATTCTGAGGCGGTATCACCTGATCCGGGAGATAGTTGATCGCCGGGAGATCGAGGTCAGGAGGGTTGACACGAAGAACAACACGGCGGATCCACTCACGAAGGCCATTCCCCAGATACAGTTTGAGAGACTCTTCGGGATGCTCGGTATGCGATACTACAGCAGCTGGCCTTAGTGCAAGTGGGAGATTGTTAGTTGTATGTATGCCCTAGAGGCCAGTATTGTACAGATGATGTATATTATATTGAATGCTTGGACATATATAGAGATGACTTTCTTGCTCGATATGATAGTATGCTATCTGGTTGCTCTTTATCTTAACATGTACACTTGTCTCTTTAAACTGTCTTATAGTTACATGTTGATAAAGCCCTTAGGATGAGTACTTGACTGCCTGGACTATGATGCAGATCATACTAGTAGGGACATGGTAGTCCATAAGTACATCCTTCAAGGTCCCTAGTCGTGGGTGTATCGAGACGGGGCATCGATATACCAGTGTAGACTAGCGTATACGCTTCTCGACCTATGAGATGGGCGATGGATGATCCCATATCCATTGGTGTTTGACATTAGAGATGGTATACGGGTGCTCAGTGGAGACTGGGTACACTGGACGGACTCGCCGAGAACTCCCAGATGGTATTATACCTCACGTCAGATGGCAGTTCTCAGGTGACACTTGTACAGGTTAGTCTGTAGACCCGAGATCGTCATAGAGTCTTGTGTGATTCCCACTGTGCTTTGATCTCCACCTTACCACGTCCATGAGGGCGTGCAAAACGGTGGTCTTTGGGTACAGTCCCGAATCACATGGAGGCAATGAGCGATAAGAGGGGTTTCGTCTCTCCCGGTATTGGGGGTTGATGTTGCGCTGTGCTCGATTGGCCATAACAGGGAAGTCCCTGGCCAGGGCTGATCAGAGATTTGCTGGTAAGTGTTACCAGTAGTTTCTCGACCCGTTATGAGCCTCACATCGGCACGACTTATCGGTTATTGGGGTCTGACGTTTACCACCCCTAGACTTGATATGCGACATATTAGACGAACAGACCGGACTGTACGGTAAGTGTTACTGGTTGGATTCACAGGAGTGTGAGCGGGCTAGCTCGTCGATCTTCTGATCGCTCAATACCCGGGTGGCCGTTACGTTTAGCAGACCGCTTGATACTTGTGGGTGATTGATATGATCATCATCTGCTGCCGGCGTATTGACGAGTCTTTAGAGTCCTACACAGAGGTTTCCTGGCTCAAGCGAAACGAAATAGGGGCGCATATGAGATATGTGCGGGACCGAGAATGATGCGTGTATGTGATACCGTATTACATTCTCGCGATGAATGTTTCGATTGGTTATATGCGATATAACCTAATTATCGAATCAAGGATTGATTCGATAAGCCGATACATAGGATACTAGTCGGTTATATGCGATATGACCGGATCGTTAAATCAAGTGTTGATTTAATGATTTAATGTATAATTATATATTTGATATATTACTTTGCATTAACTAGTATTGGTTCACTTTAAATGGATTTTCTCACTTGATGTGCAAGTTGTATATGTGATATACTTTTGTGCACATGTTTGTATCATGTTTGATGATACTTGCTCATTTGGTTAAGTGTAAAGAATTAAACCTTGGTTAAGTAAATGGTTAGGGTTTTTATTTATTCATTCATTTATCTTTTTAATTTGGATTAAAAAGAAATTGCAAAAGAAAACAAAATGGTTGCTATCATTCTTGAAGCTTGTTGAAGCTTCATGAAGTTTTGACCAAAGTGACCATTTTGTCTTCATGCTTAACCCTAACCATTCATCTAACCTTAGTCAATTCTCTACACCTAACCATGGTTCATATTATGATAATTATTCATTTCTTTTGCATTTTTAATAGAATACTTATCATATTCTATCTTGAGCTTCTTCTTCTTCTTCAAGAAAAAGCTTGCCATCATCAATGGCTTCTTGAGTAAAAGTGTGAGAAATCCAATTCTAATGTGAACCCACCTCCTATTTCTTCACCCTCTACCTCTTGCCAAGTAGTATAGGGTGTTTTCTTCATAAGTTTCACAACTCGGTGAAGTTGGAGCTTGATCTTGTGTAACCTCGACGTAGATCATCTTCGGCATCGAAGCCGACGACTGTTCCGCTCATTTCTCCGATGAAGCCGATGCGAGAGTCCGGGATTCGAGATGGACAGCGAGGGGACAACTACGTGGAGCTAAGGAAGTGGATAACCGGATCTACAAAGGTTGTAGTTTCCTACTTTTAGTTATGTTGTTAACTAGTTTCCTTTTTCGCCTAAAATTCTAGTTGACGATCCGCATTAGGGTTTCTCGGCACTCATAAAATTTGAAATTGGCATGGTTTATACCTTGTGAGACCTCTATTGTGTGCCTAGGAACCCTACACATCGCACGTATGTTAACCGATAGACGGGGACTAAGTGGCGCTTTTAGTTTCATATATGAGTATCGATGGGAATATGAAGGTTTCATATTATCATCGAGTATCATATATTGGTTTTAACCCGAACATCTCGAATCGCTCTCTAATTATGCGTTTGTTGTGTATTCTTGTTGTATGTGTGTGTTCCGGCTGTCGGGGGTAGGCTTCTATCCCATTAAGAATGTATAGAGCGAACGCCCATCACTTGTGTTTTCAACCGTTTCGAGTAAATTTCGGCAGCACCTCCCCGCTGTTCTCCGAGTACACTGTAATAGAATAGATAATCATTTCAAAGCTGTGAAACAACGTTGAAATGAACATCTAATCTATCTTTGTGCACGGAGAACCAGCGGAAAGGTACCGACGAAATATCTCGAAACGGATGAAAACACAAGTGAATGAAGGCGTTTGCTTTATACATTCTTAACTTGTCCACACGGGACAAATCTATGGGTTACCATACGATTGAATTTTCTCGTCGCGTAGACTATACGATGGTTGTTAGTATCGAGCTATACTGTCCGATATTTAACAACTTTCGTATAGTTCTAGGTCACGACGAGCATCGCACGTATGTTAACCGATAGACGGAGACTAAGTGGCGCTTTTAGTTTCATATATGAGTATCGATGGGAATATGAAGGTTTCATATTATCATCGAGTATCATATATTGGTTTTAACCTGAATATCTCGAATCGCTCTCTAATTATGCATTTGTTGTGCATTCGTGTTGTATGTGTAACATGATTTTAAACCATTAAGATCAAAATTGATAGAATTGATCATCCTACATTGCAATAGCATTCATCAACCAAAAACTATTATTGCAATGGTATTCATCTATAACAATCAACAATTAAAACTACAAATGTAGGATACTGAAATCATAAAGCGTTATACGCAACATTGATAGAACTGATAAATAAAAAAACGAAACACAAACCGTATCAAGATTTAACAACTTTGATTATGTCATATACGCGGGCCGATATTTTCATATTAGCCAATAGGCAAAAATAGATTGCGGTCTGGATATGGCATATTGGCAGATGTTACCTATATGCATACATGCATGTTGTCTCCCCATTTTTTCATAAATCAAACCAACTACATACATCAAACTAGTCCATGCCACCAATCGGAAACTCCACTATGTCTTTGAATTATTATTTTTCCAAATAGCATTGAGCTCCTATTGACATTGTCCCATCCAACAAATTTGTTGTGCTTGCCTCGACCTTCATCTAGCTTTCACATGCCATACACATTAGATGAGTAATATAGTTATAAATTATGGTATTTTGTTGTCATCAATCCACCTAACCCTAATCCCAACCCAGCCCCAGCCCCAGCCCCAGCCCAGCCCAGCCCAGCCCAGCCCCGCCCCAACCTAACCCTAACCCCAGCGCGGCTAGCTAAACCCCAACACCAACCCTAAGGCAAACCCTAACCCCATCCCCAGCCACAGCAGCAGCCGAACCCCAACCCTAACCCCAACCCCGACCCCGACCCCGACCGCGACCCCTGCCGAACCCCAACTCGCGCGCGCAACCCCAGACCCAGCCATGAACCCTAAGCCCAAAATAATCAAAAAATTCTTTAATTTACCTGAAGATTTACTCACCTGAACGGCGGTGGCAGCGACCTGAACGGTGGTGGCGACGAGAACGGCGGTGGCGACGAGGAGAACGGCGGTGGTGACGAGGAGAACGGCGTGGCGATTTGGGGATTTTTTTCGCGCGCGATCGAGAGAGAGAGGAAGAAAGTGAGCGTAGACGATCGATCTGTGTCTTTATTAAATCGATATTTAGTTGCCCCTACGGATTTGCCCGTAGGTCCTTTGTTTGCGGCTCCGTAGGGGTAAATACCAAATTAAGAATTAATATTTTTATTCTTGGACGTCTGGGCCCGTAGGGGCAACCTTTTAGCCCTACGAATTAATCCATAGGGCCAAGTTAAATATGCCCCTACGGATTTCAATATCCGTAGGGGCAACCCCCTATTTTACTGGTGCCTGCAGCGAACACTTAAAATGAAACGGTTGTAACTTGCAAACCCGAAATCCGATTGCACTGAAACAAATTTTACTGAACTTCCGACAGAGTATACTTGTTACGTCTTTGTATCGTTTCACTGAATTCTGAACGTATGATTTACTGAAATTTTTATAAGCTCATAAGGTGTATAATAGTTCATATTACGCATGACTTGTTAACTGCATAAATGCACATATCTTACCCGATTGCTATATACATAGTGATAGTACGCGTTATTATTCAGTGTACAATGCATTATCGTGCGTGAACGGTATTGGTTTAGGAGTGTCAAGTACGCCAATGGAAAAGTGAATGATTCGTGACAGTGAATAATACAGTGAACAGTGACAAAACCGTGTTATTGGTGCATACTTGTACACGACTAGACTATACTCATAAATAGTGTAAACCTGGGGAAAAAGGGAAAATCGAAGTGGAAAGAGTATCGTATTTAGCGAGGACAGTGATTTAGAGGATGATCATTCGAACAGCGACTCTTATATATATTAGGTAGGGCCTAGCGGTCCGGCTGACAGGGTTATATCCCGGACATTGCGGGCCGTAGTCTCGGATATGTACGAGCCCCTTGTTAAACATGATCCTCCTTTCCATAACTCGATTTCAAACATGACTTAGAGACTGATAGGGACACAGATCATACTTTGCATCATTTAGTGACATAGTGATTATCTGCATTTTACTTCCACTGTTATTACCTTATTTGCCTGTTTCATGTCACTATTATTATATTGCTGCTACGTCGCTCTGACGACCTGAGTATGCATGCTCAGAGCTCGAGGAAGAAGCAGCGCAGGAGTCGGACTTACCTTTCGAGCTTGCGGAGATCTAGTCGAGAGTACCTTATTCACTTTTTCTGCTTTCCCTAAAGAGAGCTTGTATTCGAACTTGGTTAGTAGTTCTTTTCTTGTTTTATTATAAATTGTGAACATGAAAGTTGATGCAATAATTTAGTGATATATTTCCTTTATTTCTATGCTTTGTTTATTGATTACCATGTAATACTAGAAGCCGAAGTGTGACTACGGCGGGATTATTCCTTGACCATAGGAGCATGACTAGCCTAGTCATCTCTCGTTTTCCGTATTTTGGAAAGCGGGACGTGACAAACTCACTAAGATAAGAAAGTTCTTCACTTCCTCCTTTCCCCTAATTAAACATACATTATTTTTAGGAGACATTGTGTTAGTTTAAATACCAATTTGATGGTCACTAACTGGATTGAAGTTAAAAATATTTAGAGCCCACAGACTGTTATATAATTAAGATCTAAATGTATATACACACAATCGTGAATATTTAAAAAAAAAACCATTTATTAAAAGATATACTCTTTCAGTTTCACAATAATGGTTTTTCTATTCTCTCTTTTTTACCTCAAATTATTTGTCCTTCTGTACTATCAAAAAGCATGCTTCAATTATCCAACAATACACACTTAATCTAACCCTAAATCAAAACAATAAATCTTGAGTCTTAACAAATTTCTTCATGCACGCACAAGTTGTTGTAATTTCTATATCCGTATAATTTCTTAGTTCTCAGGCGAGGTAGGACACGAGCAGAGGCCAAATGAGTTGTTCATCCAAGAAGGTATGAAAGTCGACTTTTCCGTCCAATAAATTATGATTCATTTCACGGCCATAAGGTTGAACTATCCATGATAATTGATCATTATGAGTGCAACTAATAAGTGCAATATTCATACAACTGCCGTACTTTTATTAATCCTCAAAGATATATTCAAGTACACATGAGAAAATTATTGCATTTGCAAAAAGAAGGATGCACAAATTTGCTTGTTTGCATCATCAGTGGCTTTCCCTGCGTTTCATAATTGATTGGTACATGAACATTATCACTTCAATAGTAAAAGTACAAGGAATGAGAGAATTAGCTCATATCCCTCCCCTAACCAAACAAAGCTTGAAAATTAGCAAGAAATAAATTTATAGAGGCACGCGGCAGCTCATTACTTCCCTCCTTTCGAGTTTCGCTCTGCTGCAGCTGGGTCTGCATGTAAAGAATTAGATAATTAAACAAATTAATTAAGGTCAGTACGTTGATGTTTTTACATGATTTTTTAAATTTAACTTACTGCAATGTCAATCATGATAAATAAAACAAACTATTTCCCTATATTAGTGTTTCTTTGAAATAGTCTAGGAATTTTAAATTACTAAAAATGGGGCATCGTCATGTTCTTCGTTGGATTAATAACATGTCCATATTCGCGAAAATTTGCTAGATTAAAAACCAGATATCAAATATTTATTTGCAAACTAGTATCCTCTCCAAGCATTTGAAACAACTTTTCAAGATAAAATGAGAGAGAGAGAGAGAGAGAGAGAGAGAGCATTAGCAAGACCATGCTCAGCGGAATATTTGTTGACAGCAAAAGTGGGATCATCGCCGAGAGAGAAGCAGAGATAGCAATAAAACTTGGGCCTGTGCATCTCGTTCACACAAGTATCCCAGCATGCTCTGCCACGTTTTGGATCTGCGTAGCCATGCACTCCCATCACAAGAAACATGCAAAGCCCAAGCACCAGCAACGCCTTCAACGACACCATTATAATTTATCGAATATTTATTTATCTCTCTTTTAATTAACTTTTATCAATTAATTAAAAGAGAGAAGAAGATGCATGGGCGCTTGTTAATTTGTATGATATATATATATATATATATATATATATATATATATAGGTTAATTTGTGGTGTGTAAATGTGTTTGCTCAACAACTCGATTGTTTGTCGTTAAACCTTGCGTAAATTAGTAAATTTCTATAAAAGATGGGGTTTGAGATAACATTAAGGAGAGGATTTAGCATTTTAGTTGACCTGGTAATTTTTAGTTAGTAAATCGATCTTTATATCCATTGGTACAGACTATGATTATGATTATGACTGTCTGCTAATTAAATTGAGGATCAATCGGTGATGCCCGTCTGTATCAATATCAATATCGATGAGTTGTTGGTGCAGATGTGTATAATTACCAACGGACAACCTGCTGTATCAATAGTTGAGATAGTTACTATATGATGGATGCACCTGAAATATTATATTGATGATTATTGGTTTGAAGGACACATTAGGGAATGCCACATGAAAAGCGCATTACAAAAAGGAAAATATTCTATAGAAAATAATAGTTGCGAGAGTCTTCGTCATCGTGCCTGTTTGGGATTCAAATTTTACCGACGCTAAAAAAACAGAAAACTCTTAAGAGAAACACTCAAAACAAAGAGCAACTCAAACAAAAACGAGAAGAGCAGAGCAGCTTTATATACAAAACTTTTCAACTCTCTCTGTATTTTCCCTCTCAAGGAGCTTTTGGAAAATGAAGTTCTCAAACTTCACTCTATGTCGCGGATTAATTCAGCACTCTTTCTCTTAAATAGCTACCAGGTATTACTCCCAACACCTATCTTCTACCTCAATTAAAATGCATGCACATTCACTTGCCTCCCACTCAAACATATGTTATTGCAAGTAACATATGGGATGTTATAACAAGCCAAAAGAGGAGTTGGCATGGTCCTTTCATAGCTAGGTTAGGCTAGAAAAGATATCTTATCATTGATAGAAAAATCATATATACTTAACACAGAATGGGAATCATGAAAAGATTATGGTTATTTCTTGTCATAAATATCTTTCGATTCAAAGATTAATCGAGCATAGGTGGACGATTAGGATCGAGAGTTTTATTGTATATGTATAAACGTAATTAAGAGATACATAATGGACCCTATCAACTTATTTATTTCCTTATCGTTTCATTCTCTTTAAGAATTTTTAAGTGGGAGAAACTGTTAACAAAAACCCCCCGCTGAGAATAATGGGAAGATCTTATGGAGGATATTCAGAAACTTTCAAGTTAATTATTACTAGCATTTCGCACGTGCGACGTACGATTGTAGCTTTATCTTATTTAAAGTACAAAAAAAATTTCTTGGGCCCATGGATAAATATAAAATGGAGGTTTTGGGTATAAAATTATTTTGAATGTTAATAGGTGAATAAAATAGTTATTTTAGTAACTTGGATCAAGAGTATTTTAAAAGATATTATAATATATTATTTACCATATTTAAGTAAAAAAATGTAGTTATAAGTAAATAAAAGTAGAATTTGAAAAACGGTAAAATTAAAATAACTTCTAGAAAGTTCTTTTTTGTCTTAAGTTTAAATATAATGTAAATTGAATTTGGAATTCAAACTAATTTCTATAAAATTCTAGAAAGTTACCTTTTTCTTTGTATTTCAAAAAATGGAGAAATTAAATTATTTTTTTCTATTTCTTTGATGACATGGAGGCTCTAAGATTTGTTTTTTTTTAACATAACAATTAATTACTTTAGTCTCTCTGTATGATGATGTGGAAACCCTGAAAATGGAGGATTTTTCTTCATTTTTTCTTTGTTTTTTTAAAAAGAAGAAGGTGATTTCTAACCAAGTTCATTTGCATTATACAGTAGTATATTGATTATTTTAAAAAACAATTATAATAATGCAGCCCTTTTTCTAAAAGGGTCCCCGCCTCAATACACCCACCCAGTTATAAATATATATATACATAATGGCAGCCCCTTTTCGAAAAGGGTCCCCGCCTCAATACACACACACCCAGTTATTTCACCAATCCAAACCGATCAATTTAATCTGTGTATTATGAAACCCATGTGTACAAAAAATCTTGAGATTTCAAAATCTCTAGCACGTCGATCAAGCAACCGTATTTTTCCTATATCGATAAGCCGTTAATATTTCTATTCATTTGATAAATGCGTTAGAAGTCTTTAAATCTTAATTATTTTTATATATAAAGGTTTTATCATATGCAGATCAAAATGACCGATTTGGATCGGTGAAAAATATGCAGAATATGTGTGTTCGAGATGAGAGCCTCTTTTTGAAAAAAGGAAATGCCACCTCATATCCCTTCCCCCCCCCCCACCCCCCCCCCCACATATATATAGTAAAATAGAAATAAAAATAATATGCAGAAAATAGGTGTTGAAAATTCTATGTATTAGGTGAAGATGTCGGTCAGACTTGAACCCCCATTTAGCAATATTGTAATTATTTGAGACGACTCGGTGGACTTTGTCTTGAACTAGCATTTTTTTCAAATATATACTATAGTGCATAGAGAATTTTGATTCGAAAGATCCGCGGTTTTTAACGCTTTATGACCATGCGTTGTGTATTTTTTCAGGAGAGAACCCAAATCCCACGATCGCGGCTATACGATACCACTCGTATAGACAAATCCTCAAGGATACTATTAAAGAAGTATCCTGTCTCTTAAGACTTAGATTTGTTGAGAGAATGAAACTCAACTTTATATATCCATTACTCTTTTTATAATAGCTGAAATGGGTTGAATATAATATTGTCTTCTAAATCTTTAAAGATACAACAATTTATTCAAGTTTCCCAAACATGCTAACCGAATCATCCGAGATGGAGATGTACATGATATAGTGGATTTGATCCTCAAATTATGACCAAAAAAACCCGGCTGAGAATAATGGGAAGATCTTATGGAGGATATTCAGAAACTTTCAAGTTAATTATTACTAGCATTTCGCACGTGCGACGTACGATTGTAGCTTTATCTTATTTAAAGTACAAAAAATTTTTTTTGAGCCCATGGATAAATATAAAATGGAGGTTTTGGGTATAAAATTATTTTGAAGGTTAAATGGTGAATAAAATAGTTATTTTAGTAATTTGGATCAAGAGTATTTTAGAAAATATTATAATATATTATTTACCATATTTAAGTAAAAGAATGTAGTTATAAGTAAATAAAAGTAGAATTTGAAAAACGGTAAGATTAAAATAACTTCTAAAAAGTTCTTTTTTGTCTTAAGTTTAAGTATAATGTAAATTGAATTTGGAATTCAAACTAATTTCTACAAAATTCTTTTTATCTCAAATTCTAGAAAGTTACCTTTTTCTTTGTATTTCAAAAAATGGAGAAATCAAATTATTTTTTTCTATTTCTTTGATGGCATGGAGGCTCTAAGATTTGTTTTTTTAACATAACAATTAATTACTTTTGTCTCTTTATATGATGATGTGGAGACCCTGAAAATGGAGGATTTTTCTTCTTTTTTTCTTTGTTTTTTTAAAAAGAAGAAGTTGATTTCTAACCAAGTTCATTTGCATTATACAGTAATATATTGATTATTTTAAAAAACAATTATAATAAATATCTTCTTATTATTAAATATTTTGAGTTATCCAACAATCCCCACTAATTTAATTATATAGAGAAAAAGAGGTATGAGCCGGCTGCTCAAATTGGAGAATGGGCAGTCGTGGCAGTTTTCTTAGCCGTTCGAATTGCAAGATACGTGATGGACTTCTATGAAGTTTATGTTCGAATTGCAAGATACGTGAAGGACTTCTATGAAGTTTATGTTGCATAATATATATATATATATATATATATATATATATATATATATATATATATATAATGGCAGCCCTTTTTCGAAAAGGGTCCCCGCCTCAATATACCCCCCCAGTTATATATATATATATATATATATATATATATATATATATATATATATATAATGGCAGCCCCTTTTCGAAAAGGGTCCCTGCCTCAATACACACACCCCCAGTTATTTCACTAATCCAAACCGATCAATTTAATCTGTGTATTATGAAACCCATGTGTACAAAAAATCTTGAGATTTCAATATCTCTAGCACGTGTAAGTGCACGGCGGCGCCCCCGCCGTCAATCCGACGGCCAAATGCGGAAGCGGTGATAAACTTTAAATTTTACTTGAACTGGCAAACCGTCGCGCACTAATACCCGGATCGAACCACTAACTAGTCCTAGCTATCAACAAGAAAGGGAAGAGAGATATACCGACGATCCAAGTCCTCCGGTCTTCTCATCATCGTCCCGATCTCCTGCGGAATGTCCCGTCTCCTCCTCGTCGCCGGAAGTGCACCACATCACCTACTTCTTTTACGGGCTCCCCCCTCAATGCCGAGGCAACTCGGGCACGAAGCCGGCTACTCGACGTGCCCAAGGTTCGCTGTAGAATATGTAGTCCTCAAGTCTCACTTTGGGGTTCATGGAGATGCCATTTTAGGTGGAGGGATGATACAAGAACAATGTGGAGGAACTTGGGGATTTTTCTAACATCAAGAGAGCAAAAATCCCCACTACAAAAATGGGCAACCCCTCCTCCAAGCTTGGCCGGCCATAACTAGAGGGGGAGGAGAGAATGAGAGTGAAGATTGTGTTAGACAATGAGAGAGCTATCCAATAATACAAAAGGGAGAGAGAGAGAAGGCTATCATGCAAAAGAAATGATAGTAAGGAAAATCCAACACTCAAAGCAACAATCATCACTCCAAAAGTCATGCCATCATCAACAACCATGATGATAAAGAAAGTCAAGCAATCATGAGTTTATGAAGTCAAATGATGGGACAAGTATCATGACATTATAATATGCAAAGACCCCCTCCACAAATGCTTATTTGCAACAATGCAAATAAGCCCTCCTCCACCAATCTTCGGCCAATGAACGGAACAATGGAAATCGGCCGAAACGGAAAGCAAACTGGCAACTCCAGAAAACTGGTCCCGTAATAAATTACAGGAAAACCCCAATACTGTGCATACACACCCGCATCTGTATTTCGACCGAAATACAGAATGCAATGAGACAAAATCTACACTGTACTATACAAGGATCCGGCTTAAACCAAAGCCGGCCAGTAATGTCCGATCGATCCTGATCCGTGCAATACCGCACGCATCTAATCGAACCCTGCCATATATCCATACGGCCTATAGTACAGACTGTCCGATCCTGATCCGTGCAATACCGCACGTATCTGATCGGACCTTGCCATATCTCCATACGGCCTCTACAACCTTTCGCCCGAAAGCTGAGTAACTGAATGTGGGGGACTCTAAAGACTCGTCAACACCTTGGTTGTGGATTTAACCACTAGCACGTCAGAGGTATAAGCCAATACGTAACGGGCTACCAGGTACTGACTAAAAAGGGACGTCGATGAGCGAACTCATCCTGACACCCTACTGAGCCTGACAGTGACAATATCCGTACAGTCCGGTCCGTTCGTCTATGAGCATCGCATGGCGGGCCTAGGGGGTTGGTAAAAGTCAGACCCCCAAAAGCGGTACAAGTCGTGTCGGAGTGTAGCCCAGAACACCCTGAGATACTACTGGAATACCTACCAGTAAATCTCCTTGCCTCGGCCGAGGGTTTCGTGTAATGGCTCTCCTAGACACAGCACGACCTCACCCCCAATACCGGGAGAGACGAACCCCTGAAGATATGCTCACTGCCTCCATGTGGCTCGGGACTGTACCCAACTAAAACCTGTTTGCACGACTCCTTTGAGCCGTGGTAGGGTAGTAATCAAAGTACAGTGGGAACTCACACGAGACAAATGACGATCCCTAGGTCGATGAACTAACCTGCACAAATGTCACCAGGGAACTGCCATCTGACGTCTGGTATATGACCAACTAGCATGTTCCCGGCGAGTCCTGTCCGGTGTACTCATAACCCAATGAGCACCTGTATACATCTTAGGTGATCCAACTGACACCAGTGGCTTATGAGACCGGCCACCGCCCCTCGTCGGGGTCTCGACTGTATACACTAGTCTACTATGGAGAATCGATGCCCTGTCTCGAAACTCTCACGACTAGGGACCTTTTAAGGATATGCTTATAGACCCCCAGCTCCCACTTATATGATCGCCCTCATACTGCTGGTGGTCAAGCAAGAATCCTAGGGGCTCTATCAACGTGTAATAGCGACGTGTCAGGTCACTTAAAACAGTACACGATGATAAAGGTAAACCAGATAGCATACTATCATCTCGAGTAAGACTGTCCTACCGGGATAGGTCCTCCATCAATCATTACAATCACGTACCTGTGACCTAATAATTGACTCTGAGGGCACTATCTCCAACAATCTCCCACTTGCACTCAAGGCTAATTATTGCGATGTCGCATACTCACAGCCCGTGTGATACCGAACACCCAACTCCTCTACTAGTTAGTCTCACAAAGCTCGTTTGCGAAACCATTGCGTTCGAGGAATAGCCTCAGTGAGTGGATCCGCTTTGTTGTCTCTTTCCATGTCTCTCTATATCTCAAGTTCGCGGAGAAAGCCATCTCCCGAAAAGAGCAATACCTGTCTCAGAATATGTCTGGATGTCTGATGGGACCTAGCTCTTAAATGAACTCCAAATCCAAACTTCTTAGACTGTATCGTCAACTGAACTTAATCAGTATCCTGCGTGCCATGCCTCCCTCAGTATTGCCTTGGACCACTTGTCCAAAATACTGCCCCTCATCAGAAGGAAAACTATAACTCTGACAACCTCCTTGTCGTCCATGTCACCTTGGAAGCCTGGAATGATAACTGTCTCCTGAATGAGGCTGTCGTTATCATCTCCCTAGAACATCCACTTATGTTCTAAAACTGCTTCCGACTGTTTCTCCAGGATTGGATTAATGTCAACTTATTGCATCTAGTGCAAGAACAATATCTGGTGTGGTACTTGACATCTCACGATTGACTCAATTGCCTGAGCAAGTGATCTGCCAATCATGCCCGTCCCTCTCCCCTTTAGTCTGTAAGACACCTTTGGAGAGGGTGACTCCATTACCTGCAGGTACACTACCGTGCCAGGAGTCGTCCATCCCAAATACTCTTAGAATGCTGTCAAGTACCCTGATTGGGAAACCACCCAAATCTAGATCTAAAACCATAGATCTAGTAACCAGTATGTCTGATGTAAAATCCAAGTCCCATGTGGAGAAACCACTGTGTGACGACCAAAGTATAACCGATTGTAGTATAGGAGTTTCTTTTCCTATTCTGTGTATGTCATCCATATACCAGGATATCACACCCTACTACCTTCTCAACAGATCCATCCCCTATTCTGATGGAGTCAAACCTATGACTGTCACGTCAGAAATAGATGATCTATCTCCGCTACATCTGCTTTAGTCTATAAATAGATATAAGCTACCTGTCCACCAATGCTTCCGCTGCTCCCACTGACTACGACAACCCTCTGGCAGAGTCATATACACGTACACTTCTAAAACTAGTTTAGAACGACGCTATACTCATCCTCCCGCCGGGTCTCGCACCCTGGAACAGCAGCAATGGTAATTGTGGGTAAACAAGAACTTCCCTGTCACCGTCCTTGAGGCTACCGTAGTACCTCTCGGGTGCCTGAAGTTACCCACCTTATCTGCGGAGTGGCCAATGGAATGTCAATCCAGATTGAATCTTTAGGTTCCTTATCAAATCTTCAGTAATCGTTTGTGGTTCTGGAATCACTTCCAGTTCTACCATACTCCCACTACTGTTTTCTGAAAAAAATCCATTTTTAATAAAACTGTGGCGAGTCTAGAACAATATCGCTATTGTTCATCCAGATGGTAGAAAGTCAACCCTCGTCATAGCCTGGGTCAACCCACAAACAGCCATTACAGAAACGTGCCTTGAGTTGTCCAGTGTCTGGTTTTAATCATAAACCGGACAACTCCCTTTACCTTAAACATCGTTAAGATATGAACTGTTCTATATCCAATATAGAACCAGAGGCACTGATTTAATTGAACCAGATTCAAATCATGCAGCTGTCTCCAGTGCATGTCAACTAAATGGAAGGAGGCCGATCAGCGTTACTCAACTTAGGAATGCTTCCAATTATGAGTAACCTGAAAGAGAAGCAATTTCTCTTAATCACTACTATCAACTGAATACCACATACAAGTATCTACATCTTCGATCACTTTGAAGAATCCCGATACTTGCTACACCTGGTTCTCTACTCTATTCAAATACCTATAACTTCTCCAAATTCGGACCCTGTGTTTCCACGAAACACTTGTCTAAAAACTAGAGAAGTCATAAGTAAACCGAATATAGTACGAGAACCAACCCCTCTGTCCTGATGGACCCTGGACAACATACAATACTCTGTATAAGTCCCTTGAGTCTGATAACTTATTCACTGTGTGTCGTAGGTTGAAAACTGTACTTATGGTTAAGAAGAATTACACCGCTGTTTAATGCTCCTTACCTAACCATCCACTGATATAGGTAAATGTCGTAGACATAATTTCAGAAAGGTATATCTCACTCTATGAAAATAGACGTACAGATATATCAATTTGAAATTGGTGCATAACAGCGGATATTCAAAACCAAATATTTGCCGACCGGCAAACAGCCCAGGTGATTTCCTCAAATATCACTGATTACAACGAATCCCGATATAATGAGGATAATCACCCAATTCCCAATAACTTACTCCCACTCATCATCTGTAAAACCATACAGATGTGAGAATCGTACCTGGTAAATACATACCCTGGAGTAAGTATCTAATCGGGAAATCAGTTTTCTTTTAACATTACACAGTGAAACTGAAACATTGAAATGTTCCGATGGGGTATTCTGGTATTCCTAGTAATGCCTCTTCCAGATTCACAACTGTAACCGTATAGTTCTTTGCCACCTCTCCAAATCCCTTCATATGTCTTTAGTCTTTACCTTCTGCACACCCCTTTAGGCCAAATGGTTTTCTTCCTTCCCTACCGTTCGGCACCAGCCTATGGTTTGGAAGAAGACTATCCAATAAGCATAATGGGTGTACTGTCCCAATCCTAGGAACACTCGCAATGCGAGAGAAGGTGAAGATAAAAGACAACCGAATAAACCTTATTCCTATTTCTCCTGAACCAGAATCCATCCCCGAACTGGAACCAGTTCCATTCGAGTTCGTATATAACCATACGATGGAGTATCCAAATAAACTGTGGATCTTCGTAGTGATACGGAGTGTCCTGGAGAAATACAAAGGTGATGTGGGAGTGGTAACGAAATATTTGGTTTGGTCGTGAATATCTGTTGCAATTTACTTTGCCCTCTTACTAATCCCTTGCTTTGTCTGAACTTAATACCTTCTGCACACCATCGTTATGCTAATTGGTTTTCTTCATTCCCTACCGGTCGGCACCAGCCTAAGGTTTGGAAGAAGACAATCCAATTTGCGTAATAGGTGTACTACCCCTAAACCAAGGAGTACTCATAACCTGAGAGAGGGTAAAAGGAAAAGACAACTGAATAATCCTATCCGTTTTCTCCAGAACCGGAAACCATCATCGAATAAATTCTTTCGAGTTCGTATCTAACCATACGATGGTTTGGTCCAATGGAAGTGGACGTTCGTAGTAAAACGGGGTGTCCTGGAGAAAAGGGTAAAAGTAGGAGTGGCAATGAGGTTTGCAACTCTGACAATCCAAAAGCCGGTGTTTAAGAAGGTTCGGTCAACTTGGTCACCGAGTCATAGTCTTAGGGTCGGGTCAATGGTCGCTGCCAAAGAGAGAGAGAAAAGAAACACTCAGCGTGCACTCTAACCTAGATCAGAATGGTTACCAATTTATCTAATCTGGAATCCTCCCACTGTACCTCAAATTCTCCTCCAAACCTGAAAGAAGAATTAGTCGGGGTCACCCGAGGAGTAAACTAACTCATCAATGGGAATCGGGATCCAACTCTCATCGCATGACAACGTGACGGAATCCGCTCACGGTATCACACTCCAGAAGGTATGCGCATATCTGGCAAGTTTCAGTTCTTTTGAAACTCCCGATGTGATTTCTGCCCCATGCTCTTATGACCTTGACGAAGGCCAACAAATCATAAGTCACATGTCAAGTTCTACCCGTCATTCTCCAGGTTGATTTGAACCCACCCGCACAAGCCCTTGACGAAGGCCAACAAGGCTATACGACTGTCCCAAACCAACGCATCTATCTATGCTACAGAGAGGCAACAAGCAGCTACCATACACTATGCCTTGACGAAGGCCAACAAACATAGCATGAATACTACGTGCTACCCGTCTGAAACGACGGAGGGCTACGAATGGTTTCTGGCGAAAACTTTTAACGTAAAGAACTTGATATCGTTGAAGGAACTGATAGCTTTTTGAAAATATAGTGACGAAAACCGTTGCTAAAGAGGTCACTCCCGGTGAAGGGATCTCGGCTCTTTCCCCGTAGAATGGGGTGCAGGATATTCCAAATGAATACCACGGTGCAAAGCAAAAGTAATCGGCTATAGTGAAGTTAATGCCCTGACGCAAACTTTTTGTCCAAGGGGTCACTCCCGGTGAAGGGATCTCGGCCCTTGCCTCGTCGACTAAGGAGCAGGATATTCTAAATGAATACCGCGATGCAAAACAAAAGTGAACGTCCTTGCAATAACAGCTTTTTGAAAAGTGTTCCAACAACATCAGATTAGGTTTGTTTTTAAACTTGCATTGATCCGAATCAATGCAGTCCCACCAATTGATCACACCAAAAAGAACGAAAATATACTGATGTACGTATATGCCATCCGCATTCGCCACTGGGTCCCGTCATTACCCGTTAGGTTAGCTAACTAACGACAGAGCGGGGACTGGACTAGCGCGGATGCAAAATATATACAACATCTACTAATATATATACCAATATATTATATTCGCTCAAGGCGTGAAAGAAATGCAACATCACAGAAATGTACAGATATCTGGGATCCCCGGGTTTCACAGAGCCGCTGAAACCCGACGTTCCCCTGGTCGTGTGGATAGCCTGTGCAATGAAATCCTAGACCCCTACGGGCGCGGCAAGTTACCCGCCAAAACCTGAAGCGAGGCAGCCCCCTTCAGCAACGTGAATGGACCACCCAGCACTTCACGGAATCCGGTAACTTGGGCACCCCTCCTGGGTCAACCTGTACCCCCTACGAGTGCGGCGAATAGCCCGCCAATCCTAGAGTGAAGCCCCTTCCGTCTCAATGCCATGAGATGCGGGCTTGTTGCCCTCCAGAACCCGGCTATCCGTGCACCCCTCCGCGGGGCAATCCTAGTACAGAAAGTAAAATATACATACAACGGGTACATCGACCGCAACCAGGTCGTGCCCCAAAATAATAATACAAACAGGCAGTGACGGCAGTCCACATGTCGGACGCTCGCCCCGCAATATCAAATGTACATAATACAATCACAACTGTACTAGCATTGCATCCAGGCTATCCCCCACGACCGATCCGCAATATCACAGCAAAAACAGAACATCAACGTGAAAGTCACGTTCGCAAATCCGTCTAACCGGGCTATAGCAGTTAGACCGGATTTACCGATCAAGTGACATTCACGGTCGCAGATATAATGTAAATACTGTGAAATAATGTGTTTAAAATATCCGATCAATCAAATTTTAACAAGTGGGCCCCCAAGCAATACTGTAGCAGTTAAAGAAATTCTGGGCCCAATGTTAATATTCCAAAACCCCAATTTTAAGCCCACAAAGACACTGTAGAAATTTGGTGCAGTGATCTCCACAGTGTGCGGCGGAACAGCGGCGGGAAGGGGGTTTTCGCGGCGGTTCCGCGCTCCCATAGTGGAGTCACTTCATCGAATTTTTACAGTGCTCTTATATTTTCCAGTACATCAATATTTTACAACCTGAAAAATTTTTCGAGACCAAAAAATTTTCAACAGAAAACCGTCGATAGGAAAAACACGGTTTTGGAACTTTTTGATCGATCGGAAATGCAAACACATTAATCAAGCTAGACTAAGTTAATGGCGAGGCTCTGATACCAATGTAAGTGCACGGCGGCGCCCCGGCCGTCAATCCGACGGCCAAATGCGGAAGCGGTGATAAACTTTAAATTTTACTTGAACTGGCAAACCGCCGCGCACTAATACCCGGATCGAACCACTAACTAGTCCTAGCTATCAACAAGAAAGGGAAGAGAGATATACCGACGATCCAAGTCCTCCGGTCTTCTCATCATCGTCCCGATCTCCTGCGGAATGTCCCGTCTCCTCCTCGTCGCCGGAAGTGCACCACATCGCCTACTTCTTTTACGGGCTCCCACCTCAATGCCGAGGCAACTCGGGCACGAAGCCGGCTACTCGACGTGCCCAAGGTTCGCTGTAGAATATGTAGTCCTCAAGTCTCACTTTGGGGTTCATGGAGATGCCATTTTAGGTGGAGGGATGATACAAGAACAATGTGGAGGAACTTGGGGATTTTTCTAACATCAAGAGAGCAAAAATCCCCACTACAAAAATGGGCAACCCCTCCTCCAAGCTTGGCCGGCCATAACTAGAGGGGGAGGAGAGAATGAGAGTGAAGATTGTGTTAGACAATGAGAGAGCTATCCAATAATACAAAAGGGAGAGAGAGAGAAGGCTATCATGCAAAAGAAATGATAGTAAGGAAAATCCAACACTCAAAGCAACAATCATCACTCCAAAAGTCATGCCATCATCAACAACCATGATGATAAAGAAAGTCAAGCAATCATGAGTTTATGAAGTCAAATGATGGGACAAGTATCATGACATGATAATATGCAAAGACCCCCTCCACAAATGCTTATCTGCAACAATGCAAATAAGCCCTCCTCCACCAATCTTCGGCCAATGAACGGAACAATGGAAATCGGCCGAAACGGAAAGCAAACTGGCAACTCCAGAAAACTGGTCCCGTAATAAATTACAGGAAAACCCCAATACTGTGCATACACACCCGCATCTGTATTTCGACCGAAATACAAAATGCAATGAGACAAAATCTACACTGTACTATACAAGGATCCGGCTTAAACCAAAGCCGGCCAGTAATGTCCGATCGATCCTGATCCGTGCAATACCGCACGCATCTGATCGAACCCTGCCATATATCCATACGGCCTATAGTACAGACTGTCCGATCTTGATCCGTGCAATACCGCACGTATCTGATCGGACCTTGCCATATCTCCATACGGCCTCTACAACCTTTCGCCCGAAAGCTGAGTAACTGAATGTGGGGGACTCTAAAGACTCGTCAACACCTTGGTTGTGGATTTAACCACTAGCACGTCAGAGGTATAAGCCAATACGTAACGGGCTACCAGGTACTGACTAAAAAGGGACGTCGATGAGCGAACTCATCCTGACACCCTACTGAGCCTGACAGTGACAATATCCGTACAGTCCGGTCCGTTCGTCTATGAGCATCGCATGGCGGGCCTAGGGGGTTGGTAAAAGTCAGACCCCCAAAAGCGGTACAAGTCGTGTCGGAGTGTAGCCCAGAACACCCTGAGATACTACTGGAATACCTACCAGTAAATCTCCTTGCCTCGGCCGAGGGCTTCGTGTAATGGCTCTCCTAGACACAGCACGACCTCACCCCCAATACCGGGAGAGACGAACCCCTGAAGATACGCTCACTGCCTCCATGTGGCTCGGGACTGTACCTAACTAAAACCTGTTTGCACGACTCCTTTGAGCCGTGGTAGGGTAGTAATCAAAGTACAGTGGGAACTCACACGAGACAAATGACGATCCCCAGGTCGATGAACTAACCTGCACAAATGTCACCAGGGAACTGCCATCTGACGTCTGGTATATGACCAACTAGCATGTTCCCGGTGAGTTCTGTCCGGTGTACTCATAACCCAATGAGCACCTGTATACATCTTAGGTGATCCAACTGACACCAGTGGCTTGTGAGACCGGCCACCGCCCCTCGTCGGGGTCTCGACTGTATACACTAGTCTACTATGGAGAATCGATGCCCTGTCTCGAAACTCTCACGACTAGAGACCTTTTAAGGATATGCTTATAGACCCCCAGCTCCCACTTATATGATCGCCCTCATACTGCTGGTGGTCAAGCAAGAATCCTAGGGGCTCTATCAACGTGTAATAGCGACGTGTCAGGTCACTTAAAACAGTACACGATGATAAAGGTAAACCAGATAGCATACTATCATCTCGAGTAAGACTGTCCTACCGGGATAGGTCCTCCATCAATCATTACAATCACGTACCTGTGACCTAATAATTGACTCTGAGGGCACTATCTCCAACAGCACGTCCATCAAGCAACCGTATTTTTCCTATATCGATAAGCCGTTAATATTTCTATTCATTTGATAAATGCGTTAGAAGTCTTTAAATCTTAATTATTTTTATATATAAAGGTTTTATCATATGCAGATCAAAATGACCGATTTGGATCGGTGAAAAATATGCAGAATATGTGTGTTTGAGACGAGAGCCCCTTTTTGAAAAAAAGGAATGCCACCTCATATCCCTTCCTCCGGCCCCCACCCACCCCCCTCTCTACACACACACACACATATATAGTAAAATAGAAATAAAAATAATATGCAGAAAATAGGTGTTGAAAATTCTATGTATCAGGTGAAGATGTCGGTCAGACTTGAACCCCCACTTAGCAATATTGTAATTATTTGAGACGACTCGGTGGACTTCGTCTTGAACTAGCATTTTTTTCAAATATATACTATAGTGCATAGAGAATTTTGATTCGAAAGATCCGCAGTTTTAACGCTTTATGGCCATGCGTTGTGTATTTTTTCAGGAGAGAACCCAAATCCCACGATCGCGGCCATACGATACCACTCATATAGACATCCTCAAGGATACTTTTAAAGAAGTATCCTGCCTCTTAAGACTTAGATTTGTTGAGAGAATGAAACTCAACTTTATATATCCATTACTCTTTTTATAATAGATGAAATGGGTTGAATATAATATCTTCTAAATCTTTAAAGATACAACAAGTTATTCAAGTTTCTCCAACATGCTAACCGAATCATCCGAGATGGAGATGTACATGATATAGTGGATTTGATCCTCAAATTATGAGCAAAATTGTTTTTCTCTTTTAAGATAGTTATTTTATATCTATAAATTGGACATATGTTCATTGAATAAAATATCAATAATTTTTCTTTTCTGCTGATCAGATGATTACTGCATAATGATCACCGGAAATATTATATAGATGATCGCGGTTTAAAGGATACATCAAGGTATGTGATAGGAAATTGACACTACAGATGTGAAAGTATGTATTCTATAGACATAATGATAGTTGCAAGAGTTTTCGTACCAGTTTGGGATTCAAATTTTACCAATGCTAGGATATGATGGTTTCTTGAACAGCAGCAGCAGCAGCTACAACAAAAACAAATAAAGGAGCAGAAGAAGAAGAGAGAGTGAAATAAAAGAGGCATTTGCCGAAGAAATTAGCCATCAAAAGGCTAGCCTATCATGGAGAGGCTAGGCTTAGAAACTCATAACATATAGATTTCTTTTCGTTTGCCGATTTTCATTTTTGTAGGAAATTATGTTCACATGAATTTGAAGTGACCCTCTCACACGCATTTGGTGAATCTCTAGGAGACGTACATGAGAAGATGAGATAATCACCCGGTGTTCCTTAATTATTTTGTTCTTTATTAAGCTTGTTAATTAAACTTAATGTGTTTAATGTAGGCTTTCTTGTAGCCCACATTGTTTTGTCAAAATAACTAAGAAGCCCATGTTTAGAGACTCATTCATGGGTGGGAATATGAAGACCTAAAGGCTATGAAACCTATACATAGGATGTTAGAAAAGAGTAATACTTTTCCTATGGGTGCGGTGGAATCCATATAAGCTACCAAGAATCTCATTGAATGCAAGGTGGGGTATATGATACAAGTACCTAAATAGTTGATAACTTGGCCCACTTTGTATCCAATGAGAGCCTTGGTAGCCTATGTTGATTCCACCGCACCGGTAGGAAAAATATTACTTGTTTGTTTGAAAATGGTGCATGGTTTTGTCTATAAAAGTAGAAGGGGTTGCATTTACTCGTATCAAGCAAAGTGTAGGTGAAACAAGTTGTAATTTAAGCAGAGAGGCGTTTGAAAGAGTGTTTAAGTGAGGTGTTGTAACACGGAATAAAGAGTGGGAGTGAGTGTGTATTGTTAAAATTATGGAGAAACTTCCAGCAGACGTCTGATGTGAAGAGTACAGACGTATAGACATGCATGAGAGCCATGTCAGAAATCCAGAGCAATGCTAGACGTCTGATGGAGAGGAAGCAGACGCCAGGTCAAGTCAAACCCAAAAGAAAAGAGCATAACCAATTGTCTGTGGCAGACGTCTGGAGATACTGAAGCCCAATCCAGAGCAGCGACATACGTCTAATGGTAAAGGTGAAGCATTTGCCCCTGGAGACGAGGCCTTACAGAGAGTTGGCAGACGTCTGACTATTTCTTGGTTAGAAGTCTGTTGACGGAAAATCTGTGTGAATCTTTTGTTTGGTAATTTGAGTTTATCTCCTGTTTAAAGTAGAATTAGGGTTTGCCTCTATATATGGACCTTTCATATGATTAATGTACTACTATTAAGAGAGACTATTGTATTGAGAGAGTAATGGCTTAGATCTAAATATATTTGAGAGAAATCTCTCAGGGTTTCTTGTGGGTGTACTTGATTCGAGATTAAAGTAGACTTTGTAGATTCTGCTTTGCCGGGACTGGGCATGCGGTGGGTGAACCTTATTAACAAATCTCTCGTCTTTTCTGGTTTGTTTGTTGTTCATATCAGAAAACTGCATTTTAATACCACTCATTCATTATCTATTTTTTGTATATATCGGTACTATTAACCAGTGTCTGCTCAGTAAATACAGATTACAGGTATCCGTGACACAATATTGGAAACACATTCAAAATGACGGATATAATATTTGTGAGCCGACACTACAACCAGAACTGCAAAACGATCGGTATCCAAAGAGTTATTTTGCAACAAATAAAGTGTACACAATTTTGGTCCAACACATTGCAAGTGTGCACATAACTCTTTGGCAATTGGACCTAGAGGGGGGGCTGCCATGACACATAGTGGGCACACATGGGGGAAAAGATTGTTAAATGCAAAAAGGTGTGATGTGATATAAAGTATCATGTATCCCTCCAATCTACTGAGTACAAACCAGGTTTCTACAAAGAAATCAAGCAATACCAGTGGAATTGTGAAGAGCACACAACATCACACAACAAACACGAGCCCCAATGACCAACACAAAACTAGTGACACCCCACAAAATCCCGATCTCCCCGGCCCCACTATGGCCAAAGTGCTCCAATTTTCATCAGCCTATCCCTTGTTGTCACATCACCTTATTTTTATTACTTGTTTACTCTTTTTTGGTGCCTATAAAAGCCAGATTAGTGAGCAAGCGAGAGGGTCATACTTTGTATACTTTTGGTCCAAGATTTCATATTCTTTTTGTTTTCATTTTAGTTTTTTTACATAGCTAGTTTCCTTGAGCTCCTTGTCTTCTCTTGATCTTGCAATCTCTTCATTGAGTTTGCAACTTTAAGTTTTGGTTATTGAACTCAAGATTGTATCACTTGTACATAATAAAGCTTTTCTTTTTGCACTTTGGGTTCTTAGTAGTTTCTATCTCTTTTACTTGCATTTTCATTCTTGCCATTTACTTACTTGCTCTTTTAATTCCATGCTATTTACTTTCTTGCAATGTTTCTCTTTTCTTTTCTTTGTATCTTTTTTGTCACGCCCCGCTTCCCGTTGTACGGGCAGAGGACGCGACGAGGCCGCCACGTATTTACTCTGAAGTAAATACGCTAAGCGTAACTAAACAATATAAAAGAAATGTATACAAGAGACAAATGTAATGAAACATCAACTTTATTTATTAACATTCTTTTACAGTACATGGAAAAGTAAATATATCTAAATGAAAGCAATGCCTAAACAGTGGCATAACAGAAAAGGAAAATACAAAATGTAAAAGAAAAAGTACAAGTGAAACTACAGCTCGGGATCTTCAATAAACCGGTCCAAGTTGTCACCGGTGGGCTCGATCTCTGGATGGTCCGAATCACCTGACGGCATTCAAAGAAGAAGAAAGAGAAT
The DNA here is from genome assembly GCA_030015575.1 of Agapanthus africanus. NCBI lineage: Eukaryota > Viridiplantae > Streptophyta > Magnoliopsida > Asparagales > Amaryllidaceae > Agapanthus > Agapanthus africanus. The sequence goes on along the minus strand of CM057340.1, from coordinate 502,924,996 downwards.
GTCGTCAGCGAACAAATCGCTCGGTAAGTCCCAAAGAAAAGAGAGAATGTAGTTTATAAAGTTGTATTATATGGTTAACACTGTTGTTTGTAGCTTGGTACAAAATGATGCCAGTGTATACGAGAGGAGTCTCAGTAAACCAGAGACTAAGGTGAACGGAATGTACAAGGAACCGTTATACCACGGTACAACAGCAATGGAATACAGATTAGGTGTCTTAAATCTTGCAGTCTTGTGTCACTTCAAACACCTTCCATACCAATCTACCTCTTAAACCCCGTGATGTCTTAATTGTATTGCAACTTGTATTGTCTTGTAATATAGATTGTATAATTGGATGACTTGCCGAAACCATGATATCATTAAATGGATGTAACTGGAGAATCATGGATGTATCTGGAGAATCATGTAAATGGAAGTATATATATGGTTCGGTTCTGTCAATATAGATTGAATAGTTTGAACAGATTGAATATATGGATTCATATTGAATTGTTATATTGTAGATTGTACTTGAATCATATTCAAGTCAGATTATTATAATGAGACTCGGTCTGAGTCAGACAATTATAAAAGAAATTGATATCCTGAATTAGGTTTTGGTGTTATCGGTAACCGCTGCACATGTGCGGCAGGATTTGTGTCTTTTTCAAAGACGATTACTATGTTGATAACACCGTTTGTTAAGTTGTTTACCTTAAATAGGCAAGCACCCACTTCTCCGGCTCTCTGAGGCTCAAGAGATTGGTCCCGCTTAAACCTATGTTTACTAGGGTCCTTTGGATAATTTATAGAACTTGAGGGGGTTATATGTAAAAATAATTTTGTATAATTTTCAAAATACACCCCAATTATTTAATTATCGTCTTTAGGGTTGTCATAGATGTAGATTTTATATATGTGATATTTCTAGTGAAAATAACCTAATTTCATAATATATGGTATTTAATTGTAATATTGAACTTGTATGGAATTTCATGGTGTTTTCATGAATAGTGATTCTTGTGATTTAGAAAAATTGGAATATTTATATTATCATAAAAAATAGATATTTTGATGATACATACATACATACATACACACACACACACACACACACACATATATATATAATTTTAATATATTATATTTCTAGAAATCATATTTTCTTAAGATATTTGTATTTTAAATCTCTCGAGACCGAATACTCCTTGCGGAGGTCTGCATCTCACAGTACTAAGGCCGAGGATGCGCGATAATCCGCACCATCCCGAACGAATTCTCCAAAATGGGTTGTAGCGGCACTTTGCAAAGACTTGTTTAAAATACATAATCTTGTGAAAATTGTTTTTATAAGTTAGAGCTAGTTTTGTGTAAAACGGTATTTTCTGAATCTATATTTCCCAAAAGGTATCGTGTTATGTTGTATATGAGTGTTGTGAAGAGGTAGGTCATTACTCCGTGATCTATCTAAAGGTATAGCAAGATTAATGATGTTTTAAAGTCGAAACTAAACTACATGGTATTTACTGAAAAAGTACGATAAAAATTGCAATATGAAATATTTTGTTATGAAACTTGTTCATGATGTTTTGTTAATCATTATTAGTCAAGATGAAAGAGTTTGATATGTTTTGTTTAGGAAAAGATGGATTTTTTAAGAAAAACTGAATCAGAAGTTGGATTAACTCCGCTTCCGTCGGATTTTAATTTTACAAATTTTTAGAATAGAATAGAGGAGAGTGAGGTGGTACTTACTGGCTTTTGGTTTAGAGGAAAGGAAGAGGGACTGGAAGTAGGTTCCTGTGCGTCGTTTCGTCGCCGGGAGCTCCTAGTGTCGTCGTCGGAAAATTGCCGGAGCTTCACCCTTCGCTAACTTCACCTGCACACAAAATTTCTAGAGAGTTTTTTTGAGAGTTTGGACAGAATTTATGAGTGAGGGGGGTGTTTTTAGGGGTGGTATTTATAGGGTAAAACTAGAGTTAGGGTAGGTGAAAGGGTGAGAAGAAAATGTATTAAATTTTTTACTTAAAAAGGGTTTTAATTGGATTTTAAGATCTCTGGAAATGTGCAGGTGTTTTAAACATGCCAGGGGTTATGAGAATCCAAAAAGACACAAGTTTCATGTTGGACCAACTCGGATCCGACCGAGTTCGGCCGGCGGCGGTGGCCGATTCGGCCAATCCGCCGGCCGAGTTAGGCCGAGTCGGGCCGGGACTCGCTGCCATGGGTCCATCGTCGTTTAGTCTTTCACCTGGGTCAGTTTGTTTTATATGTGAATTTTGGTTTTACGGGTTTAGCACGTGTAGACTCTTGGATTTCTAAAAATTTAAAAAGAAAACAATATTAAAAATAATGTGGGTGATGGGATTTGAAGTCTGGTGCTTTGGTTCAGCAGTGCAAAGTCTTATCAGTGAGCTACAAGCTCCTTCTTGATATTAAAAAGCAAAACAGTTACTTATAGTACTCATAGGAAATGCAAATACCCTAAGTATATATTAACTTTTAAATAAATATTTGTACACTAAAATTGGAGTTGTTACAGTCTACCCTTCTTACAAAAATTCCATCCTCGAAATTTACAAATTTTATTCTAAGGACTAGTTTAAAAATAAGTGAGGATATCTTGAATGCATTTCATCTTCCCTTTCCCATGTCGATTCTCCTGGAGTGTATTTTCTCCACATCACTCGAACCAAGTTGACTTCTTTATTCCGAAGTGATTTCACTTTCCTATCCAGGATCACCACAGGTTGTTGCTCATAAGATAAGTTGGGCTGAACAGTGAGCTCGGAATGATCGATAATGTGGCTGGGGTCACTCACATACCTTCTGAGTTGGGATATATGGATCACATTATCCATTCCTTCCAATAAAGGTGGAAGTGCCAAGCGGTATGCCACTTCACCGACTCGTTCGAGTATATCGAACGGTCCAATGTATCTTGGACTTAGCTTACCCCGTCTTCCAAATTGGATAACTCCGCGGTTCGGAGATATCTTTAAGAATACGTGATCTCCCGACTGGAACTCCAAGTGACGTCGCTTTGCATCAGCCTAGTGCTTTTGTCGATCTTGGGATATGCGAATTCTTTCCATGATAGTACGAACCACATCAACAGTTGCTACAATCATCTCAGGTCCAAGAAGTTCTCTATCTTCGATGCCGTTTGATTGTTAGATTTTGTGCATGTTCTAGTTTAATTACCGCAATCAGGACGGTTTCGCTTTGTAGCTAGCCGGATGTGTACGGGTCGATCCACAGAGAGATGGGAGTATTTTTCTTTATGTTTTAACGAGTTAAGTCCAAATATGTCCAGGTTTGTTTAAGATTAGCTAATTAGAAATGAATGATAAGAGGACTTGTTAGGGTTAGGATTTGGTTAGTTTGAGTTAGGAGTTCGCTTACTTAATTCATTTTCCATTCTTAATATCGATGTTACGGTAATCGGCAACAACGGGGATTAGCACGACTAAGAAGGAAACTTGCGAGTATAAGCCAGCCTTTCCAACACTTAGTTTCCTCTCTTTGGTCCTTGTCCGTTCGTTCTTGGCTCTTAGTCGTAACCTCAGGTTGATTCAACCACAGCCGGTCTCATTAGGGTATCACCGCTATTATAAAGAACAGGGTGCCGTAGGGAGCGGATTGTGGTTCAATTAACGGGAGTTCGAATCAAGATGTTGGGCAAAGAAAAGAGTGAGAGAGATTTCCTTCTCTCAAACTTTCCTTTTCCTACCCTAACAAGTGAGAAATTACTCACCCATTATAAATGATAAATAAAATGAAACAAAGAAAGAAAGATAATAAGAATTGAGGTAGAAAATCACAACTAGCTATTTGGGACCTCACTTAGGCAAGGATCACACTAAGCATCATGGTTGTAAGGATAAAATGAAATAGAAGAAAATAAAACAACAAATAAATAACAACAACTATTTTTAACAATTGAAATTACAAGCAAAATAAAAGAACTAAATTACAAGACATGCATGTAGGAAAAGAATACTTCTTTCATTCTTCAACACTCAATAAAGCTCACTACAAGATTTAATGGAGGAAGATGAAGAAAATACAACTCTTATTGAAAACTAAACTAAAATCTAGTACAAGAATCCACCCCTTGCTCTGGCTCGAACTGGGCTATTATAGGCATGTTTCTGAAACCCTAGGGCAAAATTTTCTGCCCAAATTCACTGTGCCAACAACCCCCAAAAGATCATACAGTGCCGAGTCAACTCGGCTGCGGATCCGCGGCCGAGTCACCCTATCGGCCGCGGATCCACGGCCATGTGGGGGAATTGGGGAGTCTTCTTTTGTGGGCTTTCTTGCACTCATTTTTCCTCATGTTTGAAAACTTTAACCCACAACAAGTATTCCAGAAAATCTTCAGATTTTATAGTCCAAGATTGCTTCATTTTTCCTCTCCTTTGACTTCTATCTCCCTCGGGTCCCGGGCTTGATTTAGTCACAAATGACGACTATTTTCGTCCCATCTTTTGAACTGGTACTGGACGGATACTGGAACCCGGCTTTTATCTGTTTGTGACAGATGTTCTGGATTTTGGCGTAACTGTGGAGATTTTGTCAGATTTGTGTCCTTTTGGACTGGAAACCTGTAATCTGTAAACATGCAGCAAATACGGATTAAAAGCACCTACCTATATGCAATGCGATCAAGAATGAGCAGTATAAAAATGCAAAATTCGGATATGAACAAATACCCCCAAACTTATCTTTTGCTCGTCCCGAGCAAAGCCATTTTATTCACAAAAAGTCCTAACCTCACTTTCGTAGGGAACGAGATTGCACTGAGAACGTGCAACAAGCCGTTAAACCTCTAAGTGTCCCTAGTAGGAGGAGTGTTGTCTCCTGAGGGTTTTCAACGGATTACACCCACAAAATTCGATCAAATTGGCCGTCGACTCTAGTCCTACATTTCAGCATTCTAGCAAGAAACTCTATTATCATTAACTTAGAAATCATTAACCCGTATTCTTCACACTTCCTTTTTATTTAACTTAAGATCCTATACGTCTAGCCATTTTACAAAGCTTTTAGCATCTCTTGAATTTTCCTTCTTAAGCGCTATCTCGAATCCGGAATTTTTATCAACTCTACTGAAGAAATAAACCCTATTTTTCATTCCTATCTCTCCTCCAAACTCTGATTATATACCCCTACGTGTGTGTAATTATCACCCCTACACTTGGAAATTCAGTTCAAGCTATAATACCCTTGCCTTATTACCTAGCACTATTTCTTTTCATTAATGATGGACGGTTTTGCTCATACATCTTTCATGCGACTATTAATGCTTCTTGAGGCACTAACATTTGATTACTAAATGTGTGAGCTTTAAAGCGTAAATAGCAGTTTCCAGGTCTTGTATTTTATTTATTTTTCTTCTTTTTTTTCTTTTCTTTATTTTTCTTTTTCAAGACCGGATATATTTTTCAATGGTGCTCTTTTAGTGTTTAGCTTTAAATACATTTTTTCTCATACTAGGCTTTCAGGCAAGAGTATTTCTAGGTATCCTCTACTATTCCAAGTTTCAAGGTGGTGTATGTGCGATTTGTAGGGTATATATTTTCAGAAATTTGGACTTAAGATTCAGAATTATTTTTCAGACTTGCTCTTCAAATAGAGCTTCAATACTCTTCCCTCATTTTGACTTAGCCTAAGAACTAAACTCAAGATTTGCTTATTTCAAAATAAACCGCTGGGACGTATATTTTCTATAGTTATATTTCAAGGAAGGTTATTTTTGGGGTTTTTAATTAACTAAGTTTAAGATCTAGTTGTTTCTAACTAGTCAGCTGTCATATCGAACTTGAGTCAAAAAAATGGTCAATAATTTTTTTTTCTTTTAAAATTTTTGTTTTCATTTTCAAGATTTTTTTTATTTTTATTTTTCCAATTTTTTTTTTCAAATTTTTATGATTTTTTTATATAGGGATGCAATGCAGAAATTAAATATGCAAAAGAAAAAGAAAAATATATACAAAAAAAAATTAAAAAGGTATGCAATGCAAAGGATAACTATATACAACCCAATCCCACCCCCAAACTTATTGATAGCAGTGTCCTCACTGCTCCCTGCGGCGTCTCCTAGACGCTGCCTCGCTTGTCCCTGCCTCACTTCTCTCTGCCCTTTGACCCCTTGATCGTGATCTTGATCTTTCCTCTCTTGCCAGGAGGGTGGCCATTCCGTGTTCCAGGTTCGTTAGACGCTGATCAAAATTCGTCATTATCCCAATTACTCTTTCTACCCCCCTATGTGTTCGTCGAATTAGACGCGCTTGTGCCGTGGGGGTGAGCTCTTCGTCGCTCGATGTCGAGCTCGAGCTAGGTGTCCTGGCCATCACATTCTTGGCCGGCTCGGTGCGCGACCATATATCAAAGAGTCGAGTATAGGATGTGGAGACACCCTCAAGAAGGGGTCGAATGGGAACCCCAATATGCATGTGAAATTCAAACTCGTCAACAAGGAGGAAATGGCGACACAGTTGTGTCACCAACATTGGGCACGAATAATTGGCCGCACGTTTGTCAGCGCCAATCGACTGAAGTAACACAGTGCACATATCATAATTTGGGTTTCTAGTCATTAACGTGTGCACGATGTGTAGTGAAGGTGTGAAAAATGTCGTATTGTGCGAACTACCAAATATGTTATTTTGTGCCCATCGGCACACGGTCAACACATTCGCATACAGTGTACGTGCCTGAATCCCTTTTCTAGGCTCCCTATAACAATCGTTGCCCATTAATGGCGTGTAATCCTCAAATTGGAGGGGTTGGTCATGAGCGGGTAGACGGGGTATCAATGTGACTTCTTGAATGAAGTTTCTGTCTATTATAATCTCCCGATCACCCCAAAGTAAGCGAAGAAACCCATATTTTTCAAAGCAACCTTCTTCCAAGCTATCAAAGAACCGACCAACGAGATCAGGAAGCGCGAATACATTCGGATGGTTATACAAGAGGTAATTCCATCCACGTTTCCGGATTTCGTCGCCAAAATAGCTACCATACGTGTTATGGGCGAATAATTGTGAGAAGTTTCTTTCAAATTGGAATTGTGGAGCCATAAACAGAAAATAGGAATTTTAAAAGAGGGAGAAAGGAAATCAAACCTCCTCTGGAAAAATCCAGAGGGCAAGTCGGCAAGACGGCGGCGCTTCCGCGGTTGGAGGGGGTTTCGTCGGCGCTTCCGCGGCGCAAGGAGGTGATCGATGGATGAGTCCCTGAAGGTGGCTAGGTTTGCTTTTGGGTTTTTGTTTTTGAGGCAGAAGTGTTCTGAAATGGGTTAGAGATTTATTTATAGGGGTTTTGGTTATTTGCACTAAAACCCCTATAAAAAAATAATGAAATAAAAGAATTATGTAAAAAGAATATTCTATTTTATGGGTTGAGAAAAAAATTATTATATATATATATATTTTTAATTTTTATTGTTTATTTATTGCATTAATATAAGTGGAAGTTTACCAGGCACACACACACAAAAAAAAAAATTGTATATACATACCCCCAAACTTATTTGAAATAGTGTTTCCACTATTTTTGGCTGGATAACCGAAGTTTGGGTGTAGGGGGAGGAAGATTAGTCGATGTAAACCGGCTCCTGCAACAGCAGGAGCTCCTCTGATGGGTCTGCGGTGTGGAACGGTTTCAACCTGTGTCCGTTCACTTTGAATAGTGAACCGTCCTCTGGATTTTCCAAATCCACCGCACCATACGGATATACAGTCCACATAAAGAATGGTCCTTTCCAACGAGATCTGAGCTCCCCGGGATGGAAATGTAGTCTGGTGTCGTAAAAAAGTACCTGTTAGCCAGGTGTGAAAGTTTTGTGCAGAAGGTGTTTATCGTGAAACACCTTTATTCGGTTCTTGATGACAACCGCGTTCTCGTAAGCTTCATCCCGAAGCTCGTTCAATTCGTTTAGCTGTAGCTTCCGATCGCTGCCCGCATCTTCAAGGGTCAAGTTCAGCTCTTTGATCGCCCAAAATGCGCGATGCTCGATTTCTTCTGGAAGGTGGCAAGCCTTTCCGTAAACAAGCCGATAAGGAGAAATGCCAAGATCGGTCTTATAAGCAGTTCGAAACACCCAAAGGGCATCGGTGAGTTTCAAAGACCAGTCCTTACGGTTCTTGGAAACCGTTTTCTCCAAAATCTGTTTGATTTGCCGATTAGACACTTCGGCTTGCCCACTTGTTTGGGGGTGGTAGGGCGTGGATAGCTTATGATTGATGGAGTATTTCCGCATCAAGGCCTCAAAAGTTCTTGTAACCCCTTGAAAATTCGTTTAGAATGTTTTCTCGTTATTTAGCTAGTGTGCGTGTTTTCTTAGAAAATGGATATCTTATTTTCCTTCTTGACTAGCGGGTTTTGTGTTGTGAAGTGTTTTTATGGATATATATATATATTTATAGGGTTGTTAATTATTTCTAGTTGTGTTTACCCTAATTGGAAATTTTGTTAGTGTACATATGCACACTTAGCACATTTTTGTGACTTTGGTTAAAAGTGTATTATGTTAACCCTTTTTCTTTTCTTACATGGTTTTATTTATCCAACCCATTTAAACAAGTCAAAACCCCTTTTTATAATGTAAATTTAAATAGAAATGAAGGTATGGTGGTTAGGTATGGGATTTGACCTTGTTTGACCTTTGCTTCTCTCTCTTTTCTCTCTCTTTCTCTCACTTCTGAGCTCCAGCAGAAGAAAGGCAGCAACAACACCATTTTCTCCATATCTCTCTTCTCTTTTCATTCCTCATTAAACCCCCATTCAAACCCTACTCAAAACAACACTTTTCCTTCACAAACCATAGAAAAAAATGAGCTTTTGAGGTGTTTGGTGGTGGATCTGCACACTTGAGGAAAAAGCAGGGATTTTTGGTGTTTTATAAGGTGTTTTGAAGGTATTAACTCACCCTTAGCACCTCTTTTTCATAACTTAAGGTATTTCTAACAAAATATCACATTTCATGCATGTTTTGTGCTTTATTAAGGGATCTAGTGAGGTTGTGCTAAAAATTAACTTTTTATGGCTTGATTAGCTTGGTAATGTGATATTAGTGTGGTTTTGGACTTGGGTTTATTTCAGATTTCACAAAAATACCCTAAAGTATCATTTTAGTGCGAAGTGTGACTTTTAGCTTGAAATTGGGTTCTGTTGAAACTGCTACTACCCGGGGTGTTTCAGAATAAAATTGTAATTACTGGGATATACACAATATGTATGGAGTGCACAAACCAAACCCGGGAGCCCACCCCCCTACCAAGGCCGCCGAAAAACTCATTCTGGCCGCAATTTGCGGCCAGATGGGAGGGTATTAGGTTGGGGTTTGGGTGGTTGGTGTCTGCTGATACTTGGGGTTTCATGATATATTTATTTTTATAACACTCTTTCTGTATCAAAATCTGGGACCTATTACCCTATTTTCCGTATTTTAAATCTCCGCGACACACGTGATACGTGTGTGGGTTTGAGTTGTGCTGCGTATCGCGACGTGTCAGGTTAGCTTCAGGAGCGTGATCACACATTTTAGCGTATCGCGCACACGCGCGCTTGGTTTGCAACGCGGGGTTCTAGTTTGACCTTAATATTTCGTTTATGGTAGATTTGAGCTTATGTGTGTTATATGGTGTAAATCTAGGTTCGCAGGCGAGTGAGACGGACGCTGTGAAGAAGGGGAAATAAGTCGTCGGCTACACTTAGCGCGAGACTTCGGTGAGTAGATTTAACATCTATGGGGATATCGCCAGCATGGCGTTCTACGTCAGGGCTGATATGGCTTTATAGCTACACATTGCATTTACCTACATTGACTGTTCATGGATACTGTTGTTGCATACTGTATTCCCTGCTACATGTATGAAAACTTAGAATTGATAGAACACCGCACTATTACTAACGGCTTATGTTGCACGAGCACCAATCTGCATGTTACACACACACCGTTAGTAATTGCCATGACACACTCACTGTAGAATTGCCATGATCATTATACTGTAGTTCATTTCACATATGATTCGATATGATTTCCATAGAAATTGGGAGCCGCATGCTGTCTTTAAAAACTGAACTATCTTAAGAAAAGCGGTTTCTCCCTTGTACCTATATCATGATGACTTGTTGTACTTAGCACATCGTATTTGATTTACTCATTGGTGTTGGATTTTTATGTGATTTCTGGTTTTGAGGACCGTGGAATTATTTAAGAAAAGATGCACTATTTGAAAACCCTGTACCTCGTGATATGATATTTTGGTGCGTCCACCACGCGTTTTCTCGGTGCTGAGACGTGTGCTTGATACCCGATTCGAGGAGTGGATTATCCGTTTGCGGGTTCGTGGTGGACCCAGTATGGTTCCCCTCGGCAAGATGATCGATGGACTTTGCCGATTGAGCCTGGAGGTGGGCGAGTTCCTACCGGTGATTGGTTGGACCTGGCGGTTATCCGGAGGATACCGACCAGAGTCGAGAGATGGATGCGGGATGATCCGTACTGCCGGGGGCCTAGGGCCGATACCGCAGACGGAGCCCGTAGGCTGATCCGGATCTACGGAGCCGATGTATAAGGATTTGCGTGTCGATGCTGGACACGAGTATTTATGATATTTTGGGTGCCGATGTTGGGCACTCGTGATTCTCAGAGTTTTACAGGATTTGAGGGCCGAGGAGAATGCCGGCGCCTGAGTTATTTGGGATTTGGGTGCAGCTTGGGCACCGATTATTTTCCACGATTGATATTTCGTGTAGATGTTGTTTATCCCATGCTCAGCAGTGATTATCATGTATCTCATCCTGTAATTATTTTACCTGACAGAGCATTTGCATGATTATTGCACTTACTACTTGTCGCATATAGATTTACCTGGTAGCATATGATAGCGTAGCGCAGCACGTGCATACTCGTGATTACCTTTATATGTTATCTCTATTCACGAGTTGGCAACTCACCCCCGTTGTGCCACAGTATTTGCAGGTCGCCCCTCAGAGTAGTCGCGGCAGGCTGCCTTTTTGCATCTTTTGGCTTCAGATACCATTACAGTTGGTGCGAGAGCTATTTTGCTATTTAGGTGGGTTGTGGTATCTGGTTACTTTTATTGTACACGCTTTTGTATCTAGTATTCTCCATCTACCATAGATGTACTTGACTTAGAAACAGTGTGAGGACGATGATGTATATTTTTGTTTTCTGGTGTCGAGCTCGTGGGAGCCGACTTTATATTTGCAGTTATTATTCTGGGATGTTACTTTTTGCTCATTCTTCGCTACGGCATCGTATATTACTCTTGTGGTGATGGTTTCTGCCGTTGGGCGTGATTGCTCCCGGTTGGGGATGCTTTGTTCATTATATCTCATTTTCACTTATATCCTGTTTTTACCCGATTTTCGGGGTTACTTTTACAAAGGAAATGCTGCCAAAATTATTATGAGGATAATTTAACTTTTAAAGAACCTCATTGAACTATTTAAGGTCTTCTAAATGTTTTTAATTAAATATTTTCAACACTCACTACTTTTAAATGGTTTTGATTTCTGGGTTCGGCTTACTTAGCCGCGTTACGCCTGTAGACGTAGCATGGTTAAGTGCCGGTCATGAGTCGAAATATTCGGGTCGTGACAAAGTTGGTATCAGAGCGTAAGTTTTACCTTTCGGAGTGTTCCTAGGATGACCCTGGTATGATGGAGTAGGTAGCTGAAGCAGAGTAGCGTAGCCTGCGTATGTTCCGCGGCATACTCACGACACGGTACTCCGCCAAAGCGACCTTAGGACTTATTGATTTAAATTCCTTTTGAGTATATACGTTCTTGCGATTCGATTTCTGCATCCTTATCGAATCCTATTTTCCTTTCAGCCATTATGCCGCCAAAGACTACGAGGGCGCAGAGAGCGGCCGCGAGGGCCGAGATTCGAGTTGATTCGTCTGAGACGAGGACTGATCCGGGCAGTACGCCGGTTGTACCCGAGCAGGTTGTTCCTCCCGTGACAGATCAGATCGCCACGTTAGGGGCTGGTATGCAGGAGATGCGCCAGACGGTGGGATCCAGCATGCAGGAGATGCGTTAGATGATAGGATCGCTAGTTGAGACACTTCGAGCGCAGCGACCAGAGGTGGCTCCACCCGTTACAGAGACCGCGATGGTATCTACCGCACAACCAGTTGCCCCTGCAGCTACAGAGGTGATTACAGTATCGCTATCAGAGTTCATGAGGCTGAAGCCTCCGGTCTTCACAGGCACCGATGCAGCCGAGGACCCACAGTCCTTCATTGATAGGATGGCTCAGATATGTCGTTCCCTCAGATGTGCAGATGCGAGATGGGTTGAGTTCGCGAGCTTTCGCCTAGAAGGTCTTGCGCAGAAATGGTGCGAATCAGTCGAGAAGGGCAGAGCAGCAGGTCTTCCTCCTATGACCTGGACAGAGTTCGTGGCGATATTTCTTACCCGCTTTCTCCCACTGAGTGTCAGAGATGCTAGAGCACGCAGGTTCGAGTCCTTACGCCAGACTCCGGAGATGTCAGTGGCAGAGTATGATGTGCTGTTCACAGAGCTATCTATCTATGCGCCGTATCTAGTGGCTACCGAGGCGTTGCGAGTCAAGAGATTTGTTCGAGACTTGCTTACACCACTGTTCCTTGCGATCAGTGCGCAGCACTACGAGACATATGCAGCAGCGGTAGATGCAGCTCTATTAGTCGAGGAGCGCCTTGCTGAGACTTCGGTAGTTCCAGAGCCGAAGAGAGTTCATACTGGTATATCAGCACGGAGACAGACATTCAGACGCCGCGACAGGTATCGTTCAGGCACGAGGAGTGGCAGAGATTCGGGACGAGGCCAGATGTTTAGTTCGTATCCACGGGAGTGTCAGCAGTCGTCGCGAGGTTGCTATAGATGCGGCAGTTTGCTTCACCTCGTCAGAGATTGTCCTGAGATTCACCGGAGGGAGACAGCAGCACTGCACGTCACCTTACCACCTTCGCCACCCCAGAGGGTGTTGCCTGTTGTTCCTACTGTTACTCCGCGTCAGACTCATACACAGAGAGGTCGTGGGCGTGGAGGAGTTGCTCAGAGGGGACGGGATGACCGAGGCAGAGGACAGCCAGTCACAGGTGGAGGGCAGGCACGAGTTTTTGCTTTGACGCATCAAGACGCGCAGGCGTCCAATGCGGTGGTCTCAAGTATCCTTCCAGTATGTTCTGTTGATGCACACGTATTGTTCGATCCCGGATCCACGCACTCGTACATATCTACACACTTCGTGCCGAGTTTGGGTAGAGAGTCCGGTTTGCTTGATCATCCGCTTGTTGTGACTACTCCTGTAGGAGAGTCGTTTGTTGCTAGGCACGTGTTCCGATCCTGTACCGTCTGTATTGGCGAGAGAGAGTTGCCGGTCGATTTGATCCTTCTCGAGATGTTGGATTTCGACGTTCTTTTAGGCATGGATTGGTTAGCCACGTGCTATGCTTCTGTAGACTGCCGTGAGAAGACAGTTAGATTTTGTTTTCCCGGCGAGTCGGTTTTTGTTGTGTTGGGGGACCGTGGTGCCGCCCCACACTGTGTAATTTCTTCTTTTCGCGCTGGACAGCTTTTGAGGAAGGGATGTCAGGGATTTCTCGCCTATGTTTGTGATACTAGAGCTACAGAGGTTCCTCTGGATCAGGTTCTGGTTGTTAGCGAGTTCCCTGATGTGTTCCCTGATGAGCTTCCTGGGCTACCGCCCGAGCGTGACATTTCTTTCTGTATTGATTTGGTTCCTGGCGCGGGGCCTATTTCTATACCGCCTTATCGGATGGCCCCGGCGGAACTTCGAGAATTGAAGGGTCAGTTGCAAGATTTGCTAGACAAGGGACTTATTCGACCCAGTGTTTCTCCTTGGGGTGCTCCAGTCCTGTTCGTCAAGAAGAAGGACGGCAATTTGCGTCTGTGTATCGACTATCGCCAGCTGAACAGGGTTACAGTGCGGAACAGATATCCTTTGCCGCGTATCGACGATTTGTTTGACAAGCTTCAGGGGGCAGGATACTTTTCGAGGATCGATTTGCGATCAGGCTATCATCAGCTGCGGGTTCGACAGGAGGACATTCTTAGGACAGCTTTCCGCACGCGCTACGGCCATTACGAGTTTTTGGTGATGTCGTTCGGACTCACCATGCGCCAGCAGCATTCATGGATTTGATGAACCGTATTTTCCGGCTGTATCTTGATCTGTTCATCATTGTATTCATTGACGATATTCTAGTGTATTCTCGGAGTAGAGAGGAGCACGAACAGCACCTGCGGATTACACTGCAGACCTTGAGAGAGCATCAGCTTTTCGCCAAATTCTCCAAGTGTGCTTTCTGGCTGGACAGCGTAGACTTCTTGGGGCACGTGATTTCACGAGACGGTATATGTATAGACCCGAGGAAGATCGAGGCCGTTCGGAGTTGGCCCAGACCCACATCAGTTACGGAGATTCGCAGCTTTCTAGGGCCGGCCGGCTACTACAGGTGATTTATGCAGGATTTCTCTCGCATTACTACACCTTTGACCGGGTTGACCCGGAAGGGAGTGTTAGTTATATGTATGCCCTAGAGGCCATTGCTATACATAGGATGTATAAAGTAGTGGATGCTTGGACATATATAGGGAGGACTTTCTTGCTCGACATGATAGTATGCTATCTGGTTGATCTTTAGCTTAACGTGTACACTGATTGTCTCTCTGTTACATGTTGGTAAAGCCCTTAGGATGTGTACTTGACTACCTGGACTATGATGCGGATCATACTAGTGGGGACATGGTAGTCCATAAGTACATCCTTCAAAGTCCCTAGTCATGGGTATATCGAGACGGGGCATCGATATACCAGAGTAGACTAGCGTATACCTTCTCGACCCATACAGATGGGCGATGGATGATCCCATATCCATTGGTGTTTGACATCAGAGATGATATACGGGTGCTCAGTAGAGACTGGGTACACTGGACGGACTCGCCGAGAACTCCCAGATGGTATTATACCTTTCGTCAGATGGCAGTTCTCTGGTGACACTGGTACAGAGTAGTCTGTTGACCCGAGATCGTCATAGAGTCTTGTGTGGTTCCCACCGTGCTTTGATTTCCATCTTACCACGTCCAAGAGGGCGTGCAAAACGGTGGTTTTTGGGTACAGTCCCCAATCACATGGAGGCAATGAGCGATAGGAGGGGATTCGTCTCTCCCGGTATAGGGAGTTGATGTTGCGCTGTGTTCGATTGGCTATAACCGGAAATCCCTGGCCAGGGTTGCTGAGATTTACTGGTAAGTGTTACCAGTAGTTTTTCGAATTGTTATAGACCTCATATCGACACGACTTATCGAGCTATTGGGGTCTGACGTTTACCACCCCTAGGCGAGATATGCGACATATCAGACGACGAGACCGGACTGTACGGTAAGTGTTACTGGTTGGATTCACAGGAGTGTGAGTGAGCTTGCTCGTCGATCTTCTGATCGCTCAATACCCGGGTGGCCGTTACGTTTGGCAGACCGCTTGCGGCTTATGGGTGTTTGATATGATCATCATCTGCTACCGGCGTATTGACGAGTCTTTAGAGTCCTACACAGAGGTTTCCTGGCTCAAGCGAAACAAAATAGGAGCGCATATGAGATATGTGCAGGACCAAGAATAATGCGTGTATGTGATACCGTATTTCATTCTCGCGATGAATGTATCGAATGGTTGTATGCGATATAACCTAGTTATCGAATCAAGGATTGATTCGATAAGCCGATACATTGAATATTAGTCGGTTATATGCGATATGACCGGATCGTTAAATCAAGTGTTGATTTAATGATTTAATGCATAATTATATATTTGATATATTACTTTGCATTAACTAGTATTGGTTCACTTTAAATGGATTTTCTCACTTGATTTGTGCAAGTTGTATATGTGATATACTTTTGTGCACATGATTGTATCATGTTTGATGATACATGCTTATTTGGTTAAGTGTAAAGAATTAAACCATGGTTAAGTTGATGATTAGGGTTTTGCTTATTCATTTATTTATTTGTTTATTCATTTTGGAAATGATAAGAAAAGAATGGTGGCTTTATTTGTAGTTTTGTTGAAGCTTCATGAAGCTTTGACCTTGTCCACCATTCTTGTCTCTTGCTTAACCCTAACCATCATAACTAACCATGGTCTATTCTCTACACTTAACTAAGGTTAGAATATGATAAGATTCAATTCTTTTTCATTTATTCTATAATTCTTATCATAACATTATCATCTTCATCTTCTTCTTCTTCACATGAAGAAGCTTGCTTCATCAATGGTGATTGATGAAAAAGAGTGAGAAATCCAATTCTAAAGTGAACCCACTTCCTATTTCTTCATCCTTTACCTCTTGCCAAGTAGTAAAGGGTGTTTTCTTCACAAGTTTCATGACTTGGTGAAGTGGGAGCTTGATCTTGTGATGCCTCGACGTAGATCATCTTCGGCACGAAGCCGACGACCTTGCCCGCCCATTTCTCCGATGAAGCCGATGCTAGAGCCCGGGATTTGATTTGGACAGCGAGGAGACTTCATCGCGGAGCTATGGAGGTGGAGAAATGGATCTACAAAGGTTGTATTTCCGTTCTTTTAGTTTAGTTGTAAACTAGTTTCATTGTTTCGCCTATATATCTAGTTAACGATCCGTATTAGGGTTTCTCGGCACCCGTAAAATTTGAAATTGGCATGGTTGATGCCTTATGAGACCGCATTAACGTGCCTAGGAACCCTGCAGTGGTATCAGAGACTAGCTAGAGCCTTAGGCGATGCGTAGACGATGTTAGAAACCCGATCGAACCCCAAAACCCTAACTTTTAACCCTCTCTGGACTTTTTCTGAAAAAGTGGTTTTTTCCAGATTAAAAATGCTTAAAAAATTCAGCCGGGAATTATAAGAATTACGGTGCAAAATTTGACAAAAGTTGCTTCAATATGGCGGCGGAACCGCGGCATAAGCCTAGCTTATGCGGCGGTTCCGAAGCAAAAGTGTGACGTCACGATCGGATTATCAAGTTTTGTCTATGTGGCTTTCCGGATAATTTTAGAATATGTTAAAAAGTTCGACCGGATATAAATACCCAACTTTTCCCCTGTCGGAAAATTTCCAAGTGTTGGATTTTTCTGAGGTTTAAAGACGTTCTATGTAGTGCAAGTAACGCGATGGTCCCTCTAGAAGACAACAAACCTTAACTCGATTATGTGACCGTCTTGAACTGCCCTTTGAACCTTAGGGTTTGGGGCAGTACGGCGTGCCACATGTGAGGCGTTGGCTTGACCCTTCTACGGCTGGACCGTTGGTACTGAGGCACGAAGTGAATGTTTTTTGAACTTATTTCATGTGTTGATCTGTTTCGGAAAACTTGGGTGTTTGAATGTTCGATCGGAAAGTTTAACATTTTCTATTTATCTGGAATGTGATACAATAATTGGAATTCACAAATAGTTATGAGATAACTGAATGAATGTTATAAACATAGCACTTTAGTCTCACTTGATCGGTTGCCACGGAATTTTGATGTGATCAAAAGTCCGTCGCAATCACGTAGCGTACGCGGATACTCACTGGATAAACTTATTAGACAGCTACATCCCTTAACCCCGACCAAGTGACTGTAGGAGAACCCCATCGCCGAAAGCATCCGTTCGGGTGCTTGCGGTAGCGGTGTTCCGCCTTGGTGCACTTCGTCGACGGTATCGGGGGTGCGACCGTCTACTGAAGTTTGCGACGAGCATTCGATCAGGCTGTCGGGAATCTTGTTGAATTTCCCGACTTAATATTGAAAAGTGTTTTCGATAATGAGACTAAAATGCGGGGTTTATAATTGTTAGGCATGTGATGTCTAAGGAATTCATTTGATTAGGCATGCGATGTCTAAAGAGGTTGCGGATTCCAACTGTTGTAGTTTTACACTTTCTTTTCTGTGACCGTAAGTGTAATATGTGATATCGCCGGTTTCGGTGCTATATGTCAACGACAATTGGGATGCGCATATTTACTTACGTTGATGACATGTGATGTTATGTGTTGCTGGATATGTTATATTGGATCGTCGTGTTTGAATAGCCGGGGGTTTTTATGTGAGATGAGTGTTTTTCATTTTCATTCATGTAAAAAACTTGTATGTAATATTCTTTTATTGGGTCACTTCCAGGTTGCGGAAGATGTCACCTTTTGTATATTATTTACTTTTCCGCACTAGGATAGACCCAAGGAGGGGAGCACAAGTAACCGGGTTCTGGGGTCCAGTGGGAGACCATCTTGAGGAGTCTAGTCCGGGTCTCCTAACCCTAGAATTGGTAGGGTTGCTTGCCGCTCTCGTAGGGGTCTAGGGGTGTGGGTTTGGCTATTCATCGCGACCGTGGAATCCGTGTTTTATACTGGCTCGTATTGAAAACACGGACGTCCTAGAATATCCAATATTTCATATGATTCTTCTGCTGCGATATCTGTGATGTGATCATGTGATGTTCTGTGATAGATACTGTATATAGTATATATGATATATTATATAGATGTTACTTATGTTTTACGCCCGGGCTAGCCCTGCCCTGCTCTGCCGCTAGTTACCTAACCTAACGGTGCACGAGGGGACATCGAGGCGAATGCGGATGGCATAAGTGTATGTCGTATTTATCTGTGATGTTTAGGTACTTAAATGATGGGACTTCATTAATATGATTAATGAAATAAAAGAAACCTAAGATGTTGTAGAATCGAATTTCAAAAATAAAACAGGTAGCTACAGTTCTTGCTTTGCACAGCGGTATATGTGATATATCCTGCACCTTATTCGATGAGAAAAGGACCGAGATCCCTTCACCGGGAGTGACTCCTTTAGCAATAACTGGCAGATGCTACACACTCGGTTTGTCTTTTGATTGCTTTTAAGAGTTTTTGCTTTGCACAGTGATATATATGATATATCCCGCACCTCATTCGACGAGGAAAGGACCGACGATCCCTTCACCGGGAGTGACTCCTTTAGCAAAACTAGAAAAGCCTCAAAAACACTCCATTTCAAAATCATTTGATTCTACAACGATATCAAGTTCATTACGCAATAGGTTTTCAGAAAAAACCTGTCGTAGCCCTCCGTCATTTCAGATAAGTCCTATTTAGTATTCGTGCTACGTTTGTTGACCTCCATCAAGGCGTAGTGTGCGGTAGCTAACTAGTATTTATCTGCTTATGCATATGATGCAGATTGGATTAGGGTAGTCGTGCGGCCTTGTTGACCTCCGTCAAGGGTCGTGCGGGTGGGTTTAATTCGATCAAGAAATGACGGGTTGAACTTGACTAGTAGCCTATGGTTTGTTGACCTCCGTCAAGGTCATAGGGTGCTAGGGGCAAAATATTATCGGGAATTTCAAGTGTTGAAATTTACAATGAGATTGCATACCTTCTATGAGATAGTTGGATCCCGATACCCGCTGCGAGTAAGAGTTACTCCTGGGAGAGTTTTACACATTACAATTAGCTGATCAAGTAGGTGTCTAGAAAGGTGTTAACGAGGTTACGCCTCTGGGAAAACGAGGTTTACATTAATTAGGTTCGTGCGAAAGCACGGGGGACCTCACTCAAAGTACCGACACTGGCCTGGCTGAAAGATTGGCGAACTTGTAGTGTGTAATTAATCCCGGCTAGTCTTTCCTTTTAGGGTTTGAAGGAAGATTTGATAAAAACAGTGGGAGCGATCCTGATTAGATAAAATAAAAAAAAACCAATCTATTCTTGCAAGAGCGCACGCTGAGTGTTTTCTTCTCTCTCTCTCCTGGTAGCGACCATATCACGCCTTAATCAAGATAATAATACGGATTATTGACCGAACCCGCTTGTTATACTGAGCTGGGGAACGTTGGTCCCGCTCCAACTTATAATTGTTATAAGACAGAGCAGGAAATTGGGGATTACCAGAATTCCCGTGCCGCCCAAACGAAGAGAGTGCATGCTGATGCATCATCTTTGGGTGTGTTCGTTACAAAGAACTGTTTCTCAGTATCCTCCGCATCCTGGGTATTTGATACCAGATCAGGATCCCAGATATGTAATATGTTACATAGGGCTACAGCTAGGTAGAAAAACTGAGAACGGGTGATAAGTTTCATGAGGCAGAAAACGGGGCAAGTGTTGCAGCCAAGTCTGTTGGTCACTGTCACCCTGTATTACCAATACATTGATTCTGAACGAATGTTATTAGATACCGAACCTGATATACAAAATCATATCAGTCTCTTTATTAGTAAAGAAATGATAAAATTTTGTATTGTTGGATTATGTTTTGAACATTTCCTATATCAAAAGTTGATCGGTTCAGGCACGTTATCTAAAAGCATTGATGTTCTAAATCAAACTACAGTTCTTAGTATACGGAACACACACAAGAGGAAGAGTTCAGAAATGAACGAATCCTTCTTGAGGCATTGTAGACTGGGTCATATCAATGCGATCCGACTGGCTGAAGTTACATTTTAGATGCATATTTAAATCAGTTTGAATTTACATCTTGTGAAACTTGCCAGTCATGTCACAGAGATAAGATGACCATAGCTCCGTTTACTAGAAACAGAGAAAGAGTTAGTGAACTCTTGGGATGATACATGTTGATGTATGTAGGTCCCCTGTCTACACTTGCCAAGATCGGTTCTTTGTACTTCATTACATTCTCTGATGATCTTTCGAGATTCAGACCTATGTTCCTGTTGAAACACAAGTCAGAACCTTTTAAGATATTCACAGAATATAAGTTAGAAGTAGAGAACCAATAACAGGGTATAAGTATTATGTCCTTTGATGAGATCAAGGAGGAGAATACTTGAGCACGGAAATCCTGGACCATTCTAAAAGGAGAATGAGATTCTCTCTCAGCATTACTCTTCCGTATACACCATAGCACGATGGTATATCGGGACGGAGCAATCACACCCTATATGATAAGGTGTGCTCTATGATGAGTACTATTGAGTTACCTGTTTCCTTTTTGGGAGTTATGCGCTTGAGAAGCAGCATACCTATTGAATAGGGTTCAAATCAAATCAGTTGCTTACCACTTCATATGTGATATGGAATGGGAAGAGCCCATGTCTTAAGCTAGTTAAGATTTGGGGTTGTCCGGCCTATGTCTAAAAGTATAATCCGGACAAGCTCGAGGCAAGGTCTGTTATGTACAACTGGAAAGGTTCCAGCTATACAAATTACAGCAGATGATTTGGTAGAACCAAAGGATTCAGTAGATTCCAACGAACCTCAGCCTCTCCGCCGATCTAGTAGGGTTCCTCACCCACCTGAGAGATACTTCTGTTTCTCTGTGATAGTGGGAGCGAGGATTGCATCATGAGATGATGACCCAACTAGTTTCGAGCAGGCCATCGAGAGTAGGGACTCTGTAAGAATGGCTGGATGCTTAGCGATCTGAGATGGAATCCATATACACCAACAAAGTATGGACTTTGGTTGCTGTATCTGAAGGGTTAAATCCCCATCAGGAGCAAGTATATCTTGAGAAGATTACTTGGTGTAGATGGAAAAGTTGAGACTTTCAAAGCTAGACTTGTTAAAGGTTTTAGTCATCAACTAGGTGTGGATAATGATGAAACCTTTTCCAGTGGCTATGCTTAAGTCCATCCAGATCCTACTTGCCACGGCTACATACCATGACTACGATATCTGGCGGTTGGGTGCCATGACTGTTTTTCTAAATGATGTTTTAGAAGAGAGAGTCTATAAGTACACAGCCAGATGGCTTCGTAGACAGTGGGAGCAGCGGAAACGTGTACAAGATGCTTTATAGGATAAAGCAGGTATCGCGGAGATGGAACATCTGTTTTGATGTGTTAGTCAAAGAGTTTGACTTCATCAAAATGGTAGATGAACCTTGTATAAACAAAAAGGTAGTAGGGAGTATAGTGATGATCCTCGTAGAGTACGTGGATGACATACTCTTGATAGGGAAGGAGTTTCCTATGCTACGCTCAGTCAATCTCCGCTTATCACAAGGATTCTCCACATAGGATCAAAGTGATACCTCCTAAATCCTGGGTTTTGGATCTATGAGTTAGATCTAATTGGATGATAGGATTCTCACTAGTTGTAGTGAAATAGTATCAATCGATCCTGAGGAGAATCACTGGAAGGGTTCCAGGGTGATAAAGACGACTGAATGTCAGTCACAGGCATTGTCTTTACCTTCAGTAAAGGGACGGTATGTTGGAAGAGTTCCAAGCTAGATACCGTGACATACTAGACGATAAAGGCTGGATACATCGCTACTTAAGATGCTACCAAAGAGGCTGTTTGGGTGTATACAGGTTCATGAGATGAACTACGTTCCTACCATTGTGAGACAATGGAGTTGTGGCTTATGCCAAGGAACGACCGTCCCATCAGTGATCCAGAGATATTCTAAGGCAGTATCACCTGATCATGGAGATAGTTAATCTCCAGGGTGATCGAGGTAAGGAGAGTAGACTCAGAGGACAACACGGCGGATCCACTCACAAAGGCCTTTTCCCAGAGAGAGACTTTTATGGGATGGTTGAGTATGAGATACTACAACCACTGCTATCAGATGGCCCTAGTGCAAGTGGGAGATTGTTAGTTATATGTATGCCCTAGAGGCCATTGCTATACATAGGATGTATAAAGTAGTGGATGCTTGGACATATATAGGGAGGACTTTCTTACTTGACATGATAGTATGCTATCTGGTTGATCTTTACCTTAACGTGTACACTGATTGTCTCTCTGTTACATGTTGGTAAAGCCCTTAGGATGTGTACTTGACTACCTGGACTATGATGCGGATCATACTAGTGGGGACATGGTAGTTGATTGGTGTGATTTAGCGTGCTTGCGCTTTCTAAAAGATAGATCAAAAATATTTGTAACCGCAATCAAGAACGGCGTCGCTTTGCAGCTAGCCGGTGAGTACGGGTCGGTCCACAGGGATGTTGTGAATTTTCTAATCGCGCTAACGAGTTAATTCTGAAGGGTGTTCGGATTGATTATTAAATCTAAAAATTGAATTAATCTATATCTAAATCTTGCTAGGGTCAGGTCTAGGTTAAATTTGGAAAGTCTATAAATCTCACCGCTTTCTATACCCATATGAAGATCTAATTAGGTGTTATGGTAAATATTAATAAAAGGGATTAGGATGATTGGGAAGATTGTTCTTCCTCTAGATCTTTGTCCTTCCTTTCTTAATCTTTACCCTAACCTCCATGGAAAACCTTAAAATCCGGGCCTTTATACTACGATATCACCGCTACCTCGAGGGATAGGGTGCCGTAGGGAGCGGAATAAGAAGGTATGCATGGAGTCCTATAAAAATATATGACGGGCAAGAAAGGGGATGAGAGATCTTCGTCTCTCAAACCTTCCCCAGATCTAACCCTAACAAGCGAGGAGACTACTCACTCATTAGGGAATTGAAGAACATTTATCTAGGGCAGAGAATAAAAATTACCTAGGGCAGGAATTGAAATCTAAACTAGAGCAAGGAATTAAATCTACTTACAGATGCATCTCTCCAATCATCAATGCAGGGTTGTCAGATCTGAATTCATGAATTGAAAAGAAACACCGATGCTCTCCATAAAGAATTATAAAATTTATTAATGAAAAGAGGCATAGGGAGGCTTAGGAAATTACAATGATTAGAGTTCCTATTTATAGAGAATAGGAAACCCTAGGTTACATTTGATTCACACATCTGCATTTACAAAATTGCCCTCTAAGAAAAGACCAAGTCAAAGATCCGCGCCACCTCTGCATTATGGTAAAAATTAATTCTCCTTTGGGCTTCTTAAGGCCGCGGAACCGCGGCGAGAGTAGGGGTTGGGCCGCGGTTCCGCGGCCCAATAAGAGGCTTGACTGCTGAAAATTTCTAGTCATTCTCTGGGCTTCCTGGGCTTCTATATTCTTCAATATTTTTCTCAATTGGGCTTCTATATTGGTTCCAGATCCTCAGTGAACATTTATAGTGGATTTTTAACCGTTGCTTTGTGTTGACGTCTTGAACCTTGCTTTGTGAACTGTTTCTTATGTAGGCTTGATCAAGATCTTCTGTTCATTGGTTAAAATTCACTTTTTCATCGTCTTTACCTCGTTTTCACTGTTTTCTGTCCAAGAACCTGTAACCTGTAATATGTAGCAGACATGCGTCAAAAGCACCTGTTTTCATTGTAAAATGCATAAGAATGGGGAATATAAAATACAATATTATGGTGTGAACAGTAGTCCATAAGTACATCCTTCAAAGTCCCTAGTCGTGGGTATATCGAGACGGGGCATCGATATACCAGAGTAGACTAGCGTATACCTTCTCGACCCATACAGATGGGCGATGGATGATCCCATATCCATTGGTGTTTGACATCAGAGATGATATACGGGTGCTCAGTAGAGACTGGGTACACTGGACGGACTCGCCGAGAACTCCCAGATGGTATTATACCTTACGTCAGATGGCAGTTCTCTGGTGACACTGGTACAGAGTAGTCTGTTGACCCGAGATCGTCATAGAGTCTTGTGTGGTTCCCACTGTGCTTTGATTTCCATCTTACCACGTCCAAGAGGGCGTGCAAAATGGTGGTTTTTGGGTACAGTCCCGAATCACATGGAGGTAATGAGCGATAGGAGGGGATTCGTCTCTCCCGGTATAGGGAGTTGATGTTGCGCTGTGTTCGATTGGCTATAACCGGAAATCCCTGGCCAGGGTTGCTGAGATTTACTGGTAAGTGTTACCAGTAGTTTCTCGAATTGTTATAGACCTCATATCGACACGACTTATCGAGCTATTGGGGTCTGACGTTTACCACCCCTAGGCGAGATATGCGACATATCAGACGACGAGACCGGACTGTACGGTAAGTGTTACTGGTTGGATTCACAGGAGTGTGAGCGGGCTTGCTCGTCGATCTTCTGATCGCTCAATACCCGGGTGGCCGTTACATTTGGCAGACCGCTTGCGGCTTGTGGGTATTTGATATGATCATCATCTGCTACCGGCGTATTGACGAGTCTTTAGAGTCCTACACAGAGGTTTCCTGGCTCAAGCGAAACGAAATAGGAGCGCATATGAGATATGTGCAGGACCGAGAATAATGCGTGTATGTGATACCGTATTTCATTCTCGCGATGAATGTATCGAATGGTTGTATGCGATATAACCTAGTTATCGAATCAAGGATTGATTCGATAAGCCGATACATTGAATATTAGTCGGTTATATGCGATATGACCGGATCGTTAAATCAAGTGTTGATTTAATGATTTAATGCATAATTATATATTTGATATATTACTTTGCATTAACTAGTATTAGTTCACTTTAAATGGATTTTCTCACTTGATTTGTGCAAGTTGTATATGTGATATACTTTTGTGCACATGATTGTATCATGTTTGATGATACATGCTTATTTGGTTAAGTGTAAAGAATTAAACCATGGTTAAGTTGATGATTAGGGTTTTGCTTATTCATTTATTTATTTGTTTATTCATTTTGGAAATGATAAGAAAAGAATGGTGGCTTTATTTGTAGTTTTGTTGAAGCTTCATGAAGCTTTGACCTTGTCCACCATTCTTGTCTCTTGCTTAACCCTAACCATCATAACTAACCATGGTCTATTCTCTACACTTAACTAAGGTTAGAATATGATAAGATTCAATTCTTTTTCATTTATTCTATAATTCTTATCATAACATTATCATCTTCTTCTTCTTCTTCTTCACATGAAGAAGCTTGCTTCATCAATGGTGATTGATGAAAAAGAGTGAGAAATCCAATTCTAAAGTGAACCCACTTCCTATTTCTTCATCCTTTACCTCTTGCCAAGTAGTAAAGGGTGTTTTCTTCACAAGTTTCATGACTTGGTGAAGCGGGAGCTTGATCTTGTGATGCCTCGACGTAGATCATCTTCGGCACGAAGTCGACGACCTTGCCCGCCCATTTCTCCGATGAAGCCGACGCTAGAGCCCGGGATTTGATTTGGACAGCAAGGAGACTTCATCGCGGAGCTATGGAGGTGGAGAAACGGATCTACAAAGGTTGTATTTCCGTTCTTTTAGTTTAGTTGTAAACTAGTTTCATTGTTTCGCCTATATATCTAGTTAACGATCCGTATTAGGGTTTCTCGGCACCCGTAAAATTTGAAATTGGCATGGTTGATGCCTTGTGAGACCTCATTAACGTTCCTAGGAACCCTACTGGGAGTTCCTTTTGTTTGGACAGAGGAGTGTGAGCACAGTTTTCAGCAGTTGCGGGCTCTACTGACTACGGCGCCGGTATTATTTTTTCCTTTAGGGTCAGGTGCATTTGTGGTATATTGTGATGCTTCTCTGGTGGGGCTAGGGTGTGTTCTGATGCAGCATGACAGGGTGGTCGCGTATGCTTCGCGGCAATTGAAGAAACATGAACAAAACTATCCCACTCACGATTTGGAGATGGCTGCAGTGGTCTTTGCACTTAAGATCTGGTGACACTACCTATACGGCGAGTCGTGCCAGATATTCACTGATCACAAGAGCTTAAAGTATATCTTCCAGCAGCGAGACCTGAACCTTAGACAGCGCCGATGGATGGAGTTAGTGAAGGACTACGACTGCGAGATCTTGTACCACCCGGGCAGGGCTAATGTAGTGGCGGATGCCTTGAGCAGGAGGCCCGGGGGTAGTCTATCTTGCTTGAGCGCAGTACAGAGGCAGTCGTCGGCAGATTGGCAGATCTTATGCGATAGCCGGGTATAGTTCGAGTTTACGCCGATCGGAGGACAGATTGCGCATGTTCGTGTACGCCCACAGTTGCTTGACCGTATACATGAGGCACAGCACAGTGATGACCGTTGTTCAGAGATCAGGATGCAGATGGGACAGGGCAGATTTTCCGAGTTCATGATCGATGATCAGGGGATACTACGATTTGGGACCAGATTGTGCATACCAGATGCTGAGGGACTGCAGCGTGAGATTCTCGAGGAGGCACATCGATCGGTGTATAGTGTTCATCCAGGTTCCACCAAGATGTACCATGATTTGAGAGATGTTTACTGGTGGGATGGTATGAAGAGGGACATCGAAGATTTTGTGTCGAGATGCCTGACTTGTCAGCAAGTCAAGGCTGAGCATCAGAGGCCCGCGGGAGAGCTACAGCCGTTGCCCATTCCGGAGTGGAAATGGAAACAGATTTCGATGGACTTTATTGTGGGTCTACCCAGGACTAGTCGAGGGTATGACTCCATCTGGGTGATCGTAGATCGTTTGACGAAAGCGGCTCACTTCCTACCGGTGAAGACGACTTTCGGATTTACTCAATATGCCCAGATTTATATTGATGAGATTGTACGACTACACGGAGTTCCGACATGTATTGTGTCCGACAGAGGCACCCAGTTTACCAGCCGACTATGGCAGAGGCTTCAGGAGGCTTTGGGCATCCGCTTGAGTTTCAGCACAGCATTTCATCCGCAGACCGACGGACAGTCAGAGTGGACTATTCAGACTCTCGAGGACATGCTCAGAGCGTGCGTATTAGACTTCGGAGGTAGCTGGGATCATCATTTGCCCTTAGTAGAGTTCTCCTATAACAACAGCTACCAGCAGACCATTCAGATGGCACCGTTTGAGGCTCTTTATGGGAGGAGATGTAGATCGCCCGCCTGTTGGACAGAGCTCAGTGAGAGCGGTATCTTAGGGCCGCAGATTGTGGAGGAGACGACCGCGAAAATCCAGTTGATTCACGATAGGATGAGAGCAGCCCAGAGTAGGCAGAGATCTTATGCGGACCGTCGTCGGCGCAGACTTGAGTTTTCTGTTGGTGATCATGTTTTCTTGAGGGTCTCCCCAATGAAAGGTGTGATGAGATTTGGGAAGAAGGGGAAGCTTAGTCCCAGATATGTGGGCCCCTTCAAGATCCTCGAGCGAGTTGGTGCGGATGCGTATCGTTTAGCCCTTCCGCCCAGTTTTCCAGACATGCACCCGGTATTTCACGTTTCGATGCTCCGCAGATATCTTCATGATCCTTCGCATGCGATTCAGCACCCGACAATCCAGCTTGAGCATGACCTTTCCAATGCAGAGCAGCCGGTGATGATCTTGGATCGACAAGTGAAGAAATTGAGATCGAAGGACATACCGTCAGTCAAGGTACTTTGGCGTGGCCAGAGCGGCGAGGAGGTCACTTGGGAGACCGAGAGCAAGATGAGGAGGAGGTATCCCCATCTTTTTGAAGGTATGTATAGTTAGATTTTTAAATTCGGGGACCGAATTTCTTTAAGGGGGGTAGATTGTAACACCTTGAAAATTCGTTTAGAATGTTTTCTCGTTATTTAGCTAGTGTGCGTGTTTTCGTAGAAAATGGATATCTTATTTTTCTTCTTGGCTAGCGGGTTTTGTGTTGTGAAGTGTTTTTATGGATATATATATATATATATATATATATATATATATATATATTTATAGCGTTGTTAATTATTTCTAGTTGTGTTTACCCTAATTGGAAATTTTGTTAGTGTACACATGCACACTTAGCACATTTTTATGACTTTAGTTAAAAGTGTATTATGTTAACCCTTTTTCTTTTCTTGCATGGTTTTATTTATCCCACCCATTTAAACAAGTCAAAACCCCTTTTTATAATGTAAATTTAAATAGAAATGAAGGTATGGTGGTTAGGTATGGGATTTGACCTTGTTTGACCTTTGCTTCTCTCTCTTTTCTCTCTCTTTCCCTCACTTCTGAGCTCCAGCAGAAGAAAGGCAGCAACAACACCATTTTCTCCATTTCTCTCTTCTCTTTTCATTCCTCATTAAACCCCCATTCAAACCCTACTCAAAACAACACTTTTCCTTCACAAACCATAGAAAAAAATGAGCTTTTGAGGTGTTTGGTGGTGGATCTGCACACTTGAGGAAAAAGCAGGGATTTTTGGTGTTTTATAAGCTGTTTTGAAGGTATTAACTCACCCTTAGCACCTCTTTTTCATAACTTAAGGTATTTCTAGCAAAATATCACATTTCATGCATGTTTTGTGCTTTATTAAGGGATCTAGTGAGGTTGTGCTAAAAATTAACTTTTTATGGCTTGATTAGCTTGGTAATGTGATATTAGTGTGGTTTTGGACTTGGGTTTATTTCAGATTTCACAAAAATACCCTAAAGTATCATTTTAGTGCAAAGTGTGACTTTTAGCTTGAAATTGGGTTCTGTTGAAACTGCTACTACCCGGGGTGTTTCAGAATAAAATTGTAATTACTGGGATATACACAATATGTATGGAGTGCACAAACCAAACCCGGGAGCCCACCCCCCTACCAAGGCCGCCGAAAAACTCATTCTGGCCGCAATTTGCGGCCAGATGGGAGGGTATTGGGTTGGGGTTTGGGTGGTTGGTGTCTGCTGATACTTGGGGTTTCAGATATATTTATTTTTATAACACTCTTTCTATATCAAAATCTGGGACCTATTACCCTATTTTCCGTATTTTAAATCTCCGCGACACACGTGATACGTGTGTGGGTTTGAGTTGTGCTGCGTATCGCTACGTGTCAGGTTAGCTTCAAGAGCGTGATCACACATTTTAGCGTATCGCGCACACGCGCGCTTGGTTTGCAACGCGGGGTTCTAGTTTGACCTTAATATTTCGTTTATGGTAGATTTGAGCTTATGTGTGTTATATGGTGTAAATCTAGGTTCGCAGGCGAGTGAGACGGACGCTGCGAAGAAGGGGAAACAAGTCGTCAGCTACACTTAGCGCGAGACTTCGGTGAGTAGATTTAACATCTACGGGGATATGCCCGCATGGCGTTCTACGTCAGGGCTGATAGGGCTTTATAGCTATACATTGCATTTACCTACATTGACTGTTCATGGATACTGTTGTTGCATACTGCATTCCCTGCTACATGTATGAAAACTTAAAATTGATAGAACACCGCACTATTACTAACGGCTTATGTTGCACGAGCACCAATCTGCATGTTACACACACACCGTTAGTAATTGCCATGACACACTCACTGTAGAATTGCCATGATCATTATACTGTAGTTCATTTCACATATGATTCGATATGATTTCCATAGAAATTGGGAGCCGCATGCTGTCTTTAAAAACTGAACTATCTTAAGAAAAGCGGTTTCTCCCTTGTACCTATATCATGATGACTTGTTGTACTTAGCACATCGTATTTGATTTACTCATTGGTGTTGGATTTTTATGTGATTTCTGGTTTTGAGGACCGTGGAATTATTTAAGAAAAGATGCACTATTTGAAAACCCGGTTCCTCGTGATATGATATTTTGGTGCGTCCACCACGCGTTTTCTCGGTGCTGAGACGTGTGCTTGATACCCGATTCGAGGAGTGGATTATCCGTTTGCGGGTTCGTGGTGGACCCGGTATGGTTCCCCTCAGCAAGATGATCGATGGACTTTGCTGATTGAGCCTGGAGGTGGGCGAGTACCTACCGGTGATTGGTTGGACCTGGCGGTTATCCGGAGGATACCGACCAGAGTCGAGAGATGGATGCGGGATGATCCATACTGCCGGGGGCCTAGGGCCGATACCGCAGACGGAGCCCGTGGGCTGATCCGGATCTACGGAGCCGATGTATGAGGATTTGCGTGTCGATGCTGGACACGAGTATTTATGATATTTTGGGTGCCGATGTTGGGCACTCATGAATCTCAGAGTTTTACAGGATTTGAGGGCCGAGGAGAGTGCCGGCGCCTGAGTTATTTGGGATTTGGGTGCAGCTTGGGCACCGATTATTTTCCACGATTGATATTTCGTGTAGATGTTGTTTATCCCATGCTCAGCAGTGATTATCATGTATCTCATCCTGTAGTTATTTTACCTGACAGAGCATTTGCATGATTATTGCACTTACTGCTTGTCGCATATAGATTTACCTGGTAGCATATGATAGCGTAGCGCAGCACGTGCATACTCATGATTACCTTTATATGTTATCTCTATTCACGAGTTGGCAACTCACCCCCGTTGTGCCACAGTATTTGCAGGTCGCCCCTCAGAGTAGTCGCGGCAGGCTGCCTTTTTGCATCTTTTGGCTTCAGATACCATTACAGTTGGTGCGAGAGCTATTTTGCTATTTAGGTGGGTTGTGGTATCTGGTTACTTTTATTGTACATGCTTTTGTATCTAGTATTCTCCATCTACCATATATGTACTTGACTTAGAAACAGTGTGAGGACGATGATGTATATTTTTTTTTTCTGGTGTCGAGCTCGTGGGAGCCGACTTTATATTTGCAGTTAATATTCTGGGATGTTACTTTTTGCTCATTCTTCGCTACGGCGTCGTATATTACTCTTGTGGTGATGGTTTCCGCCGTTGGGCGTGATTGCTCCCGGTTGGGGATGCTTTGTTCATTATATCTCATTTTCACTTATATCATGTTTTTACCCGATTTTCGGGGTTACTTTTACAAAGGAAATGCTGCTAAAATTATTATGAGGATAATTTAACTTTTAAAGAACCTCATTGAACTATTTAAGGTCTTCTAAATGTTTTTAATTAAATGTTTTCAACACTCGCTACTTTTAAATGGTTTTGATTTCTGGGTTCGGCTTACTTAGCCGCGTTACGCCTGTAGACGTAGCATGGTTAAGTGCCGGTCACGAGTCGAAATATTCGGGTCGTGACAGTTCTATTACAGAAATGCGTTCCATTGTCACTAATGATCGCGCGGGGGTGTCCAAACCGCGATAAGATGTTTTCTTTAAGGAATTTAACGACAACCTTGTTGTCGTTAGTCCGGCTTTGTACGGCCTCGATCCATTTAGAGACATAATCAACAGCCAGAAGAATGTACAGGTTCCCAAAAGAGCTGGGAAAAGGCCCCATGAAATCAATACCACAAACATCGAAAATCTCGACAACCAAGATTGGTTGGAGCGGCATCTCGTTTCTCCTGGATATCCGGGTCGAGTGTTGGCACCGGGAGCAAGTCTTGCAGTAGTCATGAGCATCTTTGAAGAGTTGTGGCCAGTAGAAGCCACACTGCAAGATCTTCTCAGCTGTCTTTCTTGGGCCAAAATGCCCGCCACACGCTTGATCGCGGCAAAATGACAACACACTCTTGAATTCATCATCAGGAATGCACCGACGAATAATCTGGTCGGGACAGTACTTGAACAGATAGGGTTCATCCCAGTAAAAGTGTTTCACTTGGGATAAGAATCGAAGTCTGTCCTAACTGGACCATTCGTTTGGCAGTAATCCTGTTGCCAAATAATTCACAATATGGGCGAACCAGAGTTCGCATGATACCGTTAAGAGTTGTTCATCCGGAAAAACATCGTTGATCGGAATTTGATGTGACGGCGAAGAAGGAAGTCGTGAGAGATGGTCGGCGACTACGTTTTCACATCCTCTTTTGTCTTTGATGACAAGGTCAAACTCTTGAAGCAAGAGAATCCAATGTATCAGCCGAGATTTTGCATCCTTCTTTGCAAAAAGATGGCGAAGAGCTGAATGGTCCGCGTAGACGATGACTGGAGAGCCGATCAAGTAAGGCCTGAACTTTTCTAAAGCAAACACAACAGCCAAGAATTCCTTCTCGGTTGTTGTGTAGTTCAGTTGGGCATCGTTCAGGGTTCGGCTAGCGTAATAGATTACGTGTGGCATCTTATCGATGTGCTGTCCAAGGACAACACCGATGGCAAAGTCGGATGCATTGCACATAATCTTAAATGTATACGTCTAGTCAGGAGAAGAAAGAAGGGGAGCAGAAGTGAGTGAGCTTTTTAATGACTCGAACGCAGTCATACAGCTCGAGTTGAAGTCGAATGTCATGTCTTTGGCCAGCAAAAGAGTCAAGGGCTTAGCAATCTTGCTAAAGTCCTTGATGAACCGTCTATAGAAACCGGTATGGCCAAGGAAGGCTCGGATGTCTCTGACGCATCTAGGAGGAGGGAGATTGGAAATGACCTCATTCTTGGCTTTGTCAACCTTTATGCCATTTTGCAAAATGATATGTCCTAGGACAATACCTCCGCGTACCATGAAGTGGCACTTCTCCTAGTTCAAAGTGAGGTTCTTATCCTTACACCGGGTAAGGATAGCGTCAAGATGCAGCAAACACTCATCAAAGGAATCACCGAAAATGGAGAAATCTTCCATGAAGATCTCCAAGAATTTTTCCACCATGTCTGAGAAGATTCCCATCATACACCGCTGGAAAGAAGCGGGCGCATTGCATAACCCAAAGGGCATGCGACGATATGCAAACGTACCGAAAGGACAGGTGAATGTGGTCTTGTCCTGGTCTTTTTCAGCGATGGGAATCTGATTATAGCCGGAGTAGCTATCCAGAAAGCAGTAGTACTCGTGTCTAGCCAATCGTTCAAGCATTTGGTCAATGAAAGGTAGAGGAAAGTGGTCTTTCCGAGTTGAGGCGTTGAGTTTTCTATAATCAATGCATACTCGCCACCCAGTCTGGGTGCGAGTAGGGATTAACTCGTTCGCTTCATTGGTTATGACCGTTATGCCTGACTTCTTGGGGATAACGTGAATGGAGCTAACCCACTGGCTATCAGAGATAGGGTAAATGATACCACTATCTAGACACTTTACGATCTCTTTTTTTACAGCCTCCTTCATGACTGGGTTGAGTCTCCTTTGTGGATCCCTGGCTGGTTTGGCATCATCCATCAAATGAATATGATGTTCAACGATCAGGGGACTAATCCCCTTGATGTCTGCCATTGACCAGCCAAAAGCTTGCCTATTGTTGTGCAAGACCGTAAGAAGGGCTTTCTCTTGTTCTGGAGCTAGAGAAGCCGAGATGATAACAGGGAGGGTCTCATTCTCACCCAAGTAAGCGTACTTAAGGTGAGACGGCAATGGCTTGAGTTCAAGCGTTGGCGGTGACACGATTGAAGGCAATATTGGTGAAAAGGTCTCGAACTTAAAGGATTCCAGCAGAGGTTCAAAATGAGTGTAAGCGACCGAGTTGGATGGTTCAGCAAACTCATCCAAAAATTCAAAGGATTCAAACTCGGGTGGTGACTGGCCAAGATCGTTCGGGAAGGTGAAGCACTCGTAATCACAGCCGGGAGCAGAAGCAACAGCAGGTTCGAAGAGGAATACACTAGTGGCGTCAAGATTGCTGTGATCGAACAAAAACTCCTTGAATTCACAGTCCTCTGAGGTGATCTCCTGGATCGAACAAACGTTTAGTATATGAGCATTAGGTTCAGAGGGCTGATTCCCTAACCTGAAAATGTTGAGTTCAATTGTTAGGTTTCCAAAAGATAGATTCATCGAACCATTTCGACAATTGATCACAGCATTAGAGGTTGTAAGGAATGGACGTCCGAGTATCACCGGAATTTGGTTCCGGGGGTTAGCTACAGACTGTGTGTCTAAAACAATGAAGTCAACGGGGAATATAAAGTCCCCAACCTTGATTAACACATCCTCTAGCTCTCCCCTAGAATGGGTGATAGATCGGTCGACCATCTGGAGAGTACAATGTGTGGGTTTCAGCTCTCCTATACCTAGTTGTTCATATACTAAGCACGGAAGCAGGTTAACACTGGCACCAAGATCCAAGAGTGCGCGGTTGATGTTCTTATCCCCAATGGTGATTGAAATCGTAGGACAGCCAGGGTCCTTCCGTTTTTGAGGTAAAACTTGGGTAAGAGCATCACTCAGAGCACTAGCTAAAAAAACTTTCTTGGGTACCTGAGATTTCCTCTTTTTCGTGCACAAGTCCTTCAAGATTTTTGCGTAGGAAGAGACTTGTTGGACAACATCTAAAAGGGGAATATTGATATTAACCTGCTTAAACAACTCCAAAATCTTCTCCATTTATGGATTTTGTTTATTGGATCTCAACCGGTTTGGAAATGGAATGTTTTTGAAATTGGTTGAGTCCAATGTTTGTGGAGGAGATTGTGGAGTTGGAACGAATCCAAGAGCTGGAGCTTTCGTGGAGTGAGATGTCGGTCCGTTCAGAGCAGCAGAAGAAGAAGAGCCTTTTGAAGAATGAAGAATAGGCTCAGAAGAAGAAGAAGAAGCGGCCGGGGTGTTATTATCCTCAATTGTTGTGCCGATGTTGTTGTTCAGCATTCTTCCTGATCTCAATGTAGTCACGGCACTCACTGTTAGTGTGTATGCCCTAGAGGCCATTACTGTATCATACTAGTTTGTATATTACTTAATGGAAGCTTGGGATATTCACCTTGTATATACAATCTTGCTCAATATAGTAGTATGCTACTTGGTTTGTTTCTACTTCAATGTGTACATGTGTTTATTTTAGTATATCACCTATACACATTAGTGGAGCCTTTAGGATCTTTGCTTGATTACCAGCGTTGTGATGGCAGTCACACTAGTGGGGGCTGGGTAATCTATAAGCACATCCTTATACAAGTCCCTAGTCGCAGGACTATCGAGATAGGGCATCGATACTCCGGAGTAGACTAGCGTATGCGCTTCTCATCCCAGTGTGGGAGATGGTCTGTCCCACAGCCATCAGTACGTCGTACTTGAGATAGTATGTGGGTGCTCGTTAGGTTACGAGTACACTGGACAGGACTCGTCGGGAACTGACTGGTTGGTATTATACCTATCGTCAGTTATCAGTTCCCAGGTGACATGAGTACAGCTTAGTCCGCTGCCTTGACACTGTCACTTCTCCTCGAGTGTGTTCCCACTGTACTTTGATTATTACCCTACCACGGCTCAAAGGAGTCGTGCAAACAGGTAGTAGTTGGGTGCAGTCCCGAAGCACTTGGAGGGAGTGACGGTTAGACAGGATTCGTCTCTCCCGGTATTGGGGGTTGACATCGCGCTGTGTCTAGGAGAGCCATTACACAAGTAGTCCCTGGCCAGGGCAAGCGAGATATACTGGTAGGCTTCCAGTGTTATCTCAGGGTGTTTTGGGCTTCACTCCGGCACGACTTGTACCGCTATTAGCGGACTGACGTTTACCGCCCCCTAGGCCCACCATGCGATGTATCAGACGAACAGACCGAACTGTACGGAGACTGTCACATTCAGGCTCAGTAGGAGTTCAGATGGGTTTCACCTCGTCAGTCTTCTTGTCGGCATCTACCCGGGGACCGTTACGCACAGCTAGTGCCGCTTGCGGTCTGTGGTTAAACCCACTGCCAGCGTAGTGTCGAGTCTTTAGAGTCCCACACAGAAAGCTATTCGCCTTTAGGCAAAAGAGTAGAGGTCGCATGGTTTTGCGACAGGTCGCATGGTTTTGCTACAGGGTTCGGTCACATCCGTGCACTTGTGCACGTTTAGTGTCCGGACAGTTAACACTAGCGGGCTTTGGTTTAAGCCAGATCCTAGTGTACGTTTTGGGATTGATTTTATCTCGTATGTATTCGTGTTCCTCGGAACGCGGATGCGGGTGTGTATGCACAGTTGACGGAGAGACAGAGGCAGAGGATTCTCATTAGGGTTATTGACTGTTGACCATTGACTTTTTGCTAAACCCTAATGAGAATATGATATATGATTAACAATAATATTAATGAAGTATTATGGTGACATGGTTGTTGAGGGGTTGACTTTGTTGACTTGTTGACTTTGTTGACCGGTTGACTAGGTTGGACTAGTTGACCATCATGATGACAATGGCTATCATTTCATGGCAAAGACTTTTTGCTTGCTTGTTTCTCTTGTGAAAAATGAGTGCATGAAATGATATGGCTATTGTAGCTTAAACCATCACATAATGCTTGATTGCTATGATTTGTTATGATGGCTTTGGATTATGAGAGCTAAGAGAGAAAAGTCTTGCTCATTCTCTCATTTCTTTTCTCTCTCTTGTTCTTGAGCTCTCATCCTCTTCCTATTGCTCTCCCTCTCTTTAGTCTATGGTTCACTTATCTCATGTGTTGAGAACCAAGAACCATAGATAAAATCCCAACACACTCTCCTCTACTCACTCTAGTTCATAAGGTTTGGCAAACCGAGTGAACTAGTTTCTTCAAAACTCGAAGAAGAAGCCAAAGGTAGAAGCTTTCGGGTGGATCGATCTTCGGCGCAAGGAGACGACGGGGTGAAACCGATCCGGACAACCATCAAGTGTAGAAGACGAAGGAGTTCAAGAAACAAAGGTATAACCCCTCCTAACCGAGTAGTTAACAACTCTTAGTTAGGATGTTAGGTAGATAGTTTAACAAAGATCCGTTTGAGTCCATGTTACCGCCTCTAGAAAATTGTTTTTCACCAAATTCCGCAAGCCCGTAAGTAACGGGAGAGGTAGCATGGACTTACAGTGGTATCAGAGCCTAGTTAAACACTACCTAACATGTTAGCATAGTAACTAGAAATTCGATCGGATAAAAAGTCACGAAATACACCCAAAAATCCAACTTGTTGTCGATTTTTTTAAGTCTGTAAAAATAATAAATCATGCTTTAAAAATCGACTCAGGGTTTTTTAAAGATACTGTAGAAAAACGATGCAGAGATTCCATCAAATCGCCGCGGAAACGCGGCTATAGCTTGCTATTGCCGCGATTCCGCGGCCATCTTGGCTCTTCTCTGGATCGTCTTTGATGCAGTATATTCAGTGGGGTATTTTGGGAATTTTGGTATATGTTTTTTCAGCCCAGATTTTCCAGAAAGAAAAATTTATTTTTGGGGCTTTAAAAATCGTATTTTGATCGAGTTTCTAAAGACTAAGGCTAACGGGTTTATTTCTGTGATGTGATATTTGTATTGAACGTCTGCTAATCGCTATATGTCGATTAGTGGGGGTTATACAAATCTGTGATCTGTAATGATGTTGGTTTGTGTATATGAATTCATTGGATTGTCGTGGGTGAATAGCCGGGGGTTGTGAGACGAGAGTTTTCTTTTCTTTCAATTCATGTAAATTTGTAAATTGATGTAATAATTATTTATATGGCCGCACAACCGGGTCGGGGTTGTAGCCGTCATTGTATAATTTCTTTTTACTGCTTTTGCTCCTAGGATAGACCCATGGAGGGGGTGCACAAACTACCGGGTATCCCGAAGTGCCGAGTGGCCTACTCACGGAGTTGAGGGAGGTTGCTTCGCTTCGGGTACTTGGCGGGTAGTTTGCCGCACCCGTAGGGGTCTTGGGTGGGGTATTGGCTATTCAATGCGACCGTGTAATCTGCTTTTCGTTACAGGCTCGTACGAATTGCGGGTTCCTAGTATATCCAATGTGTTCATCTGTGATCTGAAATAGCTATCATTGCAATATATCTATATATGATATTATTTAGGCGTTGCTTATGTTTTACAGCTGCGCTAGCCCAGCCCCCACTCTGTCGTTAGTTAAGTAACCTAACGGGTAATGACGGGGCCCCGTGGCGAATGCGAATGGCATAAGCGTACGTCATATTTTGGTTGTTTTCTGTAATGGTAGGATTAAATGATGGGACACATTAAAAGAACTAATGCAAGAATATCACGCATTAAAAGAACTAATGCAAGAAAATAAACCAAGTAAAAGTCGTTGGAACACTTTCAAAAACCACTCGGTTCTTTTCAAAACCAACTTTTAAATGCGGAGTTTGAGCCACTCCTTTTAAAAGCTATCTCGTTCCATCGATTATATCAAGTTCACTACGTTCACGGTTTTCGCCAAAACCATTCGTAGCCCTCCGTCGTTTCACATGAATGGTCAATAGTATTCAAGCTATGTATGTTGGCCAAATTCAAGGCATAGTGATTGGTAGCTATTGGGTATTCATGTGCAGCATAGATAGATGCGTTGGTTTGGGACAGTCGTACTGCCATTTTGGCCAAAGTCAAGGGTAGGTACGGGTGGGTCCAAATTAACCTGGAGAATGACGGGTAGAACTTGACATGTGACTTATGATATTTTGGCCAAAGTCAAGGTCATAAGAGCATGGGGCAAAAATCCACATCGGGAGTTTCATAAGTACTGAAACTTGCTAGTGCTGCATACCATTTGGAGTGTGATGATTCTGGTAGGATTCCTTCAGTTTTGTCACTCGATGATATTTGGATCCCGATCCTACTGTGAGTATATGCTACTCCTCGGGAAATTTCTCACTTAACGATCAATGCTATAAACTAAGTAGGTGTCTATAAAGGTGTTAACGGGGCTACGCCCACAGGGAAAAGAGGTTATTTAATTAAGGAACTTCGCGAAAGCGTTGGAAAACCTCCCTCGAAGTACCGACACCAGCCTGGCCGAACGGTTAAGCAAGAATTGTACGGTGAGATTGATCCTGACTAATTCTTCCTTTTTGGTTTGAGGAGGGATTCGAGAGACAGTGGGAGCCATCCTGTTTAGATAAATTAAAAACCACTCTAAACTTGCAAGAGTATCATGCTGAGTGTTTCTTCTCTCTCTCCTAATTGCAGCGACCAATCGACATGACTGGACTTAAGTTACTTCTAGATAAAAACATACTGACAGGGCCAAACTACAAAGATTGGCTCAGGAATGTCAAGATGGAAATCACTTACGACAAGCTGGGGTATCTTCTTACCACCAAAGCTCCCCTGTCCCAGGTCCCAAAACCAGCGTCGCGGATAAGGAAATCCGTAAGACCTGGGAAATCGATTGCGCGAAGGCCAAGTGCCTCGTGCTTGCCTCTATGGACAATGAACATCAGAGGAGGCACGAGAATATGGACCTGGAATCCATATTTCTTCATACAAAAAAACTGTATAGAGAGCAGTCTTGTATCGCAAGATACGAAGTGTCGAAGAAGTTATTTTTGGCAAGATTGGCCGTCGGATCATCGGTAGCGGAACACGTGCTTAAGATGATTGGCTACATTGAGGAGCTCGCGGACCTTGGGACCACGTTGGAGAATGAGCTCTATACGAACTTGATTCTCCAGTCCCTTCCTTCCACTTACGCCCAGTTTATCCTGAACTTCAACTTACAAGAAAAGGAAGTTGAACTTTCAGAACTCCTCAACATGATGAGGAGCGCAAAGGGCACCCTACAGAAAGGTAGGGAAACATCCACTTTGTTTGTAGGAGAATCTTCTTCTTCTAGGTCCAAGGCGAAAGCCAAGGGAAAGAAGAAGAAAGCCCCCGCCAAACCAAGGGGCGGTGTTAGTAAAGTGGATACGAAGAGAAAGGCAAAAGCAACTAAGAAAGTGGGGAAGCTTGTGGATAAGGAAGAATGCTTCTATTGTCATAAGAGTGGACACTGGAAGAAAGATTGCAGGGCTTGGAAAGCCAGAACACAGGATCTGAAGCAGGTTGCGGCTTCAGCTTCAGGTGTGTATGTTATTGAAAATTGTCTTTCAATAAACTCTACTTCCTGGGTATTGGATACCGGATCAGGATCTCATATCTGTAATTCTTTGCAGGGGTTGAGAAACCGTAGGTTTTTGAAGGCAGGTGACATGACCCTCAAAGTTGCAAACGGAGCTAGCATGGATGCTAAGGCCGTGGGGGACTATCACCTGGGAATGTCAGATGGACATGTTTTGGTTTTACGTAATTGCTTTTTTGTACCTGTTCATACTATAATATTGCATTATTGTACTCCCCATTTTAATTCATTTTATAAGTAAACAGGTACTCTTGACGCACGTTTGTTGCATATTACAGGATACAGGCTCTTGGAGCGAATACAGTGAAAAAGACGAAAAGTTGATACAGAAAAGGGACTTTTGACCAACAAGTAGACGGATTCTAGTCAAGCCCAGACTAATAACAGTTCATATAGGTGCAAGGCAACGCAAGGTTTAAACATGTCAAGGTGAAACGGTTAAAAGACCAATACAAATTTTCACTGAAGATCTGGAGAAGAGTAAGAAGCCAAACAGAGAAATAGGATGAAGAAATAACAAGTCCAGACAACTACAATGAAGCCCAGAAAATATGGTGAAGTGATCCCACCAAAGGGCCGCGGAACCGCGGCCCAAACCCCCCTATGCCGCGGTTCCGCGGCCGTTTGTTGCCCGTGTCGGTGGAAATTTGCTGTGTCGGTGCGTCGGTGCGGGTGTTGGGATTTTCCGTGGGCATATCTGTAAAATCATGTGTGCGAGAATTTGTAACCCTAGCTTCCCTGTTTTCTTATAAATTGTACTTACAAAGCTGTAAAACGTATGCCTCTTTTCAATCAATAAAATTCAGAATTGTTGGGAGATCAAGAGCATCATTTTTTGTAAGTCTTTATTTTTTTAAAATTCCTGCCTTAGTTATAATTTAACTTTTGCCCTAGCTATCTAGTATAAGTCTTGCAGTAGAGTAATGATATCCTTTGCCCTAGTTAACTTAGTATAGTTCTTTTAATCTGTAGTAGATAAGTAATAATTTTAGATCTAAACAAAACACATTAAACATAAAAAAGGATGTCATTTTTAGAAGATTCCCTAATGAGCGAGTAAAATCTTCGCTTGTTAGGGTTAGGAACAAGGGAGGGATTGAGAAAGGAATATCTCTCATCTCCTTCAATGCCAACACATTTTCATAACTAGAACTTCATGCACGCATGCATGATCCGCTCCCTACGGCACCCTACCTACAAGGTAACGGTGAACCGTAGTATATAGGGCCGGACATACATAACGTCCATGAAGGTTGTAGCAATTAATAGGAAAGGACGGACAAGGATCTAGAGGTAGAAACTTCGTTTCTTCCCAATCATCCTAATCCCCTTTGCTAATAATTGTTATGATTTCTAAAAAGGCTTTAATCAAACGGCATTGAAAGAGGTAACTATATTAATCTTATCAACCCCACCTTAGACCTAATCCTAACAAGTTCTTTAATATCGTATAAATTAGTTTTTAAATCAATCAATAAAAACCAAACCACCATCGGAATCAACTCGTAAAAACACAAATCAGAAAATTACACATCTCTGTGGATCGACCCGTACTCACCGGCTAGCTGCAAAGCGACGCCGTTTTCTGATTGCGGTTTATAGATAGTTTTTGAGACAAATCAAATGGCGCCGTTGCCGGGGATGGCGTGTTATTTCCTTTTTACAATTTCGGGTTAATCAAAATTAAAAAAATCATAAAAATATGAAAAATCACAAAAAATATAAAAATATATCATCTGTTATTTTTGGAAAGGGTACTTTGTTGTTTGAATCTTGCAGGATATACAATCGAGACGGATCTGGAAATTTCCAGAAAGCGAAACAAGAAGAACCGCGGAGATCTGGAGAGGAAAAAAAAATGGCCGAAGCCACCAAACCGCGGCGGATCCGCGGTCTGAGGCTGCCATACGCGGCGGTTCCGCGGTCATACCAGCAGATCAGATCCCCAAACTTCCTCTGCGGTTAAAAAAAAAAAACTCTTTAAGTCTTCTGATCTCTCCTCTGAATGTTTCGATATATCTTTTGTGAAATTTCCTGCAAGATTCTGTGCACTTTAAAAATATATTCCCTCCCATATAACAGTCTTGTGCAGGATTTTTGGGCCCCACTTGAAATAAAATAGATTGCAAGTAATATTTTGCTGTTGCATATCTTTTCTATAAAATATTTTTCTGTTGCATATCTTTTCTCTAAAATCTTTTTGCAACAAATTTTTTTCCAAATAAAGTGAAAGAAAAAAATCAATGAAAAATGAAAATAAAAAGGACAAATATTTTATAGAACTTGCAAAATTTTTTAGCCCCAAATAAATCCTTGCACGACCCAACCTTCCTTCTTGTCACCTTTCTTCTTCTAACATGGGTACCCCACACAATAAATCATTAGCCGAACTTTGGTATCCCGAACCTAATTTTGCGTCGTAGTTAATTTGTTCGGTCAATTTAAAAACGATCCTTCCTTGCCAAAAATTTCGTTGAAAGATCAAATAGAGGCGTCTAGGAGAAATAGTTTGACTTTTCAACCCACCTTGTGTCAACCGAGCCAACCTTTACCACCTACATATGTTGATACCACTTCGTCAAGTCCTTCTGTCACTCCTAGGCCGATGTCCATTGCTGAGCATATTGCTCAATCTCGCTGTCGATCTTTCACCCCTCTCCACTCATCCAGTTCTAGGGATCAACACGACTATTCACCTTTTTATCCATATGTTGACCCTACCCCTGCCCAACCGCCCACTTCCTACCAGTCATACCCAACCTTCCCACCTTCACTAGACACTGTTTCGACACAGCCATTAGGGAGTTTCACATATCCAACCAATTTTGAATCTTTTACTGAAACCCCCTCACCACCTAAGTCTAGTTTGGAAGAGTCGTTGGAA
This sequence comes from Agapanthus africanus, assembly GCA_030015575.1. Taxonomy (NCBI): domain Eukaryota; kingdom Viridiplantae; phylum Streptophyta; class Magnoliopsida; order Asparagales; family Amaryllidaceae; genus Agapanthus; species Agapanthus africanus. The sequence continues at coordinate 502,881,805 of CM057340.1, read as the reverse complement.
GCGTACATTGCAGCAACGAATAAAATGACTAGGAATGTGGAAGCCTCTTTAGCCGTCCTTATGCAGCCTAGTGAACCGGTAGCTAGTGTCCCGCTAGCTCCAAATTTTTCAATGTATGAGGCGGCAGTTGGACAGAGTGAGAATGAGAGAGGATTTTCAAATCAAACCTACCCTTACCCAATTGAAGCCCACAATTCCGATTTTCCATCGATTGTCCCAAATGATTCACCAGTTGAAAATAAAAACGAATTGTGTGATTTTGTAGTGTTTGATTTGCCAAATTGTGAAGAACCCCTTTCGAGTGAAACCACACCTAATCCTTTCGATCTTTACACCTCCACTCTAGAACCTAAATTGATAAATATCCATACTTTTGATGAGGTGTCTAAAGAAATTGATTTTCACTTGATTGAGAATATAGACGCCGGGAATATTTCGGATGATGAACTTGTCGATTTAATTGAAATTTTATGTTCAAATCATCATCCCGAGTTATTAAATATTTCTCCCGAATCTCATATGCGTCTAGATTTTGATGATAATGGCATGGATGAGTTGAATATTGAGGATAGTATTGAAGAGAGTCTTGAGGATAATATTGAGGTTGAATCATTTTTGTTTGATGTGTCTGATTTTCCAATTCATCCTCCTGAACCTTTGACTGCTATATCATCCTCCCTCCTTCCCATTGTTCCGGCCCCGCTTGAAGACTGTGAGCTTGAAACCTTTTCTTTGAATCTGACACAAGTCTCACAGACGATAACACCTATGAGTGTTTCACTTTTTCGGACAATGTTGATGACTCACCGCCCGAGTTTGAGTCCTTTACATTTTCAGATGAGCCATCAGACTCGGTTGATTATAGTAGTTTCGAACCATTAATGGAACCTTTCAAGTTCGAAACAGTTTACTACGGTGAGAAAGATACTATCCCTAATTCACTCCTTTTCGTTTTTCCCATTGTTCCGACCGAACAAATGACCGTTACGCTTTCATCTCCTATACCAAGTTCGGCGTACCCATGTTTTCTTGCGAATCTTGAGGGATTTGACCCTATTTCCCGACGGGTTGATAGGTTAGCGCAATCGCTTATAACATATCGGTCATCACATATTGCGCTAATTTATTCACTCAATTTACACCCTCAAGATCGTACTCCACTTCCTTCTTCTTTTCGCCCTTCTTCTCCCCCACCGAGACCTTATTCTACCATTCTTCTTTCCACACGGTCTCGCGTGTTTCTCATTTCTTTCCTCCACACCCCATTCTTGCACCAACTATACCATTACCACGATAAGATCTTTGAATGGTTGGTGCTAACCTTTGGCTTGTGTAAGGCCAAGCTTAAGTTTGGGGGGAACCTGTTGTATATATGTATATATTTTTTGTTTTCTTTTTTATATAAAAAATAAAAAAAATTTCAAAACAATAAAATAAAAAAAAATTATAAATAAATAAACAGGGGAGTGCCTGTATTTTGACTCTCTTGGTTTAGCATGACAGTGAGGACACTGTCAAGTTCAAGTTTGAGGGTATGCTCGGTACGTTTTCCTTCCTTTGCATTCATATGTACATTTTGGCATTTGCACAATTATTTGAAAAACCATAAAAAATTTCAAAAAAATTATAAAAATTATTGTATTCAATTTTAGGCCATATTTAACTTGAGTTTGACAAATAGGTTAACTAGCTACGAACAACTAGATCTTAGACTTGGTAAATTAAAAACCCTAAAAATAACCTTCTTTAAAGATTAACGGTAGAAAGTATATGTTTTTATAGTTTATTTAGAAATAGGCAAATTTTGAGTTCACTTTTTGGGCTAAGTTGAAATAAAGGAAAAATATTGATATTCTTATTAGAGTATAAGTTTCAAAAATAATTCCTAGCTTAAGTCTAAATTCTGAAAATGTATACCCTACAATTTGCACAATCACACACCTTAAAGCTTGGAATAGTAGAGGAGACCTTGAAATGCTCTTGTCTATAAGTCCCTAGTACGAAGAAAATAAAAAAAAATAAAAGTGAAAAAAAAATGAACACTGGTTTTGTGATTACTTAAGGCTAAAAACAGAAAAATATATAGCGAGGGTGCTTCATCACCTAGTGCCTTAGACCAACTGGTTTGGGAGTCACTGCTAAAGTCTTGGGTGTTGCAAAACTAGGAAGTACGCTTTAAACGCAAACGCGTTTTGTAATCGGTCGTTGGTACCTCAAGAAGTATTAACGGTCGCATGAAGGATGTGTAAGCAAAATTCACCAATTAATAAGTGCTTTGGACAAAGGACAAGGGTATGATTGCTTAATTTGAATTTCCAAGTGTAGGGGTGATCTATACACACACGTGGGGATATGTGATTAGAGTTTAAATAAGAGAAAGGAATGAAGAATAAAACTTATATCTTTAGTGGAGTTGATAGAAAAATTCCTAAGTGGAGATGGAACCCTAAGAGGAAAACCTAAGAAATGCTGAAAGCTGAATAAGTCTATCGAACATATATAATCTTAAGTTAAATTATGAGGAAGTGTGAAGAATATGGGTGGATAGTTTATGAGTCGATGATAATAGAATTCTGTGTAAGAAAATCTAATTGGAGAATTATTATCGAAAGAGCCAAATTGATAGGATTTTGTGGGTGTAATCCGCTGAAAACCTTCAGGAGACAACACTCCTCCTACTAGGGACACCTAGAGGTTTAACGGCTTGTTGCACGTGCTCAGTGCAATCGCGTTCCCTGCGAAAGTGCGGCTAGGTTAGCTTTTATTGAGAATAAAATAATAAGTTTGCTCGAGGACGAGCAAAAGATAAGTTTGGGGGTATTTGTTCATACTATAATATTGCATTATTGTACTCCCCATTTTTATTCATTTTATAAGTAAACAGGTACTCTTGACGCACGTTTGTTGCATATTACAGGATACAGGCTCTTGGAGCGAATACAGTGAAAAAGACGAAAAGTTGATACAGAAAAGGGACTTTTGACCAACAAGTAGACGGATTCTAGTCAAGCTTAGACTAATAACAGTTCACATAGGTGCAAGGCAACGCAAGGTTTAAACATGTCAAGGTGAAACGGTTAAAAGACTAATACAAATTTTCACTGAAAATCTGGAGAAGAGTAAGAAGCCCAACAGAGAAATAGGATGAAGAAATAACAAGTCCAAACAACTACAATGAAGCCCAGAAAATATGGTTAAGTGATCCCACCAAAGGGCTGTGGAACCGCGGCCCAAACCCCCCTATGCCGCGGTTCCACGGCCGTTTGTTGCCCGTGTCGGTGGAAATTTGCTGTGTCGGTGCGTCGGTGCGGGTGTTGGGATTTTCCGTGGGCATATCTGTAAAATCATGTGTGCGAGAATTTGTAACCCTAGCTTCCCTGTTTTCTTATAAATTGTACTCACAAAGTTGTAAAACGTATGCCTCTTTTCAATCAATAAAATTCAGAATTGTTGGGAGATCAAGAGCATCATTTTTTGTAAGTCTTTATTTTTTTTAAATTCCTGCCTTAGTTATAATTTAATTTTTGCCCTAACTATCTAGTATAAGTCTTGCAGTAGAGTAATGATATCCTTTGCCCTAGTTAACTTAGTGTAGTTCTTTTAATCTGCAGTAGATAAGTAATAATTTTAGATCTAAACAAAACACATTAAACATAAAAAAAGATGTCATTTTTAGAAGATTCTCTAATGAACGAGTAAAATCCTCGCTTGTTAGGGTTAGGAACAAGGGAGGGATTGAGAGAGGAATATCTCTCATCTCCTTCAATGCCAACACATTTTCATAACTAGAACTTCATGCACGCATGAATGATTCGCTCCCTACGGCATCCTACCTACAAGGTAACGGTGAACCGTAGTATAAAGGGCCGGACATATATAACGTCCATGAAGGTTGTAGCAATTAATAGGAAAGGACGGATAAGGATCTAGAGGTAGAAACTTCGTTTCTTCCCAATCATCCTAATCCCCTTTGCTAATAATTGTTATGATTTCTAAAAAGGCTTTAATCAAACGGCATTGAAAGAGGTGACTATATTAATCTTATCAACCCCACCTTAGACCTAATCCTAACAAGTTCTTTAATATCGTATAAATTAGTTTTTAAATCAATCAACAAAAACCAAACCATCATCGGAATCAACTCGTAAAAACACAAATCAGAAAATTACACATCTCTGTGGATCGACCCGTATTCACCGGCTAGCTGCAAAGCGACGCCGTTTCTGATTACGGTAAATAGATAAGTTTTTGAAGATCAATCAGTACCCAACGCAACTTGTAATATCATTTCTGTATCTTTGGTTTCTAAAGAAGGTTATGAATTTGTGTTTGTAAGTAATGTTGTAAACATTCACCTTAATCAAGTCTTGATTGGGTCAGGTACATTGAGCAATGGTATATACGTATTAAACCAACCACAGATTTTCAATGTCCAGAATACACACAAAAGAAAGTCTCCGGAAGTAAATCGGACTTTCTTATGGCATTGTAGACTGGGTCACATCAATGAGAGAAGGTTGACGAAGTTACATACAGAAGGATATTTGGATCCGTTCGAATATCAATCGTATGCCACTTGTCAATCCTGTCTCAAAGGAAAGATGACAAAGACTCCGTTCACTGGACACGGAGTAAGAGCGAGCGAGCTCTTGGGACTCGTACACAGCGACTTGTGCGGTCCAATGTCTATATATGTGCGAAGCGGTTATTCTTACTTCATTACTTTTACGGATGACTTTTCAAGGTACGGTTATGTCTTCTTAATGAAACATAAATCCGAAGCCTTTGGAAAGTTCCAGGAATATAAGAATGAAGTAGAAAAACAAACCGGCAAAAGTATCAAGATCCTAAGATCGGATCGAGGTGGTGAATACTTGAGTGCCGAGTTCCTGGACTATTTAAAAGAGAACGGAATTCTCTCTCAGCTTACTCCTCCATACACTCCGCAACATAACGGTGTATCGGAGAGACGGAACCGAACCCTATTGGATATGGTACGGTCCATGATGAGTAACGCTGAGTTACCGCGATTATTTTGGGGGTATGCGCTAGAATCAGCTGCATACCTTTTGAACCGAGTTCCCACTAAGACTGTGCCTACCGCACTATATGAGATGTGGTGTGGGAAGATGCCCCATCTTAATCACATTAAGACATGGGGAAGTCCAGCTTTTGTCAAAAAGCAGCATGCGGACAAGCTCGAGGCACGCTCAGTACAGTGCAAGTTTGTGGGATATTCAAAGAACTCCAAGAGATATTTCTTCTACTGCGAAGAGGAACAAAATGTTTTTGTTTCTCGGCATGCCCACTTTCTAGAACACCAGTTCTTGGAAAAGGAAATTAGTGGGAGCGCAGTAGAACTGGAAGAAATTCTAGAACCACAGACTATTACTGAAAGCTTAGTGGAACCAGAGGGTTCAAAAGAACAGGACATTCCTACGCCGCTCCGCAGGAGTAGTAGGCAGTCTCATCCGCCCGAGAGATACTACGGTTTTCTCATAGACGGGGATAGAGAGGATTGCATCATAGATTATGATGAGCCTACTAGCTTCCAGCAGGCCGTTCGGAGCGTTGACTCGGTAAAATGGCTGGATGCAATGCGGACCGAAATGGAGTCCATGTACACCAACAAAGTATGGACGTTGGACATTGCTCCAGACGGGGTAAAACCCGTAGGATGCAAGTGGATCTTCAAAAGAAAGATTGGTGTAGATGGACAAGTTGAGACATATAAAGCTAGACTTGTTGCAAAGGGTTTTCGTCAAAGACCTGGTTTGGACTATGACGAAACCTTTTCTCCAGTGGTTATGCTGAAATCCATTCGGATCCTTCTTGCCATTACTGCCTTCCACGATTATGAGATTTGGCAGATGGACGTAAAGACCGCTTTTCTAAATGGAAATTTAGAGGAGTGTGTCTATATGGACCAGCCATAGGGTTTCATTCATAGTGGGAGCAGCGGAAAGGTGTGCAAGTTGCTTAAGTCCATCTATGGACTAAAGCAGGCATCGCGGAGTTGGAACATCTGCTTTGATGAGATGGTTAAAGAATTTGGCTTTATCAAAAATCCAGATGAACCATGCATCTATAGTAGATTTGTAGCGAGAACTGTAGTATTTCTCGTTTTATACGTGGATGACATTCTCTTAATAGGAAATGACATTCCTATGCTACAATCTGTCAAGGGGTTTTTGTCACACAGGTTCTCCATGAAAGACCTGGGTGATGCCTCATACATCCTGGGGATCCGGATCCATCGTGATAGATCCAAGAGGATATTAGGACTTTCACAGTCCAGGTACATCGACACCATACTGAAAAGATTCAGTATGGAAGATTCCAAGCGTGGTAATCTACCGGCTTGTCATGGGATCACCCTTTCTAAAGAGATGTCTCCCAAGACTGATTTGGAGAGGGATCGCATGTCTATTATACCTTACGCTTCTGCGGTAGGCTCTATAATGTATGCGATGTTGTGTACCAGACCGGATGTAGCTTATGCACTTAGTGTAGTAAGCCGGTATCAGTCAAACCCTGGGGAGAAATATTGGATAGCGGTAAAGAACATTCTCAAGTACCTGAGAAGGACTAAGGAGATGTTCTTGGTGTATGGCGGAAAAGACCTCCAGATCGAGGCCTTTGCTGACTCCAGCTTCCAGAGTGACAAGGATGATTCCAAGTCCATGTCGGGTTTTGTCTTTACCCTCAATGGAGGGGCGGTGTGTTGGAAGAGTTCCAAACAGGAAACCGTTGCAGACTCGACGATGGAAGCGGAATACATCGCTGCATCTGATGCCGCAAAAGAAGCCGTCTGGATGAGGAAGTTCTTGAAAGAACTTCAGGTGGTTCCATCCATTGTTCATCCAATACCTCTGTATTGCGACAACAATGGGGCTATAGCTTTAGCGAAGGAACCCAGGTCCCATCAGAAATCCAGACACATCTTGAGGCGGTATCACCTGATCAGGGAGATCGTGGATCGCCAGGAGATCGAGGTTCGGAGGGTTGCTTCAGAAGATAACACTGCAGATCCATTCACCAAGGCCTTGCCCCAGACTCAGTTCGAGCGGCTGATCGAGATGATAGGTCTTCGATACGCCAGTACATGGCCTTAGTGCAAGTGGGAGATTGTTAGTGTATATGCCCTAGAGGCCATTACTGTATCATACTAGTTTGTATATTACTTAATGGAAGCTTGGGATATTCACCTTGTATATACAATCATGCTCAATATAGTAGTATGCTACTTGGTTTGTTTCTACTTCAATGTGTACATGTGTTTATTTTAGTATATCACCTATACACATTAGTGAAGCCCTTAGGATCTTTGCTTGATTACCAGCGTTGTGATGGCAGTCACACTACTGGGGGCTGGGTAATCTATAAGCACATCCTTATGTAGGTCCCTAGTCGCAGGACTATCGAGACAGGGCATCGATACTCCGGAGTAGACTAGCGTATGCGCTTCTCATCCCAGTGTGGGAGATGGTCTGTCCCACAGCTATCAGTACGTCGTACTTGAGATAGTATGCGGGTGCTCGTTAAGTTACGTGTACACTGGACAGGACTCGCCGGGAACTGACTGGTTGGTATTATACCTATCGTCAGTTATCAATTCCCAGGTGACATGAGTACAGCTTAGTCCGCTGACTTGACACTGTCACTTCGCCTCGAGTGTTTTCCCACTGTACTTTGATTACTACCCTACCACGGCTCAAAGGAGTCGTGCAAACAGGTAGTAGTTGGGTGCAGTCCCGAAGCACTTGGAGGCAGTGACGGTTAGACAGGATTCGTCTCTCCCAGTATTGGGGGTTGACATCGCGCTGTGTTTAGGAGAGCCATTACACAAGTAGTCCCTGGCCAGGGCAAGCGAGATATACTGGTAGGCTTCCAGTGTTATCTCAGGGTGTTTTGGGCTTCACTCCGGCACGACTTGTACCGCTATTAGGGGACTGACGTTTACCGCCCCCTAGGCCCGCCATGCAATGTATCAGACGAACAGACTGGACTGTATGAAGACTGTCACATTCAGGCTCAGTAGGAGTTCAGATGGGTTTCACCTCGTCAGTCTTCTTGTCGGCATCTACCTGGGGACCGTTACGCACAGCTAGTGCCGCTTGCGGTCTGTGGTTAAACCCACTGCCAGCGTAGTGTCAAGTCTTTAGAGTCCCACACAGAAAGCTATTCGCCTTTAGGCAAAAAAGTAGAGGTCGCATGGTTTTGCGACAGGGTTCGGTCACATCCGTGCACTTGTGCACGTTTAGTGTCCGGACAGTTAACACTAGCGGGCTTTGGTTTAAGCCATATCCTAGTGTACGTTTTGGGATTGATTTTATCTCGTATGTATTCGTGTTCCTCGGAAAGCGGATGCGGGTGTGTATGCACAGTTGACGGAGAGACAGAGGCAGAGGATTCTCATTAGGGTTATTGACCGTTGACTGTTGACCATTGACTTTTTGCTAAACCCTAATGAGAATATGATATATGATTAACAATAATATTAATTAAGTATTATGGTGACATGGTTGTTGAGGGGTTGACTTTATTGACTTGTTGACTTTGTTGACCGGTTGACTAGGTTGGACTAGTTGACCATCATGATGACAATGGCTATCATTTCATGGCAAAGACTTTTTGCTTGCTTGTTTCTCTTGTGAAAAATGAGTGCATGAAATGATATGGCTATTGTAGCTTAAACCATCACATAATACTTGATTGCTATGATTTGTTATGATGGCTTTGGATTATGAGAGCCAAGAGAGAAAAGTCTTGCTCATTCTCTCATTTCCTTTCTCTCTCTTGTTCTTGAGCTCTCATCCTCTTCCTCTTGCTCTCCCTCTCTTTAGTCTATGGTTCACTTGTCTCATGTGTTGAGAACCAAGAACCATAGATAAAATCCCAACACACTCTCCTCTACTCACTCTAGTTCACAAGGTTTGGCAAACCGAGTGAACTAGTTTCTTCAAAACTCGAAGAAGAAGCCAAAGGTAGAAGCTTTCGGGTGGATCGATCTTCGGCGCAAGGAGACGACGGGGTGAAGCCGATCCGGAAAACCATTAAGTGTAGAAGACGATGGAGTTCAAGAAACAAAGGTATAACCCCCCCAACCGAGTAGTTAACAACTCTTAGTTAGGATGTTAGGTAGATAGTTTAACAAAGATCTGTTTGAGTCCATGTTACCGCCTCTAGAAAATTGTTTTTCACCAAATTCTGCAAGCCCGTAAGTACCGGGAGAGGTAGCATGGACTTACACTCACATTATGGTTCTGTTGTTCAAGAGCAACATGTATATTATGTGGGTGACCAGGATTTGGGAGTGGTTGAGATGGAAGCTTCCCTTTCTCTCACTCGCTTAAAGCAACATTCAGCTGTGCAATCTGGGCTTCAATAGTCTTGATGTTTTGCCCATGAGAAGCGGTGCGTTGCACCATAGACTGAATAGAAGACTGGATGTTGGCGGTGGATTGTGTTGATTGTTTAACGAACGCCTCTAGACTTCGTTCTAGCGAGGAAACCTTATCATTGTTGGACGGAACAAAGTTGTTTTGAGAAAAGGAATTGTTGGGCGCAAAATTGTTCGTCGCATTTTGAAAAGGTTGGGATTGGTAGGGCTGCTGAAACTGTTGTTGTGCTTGTTGTTGAGGAGGCCCCCTTTGAAAATTGTTCTGCCCTTGGAACTGATTTTGATTCTGGTTCCATGCGAAGTTAGGGTGGTTTCTCCATCCAGGGTTGTACGTGGAAGAGTATGGATCATTTCTTGGTCTTTGCTGAAATGCAGCATTAACCTGATCCTGTCCTTGAGATGGTAGATTGTAAGGACACTCTTCGGTTAGGTGAGATGGATCAGAACAATAAGCACAAATGGTACGAAGGGGAAGAACAGGGGCAGGAGCAGGAGAAGAAAATTTGCTCACTATCGCTTCAAGTTTTTTCGTTATTGCAGCCATTTTGGCTTTCATTGCAATAGAGACATCGAGTTGGTGAATGCCTGCCCTAGACTGACCAGTAGAAGTAGAGGAAGAAGAAGAAGTACTTGGTCTTGTGCTCTCCTATTGAAGTGTTTGTTCCGCAAGGACGTCGAAGAATTGCCATGCTTCCTCGTCAGATTTGGACAGGAAGTGGCCTTGAAAAATGGTTTCCAACAACTGCTTGGTTGCTGGATTCAGGCCCTCGTATAAAGTTTAGCAAAGTTGCCATCTCTCAATACCATGATGAGGGTACTGAACAAGAAGGTCTTTATATCGGTCAAAGCACTTCCAAAAAGGTTCAGTAGGAAGCTGGGAGAATTGGTTGATTTCGTTACGGATCCTCACAGTTTTGTGATTTGGATAGAATTTCTTGAGAAACGCTTTCACAAACTCGTCCCAACTGGTTATGGAGTCGGAAGCAGTGCTATACAGCCACTTTTCAGCAAGATCGCACAAAGTGAACGGAATGACCCGTAGCCGTATAGCATCGTCTGACAGCTGGGTCGTTTTCATCATTGCACATACATTCTGGAACTTGTTGATGAAGATATAGGCATCTTCAGATTCAAGCCCATGAAATTTCGGAAGCATGTTAATGAAGTAGGGCTTAATTTCGAAATTATCCCCGTTGGCCGGTGGAAGGGAAAGACAGGTAGGGAGTGCAGCGCGAGTAGGATAGAATCGATCTTGGAGTGCAATTCGCTGTGGCGCTTCAACAATAGGTGGTCGCGGGTTATTCGCACCTAATAGAGATGGGATTATTCCCGTAGGAGGTAAGGTGATGTTATGAGGAAATCCCGACATCTTGTTAGAAGAGTGTGGGGAAGGTGAAGGTGAAGGTGAAGATGTATGGACGGAATCTCGGTCAACGTCGGAGTTGGCCGGCAAAGATAAGGGTGAAAGAGGCGTGGGAAAAGGTTTCGACGTCTGTGTCGATCGCGTAGTCGGTAGCGACTAACGTAACGCGGACTAGGTGGGCATTAGTATCCCGAGTCCAACCGGACATATACTAAACGAGTTTAGTATAGTCAAAGCGTAGAATGTGAGGGTAAGAAAACGTCAATGGAGAAATGTGGATGAAAGGTGGTGAAATGGAATTTTGTGACAAAGGCAAGTTTTTAAAAAAAATTTTGTTTTGTTATTTTGTTTTATTTTTAAGAGTTTCGCAAAAGAAATACGGTTTATAAGTTCAAACAATCACAGTCAAAATATGCACAGTCTCACCTAAAACTATGGTCCTCTAAGTCTACTAGACCTGCTCCTAACTGTTCCAAAGGGCTAGAAATAGGATCTCAAACCGCCTCTTCACCGCCAATTGCGGCCAGGTAAGTGCCAGGTGAGTGGGAGGCTCTCCACTATAAGTGGTGGCCCTAATTAAGTAACCACTCGCCTTAGACTGCCTAGACACCGCAAAGTCAGGTTAGGATCAACGGCCAATGCCTACAACTAGTCCTCTGTCCTATTGAGCTCGACGTCCTTAGGGCTGAGTCTAGTATTTTTTATAATTAATGATGGTCAATGCATATGCCTTATGTGATTTCTGGGGTCCTGGGAAGAGTGATGAAATCCCTACCCAATCTGGATTGGTGTTAGAGCCCCTTAAAGTCCGTATTATCGATGCAAAACAGTAACAATCAAAAAAAAAAATAAATCTAAAACACTCGCAAAATTTTATTTGGCGGCAGTGCAAAGAATGATGTAGAAAGAACAGTTCAGTGGAGTTCAAAGGAGTTGAGAAGAGGATTTTGGGTTTCTCCTTGATCCACCGCGGTGTAGCCGCGAGATATGGGTCTAACTCCCCACGACTTTGGCACTGAATTTGAACTTCTTCCTATCCTGCACTCTTGCACAAAGAATAACAAGATGATTTTTACAGTATATATATATATATATATATATATATATTGTTTTTGGTTATATTTATATTCACAAATCAACCCGAAATTACACAAAGAAATAAACTACCGTCTCCCCGGCAAAGGCGCCATTTGATTAGTAGATTTTGTGTGTGTTCTAGTTTAATTACCGCAATCAGGACGGTTTCGCTTTGTAGCTAGCTGGATGAGTACGGGTCGATCCACAGAGAGATGGGAGTCTTTTTCTTTATATTTTAACGAGTTAAGTCCAAATATGTCCAGGTTTGTTTAAGATTAGCTAATTAGAAATGAATGATAAGAGGACTTGTTAGGGTTGAGATTTGGTTAGTTTGAGTTAGGAGTTCGCTTACTTAATTCATTTGCCATTCTTAATATCGATGGTATGGTAATCGGCAACAACGGGGATTAGCACGACTAAGAAGGAAACTTGCGAGTATAAGATAGGCTTTCCAACACTTAGTTTCCTCTCTTTGGTCCTTGTCCGTTCATTCTTGGCTCTTAGTCGTAAGCTCAGGTTGATTCAACCACAGCTGGTCTCACTGGGGTATCACCGCTATTATAAAGAATAGGGTGCCGTAGGGAGCGGATTATGGTTCAATTAACGGGAGTTCGAATCAAGATGTTGGGCAAAGAAAAAAGTGAGGGAGATTTCCTTCTCTCAAACTTTCCTTTTCCTACCCTAACAAGTGAGAAATTACTCACCCATTATAAAAGATAAATAAAATGAAACAAAGAAAGAAAGATAATAAGAATTGAGGTAGAAAATCACAACTAGCTATCTGGGACCTCACTTAGGCAAGGATCACACTAAGCATCATGGTTGTAAGGATAAAATAAAATAGAAGAAAATAAAACAACAAATAAATAACAATAACTATTTTTAACAATTGAAATTACAAGCAAAATAAAAGAACTAAATTACAAGACATACATGTAGGAAAAGAATACTTCTTTCATTCTTCAACACTCAATAAAGCTCACTACAAGATTTAATGGAGGAAGATGAAGAAAATACAACTCTTATTGAAAACTAAACTAAAATCTAGTACAAGAATCCACCCTTTGCTCTGGCTCGAACTGGGCTATTTATAGGCATGTTTCTGAAATTCTAAGGCAAGATTTTCTACCCAAATTCACTGTGCCAACAACCCCCGAAAGATCATACAGTGCCGAGTCAACTCGGCTGCGGATCCGCGGCCGAGTTACCTTATTGGCCGCGGATCCGCGGCCATGTGGGGGAATTGGGGAGTCTTCTTTTGTGGGCTTTCTTGCACTCATTTTTCCTCGTGTTTGAAAACTTTAACCCACAACAAGTCTTCCAGAAAATCTTCAGATTTCATAGTCCAAGATTGCTTCATTTTTCCTCTCCTTTGACTTCTATCTCCCTCGGGTCCCGCGCTTGATTTAGTCACAAATGACGACTATTTTCGTCCCATCTTTTGAACTGGTACTGGACGGATACTTGAACCCGGCTTTTATCTGTTTGTGACAGATGTTCTGGATTTTGGCGTAACTGTGGAGATTTTGTCAGATTTGTGTTCTTTTGGACTGGAAACCTGTAATCTGTAAACATGTAGCAAATACGGATTAAAAGCACCTACCTATATGCAATGTGATCAAGAATGGGCGGTATAAAAATACAAAATTCTGATATGAACACCGTCCCAACTTAATGGCGATCGACACTTTCTTCCATACAGTGCTGCAAAAGGTGCCATTCTTATGCTTGTTTGGTTGATATTGTTGTACGAAAACTCCACAAGATGTAGGTGATCTTCCCATGATCCTCTGAAATCTAACATACACGCTCTGACCATATCCTCCAAGATTTGAATAGTTCGCTCAGACTGACCATCTGTTTGTGGATGATAAACCATGCTGAAGTTCAGACTTATTCCCAAACTTGCTAGCAGACTCTGCCAAAATTATGATCAGAACCTGGTGTCACGATCGGAGACAATGCAGAACGGTACTCCATGAAGTCTCACGATTTCCTGTATGAGTTCATGGGTATCAGAGATAGTACATATTTGAAGAGTTTAAATCTTTACTTAGATTCTTACCTCTATTTACTTCTTTGCTAGTGTCTCGGTAGATTGGCTTTGGGATGAAGTGAGCCGACTTTGTGAGTCGATCCACAATGACCCATACCGCATCGTTACCCTTTGTGCTGCAAGGAAGCGCAGTCACAAAATCCATCGTGATGTGTTACCACTTCCTTTCTGGGATATGTAACGGTTGAAGTAATCCAGCAGTCCTGTGATGTTCAGCCTTTACTTGTTGACACACCAAGCATTTAGCGACGCTTCTGGTTACTTCACGCTTCATTCCATGACACCAGTAATTCTGAAGTAGATAAGTACATCTTTTTACCTCCAGGGCGTACTGAGTAGGGAGAGATGTGAGTTTCTTTCATTAACTCTTCCCGAACAGAACCTTTTGGTATACATAATCTGTTGCCGTATTTCAAAGATCCATCTTCATGGATGATGAAGTCTGTTCTGAGTCTATTCTCTACTTGTTCTCTGATCTTTTGCAACTTAGCATCACTTGCTTGAGCTTCTTTGATCTGATTGACAATTGTAGATTGAACTTGTAAATTCATCAAACTTGAAGCGTTACATGGCATGACTACTTCATTCTCCATCTGATGTAAGTCCTGTTGAAGCTTCCACTGGCGGTAAGATTCATCGATAATGGTTGGCGACTAAGAGCATCAGGTACCACATTCACCTTCCCTGAGTGATATTGCAGGTTGATGTCAAAGTCCGCCATGAGTTCTAACCATCGTCTCTCCTGTATATTAAGTTCCTTCTGAGTAAACACATATTTCAGACTCTTATGATCTGTGTATATGTTCACTTGTTCACCAAGAAGATAATGGTGCCAAATCTCAGGAGCAAAGATAACGTCTGCCAACTCCAAATCATGCGTTGGATAATTGCGCTCATGAGTCTTCAGCTGTCTTGAAGCATAAGCCACAACCTTACCGTGCTAATGTAGAACGCATCCTAATCCCTTACCGGATGCATCATAATGAACTTCAAATCCTCAAGATTGGTCCGGTATAACGAGAATAGGCGCTGATCTCAACCTTGACTTGAGTTATACGAAAGCTTGTTCGCATGCTTCTGACTACACAAATTCTTCATCTTTACGTGTGAGCTTGGTCAGGGGTGTTGCTATCTTTGAAAAACCTTCAATGAACCTTCTGTAATATCCAGCTAGACCCAGGAAACTTCGAATGTCCTTCACTGACTTTGGTGTCGGCCATTCTCTTGCTGCTGAAACTTTCGTTTGATCCACAGAGATTCCTTCGCCTGATACGATATGTCCAAGAAAACCAACTTGATCTAGCCAAAACTCGCAATTGCTGTACTTGGCATATAATTGATGTTGTCGTAGAGTTTCCAGGACAATTCGTAGGTGTTCAGCGTGTTCTTTCCGACTGTTAGAATACACCAGGATGTCATCGATGAAGATGATAACAAACCTGTCTAAGTACTATCGGAAAACTTGATTCATTAGGTTCATGAATATTGCTGGTGCGTTAGTCACTCCAAATGGCATCACAAGAAATTCGTAATGTCTATAATGAGTTCTGAAAGCTGTTTTGTGAATATCAGCTTCCTTGACCTTTACCTGATGATAACCTGAACGAAAATCTAATTTGGAGAAAATACAAGATCCACTTAGCTGATCGAATAAATCGTCGATGCGCGGGAGTGGATACTTGTTCTTTATCGTTACTTCGTTCAAGGCTCTATAATCGATGCACATTCTGTATGAACCTTCCTTCTTCTTCACAAGTAATACTGGTGATCCCCAACTTAAAGTGTTGGGACAAATCCATCCTTTCGCAAATAATTCATCCAACTGAGTTCGGAATTCCTTCAAACCTTCTGGACTTAATCGATAAGGTGCTTTGGTCACCGGTTGTGCTCCTAATACTAAATCAATGCTGAATTCAAGAGCTCGATCAGGAGTTAAACCTAATATATTGTCAGGAAATACATCGTCGAACTCTTGAACCACTTATGGCTTTGATTCTTCCTCCGCTTGAGTTGCTGCAATTACTGCCGTCCTTGGTTTCGCTTTGTATGTAGTTGGCTCCAGGGTACGGTCTCCACTTTTGAAATAGAAGACTGGATGATCTGGAATCTCAAATACTACTCTCCTTTGGCGACAGTCGATGGTAGCATAGATGGTTCCTAGCCAATCCATTCCTAGAACCACATCGAAGTTCGGTATATCCATCACTTTGAAGTCAGCATAGAATTCTCTGCTGCAGACGACTACTGGACACAAGCTGTATCCCATTGTTGCCTTCAGAACGCCGTTCCCTGAACTGACATTCCAACTGGATACAAGCGGTGTGACTTGAATCGCATGAGTTCAGACGAACCATTGCGACATAAAGCAGTGAGATGCTCCAGTATCGAAGAGTGCTAGTACAGGAAGTGAGGCTACTAAGATTGTACCTAAGGTATATGTGGGATAGGTTTTAGTTATAGGGAAAATTTGTGGATAGGTATTAAGACTGAAGGAAATGTCTTGAGAAGAATGGGTTACCAGTGATGACTTGGCCAGTGGCCTCAGCTTCTTCCACGGTCATCGTGAAAGCCTGTCGCCGTACATTCCTCCTGGCCTGAGGAGCATTCCTCAGAACGTTCCGTTGAGCTTGATGGAACTGACGAGGAGGAGGTGCAGTCGGTGGTCCTCTAGGTGGTGGAGCAGGGAGAGCGAGTCTTGGAGCAGGTGCCTGAAGGGCTGGTCTCTGCTGGTAAGTGATTGCTCGCCTGGGTGCAGCAATTGGGTTTTGTCTTTAGGGACAAGACCCAATATCATGAGCAGCTGAGCCGCAGACTAAGCAAAGATGGTTGGCTTGCCGGAAGTCTTTCATCATATGTCCAGCTCTTTTGCAGTAGGTACAAAAGGCTGGGCTGGGCCTGTTGTTCGGTATTCCCGGCCTCCTTGGCACAAATGGTGGCCTTGATGAGGCTCTTCCTGCCATCTGGTTGGCAGGGTGCTTAACTCCAGCAAATTGAGGTCTGCCCCTCATTTTTACCACTGCCTCATAATGGCGGGCAGCTTTCAGAGCCGATTCATAAGTCGGAAAATCTCCTATGGTTAGTGCAGCCTTGATCTCCGAATCCAAACCTTGTTAAAATCGACGGGCTCTGATCTCATCCGTCGGTATCAAGTGTGCCACAAATCTGTTAAAGTATTGTGTTAGCTATGTAATATGTGATATTTAAAAATTTAAGTTATTGAGACATATCTTACCGACTGAGCATGGTGAACTCAGCGTCATACTCATCTACTGACTTGGTCTACATCGAACCTTACTGCAGATGGATGAACTGCTGTTCCATGTCGAACCTGGCAGTCTCAGGGAAGTACTTTGCGTTGAACATGTCTCGGAAAGTCTTCCATTCGATGGGTTGTTCAAGACGGCTTTCTTCCGCCTTCCACCAATTCCGTGCATTTTCTGTGAGCTACAGTTTCGCAACACGGACCCAAGCTCCCGCTGGCATTTGTGCCGCTGCCAGATCATCTTCGATGCTCTGAGACCATTCCTCAGCTTCCAGTGGGCTTTCCTTTCTTGAGAACTGTTTAGGGTGCAAAGCCCTGAATTACTTCACCCCAGGTGCTTGTGCCTCGGGACGGTTCACTAAAAGAGCAGTCTGCTGCTGCTGTCCTTCTAGGAGGCTGCGGATCGCCTCAAGCAGAACTGTCTGCTCGTTGAGCGGAGCAGGGACGGCATGTATGAGTGGTAGTGGTGGAGGTGTGTTGTTGACATTGGTGCTGGTATTGTTCGGGGAATCCATAATCTTGAAGAAAAATTTGGGTTATGACATATTCAAAGTATATGAAATGATAAGATTCAAGGAATATGTAATGTAAAGAATGTTTTAGTTGCTGGTTCTTGTGTTATATTGCTTAGATTGTTCACGCAGAACAGAACTACATGGTAGGGTTCTTTACAGCTCTGACCTGCATGGGCCACTAACAAAACCTGTCATGCCGCGCTTCCCGATGTATGGGAAGAGGACCCGATGAGGTCGCCACGTATTTACTCTGAAGTAAATATGCTTAGCGTAACTAAGCAATATAAAAGAAATGTACACAAGAGACAAATATAATGTAACAATAACTTTATTTATGAACATTCTTTTACAGTACATGGAAAAGTAAATACATCTGAATGAAAGCAATGCCTAAACAGTGACATAACAGAAAAGGAAAATACAGAATGTAAAAGAAAAAGTACAAGTGAAACTACAGCTCGGGATCTTCAATAAACTGGTCCAAGTCGTCACTGGTGGGCTCGATCTCTGGAGGGTCCGAATCACCCGACGACATTCAAAGAAGAAGAAAGAGAATGTCGTCAGCGAACAAATAGCTCGGTAAGTCTAAAAGAAAAGAGAGAAGTAGAATAGATAGAGAGAGAATGTAGCATATAAAGTTGTATTATATGGTTAATGCTGTTGTTTGTAGCTTGGTACAGAAGAATGCCAGTATATACAAGAGGAGTCTCAGTAGACCAGAGACTAAGGTGAATGGAATGTACAAGGAACCGTTATGCCATAGTATAACAGCAACGGAATACAGATTAGATGTATTAATTCTTGCAGTCTCATGCCACTTCTAACACCTTCCGTACAAATCTAGCCCTTAAACCCCGCGATGTCTTGATTGTATTGTTTGTATTGTATTGCAACTTGTATTGTCTTGTAATATAGATTGTATAATTGGATGACTTGCCGAAACCATGATATCATTAAATGGATGTAACTGGAGAATCATGGATGTAACTGGAGAATCATGTAAATGGAAGTATATCCATAGTTCGGTTCAGTCAATATAGATCGAATAGTTTGAACAGATTGAATATATGGATCCTTATTGAATTGTTATATTGTAGATTGTATTTAAATCATATTTAAGTCAGATTATTATAATGAGACTCGGTCTGAGTCAGATAATTATAAAAGAAATTGAAATCCTGAATTAGGTTTTGGTGTTATCGGTAACCGCTGCACATGGGTGGCAGGATTTGTGTCTTTTTCAAAGACGATTACCGTGTTGATAACACCGTTTGTTAAGTTGTCTACCTTAATTACGCAAGCACCCACTTCTCCGACTCGCTGAGGCTCAAGAGATTGGTCCCGCTTAAACCTATGTTTACTAGGGTCCTTAGGGTAATTTATAGAACCTGAGGGGGTTATATGTAAAAATACTTTTGTATAATTTTCAAAACACACCCTAAGTATTTAATTATCGTCTTTAGAGTTGTCATAGATATAGATTTTATATATATGACATTTCTAGTGAAAATAACCTAATTTCATAATATAGGGTATTTAATTATAATATTGAACTTGTATGGAATTTCATGGTGTTTTCATGTAAAGTGATTCTTGTGATTTAGAAAAGTTGGAATATTTATATTATCACAAAAATAGATATTTTGATCATACATACATACATTCATATATATATATATATATTTATATAAAAATAATTTTAATATATTATATTTCTAGAAATCTCATTTTCTTAAGATATTTGTATTTTTAAATCTCTCGAGACCGAATGCTCCTTGCGGAGGTCTGCATTTCGCACTACTAAGCCCGAGGATGTGCGATAATCCGCACCATCCCGAAATGATCCCCAAAATGGGTTGTAGCGGCGCTTTGCAAAGACTTGTTTAAAATACATAATCTTGTGAAAATGGTTTTTATTAGTTAGAGGTAGATTTGTGTAAAACGGTATTTCCCGAATGTATATTTCCCAAAAGATATCGTGCTATGTTGCATATGAGTGTTGTGAAGAGGTAGGTCATTACCTCGTGATCTATCTAAAGGTATAGCAAGATTAATGATGTTTTAAAATCGAAACTAAACTACATGGTATTTTACTGAAAAAGTACGATAAAAATTGCAATATGAAATATTTTGCTATGAAACTTGTTCATGATGTTTTGTTAATCATTAATAGTCAAGATGTAAGAGTTTGATATGTTGTATTTAAGAAAAGATGGAGTTTTTAAGAAAAACCGAATCGGAAGTCGGATTAACTCCGCTTCCGTCGGGTTTTAGTTTTACAAATTTTTAGAATAGAATAGAGAAGAGGAGGTGGGACTTATTGGCTTTTGGTTTAGAGGAGAGGAAGAGAGTGTGTAAGTAGGTTCCGGTGCGTCGTTTCGTCACCGGGAGCTCCTAGTGTCGTCGTCGGAAAATTGCCGGAGCTTCGCCCTTCTCTAACTTCACTTGCACACAAAATTTCTAGAGAGCTTTCTTGAGGGTTTGGACAGAATTTGTGAGTGAGGGGGTGTATTTAGGGGTGGTATTTATTGGGTAAAACCAGGGTTATGGTAGGTGAAAGGGTGAGTAGAAAATGTATTAAATTTTGTATTTAAAAAGGGTTTTATTTGGATTTTAAGATCTCTGGAAATGTGCAGGTGTTTTAAACATGCCAGGGGTTATGAGAAGCCAAAATGACACAAGTTTCATGTTGGACCAACTTGGATCCGACCGAGTTCGACCGGTCTGCCAGCCGAGTCAGGCCGAGTTAGGCCGGGGCTTGCTGCCATGGGTCTATCGTCGTTTGGTCTTTCATCTGCGTCAGTTTGTTTTATATGTGAGTTTTGGTTTTACGGGTTTGGCACATGTAGACTCTTGGGATTCTAAAAATTTAAAAAGAAAACAATATTAAAAATAATGTGGGTGATGGGATTTGAACTCTGGTGCTTTAGTTCAACAATGCAAGGTCTTACCAGTAAGTTACAAGCTCCTTCTTGCTATTAAAAAGCAAAACAATTACTTATAGTACTCCCAGGAAATGCAAAAGCCCCAAGTATACATTAACTTTTAAGCAAATTCTTGTGCACTAAAATTGGAGTTGTTACATTTTTCTTTTGCTTTTTCTATGTTGTTGTGATGGTTTGTCAATATTGATGTTGTTAGGAAAAAGATTGGTTGTGTGAGTTAAGGTTTTCGTTTCTCATTTCCTTTACCCGATATTTTCCAATTGAATTCTGCCCAAACCTTACGCAAGCGCTCCGTTAGGCATCCTACCCTACCAAGGTATCGGTGATCCCTAACCGCGACCGGTTGCGTTCGGTTTGGCCGAAGGCGAAAGCCAAGCGACAAGAACAGACAGATAAGGGTCAATAAGCCGGATTTCCCTAATACCGTGTTTAAGTACCCTAATCCACGTTGTTTCCGATTGCTCTAGTGTCAATGATTAAGTTCGGCACAAATGATTGAGTGCGGAATTCACTAATTTACACTAACTTATCTAATCCTAACAACTTATACTTGCATATATACACTTAGGTTAGAAACTAACCATTCCACCACGCACATTAACTCGTGATAACAAGAACGTAGAATGCACCGTCTCCCTGCGGACGACCCGTACTCATCGCGGCTAGTTACACGCGACGCCGTCCTGATTGCGGTTAACTTTAGAACTTCAAAACGCGACGCGCGAAAGCGTGTGTCACTCAAATGGCATCGTTGCCGGGGAGACGGTAACGTTTTTATTCTTGTTATTTTGGGTTAATCTTGTTTATATTACTAACACCCTTTTTAAAACAAAACAAACTAAAAAATTCAAAAAATTTCAAAAACCGACAAAAATTAACTTTCCTAACTTTTTTTTGTTCTCTGGATTTTTGACCTGCAAGCATTCTGGGACTAATTTGAAAAGTTAAACAAGAACATTGAAACACTAGTAAAACATTGAGATATCTGTAGAAATTTGGAGCCCCAAATCCAAAGAAAAACAAGCGACTTCCTCTAATTTTTCGGCGCTGCCGTCCCAAGCTCCCCGTTTGGCTCCAAAATTTTTCTCTCTGCTCCTGTGTTCTATTTTTGTTCCAATTTTATTGCTTGATTTTTATAATTTTGGGTGTGCAGGTGTTTGGGCATTTATATCACTTTTTTGCACTAAAAATCCATTTTTCCGACATTTGTAGATTTAGACGGATTTGCGAACTGCGATCATGTGGAGCAAAGTGTACATTCAAAGCTAAGGTGATTGCGAAATACAGTGCCAAAGATCCGGGTAGTTTGACCCGCGCAAGCGAACTTTTCAAGCTAGCCGGATTCACTTCAACGGTGGTTTCTTAACCCAAAAACTTATCGGTATGTAATTTTCTAACACTTTCGTCTCAAATCCGATGCTTCCAATATAATATTTTTGCAGGATTCTTTGCAAGCTCGCTAGCAAATGCTAAAATTGACTAACCTGTATTTGTTGCAGTGTCGTGCTTAAACATAAAAATCTATTTTTTAAAGGTTTTTAACAACCTTTTCATTGATTTATGCATTGCATCCATTAATACGGACTTAAGGGCATGCGAACCCCACAACATACGGTAAAGGATTTCATCACTTTTTCCGTGGCCCACAAATCACGAAATTGAGCATAACGTTTACCCGCACAAATTTTAAAAGAAACTAGACTTTAAGCCGTTAAGGACTTCGCGCTCATTAGGAGAATTATACTGTGTTTAGAATATTGCTTAATGGTATATCGTTCACGGGATATCTAGGAAAGTGTTCACGGCGAAACCGCCAAAAGAGAAAGGATTATCTATGTTTACCGGCGAAAGACACGACTGGGACGTTCGGACATCTGGCCTGAATTTTGGGGGCAGATGCTATTTGGATTTATCCGTCCACTTCTCCGAAAATACCCAGTTGATTTATGGCACCGTATATCGGAGGTTTAGACAGACGCGACCGATGTAGCAGACTTCGTCAGATTCCTCCTCGTTGTGAGGGTTTTTTATTGTGGGGATGCTCTTTCCTGCAGACGCAAGCCCCTATAATTAATTACGCTACCGCATCATGGTAACAACTTTCTTCTTCTCCGGATAGTCACTTTGTGTCGTGTGTGTTTGTTTTATTTTTGGTTGCTCGTGGATCGTATACGGAGACTAATTTATGTTATCGCCCGTAGGACATGGATTAGTCCAAATCCGTATTTTCTTAGATTTGGGTTTAGGTTGGTTTAAAGATCGTTAATCTTGTTTTAGATTAAGATCAATTTAAATGCTTGTTAAGGATACGTTAGCCTAATTTTAGACTAAGATTTACTTAACAAGGTTTTATGATCATTTAGATCCAACGAAAGAGTATTTGGACTCTATCGTTTTAATTTAGGGACATTGCGGTCCATAAGTTTAAGGACGTTATAGTCCATGAGTTTAAGGACGTCATAGTCCGTAGAATATAGTTTAGGGACGTCACGGTCCATAGGTTTAAGGACGTCATAGTCCATGAGTTTAAGGACGTCATAGTCCGTGAAGTTTAAAGACATCATAGCCTATGTGGTTTTCAGTTTAATGACATCATAGTCCATAAAGTTTAGTTTAAGGATGTCACGGTCCGCAGTTAGTTTAAGGACATTACGATCCACAGTTTGTTTAAGGACATTACGGTCCACAGTTAGTTTAAGGACATTATGGTCCATAAGGTTTAGAGACATCATAGTCTGTATGGTTTAAAGACATCATAGTCTGGTTTAAAGACATCATAGTCTGTGAGGTTTTGGTTTAACCGTTTGGAGATGCACCAAAAGTTATTGGTTATTGGGACCCCCCATCTTTCTGAAGACGTTGAAGAATTACAACGACATGTATCAGAGATATGAAGAGATGTACCCTTGAACCAATGTTGGTTGGGAGATCTATAGTCAGGTTTGGGACTAAGACCAATTAAAAAGATTTTGAGCACATGGGCTCGGTTAATTTGAATTAGGGACTTGTGGTCAACTTGGGCTCGGTCCACTCAGTTCTGAACACTTGTTTGGGCTCAGCCTTTTTTTACTCAATAATGCGGAGGATTGATTTGGTGTAACATTTTGAAAATTTGAAATAAATAAAATTAATTAAATTAATAATAAAATGATAAATCAAAAAGTTATTAAAAACAAATAAGATAATTTCATAAGATGTTTGTAAAACAATTTAAATTAAATATTTTGTGTGCAACATAAATAAGTTATAGGGGTTTTAGTGATAATTTTAGCTTCATTTTAATAAAATGGTGTTTATATAATAACATAGGTAGTGAAGGGTCTTTTTGTAAAATTTAGGAAAAATGTGTAAACTTGAAATTGTTGAGGGTGTATGTGTAAAAGGGTTAGGAAATGTTTTGGTTCAGAAATTCCTTAAAATACCACAAATTAGGAGTTATCTTATACATCCACCTCATCCTTGCATGAAAATCCCACCTTTTCTCCTTGTTACACCACCTCCTTGCATGAAACAAGCACACTCTTGATTATTGACACCTCCTCTTACACCTCCATCATTCTCTTTATCCTATACTTAGTGTTCCTATCACTTAGCCAAATAAAAATCAGAAACAAATCAAAGAAAGAAAGAAAACACTTGAACTCACAAAAGAAAAATTAAAGAGAAAAGAAAAGAGAAGAAGAGCTAGGAGCTAATGAGTTCACCATCAAGTTAGGAGTGAAGGACTTAGGGTATCTTGGAGGATGTCTTTCAACCATCCTCAGTAGGTATAATTCTTAATTCAGTAGGTTTTAGTTCTGTAAATTATAAAATTTTAGAAATCGGATATCGGAAAAGTTAGTATTTTAGGAAAACTTAGCTTGTAATAATCTGCTGTTAGTAAGAATAAAATTAACTTAACAAAACAGTGCTAAAATGATATAATTGGAACATAGAGCAAACCATAGGAACACGAGCAGGGGGGGCTCGGAATTTGGCCGGCGACCAACATTATATTTCCGGCGTCGCCGGATTTTTGTAGGAGATGGGTGTTTTGGGTTTTTGTGGTAGTCTCTGTGTAGGTGTTATGGAATTTGGTATTGTTTATTTAAGCTAATTTAACAGTATATGAAATCTGGGAGTTAATATCGGAAATAGGGTTAAAACGTTTAAAACACGACACGGACTTTTCGTATTACGATTCTATTTTCTGTTACGAAACAGCGTGTAACTAAATCCAGTTAGTATAACTGTTTGATAGGCTGCGATAATCATTCTTAGTATAGCTAATACGTAAAAACTCGTATTTTCATGTTTTCGCCGTATCGGAGTTAGCCGTTTCTTATACAAGTTAATTGCGATAATAGATTCGAATACGGAAACTTCGGAGGCCGCAAGGAAAGGAAATGGATTGGTGATGTAAGTTGATCCGACGTATTCCGGTGAGT
The DNA here is from genome assembly GCA_030015575.1 of Agapanthus africanus. Lineage (NCBI taxonomy): Eukaryota > Viridiplantae > Streptophyta > Magnoliopsida > Asparagales > Amaryllidaceae > Agapanthus > Agapanthus africanus. Next base: position 502,856,757 of record CM057340.1, on the reverse strand, counting down.
AGACTAAACATCTACCAGGGGATTTTGTATGGATGGCGTAATACGCCCGTAGTTAAATTTAAATAAAAATGGGTTTTATATACTAAATTGATCATATATATATATATATCGCCATATTAATAATTGTTAGAACACTGCACAGTTATGACGAGTTATGCCCCACCTGCACATATCTACATGTTACACTACACCTCGTCGATATTAACATGTCACATATACACTTAATATTTATTATACTAAATATGATTCCCATCATACCTTGAACATCATGAATGGTAGTATTTTTCATAAACATTATTATATGGTATCTCCAAGTATGTGTAGTTCTGATATAAGCTGCATTTGATTACTATGGATTTATGGCTTTGAGTTTTTTTTTAAACACTAGCGAAAGAATTCAATGATTTTATGATAAATGTGACATGTCCACCATGAAATGTCGTTTTTTTGATTTGGTTTTGTTCCGAACCGGGTGGGGTAGCTATACGGTTGCGGAATTTCTTACGTATATCCGAGCTGGGTGGGGTAGCTATACAGCCGGATCATGGTGGACCCGGTCGGGGCCGAGGGGCAGGGGCCGCACTTTAGGCGGTGAGTCTAACAAGGATACTCGATACCGGAGTCAGTGGTAAACATGGCGGATATCTAGGTGATACCGACCGGTGTTATTGATTGACAGGATCGTTCGGGGAACGATGCCTGATGAAACACTGAAGATTTGTGTCGATGATGGACACGGGAAGAAAATGAATCTTTTATGGAAAATAATTGATGAGATTTCAGTTTTGGATTTATATATTGAATATTGCAAATTTATGCTCCCACATGTTAGTATGCATCATATTTATCATTGTTGATATTAGTTCTAGATCGGCATACTTACATTATCAGCCGATATATGTTAGTTATATTAACTGAGTTGGCAACTCACCCCGTTGTGCCACAGTTCTTTGCAGGAGTCGAGTAGACGTATAGCAGCAGACAGATCCACTTATCAGTTTATCGCTCTTTTGCTAGGTGGGTTACCTATGTAATAACCTCCTCTTTTGGTATTGTATATTGAATCTAGAGTTTCTCCATCAACCCTGTATAATGACTTAGAACGATATGTATATTATTTCGACAGATAAGATCGTTTGGTTGTAGTAAGTAATGTTTCTTTTATTTATGTCCGAGATTCTTCTTTGATCTTATATTATGATTTTGTATTGAATTCCACTGTTAATATTGTTGCTCCCAACTAGGGATGCAACCACACTTAATATTTTATACTTGTTAATAATTTAACTTCATAAAATGTGATTTTTACTTAAAAACTAAATTTCCATATAAAGAATTCCGCAAAAAGGATTTTGATCTTGGCTTTTGGCATACTTGGATTGTGTGAATATCTTTAGATATTATACAATCTAAGTGTCGTTCACATCCAACTTCGGGTCGTGACATTTGGGTTCTGACTCCCCTTTTTCTTTTTGTCTTTTATTAAGTGTTGAACACTTTTTATGGCCCCGGGGCCTTATTTACAGAGCGCTTTGTAATTCCTTAGCGCCCACGTGAGGAGTACGTGGAGCGCCTGGCACTGAGCGCTAGACCGGGAGCGCTATGGCGCTTCTTATAAAAGGACGCCCATGTGAGGAGCACTTGGCGCTGAGCGCCAGATTTGGAACGCTAAAGCGCTTATTATAAAAGGGCGCCCACGTGAGTAGCACGTGGAGCACTTGGTGCTGAGTGCCAGACTTGGAGCGCTTAAGCGCTTATTTTAAAAGTTTGCCCGTATGAGGCGCACGTGGAGCGCTTGGCTGAGCGCCAGAATTGGAGCGCTAAAGCGCTTATTATAAAAGGGCACCCATGTGAGGAGCACGTGGAGCGCTTGGCGCTGAGCGCCAGACTTAGAGCGCTAAAACGCTTATTGTAAAAAGGGTGCCCACGTAAAGAGCACGTGGAGCGCATGGCGCTGAGCGCCAGACTTGGAGCGCTAAGGCACTTCTTTATAAATTGGAGCGCTAAAACGCTTCTTTGTCAGCTCTGATCGGTTCTGTGCTCTGAGAATTAAATTCTCGGTTTATAAGAGATTTTGTCTTATGGATCTAAGAACTAAGTTCTTCTCTTTCTTGATGAGATGCTGCGATCTCTTTTACTTTTATGAAAGACCTTGTCTTATAGATCTGTGATCTAGAAAAGAACTATATTCTTATGATGTGAGAGTTAAACTCTCAAATATGGAGGAGATGTTATGATCTCTCTTCTTTTTCCTTACCTTGAAGAAGGTTCTTCTTCTTAGAACTTGCTCTTCTCCTTTCTTTTCTGAGAACTTGAAGTTTAGGGGGGGGGTTCCTCTGTTTTTCTTCTTTCGATTTGAGAAATTATGGGGAGGTTTCTGTGTACAAGACTTGAAGTCTTTGGTCCTTTATATAGGGGAGGCTGACTTGTTGAATCAGTTAAGGAAATCTTTTATTGAGAGATCTCTGATTGATTTGGGGAATGTTTCCCACCGTTGGATCTTTGATCTAAGGCCTTCTGTTTTACAGAAAATAGTTTTCTTGTTATTAACAAGAATAGAAAAATATTTTCCCATACAGAACTTATTCTGTATCTAGGAGATTTTTAATCACCGTTGGATCTTTGATCCAACGGTGCTCTGATTTACAGGGCACAATATTTCCTGTTTGGAAAGATTTTGAGGAGTATTTCTTCAACAGAATTTTATTCTGGTAATTTGATGATTTATCATCCTTGTTAGATCTTTGATCCAAGGGTTAAGAACTTTTAGTTCTGGCGCTGGCGCTCTCGTGCTTTGCACGTGAGCGCTGCCTCAGAGTCTTTGACTCTTAGCGCTGGCGCTCTTGGCACGAGCGCTCTCGTGCTTTGCACATGAGCGCTGCCTTAGAGTCTTTGACTCTTAACGCTCACGTGCTGTGCACATGAGCACTGCCTCCGAGTCTTTGACTCTTAGCGCTGGCGCTCTTGGCGCGAGCGCTCTCGGCGCGAGCGCTCTCGTGTTGTGCACGTGAGCACTGCCTCCGAGTCTTTGACTCTTAGCGCTGGAGCTCTTAGCGCTAGCGCTCTTATGAGGCGCTGTCTCATTTCAAATTTCAAATTTTGAATAGAGTTTTGCTCTCTGATTAGGGGAAACAAATGCCCCCCACTTTTGCGCTCACATGGCTCACACGTGAGTGCAGCGGTGGCAACGTTTCCACCGTTAGATCAACTTGAAAGTTGGATCGACTTCCAGCGTCTATAAATAGGGCCTTTGGCCATTGAGATGACTGCTTGTTCATCTTCTTGTTTTCTTGTTTTCTCTTGAGAATTGAATTCTCTTTTCAGATCATAGATCTTTGCCCCAAAATCTTTCTTCAAGTTAGAACATTGTTCAAATCTCTGGTAAGAATCATGTTTGTCCCCATTAAACAGAGCTTTGCTCTTACTAGATCACAAATCTTAAAACCGTTAATTAAAACAGAGCTTCGTTCTTTCTAGATCATAGATCTAAATAAATCTTTTTTAGGGTTTCTTAACAGAGCTTTGCTCTTTCTTAGATCATAGATCTAAAGAGATCTTTTTTAGGGTTTCTTAACCCATAAATGAAGAACTCTTAGAGTTTCTAAGATTTGTGTTTCAGATCTTTAAAGATCTTGGGGTTTTACCTCTGTAAAAGCTTTGCTTTTTTAGGGTTTTGATGGATGATTCCATCATTTTCATAGAGTGCAGCTCTTAAAATTTTTAGGGAGTTTTATTCCTCTCATGATTAATTTTGACAGATGTCATTTCTGTTGCAGAGCGTTGCTCTCGAGAGAGTTCAACTCCTTGGCCCGAAGGACCTCTTATTAAATGAGAATTCTTTCAGGATTTCTCCTTTATTTGCAAAATTTTGAATTTGTTGGGTGTCTTAATCAGAACTTGTTTTCTCCGTGAGGATATCAAGATTTGTTTAAATTCTCATATATGTTTCAATAAACGTTTTCTTGATCAGTCTGACCACTAAGCTCTCACCGATTTTCCTTTTCAGATACTATGGCCGCCATTTGTACGATCTTGACGAACTTATTTCTGATGGAGACATTAGCGCACTAGGCCGTTGTTAAAACCAAGAGTTCACAAATGCTCAATGTGCTGAGATTATGAGTCGCTTTAATTAATACAACGGTAGATTACTTCCTCGTTGCTCCGCTCTTTTGAAGCTCGTCGTAAGAGCGATTTGGAATGCACTTCCTGGATTTTACGAAGCCATGCTGCTTAAGGCACTGGATGATGCTGAAGACAAGGTGCACTCAGTATATCTGATGGGCCTGATCTCGAAGAGGCGGCGAGATAATGTTGTTGATATCTTGCATCAAATTTTTTAATAGACGACGATAATCTCTGCTTATCAGAGGACGGACGACATCAGCGAGGATCCTGACGCTTGCCTTCGTGAGAGGATGCACACGAGAATGGTCAGGGAGGCCAGAAGCATTTTAGACAATCTTACTTCTGATTTTCTATTTTTATTGGCATTACGATCGTTAATTTCTTAATCCGTGTCTCGGATTTAATGTTTTACTAATGTAAGCATTTTAATGATGCTTTTGTTTACTGTGTTTCATCAATGTAAGAATTTTATGGGGTATGAATAACAAATTTTTCCTTTCTATGCGTTTATTTTATGCATTAATCCTCTTCGCACATACATGAGTGGGTACGCTTCAAACGCTTAATTGGATGCAAATCAAATGTTCTCTTTATTGCCTCGCACAGTATGTGGTCGATGTCCGTGGGTTATGCCTTTTTGTTTCGACTTGGCGCAAAGTAGTTTATGTACTCTTGAGTAGCACCTCTATTTCAGTGGCATGTAACTTTGGTAAGTGTGGCCTATAGATATAGCAGTCCATCTTAACCTCCATGCAGGGCAATGATGGCTTAGGAGACAGGTTTAGGTCTATTGCCTAAGACTTTTCAACTTTATGAGCCGTGAGGGCCTCATAAAGACTTTTCTCCCCACGAGTCGAGTGGATCCCGTAGGTGTATTTTCTCCTTAGGAATCGTGAGGATTCCTAAGTGCAATTTCTCTTGAGAGTCGTAAGGATCTCATAAGAGAATTTTCTCCCTTATAAGTCGAGAGGACTCGTAAGTGGTTGGTGGATTGACTTGTTTCCGAGCCGAAACACTGCTCCGACGGGGAAGTCGTTTGATGACGTGTTTCCGCGACGGGGTCATTGGATGACGTGTTTCCGAGACGGGGTCATTGGATGACGTATTTCCGCGAAGGGGTCATTTTCTGACGTATTTCCGAGACGGGGTCATTGGATGACGTATTTCCGCGATGGGATCATTTGCTGACGTATTTCCGCGACGGGGTCATTGGCTTACGTATTTCTGCAACGGGGTCATTTGCTGACGTATTTCCGTGACGGGGTCATTTGCTGACGTATTTCTGAGGCGGGGTCATTGGATGACGTATTTCCGCGACGGGGTCATTTGTTGACGTGTTTTCGAGACGGGGTCATTGGATGACGTATTTCTAAGGTGGGGGTCATTGGATGACGTATTTCCGAGACAGGGTCATTGGATGACGTATTTCCGCGACGGGATCATTTTCTGACGTGTTTCTGAGACGGGATCATTTGCTGACGTATTTTCGTGACGGGGTCATTGGATGACGAATTTCCGAGACGGGGTCATTGGATAACGTATTTCCGCGACGGGGTCATTTGCTGACGTGTTTCCGAGATGGGGTCATTTGCTGACGTATTTCCGTGACGGGGTCACTGGATGACGTATTTCCGCGACGGGATCATTGGCCGACGTATTTCCGTGATGGAGTCATTTGCTGACGTATTTCTGTGACGGGGTCATTTGTTGACGTATTTCCGAGACGGGGTCATTGGATGACGTATTTCCGAGATGGGGTCATTGGATGACATATTTCCGCGACGGGGTCATTTGCTGACGTGTTTCCAAGACGGGGTCATTCGCTGATGTATTTCCGAGACGGGGTCATTTTCTGATGTATTTCCGAGACGGGGTCATTTTCTGATGTATTTTTGCAACGGGGTCATTGGATGACGTATTTCCGAGACGGGGTCATTGGATGACGTATTTCAGCGACGGGGTCATTTGCTGACGTGTTTCCGAGACGGGGTCATTGGATGACGTATTTCCGAGACGGAGTCATTTGCTATTTCCGAGATGGGGTCATTGGATAACGTATTTCCGAGACGGGGTCATTTGCTGACGTTAGGTTGTCTGTGAACCATAGAGACTTGGAACTGGGGACTTTCCGTGGCTCCGATTGGTGATGTCACGTCCAAATCCTGCTGGAATGAGGAGTAACGCCATTGTTGTTCTCTAGGTCGTTGAGATTTGGATCTAGGGACTCTGCCTGGCTCCGATTGATTGAATCGCGTCCGTGCCCTGCTAGCATGAGGAGGAATGCCGTAGTTGGTCTTCTGGGATGCAGATGTTGCTGCCAAGATCTGACTTTCCCTTTGACAAGGTCTGGTGGGGAAATGTGGTCCCCTTTTTTGTTTATGTCCATGGATTGCATACATGGGTTAGTATGGACTCACCTATAGGGCAGAAGTTTCATTCTTTCATTCATTTTTTTTCCCGCGATGCTCTATCATTTCAGCTTTTTATATCGCGAAAGTCGCGATTGCCCAATTATTTCGGCTATTTTTCGCGGTGCCCAATCATTTCGGCTATTTTTCGCGGTGCCCAATCATTTCGGCTATTTTTGTATGCATATATTTTACTCACTGATTTTTATTGCGAGTTGCCTAAACATTTCGGCTATTTTATATGCATTTTTTTTCGAGTATGGAACTCAAGATCTAATACTAATCTTAGCATCAGCATCACTGCGACTGGAATGTTGCCAGGAGCGAATCATCATTTGCCGTGAAAGGAATTGGAATTTGATACCGATTTAGGCATCGATATCGCTACAACTGGGATATTTTCAGGAGCGAATCATCATTTGCCTTTGTCGATTTAAACAAAGATGGCTTAGCAAACAGGGTTAGAATCCTGTCGACTAAGGCTTTTGACTTCATGAGCTGTAAGGGTCTCATAAAGATGTTTCTCCTTACGAGTCGTGAGGATCTCGTAGGTGCGTTTTCTCCTTAAGAATTGTGAGGATTCTTAAGTGTGTGTTCTCTTATAAGTCGTAAGGATCTTACAAGAGTGTTTTCTCCTTATAAGTCGAGAGGACTTACAAGTGTCGTTCACCACATGAGGACATATCGTGCCATTGGTGGAACTTGGTGGGGGAGACGTTTATTTATGCCCGTAGATTGTATACATGGGTCAATATGGACTCACCTGTAGGGCAGTCTGGGAAATGTGATGGCTTAAGAACAGGTTCAGATCCCTGTAGCTTAAGGCTTTTGAATCTTATGAGCCGTGAGGGTCTCATAAGAGGGTTCTCCTTACGAGTCGTGAGGATCTCGTAAGTATAATTTCTCCTCAAGAATCGTGAGGATCCTTAAGTGTGTTGGTCCCTTGTGAGTCGTAAGGATCTTACACAGGTATTTTCTCCTTACAAGGTCGATAGGACCTTGCAAGTGTGCATAATTTTTTTTACGAGCCTGTGCCCTTTTGGGTTTTCACAAATATCGTCGGTAGCCTTGCTGTTTTTACTCACAGAGCCCTTTCGGGTTTTCATCCGTGCCTATCTTGCTTATGGACGTACATTTTTTTTTACGAGTGTGCACCCTTTCGGGTTTTCACAAACATCGCCGGTAGCCTTGTTGTTTTTACTCACGGAGCCCTTTCGGGTTTTCATCGGTTCCCATCTTGCTTATGGACGTACCGTTTTTTTTACGAGTCTGCGCCCTTTTGAGTTTTCACAAACATCGTCAGTAGTCTTGCTGTTTTTACTCACGGAGCCCTTTCGGGTTTTCATCCGTACCCATTTTGCTTATGGACGTACCGTTTTTTTTGCCACGTCGGCCTGGGGATGTCGGGGGTTTGTTGTAGTTTAAGGACGTTGCAGTCCATTGCTGTTTAGGGACATTTCGGTCCATCGTTAGTTTAGGGATGTTTCGGTCCATCATTAGTATAGGGATGTTTCGGTCCATAGTTAGTTTAGGGACGTTTCGGTCCATCGTTGCCGTTTTGGAGACAACGGTTTTGCTGGATACTACTTATAGAGTTAGGGGTTGGGAAGATAGCGAGCGGACATAGGCGTCGTCACCTATCGTTGACCTAGCCCGTAACTCGTCAGGCGTAATATTTTTTCAGGAACCGGCCGTTTATTGGCCTGAAGGGTCTTTCGCCATGTATATCCATGAGCAAGTAAGCCCCATCTTGGTAGACTTTGTCTATGATGCACGGGTCCTCATAGTTCGGCTCGAATTTCCCCCGTTTGGCATGATTGGGGATCATAGGTCTCTTGACCATTAGCATAAGTTTGCCTTGGCAAAATGTTCTCGGCCTAGTCAATCTCTCGTATGAGCGCGTCATCCTTCCTTTGTAAGCTTCTACGGTTTGCTGTGCCATGAGACGAGTTTCATCGAGGGCGTCGAGCTCCTCAAGCTGAAGATGAGCATTCTCTTCATTTGTTAGTTCATAATGAACCACCACTGTGAGAGAGGGTAGCTCTATTTCGAGGGGGAGTACCGCTACTGTGCCGAATACCAATGCATACGACGTTGTGTTTGTGGCCATTTTGAACATGGTTCGATACGACTAGAGTGCTTCATGCAGTCTCTCGTGCCAATCCTTTTTATTTTTAGACACTGTCTTCTTTATGATCTTCGTCAAGGTCTTGTTGAAAGCTTCAGCTAGACTGTTAGCTCTATGATTATAGACCGAAGAGTATCTCCAGTCTATATTATGCTGCTGTGCGAAGCGGCTGATTTTGTGACTTCTGTAGGCCGGCCAGTTATCGGAGATAATCCGTCGCGGAGTGCTGAACCGATGATGACGTGTGTCTTGAAGAAATGGAGGATGTTTTCCGTCTTCACTTCTCTTAGCGGTATGCCCTCTGCCCACTTAGAGAAGTAATCGGTTGTCGCCAATATGAACCGATGTTCTCTGGATGACGATGGTTCGATGGGCCCAATTATGTCGGTACCCCACATTTCGAACGGCCAGCTAGCCACTGCTGGGTGTAGCGGATCTGGATGCTGGTGGATGAAGTCCCCATAGATTTGGCACGAGTGGCACTGCTTTGCATATTCGAGGCAGTCCTGGATCATCGTGGGCCAATAGTAGCCCATCCTTTTGATTTTCAGCTTCATTTTCATCCCGGCTTGATGAGAACTGCAGAGTCCGTCATGATTTTCTTGGGCGACTCTCTTTACTTCTTCCAGTCCCAGGCATCTCATCCACAGAGAGTTGAACGATCTCTTATACAGAGTATCATTGACGAAAGCGAAAGACAGAGCTCGTTTCATGAGCTGATGTCTTGCGGATGCATCTTCAGGTGTTTGATGGAATTTGAAGTAGTCTATGAAGACTTCTCTCCAATCCTTAACCTTTTCTTGGTCCTCTATTTGTAGGGTCATTTTCTTGGTTGCTTCCTTTTCTTCAAACGACTCCGGAGATATTTCTGTTGGTGCAAGAACCCGACGTATTTGTACAACGATCCTTGCGTCATCGAGGTTTTCGTCAGCCAGTTCTTTAGCGAGTTTGGCTAATGCATCCGCCTTGCTATTTTCTGTACACGGTATGATTTCCAGGACGTAGCAAGGGATTTGAGTTAGAAATTGTTTCACTCTCTCGCCGTACTTCACCAACTCTGGTTTGCACGTTTGATAGTCGCCGTTTACTTGACTAACGACCAACTGAGAGTCTTCGTATATGAGGAGATTTTCGATTCCCATATCGACAGCGATCTCAAGACCCGCTATCAAAGCTTCATATACCGCTTCATTGTTTGTTCTCGGCTCTGTTAAGGAAAAGGCATAGCGCATTATCCCTCCTTATGGAGTCACAAAGATAAGGCTTACCCCCGATTTGATTATAGGGCTGGTGCGCTTTCTCTTCTTCATGGAAGATGCCCTATCGAAGTAGAGTTCCCATCGGGTATCGTTCCTTTCTTTCTCACTGTCAATTGCGTCAAACGCGTGTTCGTCTGGCAACTCACAATGTAGGGGTGAATCGGCAGGTATCGGATGCTCAGCAAGGAAGTCGGCGATGGCCTGGCCTTTCACTGCCTTGAGAGGTCGGTATGTTATCGAGAATTCCATTAAGAGTAGGGCTCATTTAGCGAGCCTCCCCATTAGTATGGCTCTCGACATCAAATATTTGAGAGGATCCACTTTTGATATGAGATGGACCTCATGCGCCAAAGCATAGTGTCGAAGCTTCGTTATCGCGAAGATTAACGCCCGACAGTGTTTTTCGATAGGGGGTAATTGTTTTCTGCCCCCAGGAGAACTCGACTCAAATAATAGAGGGCTCTCTCTTTCCCTTGATCATTCTCCTGTGCCCATAGCGCGCCTAAAGAACCTTCAAGGGATGTTGTGTATAGGATGAGGGACTTTCCCCTGACCGGAGCAATCAGTACCGGCGGATTCTGCAAGTATTGCTTGATTTCGTCCAATGCACTTTGACATTTGCGATCCCAAACGAACGGGGTTCCCTTTTTCATCAGGTGACTGTAAGGGCGGTATTTTCCGGAGAGATAAGCTATGAACCGCCGGGTATACGCGAGCTTTCCTTGGAGAGACCGTAATTTCTTGAGAGTTCTTGGCGGAGGCATTTCTATACTTGATCTTTGATGGATCTATTTCGATACCTCGATGTCGTACAATGAATCCTAGGAATTTGCCTGAGGAAACTCCGAACGCACATTTGAGAGGGTTCATCTTCAGGTTGTATTTCCGAAGACGTTGGAACACTATCTTCAGATGCTTCCAATGCTCCTCGTGTGATTTGCTTTTCACCACGAGGTCGTCAATATAGCATTCGACGATTTCATGTGTGAGGTCATCGAAAATCTTTGTCATAGCCCTCAGATAGGTAGTGCCAGCGTTCTTCAGACTGAAAGGCATCACTTTATAGCAGAATATGCCCAGAGGTGTCCGGAAAGCGGTATGCTTCTGGTCTTCGGGATGCATCTTTATTTGATTGTACCCTGATGAGCCGTCCATGAAGGAGAAGACTTTGTGAGTGGACGTGTTGTCTATTATCAGCTCGGTAACCGGTACTGGAAATCATCCTTCGGACAGGCTTTGTTGAGGTCCCGAAAGTCCACGTAGATGCGCACCGTCCTATTTTTCTTCATCACTGGGACAATGTTGGCGATCCAGTCGGGGTATTGAACTTCTTAGATGAAGCCAGAGTTGATTAGTTTCTTGACTTCGGCGTTGATACTCATTTCCAGTTCAAGCCGCATTCTTCTTGGTGCCTGTTTAACTGGCCTGACGTCCGGAGATATCGCCAGTTTATGCACAGCTATTTCCAGATCTAGCCCTGGCATCTCGGAATAGTTCCATTCAAAGCAGTCCTTATACTGCAAGAGAACGTTTTTTAGCGTAGCCACCTGCTCTTTAGACAGCAGCTCACTGACGAACATTGGCCGTGAGTCGTTTTCCGTCACCAAGTCGATTTTCCTTAGGTTGTCTGCCGTAGTATGTATTCCATCTTCCAACTCTTTTGGCGCTGGTGGAAATTCTGAGATCAATTCCTTTTCATCCTTGTTTTCGAAGCACTAGGAGAGGTTATCCATATTCTCGGGCAGTTCTTCTTCTGACAGCATTATTACATGACAAGTACGGGATCGTTTCCAAGACCGATTTTGATCTGGTTCTACTCTCGCCATATACGTTGCTTTTAGTATATGCTTTTACGGTGGGGTTTGTTGGATATAGTGCCCTCAGAGTCATTTATTGGATCACAGGCACGTGATTTCAATGATTGAGGGAGGACCTATGTGTTGGAGATAGTGCCCTCAGAGTCAATTATTGGATCACAGGCACGTGATTGCAATGATTGAGGGGAGGACCTGTCCCAGTAGGACAGTCTTACTCGAGATGATAGTATGCTATCTGGTTTATCTTTATCATCGTGTACTGCTTTAGGTGACCTTTCGAGTCGCTATTACACGTTGATAAAGCCCCTAGGATTCTTGCTTGACTTCCAGCAGTATGAGGGCGATCATATAAGTGGGAGCTGGGGTCTACAAGCACATCCTTAAATGGTCCCTAGTCGAGGGAGTTTCGAGACAGGGAATCGATTCTCCAGAGTAGACTAGTGTATACAGTCGAGACCCCGACGAGGGGCGGTGGCCGGTCTCACAAGCCACTGGTGTCAGTTGGTTCACCTAAGATGTATACAGGTGCTCATTGGGTTATGAGTACACCGGATAGGACTCGCCGGGAACCTGCTAGTTGGGATAATACCAGACGTCAGATAGCAGTTCCCTGGTGACATGTGTACATGTTAGTTCATCGACCTGGGATCGTCATTTGTCTCGTGTGAGTTCCCACTGTGCTTTGATTACTACCCTACCACGGCTCAAAGGAGTCGTGCAAACAGGTTTTAGTTTGGTACAGTCCCGAGCCACATGGAGGCAGTGAGCGGATCTGCAGGGGTTCGTCTCTCCCGGTATTGGGGGTGAGGTCGCGCTGTGTCGAGGAGAGCCAGAACATGAAAAGTCCTTGGCCAAGGCAGGAGATTTGCTGGTAGGTATTCCAGTAGTATCTCAGGGTGTTCTGGGCTACACTCCGACATGACTTGTACCGCTTTTGGGGGTCTGACTTTTACCAACCCTCTAGGCCCGCCATGCGATGCTCATAGACGAACGGACCGGACTGTACGGATATTGTCACTGACAGGCTCAGTAGGGTGTCAGGATGAGTTCGCTCATCGATGTCCCTTTTGGTCAATACCTGGTGGCCCGTCACGTATTGGCTTATACCTCTGACGTGCTAGTGGTTAAATCCACAGCTAAGGTATTGACAAGTCTTTAGAGTCCACCACACTCAGTTACTCAGGTTTCGGGCGAAACGCAGTAGAGGCCGTATGGAGATATGGCAGGGTTCGATCGGATACGTGCGGTATTGCCCGGATCGTGATCGGACAGATTTTACTAGCCGGCTTTGGCTTAAGCCGGATCTTAGTATTTGATAGTGTAGTTTTGTCTCTTTGCATTTGTGTTCAGTGGGAATACAAATATGGGCATGTATTTGCAGTTGCGGGGTTTTCCTGTAATTTATTACGGGATCGGTTTTCTGGGGTTGCCAGTTTGCATTGCGTTCCGGCCGGTTTTCTTTTATTCCTTCTCGGCCGGACTTTTCGTTGGAGGGGGTTAATTGCAAGTTTGCAATTAACTTAGTTATGAGAGGCTTTCTTGCTTATGTAGCTTTATGATGAGACTTGCATCATGATGATATTCTATTATGGTCATTTCATTTGCTTATCTTGTGAGTGGACTTTGATGAGAATGGGTGTGACCATTTTATTTTTGTTTTCATTCCTTTTTCATATATACATCTTTGTGTTGCCTTTTCTCTCTCCAATCTTCACTTTTGAGGAGAGAGGGCCGGCCACTATGGGGAGGGGAGAGATGAGAGGAAATTTCATGGTGTATGGAAATTATATCATCTCATTTTTGCTTGCTCCAAAAATCCAATAACCCTTCTCCAAAGTTCTTTCTTGATCCCTCCCACCATGGCAACCTCATAACCCCAAAAGAGACAAGCTTCTACACTATTTCTACAGCATCCCTTGGACGCGTCGGCTAGCCAACTTCGCGCCCGAGTTGCCTCGGTCAAGAGGTGGGAGCCCGTAAAAGATTTTGGCAATGTGGTGCCCGTTTCGACGAGGAGGTGACGGACGAAGTATCCACAGGAGATCGGAGTGGAGACGAAGACCGAAGGACACGGATCGCTTGGTATACTTCTCTACTCTTTTCTTTTTGCTAGTTAGCTAGGTTAATGGCCCGATCCGGGTGAAAAGTGCGCGGTGGTGCCGGTTGCAAGTTTCTGCAAAGTTTTTGTTTCCGCGTTTCCGTCGTCGGATCGACAGCCGGGGTGCCCCCGCGGGCTTACATTGGTATCAGAGCCACGCCATTAACTTAGCCTAGCATGGTCTAGTGTGTTTAAAACCCGATCTAACAAAATCCCCAAAATCCGTATTTCCATGCATGTGTTCTCTGTTGAAATTTTTTCAGCTCCTAAAATTTTTCAGGTCATTGCAGAAAGACATGCAAGAAATTCTAAGAATTCTGGGAAAATACGGCTCAATGATTCCTTACTACGACCGCGGAAACGCGGCCAAACCCCTGGTTTGGCCGCGGTTCCGCGGTGGGTAAGAGGAATCGTTGCACCATATTTTCACAGTAAGCTTTTGAATAGGAAATAGGGGTTTTGGGATATTATTTTTGGGCCCAGATTTTCTGTAAGTGCTACAGTACTGCTTGTTAGTTATATGTATGCCCTAGAGGCCATTACTGTACATTGGATGTATATTGTAGTGGATGCTGGGACATATATAGGGAGGACTTTCTTGCTCGACATGATAGTATGCTATCTGGTTACTCTTTACCTTAACGTGTATACTGTTTGTCTCTCTGTTACATGTTGGTAAAGCCCTTAGGATCTGTACTTGACTACCTGAACTATGATGCGGATCATACTAGTGGGGACATGGTAGTCTATAAGTACATCCTTCAAAGTCCCTAGTCGTGGGTGTATCGACGGGGCATCGATATACCAGAGTAGACTAGCGTATACCTTCTCGACCCATATAGATGGGCGATGGATGATCCCATATCCATCGGTGTTTGACATCAGAGATGATATACGGGTGCTCAGTAGAGACTGGGTACACTGGACGGACTCGCCGAGAACTCCCAGATAGTATTATACCTTACGTCAGATGGCAGTTCTCTGGTGACACTGGTACAGAGTAGTCTGTTGACCCGAGATCGTCATAGAGTCTTGTGTGGTTCCCACTGTGCTTTGATTTCCATCTTACCACGTCCAAGAGGGTGTGCAAAACGGTGGTTTTTGGGTACAGTCCCGAGTCATATGGAGGCAATGAGCGATAGGAGGGGATTCGTCTCTCCCGGTATAGGGGGTTGATGTTGCGCTGTGTTCGATTGGCTATAACAGGAAATCCCTGGCCAGGGTTGCTGAGATTTACTGGTAAGTGTTACCAGTAGTTTCTCGAATTGTTATAGACCTCATATCGACACGACTTATCGAGCTATTGGGGTCTGACGTTTACCACCCCTAGGCGAGATATGCGACATATCAGACGATCAGACCGGACTGTACGGTAGTGTTACTGGTCGGATTCACTGGAGTGTGAGCGGGCTTGCTCGTTGATCTTCAGATCGCTCAATACCCGGGTGGCCGTTACGTTTAGCAGACCGCTTGCGGCTTGTGGGTGTTTGATATGATCATCACCTGCTGCCGGCGTATTGACGAGTCTTTAGAGTCCTACACAGAGGTTTCCTGGCTCAAGCGAAACGAAATAGGAGCGCATATGAGATATGTGCGGGACCGAGAATAATGCGTGTATGTGATACCGTATTTCATTCTCGCGATGAATGTATCGATTAGGTTATATGCGATATACCCTAGTTATCGAATCAAGGGTTGATTCGATAAGCCGATACATTGGATATTAGTCGGTTATATGCGATATGACCGGATCGTTAAATCAAGTGTTGATTTAATGATTTAATGCATAATTATATATTTGATATATTACTTTGCATTAACTAGTATCGGTTCACTTAAGATGGATTTTCTCACTCGGATGTGCGCATTGTATATGCGATATACTTTTGTGCACTTGTTTGTATCATGTTTGATGATACATGCTAGTTTGGTTAAGTGTAAAGAATTAATCTTTGGTTAAGTGAATGGTTAGGGTTTTATTTATTTATTCATTCTTTTATCTATTTCTTTTTGGATGAAAAGAATAAGAAAAGAAAACAAATGGTTGCTTTCTTAGAAGCTTCTTCAAGCTTCATGCAACTTTTGACCATGTGACCATTTTTGTTTTTAGCTTAACCCTAACCATTGCATTGAACCATGATTAGTTCTCTACACTTAACTATGGTCTAGTTATGATAAGAATTGATATTCTTTTCTTTTTTAATTTGAACTTATCATATCTTTTCTTCTTCTTTTTCCTTCAACAAAAGAAGAAAAAGCTAGACTACATCAATGGTGGATTGATGATATGAGTGAGAAATCCAAAACTAAAGTCTACCCACTTCCTATTTCTTCATCCTCTATCTCTTGCCAAGTAGTAGAGTGTGTTTCCTTCACAAGTTTCTTGACTTGGTGAAGTGAGAGCTTGATCTTGCGATGCTTCGACGTAGATCATCTTCGGCATGGACATCGACGACCTAGCTCGCTTTTTCTCCGACGAAGCCGACTCTAGAGCCCGAATTCCTTTTGGACAGCGGAGACGACTTCGTTGCGGAGCTATGGAGGTGGAGCACCGGATCTACAAAGGTTGTATTTCCGATATCCCATTAGTTAAGTTGTTAACTAGATTGTTTTTCGCCTAGATTTCTAGCCAACGATCCGTAGTCGGGTCTCTCGGCACCGTTAAAATTTTAATTTGGCATGTTCGATGCCTTGTGAGAACTCATTAGGGTGCCTAGGAACCCTACAGTGGTATCAGAGCCTAGCTAGAGCCTTAGGCGAAGTCCAGACGGAATCTGAAGTCCGATCGAACCGAAACCCGACCCAAAAATAGCTCTCTGGACATTTTCTGTTTTTCTGGATTTTTGTGAATTAAAAATTGCTAAAAAATTCAGTAAGAAAAAATAAGAATTACGATGCAAAAATTATTGGATGAACAGTAACTTAGGCGGCGGAACCGCGGCATAAGCCCTGCTTATGCGGCGGTTCCGCGGCTCAATCATGACGTCATCCCTTACTGTTTGCACAGTAATACCTGATAAATTCTTCTGGATTTTCTGGGAATTTTTAAAATTTATTCAAGAGTTGAATTTTCTGGGTTGTTTTGGGGATTCGAATGTTCGATCGGATTATCGAATTTTGTCTGTGTGGCTTTCCGGATAAATTTTAGAATATGTTAAAAAGTTCGACCGGATATAAATACCCAATTTTTCCCCTGTCGGGAAATTTCCAAGTGTTGGATTTTTCCGTAGTTTAACGACGTTCTAAGTAATGCAAGTAACGCAATGGACCCTCTAGAAGACAACAAACCTTAACTCGATTATGTGACCGTCTTGAACTGCCCTTTGAACCTTCGGGTTTGGGGCAGTACGGCGTGCCACATGTGAGGCGTTGGCTTGACCCTTCTACGGCTGGACCGTTGGTACTGAGGCACGAACGAAATGTTGTTAGACTTATTTCATGTGTTGAGCTGTATCAGGAAAACTTGGGTGTTCGATTGTTCGATCGGAAAGTTTGACATTTTCTATTTATCCGGAATGGGATACAATAATTGGAATTCACAATAAGTTATGTGATAACTGAATGAATGTTATAAACGTAGCAATTTAGTCTCACTTGATCGGTTGCCACGGAATTTTGATGTGATCAAAAGTCCGTCGCAATCACGTAGCGTACGCGGATACTCGCCGGGTAAACTTAATAGACAGCCTCACTCCATAGCCCTGACCAAGTGACTGTAGGAGAACCCCGTCGCCGAAAGCATCCGTCCGGGTGCTCGCGGTAGCGGTGTTCCGCCTTGGTGCACTTCGTCGACGGTATCAGGGGAGCGGCCGCCTACTAAAGTTTGCGACGAGCATTCGATCAGTTTTTCGGGAATCTTGTTGAATTGCCCGACTTGATATTGAAAAGTGTTTTCGATAATGAGACTAAAATGCGGGGTTTATAATTGTTAGGCATGCGATGTCTAAGTAATTCATTTGGTCAGGCGTGCGATGTCTGAGGTGGTTGCGGATTCCAACTGTTGTAGTTTTACACTTTCTTTTCTGTGACCGTAAGTGTAATATGTGATATCGCCGGTTTCGTTGCTATATGTCAACGACAATTGGGATACGCATATTTACTTACGTTGATGACATGTGATGTTATGTGTTGCTGAATATGTTATATTGGATCGTCGTGTTTGAATAGCCGGGGGTTTTTATGTGAGATGAGTGTTTTTCATTTTCATTCATGTAAAAACTTGTATGTAATATTCTTTTATTGGGGCGCTTCCAGGTTGCGGAAGTTGTCACTGTTTGTATATTATTTACTTTTCTGCACTAGGATAGACCCAAGGAGGAGGGCACAAGTAACCGGGTTCTGGAGTCCAGTGGGAGACCAACTCGAGGAGTCGAGTCCGGGTCTCCTAACTCCAGAATTGGTAGGGTTGCTTGCCGCTCTCGTAGGGGTCTAGGGGTGTGGGTTTGGCTATTCATCGCGACCGTGGAATCCGTGTTTTATACTGGCTCGTATTGAAAACACGGACGTCCTAGTATATCCAATATTTCATATGTTTCTTCTGCTGCGATATCTGTGATGTGATCATGTGATGTTCTGTGATAGATACAGTATATAGTATATATGATATATTATATAGATGTTACTTATGTTTTACACCCGCGCTAGCCCTGCCCCGCTCTGTCGTTAGTTACCTAACCTAACGGTGCACGAGGGGACATCGAGGCGAATGCGGATGGCATAAGTGTACGTCATATCTATCTGTGATGTTTAGGTACTTAAAAGATGGGACTTCATTAATGTGATTAATGAAATAAAAGAAACCTAAGATGTTGTAGAATCGAATTTCAAAATAAAACAGGTAGCTACAGTTCTTGCTTTGCACAGCGGTATATGTGATATATCCTGCACCTTATTTGATGAGGAAAGGACCGAGATCCCTTCACCGGGAGTAACTCCTTTAGCAATAACTGGCAGATGCTACACACTCGGTTTGTCTTTTGATAGCTTTTAAGAGTTCTGCTTTGCACAGTGATATATATGATATATCCCGCACCTCATTCGACGAGGAAAGGACCGACGATCCCTTCACCGGGAGTGACTCCTTTAGCAAAACTAGAAAAGCCTCAAAAACACTCCATTTCAAAATTCATTTGATTCTACAACGATATCAAGTTCATTACGCAATAGGTTTTCAGAAAAACCTGTCGTAGCCCTCCGTCATTTCAGATAAGTAGTATATAGTATTCGTGCTGCATTTGTTGGCTTTCGTCAAGGTGCAGTGTGCGGTAGCTATATGCTGCTTATCTGCTAGCATATGATGCGATTGGATTAGGGTAGTCGTGCGGCTTTGTTGGCTTTCGTCAAGGGTCGTGCGGGTGGGTTTAATTCGATCAAGAAATGTACGGGTTGAACTTGACTAGCGGGCTATGGTTTGTTGGCTTTCGTCAAGGTCATAGCACGTTAGGGGCAAAATATTATCGGGAATTTCAAGTGTTGAAATTTGCAATGAGATTGCATACCTTCTATGAGATAGTTGGATCCCGATACCCGCTGCGAGTAAGAGTTACTCCTGGGAGAGTTTTACATATTACAATTAGCCGATCAAGTAGGTGTCTAGAAAGGTGTTAACGAGGTTACGCCTCTGGGAAAACGAGGTTTACATTAATTAGGTTCGTGCGAAAGCACGGGGGACCTCCCTCAAAGTACCGACACTGGCCTAGCTGAAAGATTGGCGAACTTGTAGTATGTAATTAATCCCGGCTAGTCTTTCCTTTTAGGGTTTGAAGGAAGATTTGATAAAAAGCAGTGGGAGCCATCCTGATTAGATAAAATAATAACCAATCTATTCTTGCACGAGCGCACGCTGAGTGTTTTCTTCTCTCTCTCTCCTGGTAGAGACCATATCACGCCTTAATCAAGATAATAAAACGGAATATTGACCGAACCCGCTTATTATACTGAGCTGGGGAACGTTGGTCCCGCTCCAACTTATAATTGTTATAAGACAGAGCAGGAAATTGAGGAATACCAGATTTCCCATGCCACCCAAACGAAGAGAGTGCATGCTGATGCATCATCTTCGGGTGTGTTCATTACAGAGAACTGTTTCTCAGTATCCTTTACGTCCTGGGTATGTGATACCAGATCAGGATCCCAGATATGTAATCTGTTACATGGGGCTACAGATAGGTAGAGAACTGAGAACGGGTGATAAGTTTCATGAGGCAGAAAACGGGGCAAGAGTTGCAGCCAAGTCTGTCGGTCACTGTCACCCTGTATTACAATACATTGATTCTGAACGAATGTTATTAGATACCGAACCTGATATACAAAATCATATCAGTCTCTTTATTAGTAAAGAAATGATAAAAATTTTTATAGTTGGATAATGTTTTGAACATTTCCTATATCAAAAGTTGATCGGTTCAGGCACGTTATCTAAAAGCATTGACGTTCTAAATCAAACTACAGTTCTTAGTATACGGAACACACACAAGAAGAAAAGTTCAGAAATGAACGAATTCTTCTTGAGGTATTGTAGACTAGGTCAGATCAATGTGACCCGACTAGCTAGAGTTACATAAAGATGCATATTTAAATCAGTTTGAATTTACATCTTGTGAAACTCGCTAGTTATGTCACAAAGATATAATGACACCAGCTCTGTTTATTGAAAACAGAGAAAGAGTTAATAAACTCTTGGGATGATACATGTTGATGTATGTAGGTCCCCAGTCTACAAATGCCAGGACTGGTTCTTTACACTTCATTATATTCTCTGATAATCTCTCAAGATTCAGTCATATGTTCCTGTTGAAACATGAGTCCGAACCTTTTGAGATATTCACAGAATATAAGTTAGAAGTAGAGAACCAAAATACGGGTATAAGTATTATGTCCTATGATGAGATCAAGGAGGAGAATACTTGAGCACGGAAATACTGGACTATTCTAAAGGAGAATGAGATTCTCTCTCAGCATTACTCCTCCGTATACACCATTGCACGATGGTATATCGGGGTGGAGCAATTACACCCTATGTGATAAGGTGTGCTCTATGATGAGTAATACTGAGCTACCTATTTCCTTTTAGGTGTTATGCACTTGAGAAGCTGCATACCTATTGAATAGGGTTCTAATCAAATCAGTTGCCTACCGCTCCATATGAGATATGGAAAGGGAAGAGCCCATGTCTTAAGCCAGTTAAGATTTGGGGTTGTCCGGCCTATGTCTAAAAACAAAATCTGGACAAGCTCGAGGCAAGGTCTGTAATGTAGAACTGGAAAAGTTCCAGCTATACAAACTACAGCAGATGATTTGATAGAGCCAAAGGAATAGATTCCAATGAACCTCAGCCTCTCCGCCGATCTAGTAGGGTTGCTCACCCACCTGAGAGATACTTCTGTTTCTCTATGACAGTGGGAGCGAGGATTACATCATGAGATGATGACCCAACTAGTTTCGAGCTGGCCATCAAGAGTAAGACTCTGTAAGAATGGCTGGATGCTTAGTGATCTGAGATGGAATCCTTGTACACCAACAAAGTATGGACTTTAGTTGCTATATCTGAAGGATTAAATCCCCATCAGGAGCAAGTATATCTTGAGAAGATTACTTGGTGTAGATGGAAAAGTTGAGACTTTCAAAGCTAGACTTGTTAAAGGTTTTCTTCATTGACCAGGCGTGGATAATGATGAAACCTTTTCCAGTGGCTATGCTTAAGTCCATCCAGATCCTACTTACCACGGCTGCATACCATGACTACGATCTCTGGTGGTTGGGTGTCTTGACTGCTTTTCTAAATGATGATTTAGAAGAGTGCGTCTATAAGTACACAGCCAGAGGGCCTCGTAAACAGTGGGAGCAGCGGAAACGTGTGCAAGATGTTTTATCTGATAAAGCAGGCATCGCGGAGTTGGAACATCTGTTTTGATGAAGTAGTCAAAGAGTTTGACATCATCAAAATGGTAGATGAACCTTGTATAAACAAAAAGGTAGTAGGGAGTATGGTGACGATCCTCGTAGAGTACGTGGATGACATACTCTTGATAGGGAAGGAGTTCCCTATGCTACGCTCGATCAATCTCCGCTTATCACAATGATTTTCCATATAGGATCAAAGTGATACCTACTAAATCCTAAGCTTTAAATCTATGAGATAGATCTAAATGGATGTTAGGATTCTCACTAGTTGTAGTGAGATGGTATCAATCGATCCTGGGGAGAATCACTGGAAGGGTTCCAGGGTGATAAAGACGACTGAATGTCAGTCACAGGCATTGTCTTTACCCTCAGTAAAGGGACGGTATGTTGGAAGAGTTCCAAGCTAGATACCGTGGCATATTAGACGATAAAGGCAGGATACATCGCTACTTAAGATGCTACCAAAGAGCCTGTTTAGGTGTATATTGGTTCATGAGATGAACTATGTTCCTCCCATTGTGTGACAATGGAGTTGTGGCTTATGCCAAGGAACGCCGGTCCCATCAGTGATCCAGACATATTCTAAGGCAGTATCACTTGATCATGGAGATGGTTGATCTCCAGGGAGATCGAGGTTAGGAGAGTAGACTCAGAGAAAAACACAGCGGATCCACTCACGAAAGGCCTTTTCCCAGAGAGAGACTTTTATGGGATGGTTGAGTATGAGATACTGCAACCACTGCTACAGATGGCCCTAGTGCAAGTGGGAGATTGTTAGTTATATGTATGCCCTAGAGGCCATTACTGTACATTGGATGTATATTGTAGTGGATGCTGGGACATATATAGGGAGGACTTTCTTGCTCGACATGATAGTATGCTATCTGGTTACTCTTTACCTTAACGTGTATACTGTTTGTCTCTCTGTTACATGTTGGTAAAGCCCTTAGGATCTGTACTTGACTACCTGGACTATGATGCGGATCATACTAGTGGGGACATGGTAGTCTATAAGTACATCCTTCAAAGTCCCTAGTCGTGGGTGTATCGAGACGGGGCATCGATAAACCAGAGTAGACTAGCGTATACCTTCTCGACCCATATAGATGGGCGATGGATGATCCCATATCCATCGGTGTTTGACATCAGAGATGATATACGGGTGCTCAGTAGAGACTGGGTACACTGGACGGACTCGCCGAGAACTCCCAGATAGTATTATACCTCACGTCAGATGACAGTTCTCTAGTGACACTGGTGCAGAGTAGTCTGTTGACCCGAGATCGTCATAGAGTCTTGTGTGGTTCCCACTGTGCTTTGATTTCCATCTTACCACGTCCAAGAGGGCGTGCAAAACGGTGGTTTTTGGGTACAGTCCCGAGTCACATGGAGGCAATGAGCGATAGGTGGGGATTCGTCTCTCCCGGTATAGGGGGTTGATGTTGCGCTGTGTTCGATTGGCTATAACAGGAAATCCCTGGCCAGGGTTGCTGAGATTTACTGGTAAGTGTTACCAGTAGTTTCTCGAATTGTTATAGACCTCATATCGACACGACTTATCGAGCTATTGGGGTCTGACGTTTACCACCCCTAGGCGAGATATGCGACATATCAGACGATCAGACCGGACTGTACGGTAGTGTTACTGGTCGGATTCACTGGAGTGTGAGCGGGCTTGCTCGTCGATCTTCAGATCGCTCAATACCAGGGTGGCCGTTACGTTTAGCAGACCGCTTGCGGCTTGTGGGTGTTTGATATGATCATCACCTGCTGCCGGCGTATTGACGAGTCTTTAGAGTCCTACACAGAGGTTTCCTGGCTCAAGCGAAACGAAATAGGAGCGCATATGAGATATGTGCGGGACCGAGAATAATGCGTGTATGTGATACCGTATTTCATTCTCGCGATGAATGTATCGATTAGGTTATATGCGATATACCCTAGTTATCGAATCAAGGGTTGATTCGATAAGCCGATACATTGGATATTAGTCGGTTATATGCGATATGACCGGATCGTTAAATCAAGTGTTGATTTAATGATTTAATGCATAATTATATATTTGATATATTACTTTGCATTAACTAGTATCGGTTCACTTAAGATGGATTTTCTCACTCGGATGTGCGCATTGTATATGCGATATACTTTTGTGCACTTGTTTGTATCATGTTTGATGATACATGCTAGTTTGGTTAAGTGTAAAGAATTAATCTTTGGTTAAGTGAATGGTTAGGGTTTTATTTATTTATTCATTCTTTTATCTATTTCTTTTTGGATGAAAAGAATAAGAAAAGAAAACAAATGGTTGCTTTCTTAGAAGCTTCTTCAAGCTTCATGCAACTTTTGACCATGTGACCATTTTTGTTTTTAGCTTAACCCTAACCATTGCATTGAACCATGATTAGTTCTCTACACTTAACTATGGTCTAGTTATGATAAGAATTGATATTCTTTTCTTTTTTAATTTGAACTTATCATATCTTTTCTTCTTCTTCTTCCTTCAACAAAAGAAGAAAAACCTAGACTACATCAATGGTGGATTGATGATATGAGTGAGAAATCCAAAACTAAAGTCTACCCACTTCCTATTTCTTCATCCTCTATCTCTTGCCAAGTAGTAGAGTGTGTTTCCTTCACAAGTTTCTTGACTTGGTGAAGTGAGAGCTTGATCTTGCGATGCTTCGACGTAGATCATCTTCGGCATGGACATCGACGACCTAGCTCGCTTTTTCTCCGACGAAGCCGACTCTAGAGCCCGAATTCCTTTTGGACAGCGGAGACGACTTCGTTGCGGAGCTATGGAGGTGGAGCACCGGATCTACAAAGGTTGTATTTCCGATATCCCATTAGTTAAGTTGTTAACTAGATTGTTTTTCGCCTAGATTTCTAGCCAACGATCCGTAGTCGGGTCTCTCGGCACCGTTAAAATTTTAATTTGGCATGTTCAATGCCCTGTGAGAACTCATTAGGGTGCCTAGGAACCCTACACTGCTTGGGGCCCACTTGATAAAATTTGTTCGATCGGATATTTTAAACATGCCAGTTCACAGTTTTTTACATTATATCTGCGACCGTGAATGTCACTTGATCGGTAAATCCCGTCTAACTGCTATAGCCCGGTTAGACGGATTTGCGAACGTGACATTCACGTTGATGTTCTGTGATTGTACTGTGTTGTTGCGGATCGGTCGTGGGGGATAGCCTGGTTGCAGTATTAGTACAGTTTTGTTTTATATGTACATTTGATATTGCGGGGCGAGCGTCCGACATGTGGACTGCCGTCACTGCCTGTTTGTATTATTCTTTTGGGGCACGACCTGGTTGCGGTCGATGTACCCGTTGTATGTATATTTTACTTTCTGTACTAGGATTACCCCGCGGAGGGGTGCACGGGTAGCCGGGTTCTAGAGGGCAACAAGTCCGCATCTCATGGCGTTGAGACGGAGGGGCTTCACTCTAGAATTGGCGGGCTATTCGCCGCACTCGTAGGGGGTATAGGGTTGACCCAGGAGGGGTGCCCAAGTTACCGGATTCCGTGAAGTGCTGGGTGGTCCATTCACGGTGCTGAAGGGGGCTGCCTCGCTTCAGGTTTTGGTGGGTAACTTGCCGCGCCCGTAGGGGTCTAGGATTTCATTGCACAGGCTGTCCACACGACCAGGGGAACGTCGGGTTTCAGTAGCGGCTCTGTGAAACCCGGGGATCCCAGATATCTGTATTGATCTGTGTTGCTATACATTCCTGTGTTGTTGCATTTTATCACGCCTTGAGCGAAAATTATATATTATATATATACTAGTAGATGTAGTATATGTTTTTCATCCGCGCTAGTCCAGTCCCCGCTCTGTCGTTAGTTAGCTAACCTAACGGGTGATGACGGGACCCAGTGGCGAATGCGGATGGCATATACGTACGTCAGTATATTTTCGTTCTTTGTGGTGTGATCAATTGATGGGACTGCGTTGATTCGGATCAATGCAAGATAAACAAACCTATTCTGATGTTGTTGGAACACTTTTTCAAAAAGCTGTTATTGCAAGGGCGTTCTCTTTTGTTTTGCACAGTGGTATTCAGTTGGAATATCCTGCTCCTCAGTCGACGAGGCAAGGGCCGAGATCCCTTCACCGGGAGTGACCCCTTGGACAAAAGTTTGCGTCAGGGCAGTAACTTCACTATAGCCGATTACTTTTGCTTTGCATCGTGGTATTCAATTGGAATATCCTGCACCTCATTCTACGGGGAAAGAGCCGAGATCCCTTCACCGGGAGTGACCTCTTTAGCAAAGGTTTTCGTCACTATATTTTTCTAAAAAGCTATCAGTTCCTTCAACGATATCAAGTTCATCACGTTAAAGGTTTTCGCCAGAAACCATTCGTAGCCCTCCGTCGTTTCAGACGGGTAGCACGTAGTATTCATGCTATGTTTGTTGGCCTTCGTCAAGGCATAGTGTATGGTAGCTGCTTATTACTTTTCTGCTGCATAGATAGATGCGTTGGTTTGGGACAGTCGTATAGCCTTGTTGGCCTTCGTCAAGGGCTTGTACGGGTGGGTTTAAATCAACCTGGACAATGACGGGTAGAACTTGACATGTGACTTATGATTTGTTGGCCTTAGTCAAGGTCATAAGAGCATGGGGTAAAAATCCACATCGGGAGTTTCAAAAGAACTGAAACTTGCCAGATATGCGCATACCTTCTGGAGTGTGATGGCGTGAGCGGATTCCGTCACGTTATCACGCGATGAGAGTTGGATCCCGATTCCCACTGATGAGTTGGTTTACTCCTCGGGTATTTCCGGCTAATTCTTCTTTTAGGTTTGGAGAAGAATTTGACGTTACAGTGGGAGGTTTCCAGATTAGATAAAGTGATAACCATTCTGATCTAGGTTAGAGTGCACGCTGAGCGTTTCTTTTCTCTCTCTCTTTGGCAGCGACCATTGACCCGACCCTAGACTATGACTCAGTGACCAAGTTGACCAAACCTTCTTAACACTGGCTTTTGGATTGTCAGAGTTGCAGACCTCTTTGCCACTCCTACTTTTACCCTTTTCTCCGGGACACCCCGTATCACTACGAACGTCCACTTCCATTGGACAAAACCATCGTATGGTTATATACGAACTCGAAGGACTTCGAGGATGGTTTCAGGTTCTGGAGAAAATGAATAGGACTATTCAGTTGTCTTTTCCTTTTACCTTCTCTCAGGTTGCGAGTACTCCTTGGTTTAGGAGTAGTACACCTATTACGCAAATTGGATAGTCTTCTTCCAGACCCTAGGCTGGTGCCGACCGGTAGGGAATGAAGAAAGCCAATTAGCCTAAACGGTGTACAGAAGGTATTAAGTTCAGACAAAGCAAGGGATTAGTATGAGGGCAAAGTAAATTGCGACTGCTATTCACGACCAAACCAAGTATTTTTCCGCCAATCCTAAATCACCTATTTCTAAGGTTCATTCGGTTGTCTTTTATCCTCACCTTCTCTCGCATTGCGAGTGCTCCTAGGATTAGGACAGTACACCCATTATGCTTATTGGATAGTCTTCTTCCAAACCATAGGCTGGTGCCGAACGGTAGGGAAGGAAGAAAACCATTTGGCCTAAAGGGGAGTACAGAAGGTAATGACTAAAGACATATAAAGGGATTTAGAGAGATGGCAAAGAATTATACGGTTATAGTTGTGAATCTGGATAATGGAAGAGGCATTACTAGGAATACCAGGATACCCCAACGAAACATTTCAATGTTTCAGTTTCACTGTGTACTGTTAATAGAAAACTGATTTCCCAATTAGACACTTACTCCAGGGTATGTATTTACCAGGTATTATTCTCACATCTGTATGGTTTTACAGATGATGAGTGGGAGTAAGTTATTGGGAATTAGGTGACTGTCCTCATAATATCGGGATTCGTTGTAATTGGTGATATTTGAGGAAGCCACCTAAGTTGTTTGCCGGTCGGCAAATATTTGGTTTTGAATATCCGTTGTTGTGCACCAATTTCAAATTGATATATCTGTACGTCTAATTTTATAGAGTGAGACATACCTTTTTGAAATTATTTCTATGACATTTACCTATACCAGTGGATGGTTAGGTAAGGAGCATTGAACAGCGGTGTAATTCTTCTTAACCAAAAGTACAGTTTTCAACCTACGACACACAGTGAATGAGTTGTTAGACTCAGCGGACTTATACAGAGTATTGTATGTTGTCCAGTGTCCATTAGGACAGAGGGGTTGGTCCTCATACTATATTCTATTTTACTTTTAACTTCTCTAGTTCTTAGACATGTGTTTCGTAGAAACACAGGGTCTAAGTTTTGAGGAGTTATAGGTATATGAATAAAGTAAAGAACCAGGTATTGCAAGTATCGGGATTCTTCAAGGTGATCGAAGATGTAGATACTTGTATAAGGTATTCAGTTGATAGTAATGGTTGAGAGAACTTGCTTCTTTTTCAGGTTACTCATAATTGGAAGCGTTCCTAAGTTGAGTAATGCTGATCGGCCTCTCTTCCATTTACTTGACATGCACTGGAGACAGCTGCATGATTTGAATCTGGTTCAATTAAATCAGTGCCTCTGTTTCTTGGATATAGAACAGTTCATATCTTGACATTGTTAAGATACGGGGAGTTGTCCAGCTTATGCTTAAAACCAGACTCTGGACAACTCAAGGCACGTTTCAGTAGTGGCTGTTTGTGGGTTGACCCGGGCTATGACGAGGGTTGACTTTCTACCATCTGGAAGATCAATAGTGATATTGTTCTTGACTCGCCACAGTTTTATCAAAAATGGATTTTTTCAGAAAACAGTAGTGGGAGTATGGTAGAACTGGAAGTGATTCCAGAACCACAAACGATTACTGAAGATTTCATAAGAACCTAAAGATTCAATCTGGTTTGACATTCTATTGGCCACTCCGCAGATAAGGTGGGTAACCTCAGGCACCCGAGAGGTACTTCGGTATGCTCAAGGACGGTGGCTTCTTGTTTACCCAGACTTGCCATTGCTGTTGTTCCAGGCTGCGAGACCCAGCGGGAGGATGAGTATAGCGTCGTTCTAAACTGGCTTTAGAAGTGCACGTCTATATGACTCTGCCAGAGGGTTGTCGTAGTCAGTGGGAGCAGCGGAAGCATTGGTGGACATCAGGCTTATGTCTATTTATAGACTAGAGCAGATATAGCGGAGATAGATCATCTATTTCTGATGTGACAGTCATAGGTTTGACTTCATCAGAATAGGGGATGGATCTGTTAAGAAGGTAGTAGGGTGTGATGTCCTGGTATTTGATGACATACACAGAGTAGGAAGTGATATTCCTATACTACGATCGGTTATATTTTGGTCGTCACACAGTGGTTTCTCTACATTGGACTTGGATATTATATCGAACATTCTGGTTACTAGATCTATGGTTTTAGATCTAGATTTGGGTGGTTTCCCAATCTGGGTACTTTGAACGCATTCTATGAGTATTTAGAATGGACGACTCCTGGTACGGTAGTATACCTGCAGGTGATGGAGTCACCCTCTCTAAAGGTGTCTTACAGACTAAAGGGGAGAGGGATACGCATGATTGACAGATCACTTGCTTAGGCAATTGAGTCAATCATGAGATGTCAAGTACCACACCAGATGTTGTTCTTGCAGTAGATGCAATAAGTTGATATTGATCCAGTCCTGGAGAAACAGTCGGAAGCAGTTTTAGAACATAAGTGGATGTTCTAGGAATATGATAACGGTAGTCTTCTTCGGGAGACAGTTATCATTCCAGGCTTCCAAGGTGACCTGGATGACAGAGTGGCTGTCAGAGTTATAGTTTTCCCTCTGACGAGGGGCAGTATTTTGGACAGGTGGTCCAGGTGGATACTGAGGGAAGGCATGGCGCAGGATACTGATTAAGTTCAGTTGACGATACAGTCTAAGAAGTTTGGATTTGGAGTTCACTTATGAGCTAGGTCCCATCAAACATCCAGACACATTCTAAGACAGATATTGCTCATTTCGGGAGATGGTTTTCTCTGCGAACATGAGATATAGAGAGACATAGAAAGAAACACTAGAGCGGATCCACTCACTGAGGCTATTCCTCGAATGCAAGAGTTTCGCATACAGGCTTTGTGAGATGACTAGTAGAGGAGTTGGGTGTTCGGTATCACACGGGCTGTGAGTATGCGACATCGCAATAATTAGCCTCGAGTGCAAGTGGGAGATTGTTGGAGATAGTGCCCTCAGAGTCAATTATTGGATCACAGGCACGTGATTGCAATGATTGAGGGGAGGACCTGTCCCAGTAGGACAGTCTTACTCGAGATGATAGTATGCTATCTGGTTTATCTTTATCATCGTGTACTGCTTTAGGTGACCTTTCGAGTCGCTATTACACGTTGATAAAGCCCCTAGGATTCTTGCTTGACTTCCAGCAGTATGAGGGCGATCATATAAGTGGGAGCTGGGGTCTACAAGCACATCCTTAAATGGTCCCTAGTCGAGGGAGTTTCGAGACAGGGCATCGATTCTCCAGAGTAAACTAGTGTATACAGTCGAGACCCCGACGAGGGGCGGTGGCCGGTCTCACAAGCCACTGGTGTCAGTTGGTTCACCTAAGATGTATACAGGTGCTCATTGGGTTATGAGTACACCGGACAGGACTCGCCGGGAACCTGCTAGTTGGGATAATACCAGACATCAGATAGCAGTTCCCTGGTGACATGTGTACATGTTAGTTCATCGACCTGGGATCGTCATTTGTCTCGTGTGAGTTCCCACTGTGCTTTGATAACTACCCTACCACGGCTCAAAGGAGTCGTGCAAACAGGTTTTAGTTGGGTACAGTCCCGAGCCACATGGAGGCAGTGAGCGGATCTGCAGGGGTTCGTCTCTCCCGGTATTGGGGGTGAGGTCACGCTGTGTCGAGGAGAGCCAGAACATGAAAAGTCCTTGGCCAAGGCAGGAGATTTGCTGGTAGGTATTCCAGTAGTATCTCAGGGTGTTCTGGGCTACACTCCGACACGACTTGTACCGCTTTTGGGGGTCTGACTTTTACCAACCCTCTAGGCCCGCCATGCGATACTCATAGACGAACGGACCGGACTGTACGGATATTGTCACTGACAGGCTCAGTAGGGTGTCAGGATGAGTTTGCTCATCGACGTCCCTTTTGGTCAATACCTGGTGGCCCGTCACGTATTGGCTTATACCTCTGACGTGCTAGTGGTTAAATCCACAGCCAAGGTATTGACAAGTTTTTAGAGTCCACCACACTCAGTTACTCAGGTTTCGGACGAAACGCAGTAGAGGCCGTATGGAGATATGGCAGGGTTCGATCGGATACGTGCGGTATTGCCCGGATCGTGATCGGACAGATTTTACTAGCCGGCTTTGGCTTAAGCCGGATCTTAGTATTTGATAGTGTAGTTTTGTCTCTTTGCATTTGTGTTCAGTGGGAATACAAATACGGGCATGTATTTGCAGTTGCGGGGTTTTCCTGTAATTTATTACGGGATCGGTTTTCTGGGGTTGCCAGTTTGCATTCCGTTCCGGCCGGTTTTCTTTTATTCCTTCTCGGCCGGACTTTTCGTTGGAGGGGGTTAATTGCAAGTTTGCAATTAACTTAGTTATGAGAGGCTTTCTTGCTTATGTGGCTTTATGATGAGACTTGCATCATGATGATATTCTATTATGGTCATTTCATTTGCTTATCTTGTGAGTGGACTTTGATGAGAATGGGTGTGACCATTTTATTTTTGTTTTCATTCCTTTTTCATATATACATCTTTGTGTTTCCTTTTCTCTCTCCAATCTTCACTTTTGAGGAGAGAGGGCTGGCCACTATGGGGAGGGGAGAGATGAGAGGAAATTTCATGGTGTATGGAAATTATATCATCTCATTTTTGCTTGCTCCAAAAATCCAATAACCCTTCTCCGAAGTTCTTTCTTGATCCCTCCCACCATGGCAACCTCATAACCCCAAAAGAGACAAGCTTCTACACTATTTCTATAGCATCCCTTGGACGCGTCGGCTAGCCAACTTCGCGCCCGAGTTGCCTCGGTCAAGAGGTGGGAGCCCGTAAAAGATTTTGGCAATGTGGTGCCCGTTTCGACGAGGAGGTGACGGACGAAGTATCCACGGGAGATCGGAGTGGAGACGAAGACCGAAGGACACGGATCGCTTGGTATACTTCTCTACTCTTTTCTTTTTGCTAGTTAGCTAGGTTAATGGCCCGATCTGGGTGAAAAGTGCGCGGTGGTGCCGGTTGCAAGTTTCTGAAAAGTTTTTGTTTCCGCGTTTCCGGCGTCGGATCGACGGTCGGGGCGCCCCCGCAGGCTTACACTATGCCGGTAGGACAGTCTTACTCAAGATGATAGTATGCTATCTGGTTTGCCTTTATCACCGTGTACTGTTTCAGGTGACCTTACACGTCACTATTGCACGTTGATAGAGCCCTTAAGATTCTTGATTGACGGCCAGCAGTATGATGGCGATCATATACGTGGGAGCTGGGGTCTATAAGCACATCCTTAAAAGGTCCCTAGCCGAGGGAGTTTCGAGACAGGGCATCGATACTCCAGAGTAGACTAGTGTATATAGTTGATTGTTAGTTGTATGTATGCCCTAGAGGCCAGTATTGTACAGATGATGTATATTATATTGGATGCTTGGACATATATAGAGATGACTTTCTTGCTCAATATGATAGTATGCTATCTGGTAACTCTTTATCTTAACATGTACACTAGTCTCTTTATACTGTCTTATAGTTACATGTTGGTAAAGCCCTTAGGATGTGTACTTGACTACCTGGACTATGATGCAGATCATACTAGTGGGGACATGGTAGTCCATAAGTACATCCTTCAAGGTCCCTAGTCGTGGGTGTATCGGGACGGGGCATCGATATACCAGTGTAGACTAGCGTATATGCTTCTCGACCCATGTGATGGGCGATGGATGATCCCATATCCATTGGTGTTTGACATCAGAGATGGTATACGGGTGCTCAGTGGAGACTGGGTACACTGGACGGACTCGCCGAGAACTTCCAGATGGTATTATACCTCACGTCAGATGGCAGTTCTCAGGTGACACTTGTACAGGTTAGTCTGTAGACCCGAGATCGTCATAGAGTCTTGTGTGATTCCCACTGTGCTTTGATCTCCACCTTACCACGTCCATGAGGGCGTGCAAAACGGTGGTCTTTGGGCACAGTCCCGAGTCACATGGAGGCAATGAGCGATAGGAGGGGTTTCGTCTTTCCCGGTATTGGGAGTTGATGTTGCGCAGTGCTCGATTGGTCGTAACAGGGATGTCCCTGGCCAGGGCTGATCAGAGATTTGCTGGTAAGTGTTACCAGTAGTTTCTCGACCCGTTATGAGCCTCACATCGGCACGACTTATCGGTTATTGGGGTCTGACGTATACCACCCCTAGACTAGATATGCGACATATCAGACGAACAGACCGGACTGTACGGTAAGTGTTACTGGTCGGATTCGCAGGAATATGAGCGGGCTAGCTCGTCGATCTTCTGATCGCTCAATACCCAGGTGGCCGTTACGTTTAGCAGACCGCTTGCGGCTTGTGGGTGCTTGATATGATCATCATCTGCTACCGGCGTATTGACGAGTCTTTAGAGTCCTACACAGAGGTTTCCTGGCTCAAGCGAAACGAAATAGGAACGCATATGAGATATGTGCAGGACCGAGAATAATGCGTGTATGTGATACCGCATTTCATTCTCGCGATATATGTTTCGATTGGTTATATTCGATATGACCTAGTTATCGAATCATTGATTCGATAAATCGATACATTGGATTCTAGTCGGTTATGTGCGACATGACCGGATCATTGAATCAAATGTTGATTTAATGATTTAATGCATAATTATATATTTGATATATTGCATTGCATTAACTAGTATTGGTTCACTTTAAACGGATTTTTCTCACTTGATGCACATTGTATATGTGATATGCTTTAGTGCACTACTTTGTATCATGTTTGATGATACTTGATAATGTGGTTAAGTGTAAAGGGTTAAACCATGGTTAAGTGATGATTAGGGTTTGGGTTTTTCATTTATTTATTTGTTTATTTATTTGGAAAGGATTAAGTTGAGAATGGTGGCTTAGTTTGGAGCTATGTTGAAGCTTCTTGAAGCTTTGACAAAGTCCACCATCCTTATCTCATCCTTAACCCTAACCACTCTAACTAACCTTGGTTTAATCTCTACACTTGACCATGGTCAAGATATTATAAGTATTCATATTAGTTTTATTTTTAAAAAAGAGAAGACTTATCATTCTTGCTTCATCTTCATCTTCTTCTTCTTCTTCAAGCTTGCTACTTTAATGGCAACTTGAGATCTAGTGAGATAAATCCAATTCTAAAGTGAACCCACCTCCTATTTCTTCACCCTCTACCTCTTGCCAAGTTGTTTTGGGTGTTTTCTTCACAAGTTTCACAACTTTGTGAAGTCGGAGCTTGAGCTTGTGCAACCTCGACGTAGATCGTCTTTGACATGAAGCCGACGACCTATTCCGCACGTTTCTCCGATGAAGCCGTCACGAGAGTCCAAGGTTCAAGATGGACAGCGAGAGGACGCCCTCGTGGAGCTAAGGAAGTGGGTATCCGGATCTACAAAGGTTGTAGCATCTTAACTTTAGTTAAATTGTTAACTAGATTTATATTTCGCCTAGAATTCTAGCGACGATCCGTAGTCTAGGGTTTCTCGGCACCATTTTTTTTTAAATTGGCATGTTCGATGCCTTGTGAGACCTCACTAGGGTGCCTAGGAACCTTTCAGTTGAGACCCCGACGAGGGGCGGTGGCCGGTCTCACAAGCCACTGGTGTCGGTTGGTTCACCTAAGATGTATACAGGTGCTCATTGGGTTATGAGTACACCGGACAGGACTCGCTGGGAACATGCTAGTTGGTCTTATACCTAACGTCAGATAGCAGTTCCCTGGTGACATGTGTACAGGTTAGTTCATCGACCTGGGATCTTCATTTGTCTCGTGTGAGTTCCCATTGTACTTTGATTACTACCCTACCACGGCTCAAAGGAGTCGTGCAAATAGGTTTTAGTTGGGTACATTCCCGAGCCACATGGAGGCAGTGAGCGGATCGGCAGGGGTTCGTCTCTCCCGGTATTGGGGGTGAGATCGCGCTGTGTCTAGGAGAGCCATTACACAAAGCCCTCGGCCGAGGCAGGAGATTTACTGGTAGGTATTCCAGTAGTATCTTAGGGTGTTCTGGGCTACACTCCGACATGACTTGTACCGTTTTTGGGGGTTTGACTTTTACCAACCCCCTAGGCCCGCCATGCGATACTCATAGAAGAACGGACAGGACTGTACGGATATTGTCACTGACAGGCTCAGTAGGGTGTCAGGATGAGTTCGCTCATCGACCTCCCTTTTGGTCAATACCTGGTAGCCCGTTACGCACGGCTAATACCTCTGACGTGCTAGTGATTAATCCACAGTCAAAGTATTGACGAATCTTTAGAGTCCCCTACAAACAGTTTCTTAAGTTTCGGGCGAAACGTTGTAGAGGCCGTATGATATATGGCAGGGTTCGATCTTATAAGTGCGGTATTGCACGGATCATGATCGGACGGATCATACTAGTGGGCTTTGGTTTAAGCCGGATCCTAGTATTAGATTTGTTGGATTACTTTAGTCTCATCGCATTCGCATTCAGTCGGAATGTGGGTGTAGGTATGTATATACAGGTGAGGGGTATCCTTGTGATCCGTCACGAGTTTACTTTAGTTGTTGCCGGATCTTTTTGTTGTGGCAAACATTTGGATTAATGTTTTCTTAAGGAAATAATGAGCTAGAAATCATCATGACAATGCATTAATGTGACATAGACTTATATCATGACTCATGGTCTCTTTTTTAGCAAAAATGTCACATTAGTGGATTGATGGGTGTTGATATGATGAGAGGAGAGAGAGAGGGGCTGCCATAGGAATATGGTTAGCTCTCATATTATTTTTCAACACACACTCTCTCATTCTATCATAACATCACAACAAAAGAAAAGAAAAGAAAAAGAAAAGCTCTTGTTCTTCTTCTTCTTCCTCTAGCTCATTGCTTCCATCAATGGCAACACTTTAACCTCCATCCAAATCCATGGATGAAAGAGACAAAGTGATCACAACATACTCTACTTCAACCTTGGGCACGTCGGCTAGCACACTTCGTGCCCGAGTTGCTTCGGACGAAGCGGGAGCCCGTAAAAGGACTTCTCGATGTGGTGCCCTTTCCGATGAGGAGATGAAGACTGGAGATGCCGTGTGGAGCTTGGGATGGTGGCCGAAGACCGAAGGACACGGATCGCTTGGTATAGCATTCTATCCCTTCTCTAGTTAGCTAGCATTAGGTTAATGGTTCGATCCGGATTTTAAGCGTACGATAGCGCCGGTTTAAAGTCAAGAAAAATTTTCGTTTCCGCATTTTGGACTCGGAAAGACGGCCGGGGTGCTACCGTAGTCTTACATGGTATCAGATCCACGCCATTAACCTAGTCTAGCTTACTCTAACGTGTTTACAAGTTCGATCGAACGGATTTTCCAAAAATCGCGTTTTCATGTTACAGTTTCTGTCGAATTTTTGCAGTGGTCAAAAAATTATTTGGTGTATTGCAGAAATACGTGCAGGGTTTTCTAAGAGTTCTATTAAAATTTGGTGCCCTAATTTTACTGTTCAGCCGCGGAACCGCGGCCAAACCCATGCTTTGGCCGCGGTTCCGCCGCAATATTGACTCCTCTTTGCACCAAATTTCTACAGTGTCTCTATGATATGGAAATAGGGTTTTTGGTATATTCTGTTTGGGCGCAGATTTATTTTGAGTGCTACAGTTGTGCTTGGGGCCCACTTCGGGAAATTTAGTCGATCGAAAATTTTAAACATGTTAGTTCACAGTATTTACATTATATCTGCGACCGTGAATGTCATTTGATCGGTAAATCCTGTCTAACTGATATAGCCCTTTTAGACAGATTTGCGAACGTGACATTCACGTTGATATTCTGTGTTGTGCTGTGATGTTGCGGATTTGTCGTGGGGATAGCCTGGATGCAATGGTAGTATAGTTTAGTTATATTTGTACATTTGATATTACGGGACGAGCGTCCGAAATGTGGACTGCCGTTACTGCCTGTTTGTATATTATTCTTTTAGGGCACGACCGGGCTGAGGTCGATGTACCCGTTGTATATATTTTACTTTCTGTACTAGGATTACCCCGCGGAGGGGTGCACGGATAGCCGGGTTCTAGAGGGCAACGGGCCCGCATCTCATGGCGTTGAGACGGAGGGGGCTTCACTCTAGAATTGGCAGGCTACTCGCCGCACTCGTAGGGGGTACAAGTTGACCCAAGGAGGGGTGCTCAAGTTACCGGATTCCGTGAAGTGCTGGGTGGTCCATTCACGTTGTTGAAGAGGGCTGCATCGCTTCAGGTTTTGGCGGGTAACTTGCCGCGCCCGTAGGGGTCTAGGATTTCATTGCACAGGCTATCCACACGACCAGGGGAACGCCAGGTTTCGGTAGCGGCTCTATGAAACCCGGGGATCCCAGATATCTGTATTGTTCTGTGATACTTATTACATTTCTGTGATGTTGCATTTTATCATGCCTTCAGCGAATATTATATATTGATATATATACTAGTAGATGTTGTATATGTTATGCATCCGCGCTAGTCCAGTCCCTGCTCTGTCGTTAGTTAAGTAACCTAACGGGTGATGACGGGACCCAGTGGCGAATGCGGATGGCATATACGTACATCGTATTTTCGTTCTTTATTGGTGTGATCAATTGATGGGACTGCATTGATTCGTATCAATGCAAGCTAAACAAACCTATTCTGATGTGTTGGAACAATTTTCAAAAAGCTGTTATTGCAAGGACGTTCTCTTTTGTTTTGCACAGTGGTATTCGGTTATGAATATCCAGCACCTCAGTCGACGAGGCAAGGGCCGAGATCCCTTCACCGGGAGTGACCCCTTGGACAGAAGTTTGGGTCAGGGTAATAACTTCAGTATAGTCGATTACTTTTGCTTTGCATCGTGGTATTCAGTTGGAATATCCTGCACATCATTCTATGGGGAAGAGCCGAGATCCCTTCACCGGGAGTGACCTCTTTAGCAAAGGTTTTCGTCACTATATTTTTATATAAAAAAAAACTATGCAGTTCCTTCAACGATATCAAGTTCATTACGTTAAAAGTTTTTCGCCAAAAACTAGACGTAGCCCTCCGTCATTTCTTACAAGTATTACTTAGTATTCGTGCTGCGTTTGTTGACTGTGTCAAGGCGTAGTGTACGGTAGCTAAGTAGTGTTCGTTTGCGGCATATTAATGGGATTGGTTAAGACAGTCGTGCGGCCTTGTTGACTGTGTCAAGGGCTCGTACGGGTGGGTTTAATACAATCCAGGATAATGACGGGTTGAACTTGACTAGGACTCTTTGATTTGTTGACTGTATCAAGGTCACTTGGGTCCTAGGGGTAAAAATCACATCGGGAGTTTCTAAAGAAACTGAAACTTGCTAGGCATGCGCATACCTTCTGGAGTGTGGTGACGTGAGTGGATTCCGTCACGTTATCATGCGATGATAGCTGGATCCCGATTCCTACTGATGAGTTGGTTTACTCCTCGGGTGATCCCAACTAATTCTTCTTTCAGGTTTGGAGAAGAATTTGAGGTTACAGTGGGAGGTTTCCAGATTAGATAAATTGGTAACCATTCTGATCTAGGTTAGAGTGCACGCCGAGTGTTTCTTTAAACTCTCTCTTTGGCAGCGACCATGTCCCAAGCCTTGACTATGACTTAGTGACCAAAATTAACCGAACCTTCTTAAACACTGGCTTTTCGATTGTCAGAGTTGCATATCTCATTGCCACTCCTACTTTTACCCTTTTCTCTAGAACACCCCGTATTACTACGAACGTCCACTTCCATTGGATAAAACCATCGTATGGTTATATACGAACTCGAAG
The DNA here is from genome assembly GCA_030015575.1 of Agapanthus africanus. Classification (NCBI taxonomy): domain Eukaryota; kingdom Viridiplantae; phylum Streptophyta; class Magnoliopsida; order Asparagales; family Amaryllidaceae; genus Agapanthus; species Agapanthus africanus. The sequence continues at coordinate 502,818,005 of CM057340.1, read as the reverse complement.
GAACTTGTTCCAGATTCGAGGATGGTTTCCGGTTCTGGAGAAAATGAATAGGACTGTTCAGTTGTCTTTTCTTTTTACCTTCTCTCAGGTTGCGAGTGTTCCTTAGATTAGGACGGTACACCTATTACGCAAATTGGATAGTCTACTTCCAAACCATAGGCAGGTGCCGAACGGTTGGGAATGAAGAAAACCAATTAGCCTAACGATGGTGTACAGAAGGTATTAAGTAAAGACAAATAAAGGGATTAGTAAGAGGGCAAAGTAAACTGCGACTGCTATTTATGACCAAACCATGTATTTCATTACCACTCCCACTTCACCTTTGTATTTCTCCAGGACACTCCGTATCACAACGAAGATCCACAGTTATTTGGATACTCCATCGTATGGTTATATACGAACTCGAAGGGACTTGTTCCAGTTCGGGGATGGATTCTGGTTCAGGAGAAATAGGAATAAGGTTTATTCGGTTGTCTTTTATCTTCACCTTCTCTCGCATTGCGAGTGCTCCTAGGATTAGGACAGTACACTTATTACGCTTATTGGATAGTCTTCTTCCAAACCATAGGCTGGTGCCGAACGGTAGGGAAGGAAGAAAATAATTTAGCCTAAGAGGTGTGCAGAAGGTAATGACTAAAGACAAATAAAGGGATTTGAAGAGATGGCAAAGAAATATACGGTTACAGTTGTGAATCTGGATAATGGGAGAGGCATTACTAGGAATACACGGATACCCCTACGAAAGATTTCAATGTTTCAGTTTCACTATTTACTGTTAAAAGAAAACTGATTTCTCAATTAGCCCTTGCTCCAGGGTATGTATTTACCGGGTATGATTCTCACATCTGTATGGTTTTACAGATGATGAGTGGGAGTAAGTTATTGGGAATTAGGTGATTGTCCTCATTATATCGGGATTCATTGTAATTGATGATATTTGAGGAAATCTCCTGGGTTGTTTGCCGGATGGCAAATGTTTGGTTTTGAATATCCGTTGTTATGCACCAATTTCAAATTGATATATCTGTACATCTATTTTTATAGAGTGAGATATATCTTTTTGAAATTATGTCCATGACATTTACCTATATCAGTGGATGGTTAGGTAAGGAGCATTAAATAGCGGTGTAATTCTTCTTAACCATAAGTACAGTTTTCAACCTACGACACACAGGGAGTGAGTTATTAGACTCAAGGGACTCATACAGAGTATTGTATGTTGTCCAGTGTCCATTAGTACAGAGGGGTTGGTCCTTGTACTATATTCTGTTTACTTATGACTTCTCTAGTTTTTAGACAAGTGTTTCGTAGAAACACAAGATCTGAGTTTTGAGAAACTATAGGTATATGAATAAAGTAGAGAACCAGGTATTGCAAGTATCAGGATTCTTCAAGGTGATCGAAGATGTGGATACTTGTGTATGGTATTCAGATGATAGTAATGATTATGAGAAATTATTTCTCTTTCAGGTTACTCATATCTGGATATATTCCTAAGTTGAGTAATGCTGATCGGCCTCTCTCCATTTAATTGACATGCACTGGAGACAGCTGCATGATTTGAATCTCGTTCCAATTAAATTAGTGCCTCTGTTTCTATATTGGATATAGAACAGTTCATATCTTAACGATGCTAAGGTACGGGGAGTTGTCCGGCTTATACTTAAAACCAGACTCTGGATAACTCAAGGCACGTTTCTGTAATGGCTGTTTGTAGGTTGACCCGGGCTATGACGAGGGTTAATTTTTCTACCATCTGGAAGATCAATAGTTATATTGTTCTTAACTCGCCACAGTTTTAATAAAAATGAATTTTTTCAGAAAACAGTAGTGGGAGTATGGTAGAACTGGAAGTGATTCCAGAACCGCAAACGATTACTGAAAATTTGATAAGAACCTATAGATTCAATCTGGTTTGACATTCCATTGGCCACTCCGCAGATATAGTGGGTAACCTCAAGCACCCGAGAGGTACTTCGGTAGCCACAAGGACGGTGACAGGGAGGTTCTTGTTTACCTAGATTTGCCATTGCTGTTGTTCCAGACTGTGAGACCCGGCAGGAGGATGAGTATAGCGTCGTTCTGAACTGGCTTTAGAAGTACACGTGTATATGACTCTGCCAGAGGGTTGTCGTAGTCAGTGGGAGCAGCGGAAGTATAGTGGACAAGTGGCTTATGTCTATTTATAGGCTAAAGTAGATATAACAGAGATAGATCATCTATTTCTGATGTGACAGTCATAGGTTTGACTTCATCAGAATAAAGGATGGATCTGTTTAGAAGGTAGTAGGGTGTAATGTCCTGGTATTAGGATGACATACACAGAGTAGGAAGTGAAATTCCTATACTACGATCGGTTATACATTGGTTGTTACACAGTGGTTTCTCCATATAGGATATGGATTTTATATCAGACATTATGGTTACTGGATCTATTATTTTAGATCTAGATTTGGGTAGTTTCCCAATTAGGGTACTTAGACAGCATTCTAAAGGTGCTTTACAATGTACGACTCCTGGCATGGTAGTGTACCTGCAGGAGATGGAGTCACCCTCTCTAAAGGTGTCTTACAGACTAAAGGGGAGAGGGATGTGCATGATCAGCAGATCACTTGCTTAGGCAATTGAGTTGATCATGAGATGTCAAGTACCACACCAGATGTTGTTTTTGCAGGAGATGCAATAAGTTGATATTAATCCAATCCTGGAGAAACGATCGGAAGCAGTTTTAGAACATAAGTGGATGTTCTAGGGATTTGATAACGACAGCCTTCTTCGGGAGACCGTTATCATTCCAGGCTTCCAAGGTGACCAGGATGACAGAGTGACTGTCAGAGTTATAGTTTTCCCTCTGACGAGGGGCAGTAGTTTGGACAGGTGGTCCAGGGGATACTGAGGGAGGCATGGCGCAGGATACTGATTAAGTTCAGTTGATGATACAGTCTAAGAAGTTTGGATTTGGAGTTCATTTATGAACTAGGTCCCATCAGATATCCAGACATATTCTAAGACATGTATTGCTCATTTCGGGAGATGGCTTTCTCCGCGAACTTGAAATAAAGAGAGACATAGAAAGAAACATCAAAGCGGATCAACTCATTGAGGCTATTCCTCGGACGCATTAGTTTCACAAACGGGTTTTGTGAGACTGATTAGTAGAGGAGTTGGGTGTTCGGTATCACACGGGCTGTGTGTATACGACATCGCAATAATTAGCCTTGAGTGCAAGTGGGCGATTGTTGGATATAGTGCCCTCAGAGTCAATTAATTGATCACAGGCACGTGATTGCAATGATTGAGGGAGGACCTATGCCGGTAGGACAATCTTACTCAAGATTATAGTATGCTATCTGGTTTGCCTTTATCATCGTGTACTGTTTCAGGTGACCTTACAGGTCACTATTGCACGTTGATAGAGCCCTTAGGATTCTTGCTTGACGGCCAGCAGTATGATGGTGATCATATACGTGGGAGCTGGGGTCTATAAGCACATCCTTAAAAGGTCCCTAGTCGAGGGAGTTTCGAGACAGGGCATCGATACTCCAGAGTAGACTAGTGTATACAGTCGAGACCCCGACGAGGGGCGGTGGCTGGTCTTATAAGCCACCGATGTCAGTTGGTTCACCTAAGATGTATACAGGTGCTCATTGGGTTATGAGTACACCGGACAGGACTCGCTGGGAACATGCTAGTTGGTCTTATACCTGACGTCAGATAGCAGTTCCCTGGTGACATGTGTACAGGTTAGTTCATCGACCTGAGATCGTCATTTGTCTCGTATGAGTTCCCACTGTACTTTGATTACTACCCTACCACGGCTCAAAGGAGTCGTGCAAACAGGTTTTAGTTGGGTACAGTCCCGAGCCACATGGAGGCAGTGAGCAGATCGGCATGGGTTCGTCTCTCCCGGTATTGGGGGTGAGATCGTGCTGTGTCTAGGAGAGCCATTACACAAAGCCCTCGGCCGAGGCAGGAGATTTACTGGTAGGTATTCCAGTAGTATCTCAAGGTGTTCTGGGCTACACTCCGACACGACTTGTACCGCTTTTGGGGGTCTGACTTTTACCAACCCCTTAGGCCCGCCATGCGATACTCATAGACGAACGGACCGGACTGTACGGATATTGTCAATGACAGGCTCAGTAGGGTGTCAGGATGAGTTCTCTCATCGACCTCCCTTTTGGTCAATACCTGGTAGCCCGTTACGTACGGCTAATACCTCTGACGTGCTAGTGGTTAAATCCACAGCCAAGATATTGACGAATCTTTAGAGTCCCCCACAAACATTTTCTCAAGTTTCGGGCGAAACGTTGTAGAGGCCGTATGATATATGGCAGGGTTCGATCTTATACGTACGGTATTGCACGGATCATGATCGGACCGATCATACTAGTGGGCTTTGGTTTAAGCCGGATCCTAATATTAGATTTGTTGGATTACTTTAGTCTCATCGCATTCGCATTTAGTCGGAATGCGGGTGCAGGTATGTATATACAGGTGAGGGGTATCCTTGTGATCTGTCACGAGTTTACTTTAGTTATTGCCGGATCTTTTTGTTGTGGCAAACATTTGGATTAATGTTTGCTTAAGGAAATAATGAGCAAGAAATCATCATGACAATGCATTAATGTGACATAGACTTATATCATGACTCATGGTCTCTTTTTTAGCAAAAATGTCATATTAGTGGATTGATGGGTGTTGATATGATGAGAGGAGAGAGAGAGGGGCTGCCATGGGCATATGGTTAGCTCTCATATTATTTTTCAACACACACTCTCTCATTCTATCATAACATCACAACAAAAGAAAAGAAAAGAAAAAAAAAGCTATTGTTCTTCTTTTTCTTCCTCTAGCTCATTGCTTCCATCAATGGCAACACTTTAACCTCCATCCAAATCCATGGATGAAAGAGACAAAGTGATCACAACATACTCTACTTCAACCTTGGGCACGTCGGCTAGCACACTTCGTGCCCGAGTTGCTTCGGACGAAGCGGGAGCCCGTAAGAGGACTTCTCGATGTGGTGCCCTTTCCGATGAGGAGATGAAGACCGGAGACGCCACGTGGAGCTTGGGATGGTGGCCGAAGACCGAAAGACACGGATCGCTCGGTATAGCATTCTATCCCTTCTCTAGTTAGCTAGCATTAGGTTAATGGTTCGATCCGGATCTTAAGCGTACGATAGCGCCGGTTTAAAGTCAAGAAAAATTTTCATTTTTGCATTTTGGCCTCGGAAAGACGGCCGGAGCGCTACCGTAGTCTTACAGGGTTACCCTCCAACTGTTGGATAGAGCGAACCTGCCGAATTGATATTGGTCTTCGACCCAGTTTTTGAAGGTGAAGTAGTCTTCAAGGGGATGTCCTATCGCTTGATGATAGGAGCAATAATCCGGGCGATGCACCTCGTCTGCTTGTTCGGGGTGCTTGGACTCTGGGAGCGTCATCATCTGATGTTTCATGATGAGGTCGAATATCTTCCTTGTCTTATCTTGAGGGAAAGAATATGCTCGACCCATCTTTTTCGTTAGAGACGGATTCCGGTTGACCTTTTCTTGATCACGTGGACTTTTGTATCTGTTTTGCCACTGTCGAATGTTTTTTCCGCTCTTTGACTTGTTTTTGCCTTTGTGTCAGGCCTTTTTCTTTTCTTAGGAATGCACGGGGGGCTGACGGTGAAGGGCATCGTCATCCTCCGTGGCCTGCTAAAGGAGGCGTTGCGTCTTGGCTTTCTCGTAAATGGCCATTTCGCGGCTATAGTCTTCCCGAACCCTTTGACCTACTTCTCTTATTAGCTTGTCAATCTGTTCTTCAAACGACGGACTCGGCATTTTTATGGCAGGATCTCGTTCTGGTTTAGCGTCAGTGTCTTTTAAGAGAGCATCCTCTTCTTTATCAATGTCCTTTATGACATTGCAACCATGGAATCGCTCCCGTTTCTCGGACTGGACATATCCAAGCCCAATTGTTTCCATTTTTCCATTGGGCAATTTTCGCTGTGTTCCAGGGAGATTCCAGATCCTGTTGTAGAATTGGGCCTGGCGTGCAGTCTGCTTAAACGGTACGCCTTGGCACCTCAATAACCTTTTCAATCCCTCTGCATAATATCTGGTTAGACGGATTGGTTGGAGCCTGTCAAGTGCATGTTCGGCACCACGCCAGACTTCTCTCTCGACTTTGGTTTCCCCAGATCGGTAGAATAGGATCGCCTTTTCACCTCTTTTCCTGGGAGGGACGTAGAATGTCTGCAGCTCTTGCACTCTATATGTCTCAAGTGCATCAAGCTCTCTGTAGTGTAGCCGTGGAACCATGGCGATTTGCAAACTCTGATCATCTCCAGTGAGGGCCTGCACTGATGGACGGACTGAGAACACTGCATTGACTTCGTCTTCAGAGTCACTGCCAAAAACCAGAACATGGGTAGATGGTCCCGGCTTGTTGCATTGGGGAGGCCCCGAGTAGACTATCTTTTCTTCCTCCTCGGTATCGCTCCCGAAGATCGGAATATTGGTGATAGATTTTTGCTTATTCTCCGGTTTATGGCATCTTTCTGTATCTTCAAAGTCTGGTAGGAAATACTTTGCGTCTTCGTATTTACGGACTTCAATTATGGAGAATGGGTTTAGTTCCCCCGTCACTGTGTACTCGAGACCATCTTTGAAATACTTCATACACTGATGTTGTGCAGAAGGGATGATGTTGTACTCGTGTAACCAAGGCCTGCCGAGCACAGAGCTGTAGCAAGTCTTGGTATCAATGACATGAAATTTGATGTCAGTGACGAGTAGCCCAAAACGTAACGTCAGTATTACTGACCCGAGCATCCATGATGACTGGGAGTCAACCCCGAAGATGGTGATTTTATCTCGAGGGAGATGCTGAACGCTCATGCAGATTTCTTTTAGCACCCTCACATTCAGGAGGTTGACAGAGGACCCGTTGTCAACTAAGATCTTCCCTATCCTGATATCATGGCAATACCCGGTGACATACAGGGGGCGGTTGTGCTCGCACGTTCCGAGGAGGAGGTCTTCATCGCTGAAGGTAGCGTCGGCTGTGTGAACTTCTTCCAGCTCTTCCATCATCTTTTCTTCGGAAAGAAAAGCTTGAAACTGCCCGGCCTCTTGTAATGCCTTGATCAGAGAATCCCATTCCTCTTTAGACAATAGAAGGGCATCCATAACGCTTTGCTGTGAGGGTATCTTCCTCAGATGTGATAGGACATTGTAATCCACTTTGTTTTTCTTGGGCGGGTCCTTTGCTGTCAGCTCTTAGACGACTCGATCATCGAAGGCGATATCCTCTAGGACTTTTTCCTCCCCCTTATCTTTTTTGTTCAATCCTCTATTGCAGGTCCGAGATTCTTTTCAGGCAACGTGCGGTCACGCAGCTGAATATTCTCACAGTTTTTTTTATCTCTTCTTCTTTTCCTGAGGTGGATTCTTTGAAAAGAGGGCCGAGAGCTATTTCTTCATCAGAATCGCTCCCGAAGGTGAGAAGTTGCGATCCCCCAGCATCAACCATGTGATAGTTGCTGGCAGTTCTTTTATGCTCATCTGTCGTGCTTCTCTGCTCCCGACGAGTTTTGTGCTTCATTCGCTTGAACTGCTGTCGGTGGACAACATATCCCTGCCGCCAGTTTTTAAAGGCGTTGCACTCTTTGGTAGGGTGTGCGATCCTCCGATGGTATAAGCAGTAGTCTGGATGTGCATCCGCTTCGTCAAGGTGTATGCTGCCAGGAGTATTTCTTTCGGGAGATAGCAGCTTCATTCCCATTGACAGGGTTTTAGCGAACCGTTTCCTTGCCTTAAGCTTGCTTTTGTCTGCCGCGGGCGTGCTTCGATTTAGTTGGAGCGCTCTGTGACTCATCCCCGCCATGACTTGTTCAGCTTGATGCCGATGCCTGGCTCTTTCGAATATGGCCATTTCACGTTGCTGATCAGCCTTGCTCTTCTGACGGGCTTCGTTTAGCAGCATGTCGATCATCTCGTTAGACGGTTCGAAGGATTTTGGCACCGCTCCTCCTCTCAGCTCCTCTATGTGAGTTTCTTCGTCATTTATGGGCGAATGAGAGATCATGTGACAACTTGCCACAGAATCCTCAAATTCTTCTGACGAGTCGTCTCCGTCGTCATTTTTGTTTTCTCCGCTCTCAAGGATGTTGTTGCGAAATTCTTAGAGCGTGACTGGGGTTCGTGCATTCTGATTATATTCTTCCAGTACGTTAATCTACTTTTGCAGGTCCGTGTGCTTGTCATCAGGCTTCACGGGCTTTTTGGTCTTCTTCTTCCTGTTCGAAGATTTTGACGGCTGGGCCTAGAAGTTTTGCCCATTGTTACCAATTCTTGGCGTCGGGCGCGGTTTTAGCATTCCCTCAATGACCTCGGGTTCAAGCGGGCTTTTCCACCTAATCACCGGGCATGTTTGTGTTGGATATATGTATGCCCTAGAGGCCATTATATGTATAGTGGATGCTTAGACATGTATGTATGTATATATATATATATATATATATATGGATTACTTTCTTGCTCGACATGATAATATGCTATCAGGTTTACTTTATCTGACATGTTGATTTCATCATGCTTATATTCATTTGCACATGTTGATAAAGCCCTCAGGATATTTGCTTGACTACTGTGACTATGATGCGGATCATACTAGTGGGGCACGTGTAGTTTATAAGCATACCCTTGAACTATTCCTAGTCGTAGGTGTATCGAGATAGGGTATCGATATTCCAGAGTAGACTAGCGTATACCATTCTTGTCCCATATGATGGGCGATGCATGATCCCATATCCATCTGGTGTGATGACACAAAAGAATGTATGCGGGTGCTCAGTGGAGACTGGGTACACTGAACGAACTCACAGAGAACTCCTATATGGTATTATATCTATCGTCGGATAGCAGTTCTCAGGTGACACTGGTACAGGTTAGTCTGTAGACCCGAGATCGTCATAGAGTCTTGTGTGTCCTCCCACCGTACTTTGATCTCCACCCTACCACGGCTCTACTGAGTCGTGCAAACATGTGGTCTTTGGGTACAGTTCCAAGGCACATGGAGGCGATGAGAGATAGGAGGGGTTTAGTCTCTCCCGGTATTGGGAGTTGATATTGCGCAATGCTCGATTGGCTATAACAAGAAGTCCCTGGCCAGGGCTGCTGAGATTTACTGATAAGTACTATCAGTAGTTTCTTGATCTGTTATAAGCTATACACCGGCATGACTTATTGAGTTATTGGGGGCGACGATACCATCCCTAGACTTGATATGCGACATATCTGACGAGGAGACCGGATTGTACGGTAAGTGTTGCCAGATGGCTCGATGGGAGTTTTGACAGCTTTGCTGGTTTTCTTCTGATCGCTCAATACCCGGGTGGACGTTACGTTTAGCTGACCGCTTGCGGCTTGTGGGTGTTTATATGATCATTACCTATTACCGGAGTATTGACGAGTCTTAGAGTCCCACACAGAAGTTTCCTAACCCAGGTGAAAAGATGTGGTGTGCATATGAGATATGCGCGGGGACCCGATTGAATACGACTATGTTATACTGTATGTTAATCAGGCGTTTTCCTATTGGTCGGGTCGTGTGTGATATAACCGAATTGTTCAATCAATTGTTGATTTAACATTTTGACTTTTATTTTTGTTCTTTATTCAAACCCTTTTTATTAAAGAGGAAGAATGCATGCATGTATGCATATGTTGATGTGCATGTATGCACATGATGATGTGCATGGATACATACATGCAAAGTATCATGGTTGATGATATATCTTAGAAGGCAATATAAGACTCACATGGAACTTATATTTATATATATTCATTTTGCATTTAAGTTAAAAGAAAAGAAAAGGAAATATTCATCCATGGTTATCTTCTACACTCTTCTTGAAGTTTACCATTGTTCACCTACTTTTTAACCATGGATTAGTTTTCCTTTTGCCTTTTAACTCATATGCAATAATATCTAAATTAAGTAACCATGGTTTGAGATGACAAATAGAAAATATATATACTAACTTTTCTATTTTTCTCTTTCAATTTTTATCATTATCATTTAGAAAAAAGCTTTTGCCTTCATCTTCTTCTTCCTCCTTGCTCTCTTGAGTTGAAAAGAAAGTGAGTTAGTGAAAAAGATTGGGTTTTGATTAGAGAAAACAAACCAGCTCTTCATTCTACTCTAATCTAGCCAATTAGTTTAGAGTGTTTAGCTTCATCGTCTTCTTTGATCAAGTGAAGCTAGGAGCTTGGACAAAGTGGACTTCGGGTGGATCATCGTGGACAAAGGAGCCCACTTGCAAGCTTTTCCAACTCTCAACGATTCAAGGAGTCACTACAAAGAGGACTACAAAGGTTGTATTCCTTTCACTTAGTGATAGAATGGTTATTGTATGAGATACGAGTGTTGTTACCCTAATATTCTAGTTAAAGATCCTTGCTTTGTTTGCTTAGCACCTCTTTATTTTTAAAAGTAGCATGTGTGATGCTTCCATATCTACAGTAGGTGCTAGGGAAACCTAACAATGGTATCAGAGCCAAGCTAGAATTCTGGACACAGTATTAGAACTTATATGAAAACGAAATCGTCTCCGAAAAATATAGTATTACGGAACCCTAATTATGCTATCTGGAAATTTTCTGAAAAGTGCTTTAAAAATTTTTCAAACAGGTACATAGTGTTCTATAGGCAAACGTAAGAACACTGGAGAAATCAGGAGGCTTGTGCTCAGATTTTAGCTGAGCACAACCCCCCAGATTCCGGCCTGGCCGGCCCCTATCCCCAGTGAACCCCCTGTTTCTCCTGTGCTCTCATGTTTGCAATTTAGGGTTTCTATTATTATTTGCTTAGCCCAATTTTCAAGTGATGATTATTTTGACCCGGGCTAATCCGTAGTCCTTCGTAGTCATAAATTCTAGCACTGTATTGGTAACCTTGACAATATTTAGCAGTTCGAACGAACTTCAAAACCCCACCTTTTGACCCCGCTAAAATTTCCAAGTGTTGTAATTTTCCTAAGTTAACTATATATTCAATAGTCGCGCAAGTATCCTATGGACCCTGTAGAAGACCATAATAACCTTAACTCGATTCTATGCACACAGAACCACGATCGAACCTTCGGGTTTGCCGTAGTTCCGTGGTGTCATAGGTGAGGTGTTGGTTAACTCTTTCTACGGCTGGACCATAGACACTGTGGCGCGTTTTTGAGTATTTGTAACTTTGCTCAAGTGTTGAGCTCTTGGGGTAAAATTTGGGTGTATGTTGATTCGATCGAAACGTTAAACATCGTCTTGATTTTTGAGATTTTGATAAATGCAATTGTTGTTTTTCACTTTCTTTTCTGCCACCGTAAGTGTAGTATGTGATGTATCACTGGTTTCGTTGATATACATCAACGACAATCGGGATACGCATACTTTCTTACGTTGATGATATGAGATATTGTGTTACTGAGATATGATTTGCAGGATTGTCGCGATTGAATAGCCGGGGTTTTTTTTATGTGAGATGAGAGTGTATATTTTCATTCATGTAAAAATCAATTATATGTAATATTCTTTTATTTGGGGCACTTTTGGGTTGAGGATGATGTCGCCATTATTGTATATTATTTACTTTTCCGCATTAGGATAGACCCAAGGAGGGGAGCACAAGTGACCGGGTTCTAGGGTTCAGTGGGAGGCCATCTCGAGGAGTCGAGACCGGGTCTCCTAAACTCTAGAATTGGCAGGGTCACTTGCCGCTCTCGTAGGGGTCTAGGGGTGTGGGCTTGTCTATTCATCGTGACCGTGGAATCCGTATTTTCTATTGCTGTCTGAATACAAAATACGGACCTACTAGATATCCTTTTTATTTTCATATGTGCTTCTGCTGTTGATATTCTGTAATGAGATTACTTAGTATCTGAGACGAATGGATTATTATTATATATATGATATATAATAAACGTTGCTTATATTTTACACCCGTGCTAGTCCCGCCCCGCTATGCCGTTAGTTAAGTAACCTAACGTTGCATAACGGGACACCGTGGCGAATGCGGATGGTATAAGTATACGTTCTATTTTCGTTTCTTTTAATGGCTTAGGAACTTAAATGATGGGACTACATTAATAAGATTAATGTAAAGTAAAAGAAACCTAAAAGATGTTGTAGAATCGGATTTGAAACCCACTCGGCCTTTTTATGAAAAATGCAAGTTTCAAAAGATGCGGAGCTTAAGCCACTCCTTTTCTAAACCGTTTTGATTCTACAACGAGATCAAGTTCAAAGCATTAAAGGTTTTCATAAAAACCATCCGCAACCCTCCGTCATTTTAAGAAGCAGAGTACTTAGTATTCGTGCTACGTATTTTGATCATAGTCAAGACGTAATGTACGGTAGTTAAGCGATGTCTTCCTACAAAGCATATGATGCGATCAGTTAGGACATTCATGTGATTATATTAATCATAGTCAAGGGTCATATGGGTGGGTCTAGTTAATCTCGAAATGACGGGTAGAATTTGACTAGTACTTATGATATGTTGACCATAGCTAAGGTCATAAGTAACTAGGGGTAAAAACCATATCGGGAGTTTCAAGAGTTGAAATTTGCAATGAGATTACATACTATCTATATGATAGTTGGATCCCGATCCTACTGTGAGTAGGAGTTACTCCCAGGAAAGTTTTGCACTTTACAATTAGCTAATCCAGTAGGTGTCTAGAAAGGTGTCAACGGGGTTTGACCTCTGGGAAAACGAGGTTTATTTTAATTAGGTCCGTGCGAAAGAACGAGAAACCTCCCTCAAAGTACCGACACTGGCCTGGCTGACCGGTTAGTGAAACTGTAGAATGTAATTAATCCTGGCTAGTTTTCTTTTCAGGTTTTGAAAGAAAATTTGATAAAAGCAGTGGGAGACATCGATTAGATAAGATAATAACCAATCTAATTCTTTGCAAGAGCATTTCGTTGAGTGTATTCTTTCTCTCTCCTAATGGCAGATACCGATGACAGGACATATGCTTCTATTAGAGAAAAACAAACTGACAAGACCGAATTATAAAGAATGGTTGAGGAACTTGAACATTGCACTCACATATGATAAAGTATCATATGTCCTCATTACCAAAGCCCCACCCGTCCCAGGACCTGAATCATCTGTTTCGGATAGGGAGATCCGAAAAACATGGGATATAGACTGCAACACGGCCAAGTGCCTCGCGCTTGCTTCTATAGACAATATCCATCAGAAATAGCATGAGAAGGTGGATGTACAATCCATCTTTCTTCATACAAAGGAGTTGTATGAAAAGCTATCTCGTACTTTGAGATACGAGGCATCTTGAAAGTTGTTTCAGATGCGAATGGTCCCTGGTGTTTCAGTAAGAGACCATGTCCTGAAGATGATTGGTCTTATAGAAGAACTTTAGGAACTGGGATGGACTATGGATAATGAGCAATATACACATGTTGTTCTGCAGTCTCTCTCCCCCGCCTTTGCTCCATTCATAGTGAATTTCAATATGAACGATTTGGAGAAATCATTGCCTGAACTTCTCAATATGTTAAGAAGTGCAGAGAGCACGCTAAAAACAGCGAAGACTCCCGCTCTGCTTGCTGGGCCATCTTCCTCTTCTATCCCAAAAGCCAAGGCCAAGGGAAAGAAGAAGAAGAAACCCATCAAACAGAAAGGTGGAGTTAAAAAGGCGAAGGGGAAAAACACATCTGGGGTCACGGGAAGTGGAAAAGGGGAATGTTTTTACTGCCACAAGTCGGGACATTGGAAACGCAACTGTGCTGTGTATCATGCTGATCTCAAGAAGAAGAAGCATGGTGATACTTCCGCTTCAGGTGTGTTTGTAACTGAGAATTGTTTTTCAATTAACTCTGCATCTTGGGTATTAGATACCGGTTCTAGTTCTCACATCTGCAATTATGTGCAGGGGTTGAGAAACAGTAGATTTTTGAAGATTGGAGACCATACTCTGCGGGTTGGAAATTGTTCCAATGTACATGTTGTATCCGTAGGAGAGTATCATCTGGGGTTGTCTTCGGGTTGTATTATGGTTTTGAACCCTTGTTATTTTGTACCAAGTATGCTATGTAATATAATATCCGTATTTTTGTTGGACAATGAAGATATCATTTTGTGTTGCAAAATAATGTTATGAACATTAACTTGAATCAAAAGTTGATTGGGTATGGTACATTAAATAACGGTATTTACGTCCTGAACCAACATACAGTTTTCAATATACAACATACTAATAAAAGAAAGTTTTCAGATATAAATGAAGCTTTTCTTTGGCATTGTAGACTTGGTCATATTAATGAAACAAGACTAAGAAAGTTATATAAAGATGGATATTTAAATCCTTTTGAATATAAATCTTATGCAACTTGTCAGTCCTGTATCAAAGGTAAAATGACAAAACTCCGTTTACTGGATACGGAGAAAGAGCTGTGGAACTCTTAAGCCTCATATATAGTGATGTATGCAAACCAATGTCTACACATGCTAGAGGCGGTTTTTCATACTTCATTACTTTCACTGATGATTTCTCAAGATTCGGACACGTGTTTTTGATAAAGCACAAATCCGAAGCTTTCGAGAAATTCAAGGAGTACAAAATTGAAGCAGAAAAACAAACAGGCTTGAGCATCAAGAAACTTCGATCGGATCGAGGTGGAGAGTACTTAAGTATAGAGTTTTCAGACTTCTTAAAAGAGAATGGGATTCTCTTTCAGATCACTCCTCCTTACACACCACAACACAACGGTGTGTCAGAACGGAGGAATCGTATCCTATTAGATATGGTATGATCCATGATGTGTGATTCTGAGTTACCGCTTTCCTTTTAGGGACATGCATTGGAGACAGCGATGTATCTGTTAAACAGGGTTCCAAATAAGACCGTGTCTATCACTCTATATGAGATATGGAGTGGGAAGAGACCATCTCTTAAAAGAGTTAGGATTTGGGGTTGTCCGGCTTTTATTAAAAAGCAGAATCCAGAAAAACTTGAGACACGATCGGTCATATGTAAATTTATGGGATATCCAAAACATTCGTATGGATATCTATTCTACCACAAGGAGGAACAAAAGGTGTTCGTTGCTCAGCATGCCACATTTTTGGAAAATGAAATCTTTACAGACAGTACTGATGGCAATACGGTAGAACTAGAAGAGGTTCTAGAGACACAAATTACTCAGGACGAATTGGTTGAAACTGATGTTGCAGTAGAACTTCAAGAACCTCAGCCGCTCCGGAGATCTAGTAGAACTTCTCGCCCACCAGAGAGATACTATGGGTTTCTCATTGATGGTGATAGAGAAGATTGCATCATGGATGATGATGACCCTACTATTTTTCAGCAAGCTATCACGAGTGGTGACTCAATGAAGTGGCTGGAAGCCATGAGATCCGAAATGGAGTCTATGTACACCAACAAAGTATAGACTTTGGACGTTGCACCTGCTGGGATAAAACCCGTTGGGTGCAAATGGATCTTTAAGAGAAAGATTGGTATAGATGGACAGGTAAAGACCTTTAAAGCAAGGCTTGTAGCGAAAGGTTTTCGTCAAAGACCAGGACTGGACTATGATGAAACTTTCTCTCCGGTAGCAATGCTTAAATCCATTCGGATCCTACTTGCTATTGCTGCTCACTATGATTATGAAATATGGCAGATGGACGTTAAAACTGCATTTCTGAATGGTGATTTAGAAGAATGTGTTTTTATGGATCAACCAGAGGGCTTCATTGACAGTGGAAGCAGCGAGAAAGCATGTAGATTGCTTAAATCCATTTATGGATTAAAGCAGGCTTCACGGAGCTGGAACATCTGTTTTGATGATACAATCAAAGAGTTTGATTTTATCAAAAATATAGATGAACCATGCATTTATAAGAAGATTGTAGGGAGTACTGTCACATTTCTCGTATTATATGTGGATGACATTTTCTTGATAGGAAATGACATTCCTATGCTGCAATCGGTCAAACTATTCTTATCACAAAGGTTCTCCATGAAGGACCTGGGTGATGCCTCGTGCATTTTGGGCATAAGGATCTATAGAGATAGATCCAAGAGGTTATTGGGATTGTCCCAATCAAAGTACATTGACACCATCCTAAAAAGGTTTAGTATGGAAGATTCTAAGCGTGGTGCCTTGCCCGCTTGTCATGGAATCACTCTCTCCAAGGACTTCTATCCGAAGACTGATGAAGAGAGAGCTCGCATGAGCATTATACCCTACGCTTCAGCCATAAGATCTATAATGTATGTGATGTTATGTGCAGGCCCTGATGTTGCTTATGCACTAGCTGTAGTAAGCAGGTATCAATCCAACCCAGGGGAAAAACGTTGGATAGCAGTGAAGAACATTCTTAAGTACTTATGAAGGACTAAAGAATTGTTCTTGGTGTATGGTAATAGAGATCTCCAAATGGAGGCCTTTACCGATTCCAGGTTCCAAAGTGATAAGGATGATAGTAAATCTATCTTAGGGTTTGTATTTGCCCTCAATGGAGTGGCGGTTAGTTGGAAAAGTTCCAAACAGGATACCGTTGCAGTCTCCAGGATGGAAGCTGAGTATATTGCTGCAAATGCTGCTGCCAAGGAAGCCGTCTGGATGAAGAAGTTCATCGCGGAGCTAGGAGTAGTTCCAACCGTTATTGATCTAATACCATTGTATTATGATAATAATAGGGCTATAGCGTTAGCCAAAGAACCAAGGTCCCATCAGAATTCCAGACACATCCTGAGGCGATATCATTTGATCCGGGAGATAGTAGATTACCACGAGATCGAGATTCGGAGAGTAGATAAAAGAATAACACCGCGGATCTACTCACCAAGGCCCTTCTACAGCCGCAGCATGAGCGACTTTTTGAGATGTTGGGTATGAGATACGCCAATAACTGGCCTTAGTGCAAGTGGGAGATTGTTGGATATATGTATGCCCTAGAGGCCATTATATGTATAGTGGATGATTGGACATATATATATATACATATATATGTATACATATATATATACATATATACATATATATATACATATATACATATATATATATATGGATTACTTTCTTGCTCGACATGATAGTATGCTATCTGGTTTACTTTATCTGACATGTTGATTTGATCATGCTTATATTCATTTGCACATGTTGATAAAGCCCTCAGGATATTTGCTTGACTACTGTGACTATGATGCAGATCATACTAGTGCGGCACGTGTAGTTTATAAGTATATCCTTGAACTATTCCTAGTCATAGTATACATATATATATACATATATACATATATATATATACATATATACATACATACATACATACATACATACATATATATATATATATATATATATATGGATTACTTTCTTGCTCGACATGATAGTATGCTATCTGGTTTACTTTATCTGACATGTTGATTTGATCATGCTTATATTCATTTGCACATGTTGATAAAGCCCTCAGGATATTTGCTTGACTACTGTGACTATGATGCAGATCATACTAGTGGGGCACGTGTAGTTTATAAGTATATCCTTGAACTATTCCTAGTCATAGGTGTATCGAGATAGGGCGTTGATATTCCAGAGTAGACTAGCGTATATTATTCTTGTCCCATATGATGGGCGATGGATGATCCCATATCCATCTGGTGTGATGACACCAAAGAATGTATGCGGGTGCTCAGTGGAGACTGGGTACACTGAGCGGACTCACAGAGAATTCCTATGTGGTATTATATCTATCATCGGATATCAGTTCTCAGGTGATACTGGTACAGGTTAGTCTGTAGACCCGAGATAGTCAAAGAGTCTTGTGTATCCTCCCACTGTACTTTGATCTCTACCCTACCACGGCTCTACTGAGTCTTGCAAACATGTGGTCTTTGGGTACAATCTCGAGGCACATGGAGGCGATGAGTGATAGGAGGGGTTTCGTCTCTCCCGGTATTGGGAGTTGATGTTGTGCAATGCTCGATTGGCTATAACAGGAATTCCTTGGCCAGGGCTGCTGAGATTTACTGATAAGCGCTCTCAGTAGTTTCTCATCAGTTATAAGCTATACACCGGCATGACTTATTGAGTTATTAAGGTCGGTGATATCATCCCTACACTTGATATGCAATATATCTGACGAGGAGACCGGACTGTACGGTAAGTGTTGCCAGATGGCTCGACGGGAGTTTTGACAGCTTTGCTAGTTTTCTTCTGATCGCTAAATACCCGGGTGGCTGTTAAGTTTAGCTGACCGCTTGCGGCTTGTGGGTGTTTGATATGATCATCACCTACTGCTGGAGTATTGACGAGTCTTAGAGTCCCACACAGAAGTTTCCTAGCCCAGGCGAAAAGATGTGGTATGCATATGAGATATGCGCGGGGACCCGATTGAATACGACTATGTGATACCGTATGTTAATTGGGCGTTTTTCTATTGGTCGGGTCGTATGTGATATGACCGGATTGTTAAATCAATTATTGATTTAACATTTTGACTTTTAGTTTTGTTTTTTATTCAAACCCTTTTTATTAAAGAGGACGAATGCATGTATGTATGCATATGTTGATGTGCATGTATGCACATGATGATGTGCATAGATACATACATGCAAGTATCATGGCCGATGATACATCTTAGAAGGCAATATAAGACTCAAATGGAACTTATATTTATATATATTCATTTTGCATTTAAGTTAAAAGAAAAGAAAAGGAAATATTCATCCATGGTTATCTTCTACACTCTTCTTGAAGTTAACCATTGTTCACCCACTTTTTAACCATGGATTAGTTTTCCTTTTTCCTTTTAACTCATATGCAATAATATCTAAATTAAGTAACCATGGTTTGAGATGACAAATAGAAAAAATATATACTGTCTTTTCTATTTTCCTCATTCAAGTTTTATCATTATCATTTAGAAAAAAGCTTTTGCCTTCATCTTCTTCTTCCTCCTTGCTCTCTTGAGAAAGTGAGTTAGTGAAAAAGATTGGGTTTTGATTAGAGAAAACAAACCAGCTCTTCATTCTACTCTAATCTAGCCAATTAGTTTAGAGTGTTTAGCTTCATCATCTTCTTTGATTAAGTGAAGCTAGGAGCTTGGACAAAGTGGACTTCGGGTGGATCATCATGGATAAAGGAGCTCACTTGCAAGCTTTTCCAACTCTCAACGATCCAAAGAGTCACTACAAAGAGGACTACAAAGGCTGTATTCCTTTCACTTAGTGATAGAATGGTTATTGTATGAGATACAAGTGTTGTTAACCTAGTATTCTAGTTAAAGATCCTTGCGTTGTTTGCTTAGCACCTCTTTATGTTTAAAAGTAGCATGTGTGGTGCTTCCATATCTACAGTAGGTGCTAGGGAAACCTAACAGTTTGAAGATTCTTCAGCATTCTTTTTGTTTTGGCTGAAAGAGCGACCTCTTATGGTGCTTCTTTTATAAATGAACATGATGCCCCCGGCGTATCTACCCATTTAGGAGCGTGCGGCTGCGGCGGGCTTACCTTTCAGTTCTCGGAAAGTGCAAATTTGCCATGTTGGTATTGGCCCTCGATCTAGCTTTTGAAGATGAAGAAATTTTCAATTGGGTGGCTACCACTCGGTGGTAGGGGCAGTAATTGGGATTGTTGATGTCACCTGGCTGCAGTGGGCGTTTCGGATCTGGCAGAGTGATGAGCCTGTTGCGCACCGCCGGTTCGAACTCTCTCCTTGTTTTATTCCGAGGGAATGAGTAAGGACATTTTAACTTTTTGTTGATAAATTATTGTCTGTCGTTTTGGCGACCAGCTGGTTTTGGACCACTCGGCTGTTGCTGAGCATTGGCGACGAAGGTCGCTTTCCCTTTCCATTTTTCACTCCGAGGCTTCGTCTTCAAAGAGGAAGGCCTATGGCCCATCTGGTCTAGTTGGGCTAGCTTGTCAGTCAAGGCCTGGAAGGTGTTTAGCTTGAAAAACATCATGAATTGGGATATGGTCGCCTGCGGATCGAGGGTTCCCACAAACATGCCTACTGCAGGAGCCTTTTCTATGCGCTGTTCGCACTTCGACCAGTTGCGCCACCGAATTGCATATTGAACCCATGTCTCCCCTGGCTTGACTCGGACAATGATCAATGTCGTGATTAGGGTGCGTTCGCTAGCGCTTGCGAAACGTTGAGTGAATAGCAACTCCATCTCCGTGAATGTTTTGACGGAGTCGTTGGGAAGCTCCGAATACCATTCAAAAGCTTTCTTCGCCAAGCTGTCGACGAGTTGATGAAGCAACAGCTTATCGTCATCTCCAGTATTACCGCAGAAAGCCCTGAACTGGGCGACATGCTGGTGGGGGTTTCCTGTCCCCTTATATACATGAAATTTAGGGATTGTGTATCGTGGCGGGTACTTAATCTGATCGTACCAGCTGGGATAGGGTCGCCCAGTTCTGACGACTTGGCCGGCAGCCTCGTTCGCTTGATGGGCTCGTATCTGTTGAGTTATATAATCATCGAGCGCAGCTTTCGAGATTGTTTCCTCCTTTGCTGCTGAAAAGGCTAGAAGAGGGTTTGATGTCTCCCCTCTGTCGTCTTTAATGATCATCGGAGGCTCCTCCGCTGGAGGGTCCGGCTGGATCATCATGCCTACTATGTCCTGGAACAATAGCGCCATTTGTTTTATGTTGGTCGCTTATTCCGCGGCTTCTTTATCTTTCTTCTCGAGCATTCTGCGGAGGAACGCGACATCGGTTTCTTGCTCCTGACGTTGCTCCGATGATATCTCCGGGCTTTCTTTTGGCCCAGTGAGCGCGGCCATCTTTGTTAACTTTCCTGGAGCTTCTGTTGTTGCTCCTGGGTCTTTGTTATGGATCGGGTGAGTGGTCGATGACCACCGGAAGCATGACTCTCCTCTTTCCTGGAAGCCATATAAACAGTATGCACCACCATGCCCCCAGACTTGGAGCGTCTGGGTTCAGTGCCCTTGAGATTCGTCGCAGGCATAGGGATCTTCTCCGCCCTCCTCTTTTTATTGACGATTGAAGTTGAGGGGGCTGTTGATGTAGGCACCCGTGCAGACGACACCTTTTGTAGCGTGGCAGAGGGATGGTCCTCCTTTTGCTGAATCTTTATTTTCTTCTATCGGTGGGAGTAATCCTTATCGATTACAGAGTCTTGGACTCTCCGCCAGACCTTATGAATTTTGGAGGACAATGCTAAAGAGGCTGCTCTAGCTCCGCCTTTGTAACATTTTCAACAGGTGCAGGAGAATTTTTTAATACAGCAGTTGGAGAGTTCTTACGCACCCTCCTGAGCGGCTCAAAACTGTTCCCAGTTGGAACAGCAGCATTGACTTCCACCATCGGAGCTGGTGGGGTCAATCCAGAAGGGGAACTGCCCCCAGCTTTCCTTACTCGGCGCCAGTGGCGATGTCGTACATGTCTTGCAGACAGTACCGGCTCAGTTACGGGGGTGGCTTCATCATGCCCCCTATTCTGGTGAAGGGTTGCTGTTGGTGCCAGCCTATCAAAGACTGACGCCCGCTAAGAAAAAACGTCCAACTTGTCGAAGACTGACCTTTGGGTAGGGGAAGTAATTTTAACGACCTCACCTAAAGCAGGAATTGAGATGTCCAGTCTTGTAAAGACAGACCCCTTAGCCGGAGAAGCCCCTGTGATGACTTTGTTTACTGGAGCTGAAATGGCTATTCACTTCAGGATAACTCCTTCGGATATTGCAGGCTTCTTTACGGGCCCACTGGAGATATTTAGCCTATAGAAGACTGAGGCATTGGAATTGGACGACCCATTGAGAGGGGTCATGGTAGTTGTAAGCCGATCAAAGACCAACTTCTTCGGAGCTTCCTGTGATGGCACTGGGGTGTTGAAGCTCATTGGTAGGAGGATGATCCCGAAGAACAATCCTGTGGTGTCCTGTGTCACCTGTTACACTGGCATGGCGAAGATAGAGGCCGCTTGGGGCACATAGGTCACTCCTCCAGTGAGGACGGAGTGGTAGTTGCTGTTGCAGTTCGTGCAGTGGGAAGCCATTTTCTCTGCACGGAGCAAAACACCAAATCTTAGTACCTCGAATTCAGGGGAAACCACATTAAATCGTGATTCATTCGCAAACACGACACACGAAATGTGGAGTGGAAAGAGGAAAAGGTCCCACCGGGCGTGCCGGAATCTGTTTACCGCCGAAAGACGCGACCAGGACGTTGGGACATCTGGCCTGAATTTTGGGGGCAGATGCTATTTCGATTTATCCGTCCACCTCTCCGAAGATGCCAAGTTGATTTATGGCACCGTATATCGGAGCTTTAGACAGATGCGACCGATGTAGCAGACTTCGTCAGATTCCCCCTCGTTGTGAGGGGTTTTTGATTGTGGGGACGCTCTTCCCTGCAGGCGCAAGCCCCTGCAGTTAATTACGCTACCGCATCGCGATAACAACTTTATTCTTCTCCAGATGGTCATTTCGTGTCGTCTTTGTTTGTTTTATTTTCGGTTGCTCGTGGATCGTATACGAAAACTAATTTATGTTGTCGCCCATAGGGCGTGGATTAGTCCAAATCTGTATTTTCTTAGATTTGGGTTTGGGTTGGTTTAAGGATCGTTAATCTTGTTTTTGGTTAAGATCAACTTAAATGCTTGTTAAGGATACGTTAGCCTAATTTTAGACTAAGATCTACTTAACAAGGTTTTAGGATCATTTAGATCCAACGAAAGAGTATTTAGACTCTATCGTTTTATAATAGGGACATTGCGGTCCATAAGTTTAAGGACATCATAGTCCATGAGTTTAAGGACGTCATAGTCCATAGAATATAGTTTAGGGACGTCATGGTCCATAGGTTTAAGGACGTCATAGTCCATGAGTTTAAGGACGTCATAGTCCGTGAAGATTAAAGACATCATAGTCTATGGGGTTTTTAGTTTAAGGACATCATAGTCCATAAAGTTCAGTTTAAGGACGTCACGGTCCGTAGTTAGTTTAAGGACATTGCGGTCCACAGTTAGTTTAAGGAAATTACGGTCCATAAGGTTTAGAGACATCATAGTCTATATGGTTTAAAGACATCATAGTCATTGAGGTTTTGGTTTAACCGTTTGGAGATGCACCAAAAGTTATTGGTTATTGAGAACCTCCATCTTTCTGAAGACGTTGAAGAATTACAACGACATGTATCAGAGGTATAAAGAGATGTACGCTTGAACTAATGTTGGTTGGGAGATCTATAGTCAGGTTTGGGACTAAGACCAATTAAAAAGATTGTGAGCACATGGGCTCGGTTAATTTGAATTAGGGACTTGTGGCCAACTTGGGCTCAGTCCACTCAGCTCTGAACACTTGTTTGGGCTCATCCCTTTTTTATTCAATAATGTTGAGCATTGATTTAGGTTCTGTTTCCCTCCGAAACACGGGGACGAGACCGCGTAGGTTTGTCTTGCCTGAATTTCGGGTCAGATGCTAATTGGTGCTATCCGTCCACCTCTCCGAAGATGCCAAGTTGATTTATGACACCATGTATCGAAGGTTTAAACAGATGCAGCCGATGTAGTAGACTTCGTCAGATTCCCCCTCATTTGAGGGGTTTTTGATTGTGGGGATGCTCTTCCGTGCAGGCGCAAGCCTTTGCAGTTAATTACACTACCACATCGCGGTAACCACTTTCTCCTTCTCCAGATGGTTACTTCTTGTCATGGGTGTTTGTTTTGTTTTAGGTTGCCCGTGGATTGTATATGGAGACTAATTTATGTTGTCGCCCGTAGGGTGTGGATTAGTCCAAATCCGTATTTTCTTAGATTTGGGTTTTGGGTTGAGTTTAAAGATACGTTAGTCTCATTTGAGACTAAGATCAACTTAAACGTTAGTTAAGGATACGTTAGTCTAATTTTAGACTAAGATCAACTTAACAGGATCGTTTAGATCCAACAAAAGAGCATTTGGACTCTATTGTTTAGTTTAGGGACGTTGCGGTCCATAATTAGTTTAAGCACATTACGGTCCAATGTTAGTTTAAGGACATCTCGGTCCGAGGTTAAGGACATCATAGTCCATGGGCTTAAGGACCCCACAGTCCGAGGTTAAGGACATCATAGTCCATGGGTATAAGGACCCCACAGTCCAGTTTAAAGACGTCATAGTCTATGAAATGTATGGTTGCCGGGACCCGTCACCTCTCTGAAGACGTTGAAGGATTACAACGACATATATCAGAGGGGTTCAGAGATGTACCCTTGAACCAATTTTGGTTGAAAGATCTGCAGTCCAATTTGGGGCTAAGATCTGTTAAAAGATTTATGAGCATATGGGCTCAGTTAATCTAAATTTGAGGACTTATGGCCAATTTGGGCTAAGTCCAATCAAGTTAAAATGTTTAACATTTATTTTAGGCTTTGGAGCCTTTTTTTGGGCTTGGCCCTGACAGTGTTTTTGTCTTATACTGAATGCTGAGCATTCATCAGAGCTCTGGGCTTTGTTAAAGAATAATTTATGTTCTATCAGCACAACACATGGTGCGCTTAGCGCCAATCAAAAAGCGCAGTGCGCTTCTGCCAAGTAGCGCATACGTGAGAGACACATGTCGCGCTTGGCGCTACGCGCCAGATGATAGGTGCATTGCGCCAACTTATGAGCGTATTGGCTATTAGTTCAGTGGCGCACACGTGAGTGACACGTGGTGCGCCTGGCGCTGAGCGTCAGCCCATGAGCGCAGTGCGCTATTTCAAGAGCGCAAAGCGCTAACTGTTATGTGGTGCCTACGTGAAGGACACGTGTTGCGTTTAGCGCTGAGCGCCAGACAATGAGCGCAGTGCGCTATGTTTGAAGCGCTGAGGCTCTGTAGCGCTTTGCGCTAGATATGGAGCGCTGAAGCGCTTTTAAATTAAGAACGCTATAGCTCTTCTTTTATGCAACATAGATCAGTTTGCGCCCTGAGAGTTAAATTCTCTTTTTATAAGAGACTTTGTCTTAAAGTTCTAAGAACAAAGTTCTTATTTTATAGGAGATGTTTCAATCTTTTATTTTAGTGGAAGGTTTTGCCTTTATAGATCTTTAATCCTAAGAGAATTGAATTATTCCCCCCTTTTATAATGAGATGATCTCTGAAAGACAATTTGTCTTATAGATCTATGATCTGTGAGAAGAATTATGTTCTTCTTATGATGGGATCTTTTGATCTCTTTATGAAAGACCTCGGTTTTATAGATCTATGATCTGTGAGAAAGAAGTAAACTTTTCCTTTTATTTTTCTTCTGAGATGATTTCATCTCTCTGTTCATCATCATTTTTACCTTGAAGAAAAATCTTCTTTCTCTGAGAGCTTGGCTCTTCTTTGTGAAATCTCTCAAAACTTATGGAGGGTTTCTCTCTATCTGTATATGAGACTCGAAGTTTAGGGGCCTTTTTATAGGGTGAGCTGATTTGTTGAATCTGTTAAGGAGATCTTTTCTTCAATTGATTCGGGGAATTTCTCATCGTTGGATCTTTGATCCAAGGGCTTCTGATTTACAGATGGCAATCTTCTTGTTTTTCACAAGATTGGGAAATCTTTCCATATATAATTTATTCTGTATTTTGGTGATTTTTAATCACCATTGGATCATTGATCCAACGGCGCTCTGATTTACAGAGCACAATCTTGTTGTTTGGAAAGATTTTGAGGAATCTTTCCTTACCAGAATTTAATTCTAATTAATTAATGATTTATCATTATTGTTAGATCTTTGATCTGACGGTGGGGAGCTTTTAGTTCCAGCGCTAGCGCACCCGTGCTTTGCACGTGGTGCGCTGCTTAGAGCGCAGTGCACTTAGCGCTAGCGCATCCATATTTTGCACGTGGTACGCTGCTTAGAGCGCAGCGCACCTAGCGCTAGCGCACATGTGCTTTGCACGTGGTTCACTGCTTAGGGCGCAGCGCACCCAGTGCTAGTGCATCCATGTTTTACACGTGGTGCGCTACTTAGAGCTCAGCGTACCCAGCGCTAGCACATCCGTGTTTTACACATGGTGCGCTACTTAGAGCACAGCGCACCCAGCGCTAGCACATCCTTATTTTACATGTGGTGCGCTATTTAAGGCGCAACTCACTTGGCGCTGCTATGAAGCGCTGCTTCAATTGTTGGAGGTGTCTTTTCACCTTCCTTTTAAGTCAAACTTATATTCCCCAGAACTTACATTTCCCAGATCTTGGAAATAGCTCCATTATGCATAAAATTTTTTGTGCCCAGTCTTTATAATCTGAAGCAATACTTCTTTCTATTCTTATTTCCAGAGAACCATCTTAGCTATGGCTTGTAACCGCCCACATGCTTGTCGACAACCATGGGAAGTGCCCATTCAGGACATTGTTCCTCGCTTCGCCGCGCGCTTGGTGAACCCTGCTCTTACGGATGACCAATGCGACGCAAAGCTGCACGAGCTCTTGACTCGTGTAGGATCTCCTCTCCCTCCCAACTCTATTTGGCTTCGGATGATCCTCATGTCCGTGCTCGCTGACATTCCCCCTCCTCCGGCGGAGATGACCCCAGTGATGCTCGATGCCGCTGAAGACAAGATCGAGTGCTTCTTCGAGGTGCAATTGATCACCAAAGCCCTGAGGGATTGCTCTGTTCAGTTGGTGAGCCAAATACGGGCTCATCGGGCCGTTATCTCTGCTTTCGCTGGTGAATGCGGTGCTAACCGATGGGAAGCCACTCCTGGCGAATATCGTCGCTTTGACATGGTGGAAAAGACAGAGAGGGAACTAGATAATTTTATCTATATGTTTGTAAACCCCTGTACTTTTGATCCCATGTTTGGAGATCTATTTCTATTGCAATAAAATGTTTAATTAAGTGTTTTCTTCCTTTTTGTCATTATCTGTCAAGTGTTCCTCTTATTTTAATTCTTTTGTTCTTCCTTTGTCAGGCGCATATGCGCTATAGAACATACACTGTTATAAACAAGCGCAAGTAATCATTGCGAGAGTGAAGCGCTTTTGGCGCTTAGCGCTCTCGTGCTTTGCACGTGAGCACCATTTCAGAGTCTTTGACTCTTAGTGCTGGCACATTTGATGCTAGCGCTTTTCACGAAGCGTTGCTTCGTTTCAAAACTTGGAATTTGGACAGAGCTTTGCTATGATTGGGGAAACAAATGCCCCCCACTATTGTGCTTACGTGGCCCACATGTGAGTGCAGCGGTGGCGGCATCTCCGTCGTTGGATCAGCTTTTTGGGAGTTAAAACGGCTCTCAACGTCTATAAATAGGGCCTTTGGCCCTCTGAGATGACCCTTGTTCATCTTCCTTTCTGAAAATCATTTCTCCTTCAGAGCATTGCTCTTTTCCTTAAGAAATCTCTTAAGAATCAAAACTCTGTCAGACTATTCCTTTTTGGTAAGATTCGAGTTCGTTATCAGAGCTTTGCTCTATTTGGATCATGGATTCGAAAAAGAAAACCTTTTTAGGGTTTCTTTCGACCTATTGATGAAGAATTTTTGGAATTCACTTTACGGCTCTTAAAGATTTCGAT
Organism: Agapanthus africanus; assembly: GCA_030015575.1. NCBI lineage: Eukaryota > Viridiplantae > Streptophyta > Magnoliopsida > Asparagales > Amaryllidaceae > Agapanthus > Agapanthus africanus. Next base: position 502,790,495 of record CM057340.1, on the reverse strand, counting down.
GTTTTTATTTCTACAGAAAGCTTTGCTTTCAGGGTTTCTTGATGGATCATTACATCTTCTCGAAAGAGCATTGCTCTTTAGCATTTTCGGGGAATTTTATTCCCCTATTAATTATGGCAGTTGTCATTTCTTCTGAAGAGCATTGCTCTCAAGGGAGATTTACTCCTTGGCTTGAGGGGCTTAAATGGGAGTTTTTGAGGGTTTTCTTCTGTAATCGCACAAATTTGAATTTTTTTGTCGCCAGATAGAACTTTTCTTCCCGAGAACTTGTTTAAATCCCAATGTCTGATTTTCCTCATTACTAATCTTTCAATGATGTTTCTTTTTAGGCACTACGGCTGTTCATTTATATGATCTCGATGTGATTATCTCTTATGGAGACATCTGCTCACTCGGCCGTTCCCAAGACCAAGAATTCATAAACGCCCAGTGCGCTGAAATTATGGGTCGCTTTGATGCATACAATGGTCGATTGCTTACTCGTTGTTCCTCTCTCCTGAAGCTTATTGTGGGAGTGATCTGGGGAGCACTTCCTCTATTCTATGCTGGCATGCCGCTTAAAGCATTGGACGATGCAGAAGATAAGGTGCATTCGGTGTATCTGATGGGCTTAATCTCAAAGAAAAGGCGAGACCACCTCGTTGATATCCTGCATCGAGCTTTTCAACAAGCGGCGATACTCGCTGCCTATCGAAAGGTGGAGGACATAGGTGGGGATCCTGACACTTGTGATCGTGAGAGGGTGCACACGAAGATGGTTCGAGAGGCCCGAAAAGTTTTGGATGGCCCTAATTTTGAATTCCTCAATCCATGTCCTGGATTTGATGTCCTTCCTTTGTAAACATTTTAATGGCGTTTTTGTTTACCGCTTTCACCCATGTAAGAATTTTCTGAAGTATGAATGCCAAGCTTTTCCATTTCCATGTGTTTATCTTATTCTTTCTTCTTTTTTCTTTGTTACCGGCATGTTAGTTTAGTAAGCGTAGCCTGTAGTTGATAGAGAGCATTCCTTTTTGAATTCTTCGAGAGGTAGCGATGGCTTAGGAAGCAGGTCCAGATCTGCTGCCTAAGGCTTTTCAACTTCATGAGCCGTGAGGGTCTCATAAAGACTTTTCTCCCTACGAGTCGTGAGAATCTCGTAGGTGTATTTTCTCCTTAGGAATTGTGAGGATTCCTATGTGCGTTTTCTCTTGGGAGTCGTAAGGATCTCACAAGAGAGTTTTCTTCCTTACGGGTCGAGAGGTCCCGTAAGTGATTGATGAGGTTGACATTATCCGCATTTCACGAAGTCAGAAGTTGCTCTGGGCATTTCCCACGGGGTCGAGATTGACTCTAGTCGTGTTCCACGGGACCAGGATTTGCTCTGGATGCATCCCACGGGGTCAGGATTAACATAGCCATGTTCCACAAGGACCATAATCCGCTCTGGACGCTTCCCACCAGGTCAAGATTGACATAGGCCGTGTTCCACTAGACCAGGATTTGCTCTGGATGCTTCCCACGGGGTCAGGATTGACATAGGCTGTGTTCCGTAAGGACCAGGTTCCGCTCTGGATGCTTCCCACGGGGTCAAGATTGACATAGGACGTGTTCCACTAGACCAGGATTTGCTCTGGATGTTTCCCACGGGGTCAGGATTAACATAGGTCGTGTTCCGTAAGGACCAGGTTCCGCTCTGGACGCTTTCCACGGGGTCAGGATTGACATAGCCGTGTTCCGCTAGACCAGGATTTGCTCTGGATGCTTCCCACGGGGTCAGGATTGACATAGCCGTGTTCCGCAAGGACCAGGTTCCGCTCTGGACGCTTCCCACGAGGTCAGGATTGACATAGCCGTGTTCCGCAAGGACCAGGTTCTGCTCTGGACGCTTCCCACGGGGTCAAGATTGACATAGGCCGTGTTCCACTAGACTATGATTTGCTCTGGATGCTTCCCACGGGGTCAGGATTGACATAGGCCGTGTTCCGCAAGGACCAGGTTCCGCTCTGGATGCTTCCCATGGGGTTAGGATTGACATAGCCATGTTCCACAAGGACCAGGTTCCGCTCTGGACGCTTCCCACGGGGTCAAAATTGACATAGGCCGTGTTCCACTAGACCAGGATTTGCTCTGGATGCTTCCCACGGGGTCAGGATTGACATAGCCGTGTTCCGCAAGGACCAGGTTCCACTTTGGATGCTTCCCACGGTGTCAGGATTGACATAGGCCGTGTTCCACTAGACCAGGATTTGCTCTGGATGCTTCCCACGGGGTCAGGATTGACATAGCCGTGTTCCGAAAGGACCAGGTTCCGCTCTGGACGCTTCCAACGGGGTCAGGATTGACATAGGCCGTATTCCACTAGACCGGGATTTGCTCTGGATGCTTCCCACGGGGTTAGGATTGACATAGCCGTGTTCCACAAGGACCAGGTTCCACTCTGGACGCTTCCCACGGGGTCAGGATTAACATAGGCCGTGTTCCACTAGACCAGGATTTGCTCTGGATGCTTCCCATGGGGTCAGTATTGACATAGGCCATGTTCCACAAGGACCAGGGTTGGTTGACTTTATCCGCATTTCACGGAGTCGGGGGTTGACTCTCGGTTGTCTGTGCACCACCGAGTCATGGAACTGGGAATTGCCGCGGTTCCGCTTTGCTTGATGTTGCGTCTGTTGTCAAAAGACGAATGTTGAGATGATCTCCAGGCTGTTTGTGAACCGTCGAGACTTGGCTCTCTTTCAGATGAAGCCTAGGGGTAAGGTATGGTTCCCTCTTTATTTGTTCCCTTGGATTGTATGCAGGGATTGATGTAATCTCACCTGTAGGGCAAAAGTTTCATTTTATATATTTTTCATTCTGTGATGCTCTATCATTTCAGCTTTTATATCGCAAAAGTCGCGGTTGCCCAATCATTTCGGCTATTTCTCGTGGTGCCCAATCATTTCGGCTATTTTGTATTTATTTACTTGCTGCTTTTTATTGCGAGTTGCCCAATCATTTCGGGTATTTTGTATGCATACATTTTTACTTGCTGATTCTGTTGCAAGTTGCCCCATCATTTCGTCTATTTCGTATGCATTTGTGGCTCGCTGGATTTTCACTGTGAATTTGAGATTTGATACCGATTTAGGCATCAACATCGCTACAACTGGGATATTACCAGGAGCGAATCATCATTTGCCTTTGTCGATCTCGAACAAAGGTGGGTTAGTAAACAGGGTTAGGATCCCATCAACTAAGGCTTTTGACTTCATGAGCCGTAAGGGTCTCATAAAGGTATTTCTCCCTATGAGTCGTGAGGATCTCATAGGTGCGTTTTCTCCTTAAGAATCGTGAGGAGTCTTAAGTGTATGGTCTCTTATAAGTCGTAAGGATCTTACAAGAGTATTTTCTCCTTATAAGTCGAGAGGACTTACAAGCGTTGTTCACCGTGTAAACATATCCCTAGTCGCTGGTGTTAGTTATATATATGCCCTAGAGGCCATTGTTATACATACGATGCATATTATAGTGGATGCTTGGATATATATAGAGAGTACTTTCTTGCTCGACATGATAGTATGCTATTTGGTTTCACTTTATCTTAACATGTTGACTTGTATTGGTTTACTGTCTTGCTCTCACATGTTGATAAAGCCTTTAGGATATGTACTTGACTACTGGGACTATGATGAGATCATATTAGTGGGGCCAGGGTAGTCAACGGGTACATCCTATAACTATTCCTAGTCGAGGGTGTATCGAGACAGGGTATCGATACTCCAGAGTAGACTAGCGTACACACATCTTGACCCATATGATGGGCGATGGATGATACCATATCCATTGGTGTTGGACATCAAAGATGGTGTACGGGTGCTCAGTGGAGACTGGGTACACTAAACGGACTCGCCGAGAACTCCTAGATGGTATTATACCTATCGTCAGATAGCAGTCTCTGGTGACACTGGTACAGGTTAGTCAGTAGACCCGAGATCGTCATAGAGACTTGTGTGATTCCCATTGTGCTTTGATTTCTACCTTACCACGTCCAAGAGGGCGTGCAAAACGGTGGCTTTTGGGTACAGCCCCTAATCATATGGAGGCAATGAGCGATAGGAGGGGTTTCGTCTCTCCCGGTATAGGGAGTTGATGTTGTGCTGTATTCGATTGGCTATAACTGGAAGTCACTGACCAGGGCTGATATGGAGTGCTACTGGTAAGAGTCATCAGTACTTTCTTGACCTGTTATGAGCCTCACATCGACATGACTTATCGGTTACTGGGGTCTGATGTTTACCACCCCTAAACTTGATATGCGACATATTAGACGAAGAGACCGGACTGTACGGTAGTGTTACTGATTGGATTCATAGGAGAATGTACAGGCTAGCTTGTTGATCTTCTGATCACTCAATAGCTGGGTGGCTGTTACGTTTAGCTGACCGCTTACAGCTTGTGGGTGTTTGATATGATCATCACCTACTGCTGGCGTATTGACGATTCTTTAGAGTCCTACACAGAGGTTTCCTGGCTCAGGCAAAACGGAGTAGGAGCACATATATGATATGTGCAGGATCGAGAATAATACGATATGAGATACCATATTCTATTCTCGCGATATGTGATATCGTCCGGGTATATGTGATATAGCCGGGTCATTGGATCAAGTGTTGATTCGATGAAAAGGTACATGTTATATTAGTCGGTTATATGCAATATAGCCGGATTGTCGGATCAAGTGTTGATTCGATAATTTAATATATAATTATATATGTGATATATTATATTACGGTAACTAATATAAGCTCTCTTTATTGATTCATTTTCTCATCGGATAATACATTGATATATATATATATATGCGATATATGTTAATTGTATTATTTTCTTTTATTACAAAATATATTGTATATGTGATATATACTATTATAACAAGTTAGGGTTACAAATGCAACAATGATTAAGAGATTAAACCTAGTTAGTGTTTGGATTTGGGTTAGCTTTTGGGTTAGCTTTTGGATGAAGCTTTCATGAAGCTTCATGAAGCTTTCCTTTTGTCATTTAGCTTTGATATTTTGTGTTGATATTTGTTAACCCAACCCAAACCCTTAATCTTAGTTTATTCTCTACAAGAGTTAACTCTCTCATTCTTCTCATGGTTGCAATTGTAACCACAACAATAATTCATTATTCATAACAAAAGGATTAGCTTCATATTCTTCTTCTTCTTGCTCTTGAAAAAGCTTCACTAGCTTTTGTGTTTGTGATGATAAATGGTGAGAAATTGAAAAAAAAGAGTGTAAAATTCCTACTTCATCATCCTTTTCTATTCTAGCCACTTAGAATAGGGTGTTCACTTCTCTAATTACTTCATTTGCGAAGCGTAAGCTTGGGTTAGAGATTCTTCAAGGTAGATCATCTTGGATCATGAAGACTTCAAGCAAGATGCATCATTCACCTCATGGAGCCTCCCGAGAGTCGGAATTCTTGATGATCGCAGTGAAAGAAGCTCAACACGGAGCTTATGAAGCGAAGGAACGGACTACAAAGGTTGTAATCCCTATCTCTTTATTTCTTTGTATGTGATACAAACTTGTTACCTTAGAAATTCTAGCATGATTCATGGTTTGCTTGCTTTCCACCTCTCTAAACTTTAAAGTGGCATGAGTGATGCTACCAAATCCTAGACTAGGTGCAAGGGAAGCCCAACATTAGTGTCAGAGCTAAACTAGAATTCTAGATACGGTGTTATAACAATTACGAAAATGAAATCCACTCCGAAATACGATATTATGAACACCCCATTTTGCTCTCTGGAAATTTTAAAAAAAGTCCTTTAAAAATTTTCAAAACAAGTGCAGAATGATATTTGGGACATTTTAAGAACATGGAAGAAACACGGAGGGAGGGGGCTCGGTTTTTGGCCGACCCCCAAGCCTCAAATTCTGGCCAGGCCGGCCCCTTGGGCTCGTCTGCCCCCCGTGTTCTCCCTATGCTCTCATGTCTCCATTTTGGGTTTCCTAGTATTGTTTATTTAGCCTAATTTTCATGTGATGATTAGTTTGAACAAGGGCTAATTCGTAGTACTTCATAGTCGTATAATTTAACACTGTATTGGTAACCTTGACTTTTTTTAGCAGTCCGATCGAACTTCGCACACCACATTTTGTACCCTACTGAAATTTCCAAGTGTTGTAATTTTCCGGACTTGAATATATTCGTAAAATTGTGCAAGTACCCCTATGGACCCCCTAGAAGACTATAATAACCTTTACTCGATTCTATGCCCAAGGAAGGCATTCGAACCTTCGGGTTTGCCGTAGTTCCGTGGTGTCATAGGTGAGGCGTTGGTTAACTCCTTCTACGTCTGGTCCATGGACACTGTGGCACGGTTTTTGAGTGTTTCGACTTTGCTCAAGTGTTGAGCTCACGGGGTAATTTGTGAGTGTATGTTGATTCGATCGAAACGTTAAACATTGTCATGATATTCTGTGATTATGATACAATATGTGGAATTCATATAGTTAGGCATGAAATCCGTAATATATGATATTTCGGGTTTACAATGTCTGTGGTGATTGTGGATTCCAAGTATTGTAGTTTTTCACTTTTCTTTTCTGTGACCGTAAGCGTAGTATGTGGTGTATCGCCAGCTTCGTTGCTATACATCAACGACAATCGGGATACGTATACTTGCTTACGTTGATGATATGAGATATTATGTGTTGTTGTGATATGTTATATTGGATCGTCGTGTTCTGAAAAGCCGGGGTTTTTATGTGAGATGAGGGTTTTTATTTTCATTCATGTAAAATTCATTGTATGTAATATTCTTTGATTTGGGCACTTCCGGGTTGAGGATGATGTCACCATTGTATATAATTTACTATTCCGCATTAGGATAGACCTAAGGAGGGGAGCACAAGTAACCGGGTTCTAGGGTCCAGTGGGAGGCCATCTCGAGGAGTTGAGACCGGGTCTCCTAACCCTAGAATTGACAGGGTTACTTGCCGCTCTTGTAGGGGTCTAGGGATGTGGGTTTGGTTATTCATCGCGACCGTGGAATCCGTGTTTTATACAGGCTCGGTATAAAACACGGACCTCCTAGCATATCCAATATTTCATATGTTTCTTCTGCTGCAGATATACTATGATGTGATTATATTATATGCGTGAGGCGAATGCTTTATTATTGTATATATGATATATAATAAACGTTGCTTATGTTTTACACCCGCGCTAGTCCCATCCCGGTATGCCGTTAATTAAGTAACCTAACGGTGCATAACGGAATATTGTGGCGAATGCGGATGGCATAAGCGTACGTTGTATTTTTGTTTCTTCTGTGATGATTAGGAAGCATAAATGATGGGATTTATTAATGAGATTAATAAAAGAAAAGAAACCTAAAAGATGTTGTAGAATCAAATTTTCAAAAAGGGTAGCTACAGTTTTTGATTTGTATAGTGGTATATGTGATATACCTTGCACCTTATTCGATGAGGAAAGAGCCGAGATCCTTTCACCGGGAGTGACCTATTTAGCAAAACTGGCAGATGTTATGAACTCACGGTTTAGTTTTTGATAGCTTCTATAGTTCTTGTTTTGCACAGCGGTATTTGTGAAATATCCTGCACCTTATTCAATAAGGAAAGAGCCGAGATCCCTTCACCGGGAGTGACCTCTTTAGCGAAACTAGAAAAGCCTCAAAAACACTCCTTTTCAAAATCACTTATTTCTGCAACGATATCAAGTTCATTACATAATAGGTTTTCTGAAAAACCTGCGTAGCCCTCCGACATTTCAGATAGATACTACTTAGTATTCGTGCTACATTTGTTGGCCTGCGTCAAGGCGTAGTGTGCGGTAGCTAACTAGTGCTTATCTGTAATATGAGATGTGATTGGATTAGGGTAGTCGTACGACTTTGTTGGCATGTGTCAATGGTCGTGCGGGTGGGTTTAATTCAATCAAGAAATGTACGGGTTGAACTTGACTAACGGACTATGGTTTGTTGGCCTGCGTCAAGGTCATGGGACACCAGGGGTAAAAGTATTATCGGGAATTTCAAGAGTTGAAATTTGCAATGAGATTGCATACCTCCTATGAGATAGTTGGATCCTGATACCCACTGCGAGTAAAAGTTACTCCTGGGAGAATTTTACACAGGACAATTAGCCGATCAAGTAGGTGTCTAGAAAGGTGTTAACGGGGTTATGCCTCTGGGAAAACGAGGTTTATTTTAATTAGGTCCGTGTGAAATCACGGGGAACCTCCCTCAAAGTATAAACACTGGCCTGGCTGAAAGATCGGCAAACTTGTAAAGTGTAATTAATCCCGGCTAATCTTACCCTTTAGGGTTTTAAGGAAGATTCGATAAAAAGCAGTGGGAGCCATCCTGATTAGATAAGATAATAACCAATCTAATTTTGCATGAGCATACGCTAAAGTGTTTTCTTCTCTCCCTCTCCATGTAGCGACCATGTCAGGCCCTAATCAAGATAATAATATGGATGTATTGACTGAACCCGCTTATTATACTGAGCAGGGGAACGTTGGTCCCGCTCCCACTTATAATTGTTATAAGTTCGAGCAGAGAAAAGGAGAATATCTGGATTCTCACGCCACCCAAACGATGAATAAGCATGCTGATGCATTTTTTCGGGTGTGTTAGTTATCGAGAACTGTTTCTCAGTTCACTCTACGTCCTGGGTATTAGATACTGGATCGGGATCCCATATATGTAATATGTTACATGGGCTACGAAAAGGTAGGGAACTGGGAGAGGGTGATCATTCCGTAAGAGAAGGGAATGGTGTAAATGTTGCAGCCAAACCAGTTGGAAAATATCACCTTGTGTTACCAAATGGTAATACATTGGTTCTGAACGAATGCTATTACATTCCGACCCTGATATGCAATCTTATATCAGTTTCTGTATTAAGCAAAAAAGGATATAATTTTGTAGTACAGTATAATTTTATGAACATATTCCTGAATCAAAAGTTGATTGGATTAGGATCGTTAAATAATGGCATATACGTTCTCAACCAAACTACAGTACCAAATGTACAAAATACACACAAGAAGAAGAGTTCAAAAATGAACGAATTCTTCTTGTTGCATTGTAGACTAGGTCATATCAATGCTACACGGCTAGCTAAGTTACATAAGGATGGATACTTGAATCCGTTCGAATTTTCATCTTATGATACTTGCCATTCATGTCTCAAAGGCAAGATGACCAAAACTCCGTTTAGTGGACACGGAGAAAGAGTTACAGAACTCTTAGGGCTGATACATAGTGATGTATGTGGTCCCATATCTACACATGCCAGGAACGGTTCTTCCTACTTCATTACATTCACTGACGATCTCTCAAGATACGGGCATGTGTTCCTGATGAAACACAAGTCTGAAGCTTTTGAGAAATTCAGGGAATATAAGCACGAAGTAGAGAACCAAACAGGCAAAAGTATTAAGATCCTACGATCTGATCGAGGAGGAGAATACTTGAGCAATGAGTTTCTAAACTATTTAAAAGAGAATGGGATTCTCTCTCAGCTTACCCCTCCCTATACACCACAGTACAACGGTGTATCGGAGCGAAGGAATCGCACCCTATTAGATATGGTGCGCTCTATGATGAGCACTGCTGAGTTGCCTATTTTCTTCTGGGGCTATGCACTGGAAATAGCTGCGGACCTATTGAATATGGTTCCCACCAAATCTATGCCATCCACTCCATATGAGATATGGAAGGGAAAGAGACCATATCTTAATTACGTTAAGATATGTGGTTGTCCGGCATATGTGAAAACAAAGAATCCGGACAAGCTCGGCGCAAGGACTTTTCTGTGTAAGTTTATTGGATATCCTAAACATTCACGTGGGTATATCTTCTACCACACCGAGGAACAAAAGGTGTTTGTATCTCGGCATGCCACCTTTTTAGAAAAGGAATTTCTTGAAAAAGAAATTAGTGGCAACGAGGTAGAACTGGAAGAAGTTCCAGCTACACAAACTGCAACAGAAGATTTGGTAGAACCAGAGGATTCAGTAGTTCCTGACGAACCTCAGCCTCTCCACCAATCTAGTAGGGTTTCTCATCCACTTGAGAGATACTACGGTTTTCTCATTGACGGTGGAAGTGAGGATTGCATCATGGAAGATGATAACCCGACTAGCTTCGAACAGGCCATCACGAGTGGGGACTCTGTGAAGCGGCTAGATGCAATGCGATCTGAGGTGGAATCCATGTACACCAACAAAGTATGGACTTTGGAAGTTGCTCCTGAAGGGGTTAAACCCATTGGGAGCAAATGGATTTTTAATAAGAAACTTGGTGTAGATGGAAAAGTTGAGACTTACAAAGCTAGACTTGTTGCAAAGGGTTTTCGTCAACGACCAGGTGTGGATTATAACGAAACCTTTTCTCCAGTGGCTATGCTTAAGTCCATCCGGATCTTACTTGCCATTGCTGCATACCATGACTACAAAATCTGGCAAATAGATGTTAAGACCGCCTTTCTAAATGGTGATTTAGAGGAGTGTGTGTACATGACTCAGCCAGAGGGCTTCGTGGATAGTGGGAGCAGCGGAAAGGTGTGGAAGCTGCTTAAATCCATTTACGGGTTAAAGCAGGCATCGCGGAGTTGGAACATCTGCTTTGATGTAGTAGTCAAAGAGTTTGACTTCATCAAGAACGTAGATGAACCTTGTATATACAAGAAGGTTGCAGAGAGTAAGGTTGTCTTCCTCGTATTTTACGTGGATGACATACTCTTGATAGGAAATGATGTTCCTATGCTGCATTCAGTCAAGCTCTTCTTATCACATAGATTCTCAATGAAAGATATTGGTGATGCCTCATGCATTTTGGGAATCAAGATCTATAGAGATAGATCTAAACGGATACTGGGATTGTCCCAATTCAGGTACATTGACACCATACTGAAGAGGTTTAGTATGGAAGAATCCAAGCGTGGTAACCAACCCATGATCTCTGGACTCACTCTCTCCAAAGAGATGTCTTCCAAGACTGATTTGGAAAGAGCTCGCATGCAAGGGATACCCTATGCTTCGGCAGTAGGTTCTATCATGTATGCGATGCTATGTACCGGACCCGATGTAGCATACTCACTAAGTGTAGTGAGTAGGTATCAAGCAGATCCTGGAGAGAGTCACTGGACAGCTGTGAAGAACATTCTCAAGTACTTACTAAGGACTAAGAAGATGTTCTTGGTGTATGGTAACAGAGAACTCCAAGTGGAGTCCTTTACCGATTCAAGCTTCCAAAGTGATAAGGACGACTCTAAGTCGCACTCGGGGTTTGTCTTTACCCTAAATGGAGGGGAGGTTTGTTGGAAGAGTTCCAAGCAAGAAACCATGGCAGACTCGATGATGGAGGCTGAATACATCGCTGCCAACGACGCTGCCAAAGGGGCTGTCTGGATGAAGAAGTTCATCACTGAACTTGGTGTGGTTCCTTCCATTGAGCATCTAATACCTTTGTATTATGATAACAATGGAGCTGTGGCTTTGGCCAAGGAACCTAGGTCCCATCAGAAGTCCAGACATATTCTGAGGCGGTATCACGTGATCCGGGAGATAGTTGATCGCTGGGAGATCGAGGTCAGGAGAGTTGATACGAAGGACAACACTGCGGATCCACTCACGAAGGACATACCCCAGATACAATTTGAGAGACTCTTCGGGATGTTGGGTATGAGATACTACAACAGCTGGCCTCAGTGCAAGTGGGAGATTGTTAGTTATATATATGCCCTAGAGGCCATTGTTGTACATACGATGTATATTATAGTGGATGCTTGGATATATATAGAGAGTACTTTCTTGCTCAACATGATAGTATGCTATTTGGTTTCACTTTATCTTAACATGTTGACTTGTATTGGTTTACTGTCTTGCTCTCCCATGTTGATAACTCCCTTAGGATATGTACTTGACTACTAGGACTATGATGATATCATACTAGTGGGGCCAGGGTAGTCAACGAGTACATCCTATAACTGTTCCTAGTCGAGGGTGTATCGAGGCAGGGCATCGACACACCAGAGTAGACTAGCGTATATGCATCTTTACCCATATGATGGGCGATGGATGATCCCATAACCATCGGTGTTTGACATCAAAGATGGTGTACGGGTGCTCAGTGGAGACTTGGTACACTGAACGGACTCGCCGAGAACTCCTAGATGGTATTATACCTATCGTCAGATAGCAGTTCTCCGGTGACACTGGTACAGGTTAGTCTGTAGAACCGAGATCGTCATAGAGTATTGTGTGATTCCCACTATGCTTTGATTTCCACCTTACCACGTCTAAGAGGGCGTGCAAAACGGTGGCTTTTGGGTACAGTCCTGAATCACATGGAGGCAATGAGCGATAGGAGGGGTTTCGTCTCTCCCAGTATAGGGAGTTGATGTTGTGCTGTGTTCGATTGGCTATAACTGGAAGTCCCTGGCCAGGGCTGATATGGAGTGCTACTGGTAAGAGTTATCAGTAGTTTCTCGACCTGTTATGAGCCTCACATCGACATGACTTATCGGTTACTGGGGTCTGACGTTTACCTCCCCTAGACTTGATATGCGACATATCAGACGAAGAGACCGGATTGTACGGTTGTGTTACTGATTGGACTCGTAGGAGAATGTACAAGCTTGCTTGTTGATCTTCTGATCGCTCAACACCTAGGTGGCTGTTACGTTTAGCTGACCGCTTGCAGCTTGTGGGTGTTTGATATGATCATCACCTACTGCCGGCGTATTGACGATTCTTTAGAGTCCTACACAGAGGTTTCCTTGTTCAGGTAAAACGGAGTAGAAGCTTGTTTCCCCCAATCAGAGCAAAGATCTGTTTGAAATTTAAATTTCAAAATTAAAGCAACGCTTCAGATACAGCGCCAAGTGCGCTAGGCAGCGCACCATGTGTGCGCTAGCACTAGGTGCGCTGCTCTCTAAGCAGCACACCACGTATCAAACATGGGTGCGCTAGCGTAGGGTGTGCTGCGCTCGGAGCAGCGCACCACGTGTCAAATACGGGTGCGCTAGCGCAAGGTGCGCTACGCTCTGAGCAACGCACCACGTGCAAAGCACGGGTGCGCTAGCGTTGGAATTAAAAAAAACTCCTCACCGTTAGATCAAAAGATCTAATAATAATGATAAATCATTAATTAATCAGAATTAAATTCTGTTATGGAAATGTTTTCCAATCTTGTTAAAAACAAGTAGATTGTCTTTGTAAAACAGAAGCCCTAGGATCAAAGATCCAATGGTGAGAAATATCCCCAAATCAATCAGAGAAAGATCTCTTTAATTGATTCAACAAATCAGCTTGCCCTATATAAAGGCCCCAAGACTTCATGTCTGATCTAGAGAGACCCCCCATAAACTTTGAGGAACTAATAGATAAAGAGCAAGCTCTTGCAAGAAGATTCTTCTTTAAGGTAAGAATGATAATGATGAACATAGAGATGAAATCATCTCATAAAAAGAAGAATTTATTTCTTTACAGATCATAGATCTACAAGACAAAAAGTATTCACAAAGAGATCAAAAGATCTCATCATAAAATAAAAGAAGAACATAATTCTTCTCACAGATCATGGATCTATAAAGGCAAAGCCTTTCATAAACATAAGAGATTGGAAATATCTCCTGCAAAAATAAGAACTGTTGTTCTTAGATCTTGAGACAAATTCTCTTTTAAAAGAACATAAACTTGTTTTCCAGATTATAAAACTGATCAGATGAGCTTTTCTCTCTTGAACTGCGCTTCTGCGCTCTCTGGACTGGCGCTCAGCGCCAAATGCGCCACGTGTCAAGCACGTATGCGCTAATTAACAACTTGCATTTTGCTCTTCTGAAACAGCGCACTGCGCTCATGGGCTGGCGCTCAGCGCCAAGCGCACCACGTGTCACTCACGTGTGCGCCATTAAACTGAAACCGCAATGCGCTCATAGATCAGCGCTCAACGCTCATAAACTGGCATCATGCGCTCATCATCTGGCGCCTAGCGCTGAGTGCAACACGTGTCCCTTACATGTGCGCTACTTGGCAGAAGCGCACTGCGCTCTTTGATTGGCGTAAAGCGTCTAGCGCACCATTTTTTGCGCTGACAGAACATAAATTGTTCTTTAATAAGCCCAGAGCTCTGATGAATGCTCAGCATTCAATAAAAGACAAAAACATTGTTAAAAGGGCCAAGCCCAAATAAAAGGCTCAACAGCCCAAAACAAAATGTTAAACATTTATTGGACCTGGCCCAAGATTGGCCATAAGTGCTCAACCCATATTAATTGAGCCCATCTGCTCATAAATATTTTAACAGATCTTAGTCCCAAATTGGACTACAGATCTTTCAACCAACTCACATCGGTTCGAGGGTACATCTCTTTACTCCTCTGATATTTGTCGTTGTAATCCTTCAACGTCTTCAGAGAGGTGATGGGTCCCGACATCCAAACATTCGACGAACTGTGGGGTCCTTTAAAACCCACGGACTATGATGTCCTTAACCTTGACTGTGAGGTCTTTAAACTCACGGACTATGATGTCCTTAACCTTGACTGTGAGGTCTTTAAACTCACGGACTATGATGTCCTTAACCTTGACTGTGAGGTCTTTAAACTCATGGACTATGATGTCCTTAACCTTGGACCAAGATATCCTTAAACTAACGCTGGACCATAATGTCCTTAAACTAATCGACCGCAATGTCCCTAAACTAAACAATAGAGTCCAAATGCTCTTTTGTTGGATCTAAACGATCCCGTTAAGTTGATCTTAGTCTAAAATTAGACTAACGTATCCTTAACATACGTTTAAGTTGATCTTAGTCCCAAATGAGACTAACGTATCCTTAAACCCAACCCCCAAACCCAAATCTAAGAAGATACGGATTTGGACTAATCCATGCCTTACGGGCGATAACATAAATTAGTCTCTGTATACAATCCACGGGCAACCAAAAACAAAACAAACACACATGGCACAAAGTGACCATCTGGAGAAGGAGAAAGTTGTTACCGAGATGCGGTAGCGTAATTAATTGCAGGGGCTTGCGCCTGCAGGGAAGAGTATCCCCACAATCAAAAACCCCTCAAACGAGGGGGAATTTGACGAAGTCTACTATATCAGCCGCATACGTTTAAACCTTCGATACATGGTGCCATAAATAAACTTGGCATCTTCGGAGAGGTGAATGGATAGCACCAATTAGCATCTGCCCCGAAATTCAGGTGAGACGTTTATCGCGTCTCCGCGTTTTCGGAGGGGAATAGATTTTGGCATGCCCGGTGGGACCTTTTCCTCTTTCCACTCCACACTTCGTGTGTCGTGTTCGCGAACGAATTGCGGTTTGCTATGGTTGCCCTTGGGTTCGAGATACTAAGATTTGGTGTCTTGGTCGGTGCAGAAAACGAAAGATCAATGGCGTCTACCTGCACAAAATGTTCCAGCTGCAACTGCAACTCCCGTTCTGCCTCATCTGGAGGTGTAACTTACGGGCCCCAGGCAGCCTCCCTGTTCACAATGCCGGTGGACCAAGTAACTCAGGCCACCCTTAGACTGTTCTTTGGGACTATGATCCCACCTATGAGCTTCAATGCCCCGATGCTGCCGCAGGAAGCCCCAAAGAAGTCGGTGTTTGATCGACTTACCACTGTCGCGGCCCCTCTCAACTGGTCGTCCAAGTCTAATGCCTCAGTTTTCAACAGAGTGGGCCAGAACGCCAACAAGCCCGTAATACCTGAAGCAGCCATCCCAAAGCGGATAGCCATCCCGGTTCAAGTGGACGAAATCATTAGAAAGGCTTCTCCTGACGAGAAGTCAGTCTTCACAAGGCTGGCCGTTCCGGCTCCCGCTCCAGGCGATGTTGTTAAAGCTGCTTCCCCCGCCCAGAGGTCTGTCTTTGACAGATTGGACATTGCTTCTCAATGGAAATCGGCCTTCAAAAGGATGACACCGGCGACAACCTTCCGTCAAGATAGGGGCATGAAGAAGTCATCCCCATAGCTGAACAACACCATCCGCGCGACATGCTCGCCGTCGTCACTGGCGCCGAGTAAGGAAGGCCGGGGGCAACTCCCCCTCTGGGCTAACTCCGCCAGCCCCCATGATGGAAATCAATGTTGTTGTTCCAAATGGGAACAGTTTTGAACCGCTTAGGAGGGTTCGCAAGAACGCTCCGACCGCCCTGCTGAAGAGATCTCCTCCACCTATGGAGATTACTATGGAAAAGAAGCCGGACCAGCCCCCTCAGCGGCTGTCTTCCAAAATTTACAAAGTCTGGTTACAGGTCAAGGAATCGGTGATTAACCAGGACTACACTCGCCGACCAGAGAAGATCAAAGCTCATCAAGAAAAGAGCCATCTCATGGTACCACAGAAGACGTCATCCGTCTGGGTACTCGCTGCAACGGCTCCCTCAACGTCAACCGCTCAAAAGAGAAGGAGGCCAGAGAAAACCCCCATGAATGCGGCAAGCCGCAAGGACGTTGAATCTAAATGCCCAAAGTCTGGGGGCATGGTAATACACACCATTTATATGGCTTCCGGGAAAGAAGAAAGCCGTGCTTCTACGGGTCATCGACCGCTTACCCAATCGATAACGAAGGCTCAGGAACAACAGCAGCAGAAACTTCAGGAGATGCTGACTGCAATGGACGCACTCACTGGGCCAAAAGAAAACCCAGAAACCTCAGAGAAACGTCGGGAGCAAGAAACTGATACTGAATTCCTTCGAAGAATGCTCGAGAAGAAAGAAAAAGAAGCCGCGGAATAGGCAGCTAACATAAAACGAATGGCTCTTTTATTCCAAGACATGGCTGGGATGATGTTACAGCCGGAACCTCCAGCTGAAGACCCCCCGATCATCATTGAAGATGACAGAAGGGAGACGTCGAACTCTCCTCAGGCTCTTTCAGTAGCCAAAGAGGAAACCGTCTCCAAAGCCGCTCTGGATGACTACATTGCCCAGCAAATATGAGCTCACCAGGCGAACGAAGAGGCTGGACAGGTCGTTAAGACTGGACAACCTTATCCAGGCTGGTATGACCAAATAAGGTACCTACCGGGATATACGATCCCTAAATTTCATATATATAAAGGGACAGGAAATCCTCATCAGCACGTCGCTTAATTCAGGGCCTTGTGTGGCTACACAGAGGGTGATAATAAACTTCTACTTCGCCAGTTTGTTGGTAGCTTGTCGGAGACGGCATTCGAGTGGTATTCGGAAGTTCCAAATAACTCCGTCAAAAAATTTGCAGAGATGGAACTGCTGTTTACGCAGAGATTCGTGAACGCTAGCGAGCGTACCCCGATTACCGCATTAATTAACGCCAGGGTGAAACCAAGCGAGACTTGGGTACAATATGCAATACGGTGGCGAAATTTATGGTTAAAATGTAAGCAGCGCATCGAGGAAGCGCCGGCAGTAGGCATGTTCGTGGGCACTCTGGACCCTCAGGCAACTATTTCCCAATTCATGATGTTCTTCAAGACGACCACGTTCCAGGCCTTAATCGACAAACTGGCCTAAATGGACCAGATGGGTCATAGACCGTCTCCTCTAAGGCCGGATCCGCGAAACGAAAAGAGTAAAGGGAAGGCGACCTTCGTCGCGAATACTCAATAGCAGCCCAGTGCCCCAAAACTAACGGATCAACTAGAAGAGAGACGGCGATACTATAATGAGAAAATGAAGCATCCTTATTCGTTCCCTCGGGACAAAACGAAGTGACTGTTCAATAGGCTCATCAATCTGCCAAATCCAAAATGACCATTGCAACCCGGCGAGGCTAATAGTCCCAATTATTGCCCCTACCATCAAACATTAAACCATCTAATTGAAGATTGCTTCGTCTTTAAGGGATGGATCGAGGACCAATACCAACAAGGTAAGTTTGCGGTGTCCGTGAATTGGAAAGTGAACCCACCACAGCCACACGTCCCAAGAAGATGGACACACCGGGGGCATCATGCTCCTTCATAGAAGAAGCTCCATGGGAGGTCGCTCTTTCAGCTAAAACTAAAAGAATGCTGAAAGTTCTCCAAACATGCCCGGCAATCAGGTGGAAGAATCCGCTGGAACCCAAGATTATCGAGGGAATGCTGAAGCAGCGCCCAACTCCAAAAATTGGTGGTGATAGCCAAAGCACTCACACCCAACCATCAAAGTCTTCAAAGAAGAAAAAGAAGACCAAAAAGCCTGTGAAGCCTGGTGACAAGCGCACGGTCCTGCAGAAGCAGATTGACGCGCTGGAAGAATATAATCAAAAAGCGTGGACTCCTGTCACACTCCAAGAATTTCTCAGCCACGTCCTTGAGGACGAAGATGATGACAATGGGGAAGGCTCGTCGGATGAATCTGAGGATTATGTGGAAAGTTGCCATGTGATCTCTCACTCATCGATAGACGATGAAGAAGCTCCTTACACAGAGTAACTGGGGGCTGATCCTAAGCCCGATCTTCTAGGGCCATCAGACGAAATGATTGATGCATTCCTCGGACGAAGCTCTTCTTAAAAGCAAAGCTGCTCGAGAGCGTGAGATGACCATATTCAAAAAGGCCAAAGGCCGACGACTGGACGAAAAGGTTAAAACACTCCCGCTAGATCAAAGTACATCCGTCGCAAATAAAAATAGGTTCAAGACGAGGAAAAGGTTCGCTAAGGCCATATCGATGGGAATGAAAATACCACCCTCCGGAGGAAATATTCTTGGTGAAGCAGAAACACATCCTAGCTACTACTTATATCATCGAAAGATTGCACACCCCATTGAAGAGTGCAACGCTTTTAAAAGATGGTGGCAAGGATATGTTGCCCACCGACAACATTTTAAGCGGATGAAATGCAAAGCTTATCGGGAGCAAAGAAATACGACCGAGGAGCGTAAAGGAACTACCGGCAACTGTCACATGGTCGACACTGGAGGACCGCAAGTTCTTACCTTCGGGAGCGACTCTGACGAAGAAATGACTCTCGGCCCTCTCTTCAAAGAATCCACGTCGGGAAAAGAGGAAGAACCGAAGACCTGTGAAAATATTCAACTGCGCAATCGTACGCTGCCCGAAAAGAAGCTTGGGCCTTCGAACAGTGGGTCAAATAGAAGAGATAAGCGGAAAGAAAAGGTCCATGAGGATATCATCCTTGATGACCAAGCTGTCGGAAAGCTGACAGCCAAGGACCCACCAAAGATAAGTAAGGTGGATTACAACGTTCTGGCACACTTGAGAAAGCTACCTTCGCAGCTCAGCATTCTCGACGCCCTTCTACTATCAAAAGAGGTAAGAGAGTCTTTGATCAAGGCACTACAAGAGCTAGAGCAATTCCAAGCTTTCCTTACCGAAGAAAAGATGAAAGACGAGCTGGAAGAAGTGCACACGACCGATATCACTTTCGGCGATGAAGATCTCCTCCTTGGTTCATGCGAGCTTAACCGTCCCCTTTATGTCTTCGGATACTGTCATGATATCAAGATAGGCAAAATCCGGGTTTACAATGGGTCCTCCGTCAATCTCCTCAATGTGAGAGTGTTAAAGGAAATCTGCATGAGCGTTCAACACCTCGCTCGAGATAAGATCACTATATCCATGTTTGACTCCCAATCATCAAGGACACCCGGGTCTGTGATACTGACGTTACGCTTTGGGCTGCTCGTCACGGACATTAAATTTCACGTCATTGACACCAAGACATTCTACAATGCTTTGCTCGGAAGGCCTTGGTTACACGAGTACAATATCATCCCCTCTACACAACATCAGTGTATGAAATATTTCAAGGATGGTCTTGAATACACCGTAACAGGAGAACAAAACCCGTTCTCCGTAAACGAAGTTCGCAAATATGAGGATGCCAAATACTTCATGCCTGATTTCGAAGACACAGAAAGATGTCGCAAACCGGAGGACAAGAACAAAGCTATCGCCACTATTCCGGTCTTCGGGAGTGATACCGAGGAGGAAGAAGAAATAGCTTATTCAGGTCCGCCTCAGTGCAACATGCCGGGACCGTCCAGTCCTATGTTGACCTTCGCTGATGAAGATCAAAGTTTGCAAGTTGCCATAGTTCTGCCAAAGCATCTTAAAGAGCTAGACGCGCTTGATACCTACAGTGTGGAAGAACTACAGACATTCTACGTCCCTCCCAGGCGAAAAGGTGAAAAGGCGATCCGATTCTTCTGATCCGGGGAAACCAAAGTGGAGAAAGAAATTTGGCATGGTACGGATTCTACACTTGACAGGCTCCAGCCCATCCGTTTGCCCAGATATTACACGGACGGACTAAAGAGACTCTTAAGATGCCAAGCTGTACCCCTTAAGCAAACTTCGCGACAAGAACGGTTCTATAACAGGATCTGGAACGTTCCGGGAACTCAACGAAAGTTGCCTAACGGGAGAATGGAAACGACCGGGCTTGGGTATGTTCAATCTAAGAAACGGGAGCTATTCCGCGACTGCTACGTCATACATGACTTTGATGAAGAAGGAGATGCTCTGTGGGAAGATGCTAACCTTGAACCAGAACGAGCTCTCGCCGCGAAAATGCCAAGCCCGTCTTTCGAAGAACAAATGGACAAGCTTATAAGGGAAGCGGGTCAAAAGGTTGGAGACGACCATAATCGCTAAATAGCCATCTACGAGAAAGCCAGGACGCAACGCCTCTTTCAGCAGGCTGTGAAAAAAGAAAATGCTCCTCCTTGTCAACCCGTTGTACAAAAGGCCCGACGCAGAGGAAAAAATAAATCAAAAAGCGGGAAAGGCGTTCGACAGCAACAAAGCGGGACCAAGAAGCCACGCGACCGGGAATCGAGCAATCCGGATTCGTCTCTTATAAAGAAGATGGGTCGAGCATACACTTTTCCCCAGGACAAGACATAGAAGATACTTGATCTTGCCGTAAAACATCAAATGATTACCCTCCCGGAGTCCAATCACCCCGAGCAAGCAGGTGAAGTTAATCACCCGGACTATTGCTTCTATCACAGGGCAATAGGACATCCTCTCGAAGACTGCTTCACATTTAAAGACTAGGTAGAAGACCTGTATCAGCAAGGCAGGTTCGCTCTATCCAGCAGCTGGAGGGTAACCCCGCAACAGAAGCATGAACCCAAAGCCATCAGAGTAGAACCAGATCAACATCGGTCATGGAAGAGATCTCGTACCTGCCATGTGATAACGCTGTCAGGAGAAAGAATACCCGAGAATATGGATGACCTCCCCCGGTGCTTCGAAAACGATGATGGCGAGGTGATCTTAGAGTTTCTGCCTGTTAGGTCCACGTTACCCACCCCGGTTCTTTCGGGGAAGCGGAATAGGTAAAAATCAAATTTTTTCTAACAAGGTGACATGGACCATCCATGATGGATCTTTGCTAAACAAAAACTAACACATAAACTACAAGTTCTAGCTACTATGTAGAATGGTTATACCTAGGTCTTGAACTCCTTCTCTTCTTGCTCCTTGGAGTGGTTTGAATGGCTCCTCCTCGTCGTCTTCTCTTTGCCGAAGATAGATCCACCCGAGGGCCTCGAACTTGAGCTCCTACCTCAACTAAGAGGTAACTAGAGTGCTTGGTTTGCTAGACAAAGAATCCTAGAAAGAGTAGAGTGATGCTTTGATGGTTTAGTCTCAAAAGCTTATGATTTCAAACACATGGAACACTTAAGCTTTGAGAGAGGAAGAGGGTGAGCTTTTTCAAAAGAGAGAAAGAGTATGATAGAATGAACTCTCTTTTTGCAACCATGCTCACAAAATAAGAATAATGATATGATAATAATAATTAAGAAATTGTGATGGTTAGTTTATGAATGACCATTATCATTTCATCATTTAATGCATTTGTAAGATACAATAAGCATCTTTGAAATGAAATGATGATGGCCAACATGTCAACAATAGTCAACCGGTCAACCAAAGTCAACAAGTCAACAAAAATCAAATAGTCAACCTAACTATGGCACAATTATCCTTAATTAATATTATTAATCATATTTCTCATTCTCATTAGGGTTTAGAAAAAGTCAACGGTCAACAACCCTAATGAGATCCCTCTGCCTCTGTCAACTGTGCATACACACCCGCATCCGTGTTCCGAGGAACACGAATACAATGAGATAAAACCAATCCCAAAACATATACTAAGTTCTGGCTTAAACAAAAGCCCGCTAGTAATAACTGTCCGGACACCAAACGTGCACAAGTGCGTGGATGTGAACGAACCCCGTCGCAAAACCATGCGACCTCTACTCTGTTTTGCCCAAAGGCGAATAACCCTCTGTATGGGACTCTAAAGGCTCGACACTATGCTGGCAGTGGGTTTAACCACTGGCCGCAAGCGGTACTAGCTATACGTAACGGTCCCCAGGTCGATGCCGATAAGAAGACTGATGAGGTGAACCCATCCGAACCCCTACTGAGCCTGAATGTGACAATCTCCGTACAGTCCGGTCTATTCGTCTGAGAGTATCGCATGGCGGGCCTAGGCGGCCGGTAAACGTCAGCCGCCTAATAGCGGTACAAGTCATGTCGGAGTGTAGCCCAAAACACCCTGAGAATCTACTGGAAAACCTACCAGTAATTCTCGCTTGCCCTGGCCAGGGACTTTGTGGAATGGCTCTCCTAGACACAGCGCGATATCAACCCCAAATACCGGGAGAGATGAATCCTGTCTAACCGTCACTGCCTCTAAGTTTCTGCACCTAACTACTACCTGTTTGCACGACTCAGTAGAGCCGTGGTAGGGTAGCAATTTAAGAACAGTGGGAACACACTCGAGGTGAAGTGACAGTGTCAAGTCAGCGGACTAAGCTGTACTCATGTCACCTGGGAACTGTTAACTGACGATAGGTATAATACCAACCAACAGTTCCCGACGAGTCCTGTCCAGTGTACTCGTAACCTAACGAGCACCTGCATACTATCTTCAGTACGACGTACTAATGGTTGTGGGACAGACCATCTCCCCTGTTTCCTGATTTAAAATTAGTAAAACCTACGGAAGAGGCATCACGTGCTAGCACGTGACCAGCGGTCATGTGTTGACACGTGATGACCAAGGAGCGGCAAAGAACAGAGCGCAGAAGGAAGGGAAGCCCATTCCAGGGGTCACGTGCCTACACGTGACTAGGGGTCACGTGCGCACACGTGACCAACGGTCACCTGGCCACACGTGACCAGCTTCAAGAGCCTTATTTTATGACAGAATTAAATTCTGAGAAAAGATCTCTCAAGTCTTTCCAAAGTGGAAAAGAATTATTTGGAAATCTAAAGGTGATTAAATATCACCGATTTTTGGAAAAATCTTAGACTTGGAAAGATTTCTCCCTTAAATCTAACCAAAATAACAAGGAGATATCTTTGGATTTAAAATCCATTGGTGAATAAAATTCACCTAATAATCCAAGGGCCTAGATGAATGATAAATATAAGTCAAATCTCTCAAATCTTTCAATGAAAGATCTACTAAAACTGATTGATTCTTTTCCTTCTCCTATAAATAGGAGCCAAAGGAGAGAGTTAAAGGGATATACAGAGACATACAGAGAGAGAGCAATAGAGCCTTGAGATTTTGGAAGAATTTGATCCTCTGCAAAAGAAAAACCCTAGGTGAGAAAGGAGAGGCTTAAAAAGAGAATTTAATTCTCAAAAGAATTTAACTCTTATATAAAAGTAAGAACTTAGTACTTTCTCTAGTTGAGGATCTGCAAAGTGCACATCTCCCCATGAATTGA
Organism: Agapanthus africanus; assembly: GCA_030015575.1. Taxonomy (NCBI): domain Eukaryota; kingdom Viridiplantae; phylum Streptophyta; class Magnoliopsida; order Asparagales; family Amaryllidaceae; genus Agapanthus; species Agapanthus africanus. Next base: position 502,766,768 of record CM057340.1, on the reverse strand, counting down.
GAATTTAATTCTCATTGGGTTGAGATCCTGCCATGCAGATCCAAAACATAGAAGAGGAAATTGAGTTTTGAGAATTTAATTCTTACAGAATTATAGGAATTTAATTCCTACAGAATTATAGGAATTTAATTCCTTTGATATAAAATTAGGGTTTAACCCTAATTGAGAACTTAATTATCTCAAGCTCATAGGAATATAATTCCCTTAAGAAAAGAAATTAGGGTTTTACCCTATATAAGAATTTAATTCTTAATCCTACAGAGAATTTAATTCTCAAAATAAAATGAAGAGACTTAAAAGATCTCCATGCATGCAAAGAACCAGAGTCACGTGTTATCACGTGACCTCTGTAAAGATCCACAGAGAAGAGCTTTGAGGCAACGCCTCACGTGCCCCACGTGACCCCCAAAGCACACAAAGAAAGAGCAAAAGAAAAGAAGCTCTGGGGCGCCCTCACGTGTCACCGCGTGACCCCTAATGAACAGTCTAACAGAACAAAGCGCGAGCCCCCATCACGTGCCCGGACGTGATAGCTTTCAGAATTAAAAGTGTTAAACACTTATCTGTAGAACAAAATAAAGGGGATCTGGCCCCACCTTTTGAACGCCACACGTGCTCCCACGTGATCTCTTCTCTGACAATATTTAACATCAAACTGATGATTTGCTCCCAGTGTTTAACACTGATTTCCTTAGTGTTTAACACTAGTTTGAAAACTCCATTTCCAGTGTTTAACACTGATTTTCTTAGTGTTTAACACTAACTTGGAATCTCTGCCCCCAGTGTTTAACACTGATTTGCTTTAGTGTTAAACACTAACTTGGAATTTCTGTCTCCACTGTTTACTATTGATTTGCTTTAGTGTTTAACACTAATTTGAAAGCCCTGTTGCTAGTGTTTAACACTGATTATATTTTAGTATTAAACACTAACTTGCTAATCTTAATCCCAGTGTTCAACACTGTTGATCTCTAGTGTTTAACACTAGCCTTAGCCAAATTGGCTAAGTTTCTAGAGGCAAAGCCTCTCCTTCAATGGACCAACAAAATGCCAATATTTTAAACATGATTGGACTTAGCCCAAAATGGTCAAAAGTCCTCAATTCAAACTTAACTGGGCTAATGAGCTCATAATATAATTAATTGGTCTCGGTCCCAAATTGGGACAAAGATTATTTAATCTACCTTGGTTCAAGGGTACATCCCTTCACTCCTTTGATACTTGGCGTTGTAATTCCTCAACGTCTTCAAATAGGTGACGGGTCCCGATGACCACACATTTGATACGGACTGTAGGGTCCTTAAACTCATGGACTATGAGGTCCTTAACCTTGACCGAGATGTCTTAAAACTAACACCGGACTGTGGAGTCCCTAAACCCACGGACTATGATGTCCTTAACCTTGACCGCAACGTCTTAAAACTAACATTGGACCGCAATGTCCTTAAACTACCTATTGACCGCAATGTCACTAAACTAAACAACAGGGCTCCCCTAATTGCTCTCTTGTTGGATCTAAACTATCCCGTTAAGTTGATCTGTGTCTGAAATTAGACTAATGCATCCTTAACAAACGTTTAAGTTGATCTTAGTCTCAAATGAGGCTAACTTATCCTTAAACCTAACCCCCAAACCCAAATCTAAGAAAGTTACGGATTTGGACTAGTCCACGCCCTACGGGCGACGACATAACTCAGTCTCCGTATACAATCCACGGGCAACCAAACACAAAACAAACACCCACGACACGAAGTGATCATCTGGAGAAGGAGAAAGTTGTTACCGCAATACGGTAGCGTAATTAACTGCAGGGGCTTGCACCTGCAGGGAATAGCGTCCCCGCAATCAAAAACCCCTCAAGCGAAGGGGAATCTGACGAAGTCTGCTACATCGAACGCATCCGTTTAAACCTTCGATACATGGTGTCATAAATCAACTTGGAATTTTCGGAGAGGTAGACGGATAGCACCTATTAGCATCTGCCCCGATTTCAGGCAAGACGTCCCTGCGTCGCGCCGTCCTTCGGAGGGGAACAGATTCTGGCACGCCCGGTGGGACCTTTTCCTCTTTCCACTACACACTTCGTGTGTCGTGTTCGCGAACCAAACATGGTTCGCCAATGGTTGCTCTTGGGCTTCAAGGTACTAAGATTTGGCGTTTTGCTTATTGCAGAAAGCAAAGAATCAATGGCGTCCACTTGTGCGAAACGCTCCAACTGCAACTGCAACCAGCGCTCCGCCTCACCAGGGGGTATAGCCTATGGGCCCAAAGCTGCTTCGCTGTTCACGATGCCCGTGGAACAGGTCACTCGAGCCACTACAGGATTGTTTTTCGGGACCATGCTCCCGCCAACGAGCTTCACCGCTCCTGTGCTGACACCGGAACCTCCCAAGAAGTCGGTCTTTGATCGGCTTACACCTACCGCGGCCCCTCTCAACGGGTCGCCCAACACCGGCACCTCGGTCTTCTCCAGACTGGGCCAGAGTTTCTGTGGGCTCGCAATGGGGCCTGTAATCCCAGAGAAGGCTGCTCCTAAGAAAATAACCAATCCTGCTCCTGAAGTCGTCAAGGCGGCTTCTCCTGCCAAAAAGTCGGTCTTTACAAGACGGACTGTTCCAGCTCCCGCTCCTGCTACCCAAAGGACGTCAGTCTTTAACAGGTTGACACCAGCAGCGACCCCCCACCTACGCAGGGGGCAAGACAAGGCTATCGCCATCATCGAGCCGATTCCATCAGCACGGCACGCTCGACGTTGCTACTGGCGCCGAGTGAGGAAGGCCGGAGGCAACTCCCCTTCTGGGCTAACTCCTCCAGCCCCGACGGCAGAAGTTAATACTGCTGTTCCAACTGGGAACAACTTTGAGATGCTAAATAAGGTGCGTAGGAATTCTCCTACCGCTGCACTGAAAAGGTCTCCCCCTCCGCTGGAAAAAGGCTGTGGAAGCAAAGCTAGAACAGCCCCAATCCCCTCAACGGCTGTCTTCCAAAATCTATAAAGTATGGCGGCAGACCCGAGACTCGGTGATCGATCCAAATTTCTCCCGCCAGCACAAGAAGCTGAAGATCCAACAGGAAGTCAGCCATCCTGCCAAGCCACGGAAAGCTGTCTGGGTGCCCACCTCAACGGCCCCCTCAACTTCCACTGCTCATAAAGAGAGGAGGACGGAGAAGATCCCCAGGCCTGCAACGAAAGCTAAAGGCACTGAGCCCAGACGCCCTAAGTCTGGGGGCATGATGGTCCATACTGTATACATGGCGTCACGAAAGGAGGACAGCCGTGCATCTACAGGTCATAGACCGCTTACGCGGTCAGTGACCAAAGCTCAGGAGCAACAGCAGAAGCTCCAGGAAATGATGATTGCGATGGCCGTGCTTACTGGGCCAAAAGAGAACCCCGAAGCACTCTCGGATCAGCGACAAGAACAAGAAACCGACGCTGAGTTCCTTCGGAGGATATTGGAAAAGAAAGATAAAGAGGCTGCAGAACAAGCAGCCAATATAAAACAAATAGCCCACTTATTCCAAGACAAGGTAGGGTTGATGATCCAGCAAGATCCTCCAGCTGAGGACCCACCGATCGTCCTCGAAGATGATAAAGGAGAAACGTCGAATCCACCACCTGCTCTTTCAACGGCCAAGGAGGAGACAATCTCCAAGGCTGACTTGGACGACTATTGTAAGTCCACGTTGCCCACCCCGATACTTGCGGGGAGGCGGAAAACGGAATAAAAATCAAATTTTTATCAACTTAGTCAACATGGACTAGACAAAGAAGGATCTTTGCTAAACAAAAACAAGCTAAAGCTAACTAGAAACTAGCTAAGTGTTAGAAAGGTTATACCTAGGGCTTTATGTCCTTCTCTCCTTGCTCCTTAGAGTAGTGGAAAGAGGTCACCTTTGTCGTCTTCTCACGTCGAAGAAAGATCCACCCGAAAGCCTCAACCTTTGGCTTCAACTCCAAGCTAGAAGTAACTAGGGTGTAAGAAGTGCTAGTCCTTAAACCCTAGATGAGAGTAGAGATTATCAAGAAAGGGTTTTTCTCAAGCTCAAGTGTTTCTCAACACATGAGAGGGGAGAGCTTGAGGGAGAGGAAGAACAAGAGAGAGAAAGAAAATAATAGAATGAAAGAAAATATGAAGCATTCTCTCATATATATGTGAATTATTGTAATTAGATAATTAGCTAGATAATTGTCATGGTTAATCAAGACATGACCATTATCATTTCATTTTTAATGCAATTTGCAAGGATCAAAGAGCATCTTCCAAATGAAATGATGATGGTCAAAGTGTCAACCTAGGTCAACAAATCAAGGAGGTTAAATGGTCAACAACCATAACCATGCATAATTATTTAAACTAATATCAATTAACCATAATACACACATAAGCATTAGGGTTAATAAAATGACAATAGTCATTAACCCTAATCAAAGTCCTCTCCCTCTGTCTCAAGCAACTGTGCATACGCATCCGTATTCGTGATCCGAGAAACATGAATACAATGAGATAAAACCAATCCCAAATCTATACTAGGATCTGGCTTAAACCAAAGCCCGCTAGTATAAGCTGTCCGGAGAGCAAACGTGCATAAGTGCGCGGATGTGAACGAACCCTGTCGCAAAACCATGCGACCTCTACTCATTTTGCCTAAAGGAGAATAACTCTCTGTGTGGGACTCTAAAAACTCGACACTACGCTGGCAGTGGGTTTAACCATAGACCGCAAGCGGCACTAGCTGTACGTAACGGTCCCCAGGTAGATGTCGATAAGAAGACTGACGAGGTAAACCCCATCTGAACTCCTACTGAGCCTGTATGTGACAGTCTCCGTATAGTCCGGTCTGTTCGTCTAGTACATCGCATGGCGGGCCTAGGGGGCGGTGAACGTCAGTCCCCTAATAGCGGTACAAGTCGTGTCGGAGTGTAGCCCAGAACACCCTGAGATAGCACTGGAAACCTACCAGTATATCTCGCTTGCCCTGGCAAGGGACTACTCGTGTAATGGCTCTCCTAGACACAGCGCGATGTCAACCCCCAATACCGGAAGAGACGAATCCTGTCTAACCGTCACTGCCTCCAAGTGCTTCGGGACTGCACCCAAAAACTACCTGTTTGCACGACTCCTTTGAGCCGTGGTAGGGTAGTAATCAAAGTGCAGTGGGAACACACTCGAGGAGAAGTGACAGTGTCAAGTCAGCGGACTAAGCTGTACTCATGTCACCTGGGAACTGATAACTGACGATTGGTATAATACCAACCAACAGTTCCCGACGAGTCCTGTCCAGTGTACTCGTAACCTAACGAGCACCCGCATACTATCTAAAGTATGACGTACTGACGGCTGTGGGACAGACCGTCTCCCACGCTGGGATGAGAAGTGCATACGCTAGTCTACTCCGGAGTATTGATGCCCTGTCTCGAGAGTCCAACGACCAGGGACCAGTATAAGGATGTGCTTATGGATTACCCAGCTCCCACGAGTGTGAGCGCCATCACAACGCTGGTAATCAAGCAAAGATCCTAAAGGCTCTACTAATATGTATATCAGCAATATGCTAAAAGAAACACATGCACATATTAAAGCAGAGACAAACCAAGTAGCATACTACCATTTCGAGAAAGATTGTATATACAACTGTGAATATCCCAAGCTTCCATCAAGTAATATACAAACTAGTATGATACAGTAATGGCCTCTACGGAATATACACTAACAATCTCCCATTTGCACTAAGGCCATATACTGGAGTATCGAAGACCTATCATCTCGATCAGCCGCTCGAACTAAGTCTGGGGCAAGGCCTTGGTGAATGGATCTGCTGTGTTATCATCTGAAGCAACCCTCCGAACCTCGATCTCCTGGCGATCCACGATCTCCCTGATCAGGTGATACCGCCTTAAGATGTGTCTGGATTTCTGATGGGACCTGGGTTCCTTCGCTAAAGCTATAGCCCCGTTGTTGTCGCAATACAGAGGTATTGGGTCAACAATGGACGGAACCACCTGAAGTTCTTTCAAGAACTTCCTCATCCAGACAGCTTCTTTTGCGGCATCATATGCAGCGATGTATTCCGCTTCCATAGTCGAGTCAGCAACGGTTTCCTGTTTGGAGCTGTTCCAACACACCGCCCCTCCATTGAGGGTAAAGACAAAACCCGACATGGACTTGGAATCATCCTTGTCACTCTGGAAGCTGGAGTCAGCAAAGGCCTCAATCTGGAGGTCTTTTCCGCCATACACTAAGAACATCTCCTTAGTCCTTCTCAGGTACTTGAGAATGTTCTTTACTGCTATCCAATGTTTCTCCCCAGGGTTTGACTGATACCTGCTTACCACACTCAGTGCATAAGCCACATCCGGTCTGGTACACAACATCGCATACATTATAGAGCCTACCGTAGAAGCGTAGGGTATAATAGATATGCGATCCCTCTCCAAATCAGTCTTGGAAGACATCTCTTTGGAGAGGGTGATCCCGTGACAAGCCGGTAGATTGCCGCTCTTGGAATCTTCCATACTGAATCTCTTCAGTATGGTGTCGATGTACCTGGACTGCGAAAGTCCTAATATCCTCTTAGATCTGTCACGGTAAATCCGGATACCCAGAATGTATGAGGCATCACCCAGGTCTTTCATGGAGAACCTGTGTGACAAGAACCCCTTGACAGATTGTAGCATAGGAATGTCATTTCCTATTAAGAGAATGTCATCCACGTATAAAATGAGGAATACTACAGTTCTCGCTACAAATCTACAATAGATGCATGGTTCATCTGGATTTTTGATAAATCCAAATTCCTTGACCGTCTCGTCAAAACAGATGTTCCAACTCCGCGATGCCTACTTTAGTCCATAAATGGACTTAAGCAACTTGCACACCTTTCCGCTGCTCCCACTCTGAATGAAACCCTCTGGCTGGTCTATATAGACACACTCCTCTAAATGTCCATTTAGAAAAGCTGTCTTTACGTCCATCTGCCAAATCTCATAATCGTGGAAGGCAGCAATGGCAAGAAGGATCCGAATGGATTTCAGCATAGCTACTGGAGAAAAGGTTTCGTCATAGTCCAAACCAGGTCGCTGACGAAAACCCTTTGCTACCAGTCTAGCTTTATAGGTCTCAACCTGTCCATCTACACCAATCTTCCTTTTGAAGATCCACTTGCATCCTACGGGTTTTACCCCATCTGGAGCAATGTCCAACGTCCATACTTTGTTGGTGTACATGGACTCCATTTCGGTCCGCATTGCATCCAGCCATTTTACCGAGTTGACGCTCTGAATGGCTTGCTGGAAGCTAGTAGGCTCATCAAAGTCTATGATGCAATCCTCTCAATCCCCGTCAATGAGAAAACCGTAGTATCTCTCGGGCGGATGAGACTGCCTACTACTCCTGCGGAGTGGCGTGGGAATGTCCTGATCTTTCGAACCCTCTGGTTCTACTAAGTTTTCAGTAATATCTCGTAGTTCTGGAATTTCTTCCAGTTCTATTGCGCTCCCACTTAATTCTTTTTCTAAGAACTGATGTTCCAGAAAATGGGCATTACGAGAAATAAGGACTTTTTGTTCCACTGCGTAATAGAAAAGATACCCCCTGGAGTTCTTTGGGTATCCCACAAACTTGCACAGTACTGAGCGTGCCTCGAGTTTGTCCGCATGCTGATTTTTTACAAAAGCTAGACATCCCCAAATCTTCAAGTATTGAAGATAGGGTTTCTTCCCACTCCATAACTCATATGGTGTGGTAGGCACAGTCTTAGTGGGAACTCGGTTCAAAAGGTATGCAGCTGATTCTAGTGCATATCCCCAGAACGATCGCGGCAACTCAGCGTTACTCATCATGGACCGTACCATATCTAATAGGGTTCGGTTCCATCTCTCCGATACACCGTTATGTTGCGGAGTGTATGGAGGAGTAAGCTGAGAGAGAATTCCATTCTCTTTTAAGTAACCCAGGAACTCGGCACTCAAGTATTCACCACCTCGATCAGATCTCAGTGCCTAGATACTTTTGCCTGTTTGTTTTTCTACTTCATTCTTATATTCCTGGAACTTTTCAAAAGCTTCGGATTTATGCTTCATCAAGAAGACATGTCCGAACCTTGAAAAATCATCCGTAAAAGTAATGAAGTAAGAATAACCGCTTCACGCATGTGTAGACATTGGACCGCACACGTCGCTGTGTACGAGTCCCAAGAGCTCGCTCGCTCTTACTCCGTGTCCAGTGAACGGAGTCTTTGTCATCTTTCCCTTGAGACAGGATTGACAAGTTGCATACGATTGATATTCGAACGGATCCAAATATCCTTCTGTATGTAACTTAGTCAACCTTCTCTCATTGATGTGACCCAGTCTACAATGCCATAAGAAAGTTTTATTGATTTCTGGAGACTTTCTTTTGTGTGTATTCTGGACATTGAAAATCTGTGGTTGGTTTAACACGTATATACCGTTGTTCAATGTACCTGACCCAATCAAAACTTGATTAAGGTGAATGTTCACTACATTACTTACAAATGCAAATTCATAACCTTATTTAGATAATAAAGATACAGAAATGATATTACAGGTTGCATTTGGTACATAATAACAACTACGCAAAACCAAAAAGTGTCCATCCGACAATCCCAGGTGATAGTCCCCCACGGCCTCAGCATCCATGCTAGCATCGTTTGCAACTCTGAGGGTCATGTCACCTGCCTTCAAAACTCTACGCTTTCTCAACGCCTGCAAAGAATTACAGATATGAGATCCTGATCCGGTATCCAATACCCAGGATGTAGAGTTTATTGATAGACAGTTTTCAATAACATACACACCTGAAGCTGAAGCCGCAACTCGCTTCAAATCCTGTGTTCTGGCCTTCCAAGCCTTGCAATCCTGTTTCCAGTGACCACTTTTGTGACAATAGAAGCATTCTTCCTTCCCCACCAGCTTTCCCGCCACCTTTGTTGCTTTTCCTTTTCCCTTCGTATCCACTTTACTGACACCGCCTCTTGGTTTAGCGGGGGCTTTCTTCTTCTTACCCTTGGCTTTCGCCCTGGATCTAGAAGAGGACGATCCTCCTACAAACAAAGTGGATGTCTCCCTACTTTTCTGTAGGGTGCCCTCTGCACTCCTCAGCATGTTGAAGAGCTTTGAAAGTTCAACTTCTTTTTCCTGTAAGTTGAAGTTCAGGATGAACTGGGCGTAAGTAGAAGGAAGGGACTGGAGAATCAAGTCCGTATAGAGCTCATTCTCCAACGTGGTCCCAAGTTCTGCGAGCTCCTCTATGTAGCCAATCATCTTAAGCACGTGTTCCACTACCGATGATCCGACGGCCAACCTTGCCGAAAACAACTTCTTCGACACTTCGTATCTGGCGATACGAGACTGCTCTCCATACAGTTCTTTTGTATGAAGAAATATGGACTCTAGGTCCATATTCTCGTGCCTCCTCTGATGTTCGTTGTCCATCAAGGCAAGTACGAGGCATTTGGCCTTCGCGCAATCTATTTCCCATGTCTTACAGATTTCCCTATCCGCGACACTGGTTTTGGGACCTGGGACAGGGGGAGCTTTGGTGGTAAGGAGATACCCCAGCTTGTCGTAAGTGATTGCCATCTTGACATTCCTGAGCCAATTTTTGTAGTTTGACCATGTCAATATGTTTTTATCTAGTAATAACTTAAGTCCGGTCATGTTGAATGGTCGCTGCAATTAGGAGAGAGAAAAGAAACACTTTAGCATGATGCTCTTGCAAGTTTAGAGTGGTTTTTAGTTTGTCTAAACTGGATGGCTCCCACTGTCTCTCGAATCCCTTCTCAAACCGTAAAGAAAGGATTAGTCAGGATCAATCTCACCGTACAATACTTGCTTAACCGTTCAGCCAGGACAGTGTCGGTACTTCGAGGGAGGTTTTCCAACGCTTTCGCGAAGTTCCTTAATTAAGTAACCTCTTTTCCCTGTGGGCGTAGCCCAGCTAACACCTTTCTAGACACCTACTAAGTTTATAGCATTGATCGTTAAGTGAGAGTTTTCCCGAGGAGTAGCATATACTCACAGTAGGATCGGGATCCAAATATCATTGCATGATAAAACCGAAGGAATCCTACCAGAATCATCACACTCTAAATGGTATGCAGCGCTAGCAAGTTTCAGTACTTATGAAACTCCCGATGTGGATTTTTGCCCCATGCTCTTATGAGCTTGGCGTGAGGTCAAAATGTCATAAGTCACATGTCAAGTTCTTCCCATCATTATCCCGGTTAATTCGAACCCACCCGTACCTACCCTTGACGTAGGCCAAAATGGCAGTACGACTGTCTCAAACCAACGCATTCTATCTCTGCAACAGATAAATATCCGGCAGCTACCAATCACTATGCCTTGGCGTGAGGTCAAAATACATAGCTTGAATACTACCGAATATTTAACTAAAATGATGGAGGGCTACGGATGGTTTTGGCGAAACCGTGAACGTAGTGAACTTGATATAGTCGATAGAACGAGATAGCTTTTAAAAGGAGTGGTTCAAGCTCCGCGTTTAAAAGTTTAGTTTTGAAAAGAACCGACTGGTTTTCAAAGTGTTCCAATCGACTTTTACTTGGTTTATTTTCTTGCATTAGTTCTTTTAATGCGTCCCATCATTTAATCCTACCATTGCAGAAAACAACCAAAATATGACGTACTCTTATGCCATTCGCATTCGCCACAGGGCCCCGTCATCACCCGTTAGGTTACTTAACTAACGACAGAGCGGGGGCTGGGCTAGCGTGGTTGTAAAACATAAGCAACGCCTAAATAGTTATCATATATAAATATATAGCAATGATAGACATTACAGATCACAGATGAATGCATTGGATATACTAGGAATCCGCAATCCGTTCGAGCCTGCAACGAAAAGCGGATTACACGGTCGCGGTGAATAGCCAATATCCCACCCAAGACCCCTACGGGTGCGGCAAACTATCCGCCAAGTACCCGAAGCGAAGCAACCTCCCTCACCACCGTGAGTAGGCCACTCGGCACTTCGAGATACCCGGTAGTTTGTGCACCCCCTCCATGGGTCTATCCTAGGAGCAAAAACAGTAAAAAGAATTATACAATGACGGCTACAACCCCGACCAGGTTGTGCGGCCAAACAAATAATAATATTGCATCAATTTACATATTACAATGAATGAAAGAAAAAGAAACACTCATCTCACATCCACCCCGGCTATTCACCCGCGACAATCCAACACATTCATATACACATACCATCATCAAACACAGATCACAGATATGTATAACCCCGACTAATCGACATATAGCGATTAGCCGACGTTTAATACATATAAACATCACAGATATAACCCTTATAGTCAAAGTGTAGTGAAGTTCGAAAAAAATACGGATTTATAGGCCCCCAAAAACAAATTTCTATTCTGGAAAATCTGGGCACATATAAACCTTTTTAAAAATCCCAAAACCAAGCCAGAAAAACACTGCACCAAACTTGACCCAGAGCCGAGCCAACTCGGCCGCGGTTGCGCGGCAATAGCTTGCTATTGCCGCGGAACCGTGGCGCTTTGGTCGAGTCACTGGACCGGGTTTGGTGGCTTTCTTCACAAAACCCTGAGACGATTTTTGGAGTATGATAAATTTTATTTTGAGCAGGAAAAAATTTAACAGAAAGTTGGGTTTTTGAAAACTCGGTTTTTCGATTTTTCCGATTCGAACTTCGATACACTTTACTACCTAGCTAGTTTATGTTTAGTTAGGCTCTGATACCACTGTAAGTCCACGTTGCCCACCCCGGTACTTGCGGGGAGGCGGAAAACGGAATAAAAATCAAATTTTTATCAACTTAGGCAACATGGACTAGATAAAGAAGGATCTTTGCTAAACAAAAAGAAGCTAAAGCTAACTAGAAACTAGCTAAGTGTTAGAAAGGTTATACCTAGGGCTTTATGTCCTTCTCTCCTTGCTCCTTGGAGTAGTGGAAAGAGGTCACCTTTGTCGTCTTCTCACGTCGAAGAAAGATCCACCCGAAAGCCTCAACCTTTGGCTTCAACTCCAAGCTAGAAGTAACTAGGGTGTAAGAAGTGCTAGTCCTTAAACCCTAGATGAGAGTAGAGATTATCAAGAAAGGGTTTTTCTCAAGCTCAAGTATTTCTCAACACATGAGAGGGGAAAGCTTGAGGGAGAGGAAGAACAAGAGAGAGAAAGAAAATAATAGAATGAAAGAAAATATGAAGCATTCTCTCATATATATGTGAATTATTGTAATTAGATAATTAGCTAGATAATTGTCATGGTTAATCAAGACATGACCATTATCATTTTATTTTTAATGCAATTTGCAAGGATCAAAGAGCATCTTCCAAATGAAATGATGATGGTCAAAGTGTCAACCTAGGTCAACAAGTCAAGGAGGTCAAATGGTCAACAACCATAACCATGCACAATTATTTAAACTAATATTAATTAACCATAATACACACATAAGCATTAGGGTTAATAAAATGACAATAGTCATTAACCCTAATCAAAGTCCTCTCCCTCTGTCTCAAGCAACTGTGCATACGCACCCGTATTCGTGATCCGAGGAACATGAATACAATGAGATAAAACCAATCCCAAATCTATACTAGGATCTGGCTTAAACCAAAGCCCGCTAGTATAAGCTGTTCGGACAGCAAACGTGCACAAGTGCGCGGATGTGAACGAACCCTGTCGCAAAACCATGCGACCTCTACTCATTTTGCCTAAAGGCGAATAGCTCTCTGTATGGGACTCTAAAGACTCGACACTACGCTGGCAGTGTGTTTAACCACAGACCGCAAGCGGCACTAGCTGTACGTAACGGTCCCCAGGTAGATGTCGATAAGAAGACTAACGAGGTAAACCCCATCTGAACTCCTACTGAGCCTGTATGTGACAGTTTCCGTACAGTCCGGTCTGTTCGTCTGATACATCGCATGGCGGGCCTAGGGGGCGGTGAACGTCAGTCCCCTAATAGCGGTACAAGTCATGTCGGAGTGTAGCCCCGAACACCCTAAGATAGCACTGGAAACCTACCAGTATATCTCGCTTGCCCTGGCAAGGGACTACTCGTGTAATGGCTCTCCTAGACACAGCGCGATGTCAACCCCCAATACCGGGAGAGACGAATCCTGTCTAACCATCACTGCCTCCAAGTGCTTCGGGACTGCACCCAAAAACTACCTGTTTGCACGACTCCTTTGAGCCGTGGTAGGGTAGTAATCAAAGTGCAGTGGGAACACACTCGAGGCGAAGTGACAGTGTCAAGTCAGCGGACTAAGCTGTACTCATGTCACCTGGGAACTGATAACTGACGATAGGTATAATACCAACCAACAGTTCCCGACGAGTCCTGTCCAGTGTACTCGTAACCTAACGAGCACCCGCATACTATCTAAAGTATGACGTACTGACGGCTGTGGGACAGACCGTCTCCCACGCTGGGATGAGAAGCGCATACGCTAGTCTACTCCGGAGTATCGATGCCCTGTCTCGATAGTCCAACGACCAGGGACCAGTATAAGGATGTGCTTATGGATTACCCAGCTCCCACGAGTGTGAGCGCCAACACAACGCTGGTAATCAAGCAAAGATCCTAAGGGCTCTACTAATATGTATATCAGCAATATGCTAAAAGAAACACATGCACATATTAAAGCAGAGACAAACCAAGTAGCATACTACCATTTCGAGCAAGATTGTATATACAACTGTGAATATCCCAAGCTTCCATCAAGTAATATACAAACTAGTATGATACAGTAATGGCCTCTAGGGCATATACACTAACAACTATATAGCCCAGCAGATCCGGGTTCATCAGGCGACCGAGGCAGCCGGTCAGGTCGTGAAAACGGGGCGACCATATCCGAGCTGGTACGATCAGATAAAGTACCCGCCGGGCTATACAATACCAAAATTCCATGTCTATAAAGGGACGGGCAATCCCCACCAACATGTTGCCCAGTTCAGGTCCCTTTGAGATAACACCGGCGGTGATGATAAACTATTGCTTCGCCAGTTCGTCGGTAGCTTATCGGATACAGCATTCGAGTGGTACTCCGAGCTCCCAAACGACTCTATTAAGACATTTGCGGAGATGGAGCTGCTGTTTACCCAGCGTTTCGCAAGAGCCAGCGAATGCACTCGATAACGGCATTGATTAATGCCAGGGTGAAACCAGGCGAGACGTGGGTCCGGTACGCTATACGCTGGTGAAACTTGTGGTCGAAATGCGAACAATGCATTGAAGAAGCGCTCACGGTGGGCATGTTCGTGGGTACCCTAGATCCTCATGCAACTATCTCCCAGTTCATGATGTTCTTTAAGCCAACCACGTTCCAGGCCTTGATCGACAAGTTGGCCCAGATGGACCAGATGGGTCACAGACCGTCTCCCCCGAAGCCAGAACCTCGGAATGACAAGGGTAAAGGGAAGCAACCTTCGTCGCGAATGCTCAGCAGCAACCCAGTGCCCCAAAGACGGTGGATCAACTGGAAGAAAGAAGGCGGTATTATAACGAGAAAATGAAGCGCCCCTACTCGTTTCCACGAGATAAGACGAAACGGTTATTCGAGCTGGCGGTACGCAACAGGCTTATCAACTTGCCAAACCCAAGACGACCGCCGCAACCCAATGAGGTAAATAACCCCAACTACTGCCCTTACCACCAAACGGTAAGTCATTCGATTGAAGATTGCTTTGTCTTCAAAGGATGGATTGAAGATCAATACCTACAGGGCAAGTTTGCGCCGTCCGAGAAGTGGAAGGTGAACCCGCCACAGCCACACACTCCGAAGAGGACAGACACACCGGGGGCAACATGATCTTTTGTCGAGGAAGCTCCATGGGAGGCCGTGCTTTCATCCAAAACCAAAAAGATGCTGAATGATCTCCATTCATGCCCAGCGGTCAGGTGGAAGAACCCGCTTGAACCCCAAATCATCGAAGGAATGCTGAAGCCGCGCCCAACTCCAAAGATCGGTGGTGATGGCTCAAGTACTCACACCCAGCCGTCGAAATCTTCAAAGAAAAAGAAGAAGAAATCCAAGAAGCCCATGAAGGCTGGAGACAAGCGCACGGATTTGCAGAAACAGATTGACGCGCTGGAAGAGTACAATCAAAAGGCGCGGACTCCCGTCACACTCCAAGAGTTCCTCAACCACGTCTTTCAGGAGGAAAATGATAGAGAAAGCTCGTCGGATGAGTCCGAGGGATATGTTGCGAGCTGTTGCGTTATTTCCCACTCGTTTATGGATGATGAGAAAACTCCTGGTGCTGAGAAACTGGGGGCACAGCCTGAGACGGAACTTGCACGGCCGACAGATGAAATGATCGACGCCTTTCTAGACGAGATTCGTTTGAAAAGTAAAGCCGATCGGGAGCGTGAGATAGCTGCATCAGAAGGAGCCAAACGTACGCATCTAAATGAAAGAGTCGAAGAACTCCCATCAGGTCAAAAGACACCCGATGCGGATAGAAACATATTCAAGATGAGGAAAAGGTTTGCCAAAGCGATGTCAATGGGAATGAAGCTACCACCCTCGGAAGAAAACACGCTCAACGGGGTGGAGAGGCACCCTAATTACTGCTCGTATCATCGGAAGATTTCACACCCTATTGAGGAGTGCGACGCCTTTAAGATATGGTGGCAGGGGTATGTTGCTCACCGACAACATTTTAAGCGAATGAAACGCAAAACTCATCGAGAGCAGAGAGATACAACCAAAAGGCACAAAAGAACTACCGGCAACTGTTACATGGTCAACGCCGGAGGATCAGAAGTTCTCACCTTTGGGAGCGACTCTGATGAGGAAATTGCTCTGGGCCCTCTCTTTAAAGAGTCCGTCTTAGGGAAAGAGGAAGAATCGGAGGCCTGCGAGAACATTCAGCTACGCAATCGCACGCTCCCGGAAAGGAATCTCGGACCCGCAACTAGGAAAGATAAGGCAAAGGAAAAGGTCGCTGAGGATATCGCTTTAGATGACCAAGTCATGAAAGAGCTGACCGCCAAGGATCCGCCCAAGAGGAGTAGGGTGGACTACAACATCCTAGCGCACCTGAGGAAGCTACCCTCTCATCTCAGCATTCTCGACGCCCTCCTATTATCAAAAGAAGCGAGAGATTCATTAATCAAGGCGCTACAAGAGCCCGAACAATTCCAAGCTTTCCTCGCCGAAGAAAGGATGAAGGATGAACTGGAAGAAGTACACACGGCCGATATCACTTTCGGCGATGAAGACCTGCTCCTTGGGACATGCGACCACAACCGTCCCCTATACGTCTCCGGATATTGCCACGATATCAAGATAGGCAAAATCCTGGTTGATAATGGATCATCCGTCAATCTCCTTAATGTTCGGGTGTTGAAGGAAATCTGCATGAGCATTCAGCATCTCGCTCGTGATAAAATTACCATCTCTGGTTTTGACTCCCAGTCATCACGAACTCTTGGATCTGTGATATTGACGCTACGCTTTGGGCTACTCGTCACGGACATTAAGTTTCACGTCATAAACGCTAAGACATTCTACAATGCTTTGCTCGGCCGACCTTGGTTACACGAGTACAACATCATCCCTTCTACACAACATCAGTGTATGAAGTATTTCAAGGACGGTCTCGAGTATACCGTAACGGGCGAGCTGAACCCGTTCTCCGTGAATGAAGTCCGCAAGTACGAGGATGCAAAGTACTTTTTACCAGATTTCGAGGACACGGAGAGGTGCCGCAAACCAGAGAACAAATCCGCCGCCACCATTCTTATTTTCGGGAGTGATACCGAAGACGAAGAAGAGATAGTTTACGCTGGGCCGTCTAGACGCAACAACTCAGGACCGTCCGCCCCCATGTTGATCTTCGGAAGCGACTCGGAAGATGAGGTGAATGTTGTGTTCTCCAGTCGGCCGTCAATACGAGAATTCCCTGGTGGTGATCAGAGTTTGCAAATTACCATGATCTCATAGGACCACTACAAAGATCTTGATGCACTTGAAGCTTACAATGTGCGAGACCTGCAGACGTTTTATGTCCCTCCCAGGCGAAAAGGCGAAAAGGCGATCCTATTCTATCAATCCTCGGAAACAAGAGTGGAGAAAGAGATCTGGGATGGCATGGATTCCACACTTGACAAGCTTCAACTCATCCGTTTCCCCAAATATTACACAAACGGATTGAAAAGGCTATTGAAGCGCCAAGGGGTACCCTTAAAACAGACCATTCGACAAGCTCGATTCTATAACAGGATTTGGGATGTCCCTGGGACTCAGCGCAAATTGCCCAACGGGTGAATGGAAACGCTTGGGCTTGGGTACGTGAGATCCGGGAAACGGGAACGAGTCCACAGTAGCTACGCCATATATAACTTCGATGAAGAAGAGGATGCCCTATCGGAAATCGCCGACCCCGTGTCGAAACGAGATCTCGCAATCAAAATGCCGAGTCCGTCATTTGAAGAAAGAATGGACAAGCTTATCAGGAAAGCGGGTCAAAAAGCTCGGGACGACCACAATCGCGAAATGGCCATCTACGAGAAAGCCAGGACGCAACGTCTTCTTCAACAGGCTGCAAAAGACGAAGATGCTCCTCCCTGTCAACCCGCCGTGCAAAAGGCCCGACGCAGAGGCAGAAATAAGTTAAGGAGCGGAAAAGGCATTCGACAATGACAAAGCGGGACTGGAAAGTCACGTAATCGAGGATTGGGCGGTCCGGATTTGTCCCTCATAAAGAAGATGAGTCGATCATACTCCTTTCCTCGAGACAAGACGAAGAAGATACTTGAGCTCGCTTTAAAACATCGAATGATCACACTGCCAGAGTCTAAGCACCCTGAGCAAGTTAACGAGGTCTCTCATCCGGGCTACTGCTCTTATCACCGAGCCATAGGACACCCTATCGAAGACTGCTTTACCTTCAAGAACTGGGTCGAAGACCAATATCAACTCGGCAAGTTCACTCTATCCAGTAGCTGGAGGGTAACGCCGCTACAAAAACACGAACCCAAAGCCACAAGAGCAGAACCAGATCCACATCGGTCTTGGAAGCGAGTGCGTACTTGTCATATGATAACAATATCAAAAGGAGAGCCCGAGAATATGGATGACCTTCCTCGGTGCTTCGAAAACAATGACGACGAGGTAATCTCAGAATTTCCACCGGCGCCGAAAGAGCTGGAAGATGGAATACATACCACTGCAGATGACCTCAAGAAAATTGAGTTGGGGACGGCAAACGACCCGAGACCGACATTTGTCAGTGAACTGCTATCTGAAGAAAGGGTGGCTGTGTTAAAAGATGTGCTTGTACATCATAGAGATTGCTTCGCATGGAATTATTCCGAAATGCCGGGACTAAATCCAGAGATTGCTGTGCACAAATTGGCGATATCCCCAAACGTCAAGCCGGTCAAACAAGCGCCGAGAAGAATGCGGCTCGAGCTTGAGATGAGCATTAACGCCGAGGTCAAAAAGCTAATCGACTCTAGTTTCATCCAAGAGGTTCAGTACCCCGATTGGATTGCTAACATCGTCTCGGTGATGAAGAAAAATGGGACAGTGCGCATCTACATCGATTTTCGAGATCTCAATAAAGCCTGCCCGAAGGATGATTTCCCAGTGCCAGTCACTGAACTGATGATAGATAACACATCCACTCATAAAGTTTTCTCCTTCATGGACGGCTCATCAGGATATAATCAGATCAAGATGCATCCCGAAGACCAGAAGTACACTGCTTTTCGGACTCCTCTGGGAATATTCTGTTATAAAGTGATGCCCTTCGGTCTAAAGAACTCTGGTGCTACCTATCAGAGGGCCATGACGAAAATCTTTGATGACCTTATACACAAAATTGTCGAGTGCTATATCGACGATCTCGTGGTTAAAAGCAAATCATATGAGGAACATCTTGAGCATCTGAAGATCGTATTTCAACGCCTTCGATAATACAACTTGAAGATAAACCCTCTCAAGTGTGCATTCGGAGTTTCCTCGGGCAAATTCCTGGGATTCATCGTCCGACACCGAGGAATCGAGATAGATCCGTCGAAGATTAAGGCGATCATGGAAATGCCTCCGCCAAGAACTCTCAAGCAGCTGCGGTCTCTCCAAGGGAAGCTCGCATATATACGGCGATTTATAGCCAACCTTTCAGGCATGTGCCGTCCTTACAGCCACCTAATGAAGAAGGGAACCCCGTTCGTCTGGGATAAAAAATGCCAAGGTGCGCTAGACGAAATCAAGCAGTATTTGCAAAATCCGCCAGTGTTGGCTGCTCCGGTTAAGGGAAAGCCCCTCATTCTCTATACGACTGCCTTCGAAGGTTCTCTAGGCGCATTATGGGCGCAGGAGAACGACCAAGGGAAAGAAAGAGCTCTCTATTACTTGAGTCGAGTTCTCCTGGGGGCAGAAAGCAATTACTCCCCCATCGAAAAACACTGTCTGGCGTTGATCTTCGCGATAACAAAACTCAGGCACTATGCATTGGCGCATGAAGTCCGTCTTATATCAAAGGTGGACCCCCTCAAATATCTGATGTCAAAGGCCATATTGACAGGGAGACTCGCTAAATGGGCCTTGCTCTTGATGGAGTTCTCGATAACTTATCAACCTCTTAAAGCAGTCAAAGGCCAGGCCATCGCCGACTTCCTCGCTGAACATCCGATACCGGCCGATTCCCCTTTGAATTGCGAACTGCCATACGAACACGCGTTTGATGCAATCGACGGTGGTGGTAACCAGTGGGAACTTTATTTCAATGGAGCATCTTCCGTGAGGAAGTGCAAAAAAAGCACCCCTATAATCAAATCGGGGGTAGGCCTCATCTTCGTAACCTCACAAGGAGGAATAATGCGCTTTGCTTTCTCCTTGACAGAACCGAGAACGAACAATGAAGCCGAGTATGAAGCTTTGATAGCAGGCCTCGAGGTCGCCATCGACATGGGAATTAAAAACCTCCCCATATACAGAGATTCCCAACTAGTCGTCAGTCAAGTGAATGGAGACTACCAGACATGCAAGCCAGAGCTGGTGAAGTATGGCGAAAGAGTACAGCAATTGCTGACTCAAATCCCCTCCTACATGCTGGAAAGCATACCGCGCACGGAAAACAACAAAGCGGACGCATTAGCTAAGCTCGCTAAAGAACTGGCTGATGAGAATTTCGATGACGTCAGAATTGTGGTATAAAGCCGTCGGGTGCTTGCCCCAGCAGAAATATCTCCGGAAACATCCGAAGAAAAAGGAGCAACTGGGCAGACGACCCTGCAAATAAAAGACCGGGAAAAGGCCGAAGATTGGAGAGAAGTCTTTATAGACTACTTCAAGTGCCGTCGAACGCCCGAAGATGCGTCCTCAAGACATCAGCTCATGAAACGAGCTCTGTCCTTCGTCTTTGTCAATAATACTCTGTACCAAAAGTCGTTTGACTCTCTATGGTTGAGATCCCTGGGACCTGATGAAGTGAAAAGAGTAGTGCAGGAAGTTCACGATGGACTTTGCGGTTCTCACCAAGCGGGCCCGAAGATGAAGTTGAAGATTAAACGGATGGGCTACTATTGGCCCACGATGATTCAGGACTGCCTTGAATATGCGAAATAATGCCATTCGTGCCAGATTCATAGGGATTTCATCCATCAGCATCCAAATCCACTACATCCAACGGTAGTTAGCTGGCCGTTCGAGATGTGGGGAACTGACATAGTTGGCCCTATCGAACCAGCATCATCCAGGGGACATCGTTTCATCCTAGCGACGACTGATTACTTCTCCAAATGGGCAGAAGCAGTACCATTGAGGGAAGTGAAGACGGAGAATATTCTCCATTTCTTAAAGACCCACGTCATATATCGGTTTGGAACCCCGCGACGGATCATCTCCGATAACGGGCCAGCCTATAGGAGCCACAAGATTAGTCGCTTCGCGCAGCAACACAACATAGACTGAAGATATTCCTCAGTTTATAATCCACGAGCTAACGGTCTAGCTGAGGCTTTCAACAAAACCTTGACAAAGATCGTGAAGAAGACGGTGTCCCGAAATAAGAAGGACTGGCATGAGAGACTGCAAGAAGCTCTTTGGGCGTATCGAACTACGTTCAAGATGGCCACGAACACAACGCCATACGCGTTAGTATTCGGTATAGAGGCAGTACTCCCCTTCGAGATAGAGTTACTCTCTCTACGAATGGCAGTCCATTACGAGCTAACGGACGAAGAGAATGCTCACCTTTGGCTTGAAGAGCTTGATGCCCTTGATGAAACACGGCTCATAGCGCAGCAAAATCTGGAGGCTTATAAAGCAAAGATGACGCGCTCATATGAATGATTAACCCGGCCGAGGACATTCCGCCAAGGCGAACTCGTGCTAGTGGTCAAAAGACCTATGATTCCCAATCGCGCCAAGCGGGGGAAATTCGAGCTAAACTATGAAGGCCCGTACATCATAGACAAGGTCTATCAGGGTGGAGCCTATCTGCTCATGGATATGCACGGTGAAAGGCCTTTCAGGCTAATAAATGGTCGCTTCTTGAAGAAATACTACGCCTAACAAGTCACAGCCTAGGTCAATGATAGATGACGACGACTATGTCCTCTTGCTATCTTCCTAGGCCCAAACTCTATAAGTAGTAGCCGGCCTTCTTCGCCATGGACCGAAACGTCCTTAAACTAATGACGGACCGAAACGTCCTTAAACTAATGACGGACCACTACGTCCTAAAACTAGCCGCTGACCGAGATGTCGATAAGCTACGGTGGATTACAGCATCTCAAAGCCGATACAAAAAAAATAAAAAAAATAAAAATAGTAATATAATAAAAATAAAAAAAACGGTATGTCCATAAGCGAAATGAGCACGGATGAAAACCCGAAAGGGCTCCGTGAGTAAAAACAGCAGGGCTACCGGCGAGTGTTTATGAAAACCCGAAAGGGCGCAACCTCGTTAAAAGACACCACGGGGTCCTCTCGACCTTGTGAGGAGAAACCACCCGTGTGGGATCCTTACGACCCACAAGGGAGCAATGCACTTAGGAATCCTCACGACTCCTAAGGAGAAATTACACTTGCGAGATCCTCACGGCTCATAAGGAGAACTCTCTTATGGGACCCTCACGGCTCATAAGATTTGAAAGTCTTACGTTACAGAGACCTAAACCTGTGCTTAAGCAATTACCCCACAAACTTCGATCTTGCCATACAAGTGGTTCAATACCGACCCTTGTACACAATCCACGGACGCGAACAAACATTTCCCCAGTAAAGTCCCACCCGTGACTAGGGATATGTCCATATGGTTAACAACCTTTGTAAGTCTTCTCGACTTATAAGGAGAAAACCCTCTTGTAAGATCCTTACGACTTACAGGAGAACATGCACTTAGGAATCCTCACGACTCCTAAGGAAAAAACACACCTACGAGATCCTCACGACTCGCAGGGAGAAATACCTTTATGAGACCCTTATGGCTTATGAAGTCAAAAGCCTTAGTCGACAGGACCCTAACCCTGTTCGCTAAGCCACCTTTGTTCGATATCGATAGAGGCAAATGATGATTCGCTCCTGGCAATATTCCAGTTGTAGCGGTGCTGATGCCGAAATCGGTGTCTAAACCCAAGCTTGCGGCGAAAAGCTAGCAAGCCACACATGCATACGAAATAGCCGAAATGATGGGGCAACTTGCAAATAAAAATCAGCAAGTAAAAAAAAAGTATGCATGCAAAATAGCTGAAATGATTGGGCAACTCGCAATGAAAAGCAGCGAGTGAAAATGAAATAAAGAGCCGAAATGATTGGGCACCGAGAAAAATAGCCGAAATGATAGGGCAATCGCGACCTTCGCGATATAAAAGATGAAACGATAAAGTATCGCGGAAAAAGAAATAAAATAAAAATGAAAATTCTTGCCCTACAGGTGATGTTACATCAAACCCTGTATACAATCCAAGGACACAAACAAAGAAGGAATCACACTCTCCTCCCCAAGTTTCATCAAAAGAAGAAGCCAGGCCTCGAAGGGCCACAAATAGCCTAGAGATCACCTCAACACTGGTCTCGTCAAAACGGACACAACTCCCAGTTCCATGGCTCGGCGATATACAGATCACCGAGAATCAAATCCCCACTCCGCGAAAGGCGGATATGATCAGCAAAATTCCTGGTCACGTGGAACACGGATAATGTCACTCTTTGACTCCGTAGAAAACGTCCAGAGCGGATCCTGGTCCACGCAGAGCACGGCAGTGAACCCGTGTGAAGCATCCAGAGCGGAGCCTAGTCCTCACCGAACACGGCAGTGAACCCATGGGAAGCATCTAGTGCAAAATTCCTGGTCACGTGGAACACGGATAATGTCACTCTTTGACCCCGTGGAAAACGTCCAGAGCAGATCCTGGTCCTCACAGAGCACGGCAGTGAACCCGTGTGAAGCATCCAGAGCGGAGCCTAGTCCTCGCCGAACGCGGCAGTGAACCCGTGTGAAGCATCTAGTGCAAAATTCCTGGTCACGTGGAACGCGGATAATGTCACTCTTTGACCCCGTGGAAAACATCCAGAGCGGATCCTGGTCCTCGCAGAGCACGGCAGTGAACCCGTGTGAAGCATCCAGAGCGGAGCCTAGTCCTCGCCGAACGCGGCAGTGAACCCGTGTGAAGCATCTAGTGCAAAATTCCTGGTCACGTGGAACATGGATAATGTCACTCTTTGACCCCGTGGAAAACGTCCAGAGCTGATCCTGGTCCTCGCAGAGCACGGCAGTGAACCCGTGTGAAGCATCCAGAGCGGAGCCTAGTCCTCGCCGAACACGGCAGTGAACCCGTGTGAAGCATCTAGTGCAAAATTCCTGGTCACGTGGAACGCGGATAATGTCACTCTTTGACCCCGTGGAAAACGTCCAGAGCGGATCCTGGTCCTCGCAGAGCACGGCAGTGAACCCGTGTGAAGCATCCAGAGCGGAGCCTAGTCCTCGCCGAACATGGCAGTGAACCCGTGTGAAGCATCTAGTGCAAAATTCCTGGTCACGTGGAACGTGGATAATGTCATTCTTTGACACCGCGGAAAACGCCTAGAGCGGAGCCTGGTCCTCGCCAAGCACGGCAGTGAACCCGTGTGAAGCATCCAGAGCAAACACCGGACTGTGGAGTCCTTAAAATCTATGGACTATGATGTCCTTAACCTCGACCGTAATGTCTTAAAACTAACAATCAACCACCATGATTCTAGACTGATTTTACCTTGGTTCAACGGTACATCTCTTCACTCCTTTGATATTTATCGTTGTAATTCCTCAACGTTTTCAAAGAGGTGACGGGTCCCGGCAACCAAACGATGGACTGTGGAGTCCCTAAATCCACGGACTATAAGGTCCTTAACCTTGACCGTGATATCTTAAAACTAACATTGGACTGTGGAGTCCTTAAATCCATGGACTATGAAGTCCTTAACCTTGACCGTGATGTCTTAAAACTAACATTGGACTGTGGAGTCCGTAAATCCACGGACTATGACGTCCTTAACCTTGACCGTGATGTCTTAAAACTAACATTGGACTGTGGAGTCCTTAAATCCACGGACTATGACGTCCTTAACCTTGACCGTGATGTCTTAAAACTAACATTGGACTGTGGAGTTCTTAAATCCACGGACTATGACGTCCTTAACCTTGATCGTGATGTCTTAAAACTAACCTTAGACTGTGGAGTCTTTAAATCCACGGACTATGAGGTCCTTAACCTTGACCGCGATGTCTTTAAACTACGATACCCTGAAAAATATCCCAAAGCAACCCCTGACCCCGTGAAATACGGATAAGGGCGACCGCACCCAGCACTTGCGGGTCCTCACGACCTGTAAGGAAGAAAACTCTCTTGTGAGATCCTTACGACTCCCAAGGGAAAACCCGCTTAAGAATCCTCACGATTCTTAAGAAGAACTTACACCTATGGGATCCTCTCGACCTGTAGGGAGAAAAAAACTCTTTATGAGACCCTCACAGCTCGTAAAGCTCAAAAGTCTTAGGAGGCAGATCTTAACCCTGGATCCTAAGCCATCGCTGCCCTAAAAGGAGACCGAGACAAATTGTTCGCAGAACACATTCAATAAAAAGAGGATACATCATTGAGAAGAAAAATGTGTCTTTTATTCATAACCAAAATGGATACAAAGTACAATTCATGAAAGGACAAAGAAAATACTCTCATTCAGGAGTATGTACAAAAAGAAAGAAAAAGATACAAGTTTTTCAAGCCGGCGGGCGATTTAACAATTTTGCTAGCTCATCCTGCTTTTGCTGGGCCGTGGCTTCATGACCTAAGATCACTAGAAGACGAGCCTCTGCCTGAGCCTGCTGGGCCTGATACGAAGCGAGCCTGCCTTCGAGCTGTTTCTCAGTGGCCTTGTGAGCGTCGATCCTTTCGCGAGTGAACACGACAGCTTTATCGAGAGCCACCATCTCTTTGATAGACTCTTGAAACACCCGCCAGAGTTCATACGCTTTGTTGGCTTTAGCTGTGAGGCTGGCCTGAAGCTCGCTCAATGCCTTGGAGGCCAGCTCCCTTTCCGAAAATTTGCGGCCGAGCCTCTTCTCGCATGATGCCATGTTTGCCGCGCACCGTGCTATTAGCCCCCGTAACTCCGCCTTTGCAGCCACGGCCTCCGAGGAAAGGTGGGAACACTCA
Source organism: Agapanthus africanus (assembly GCA_030015575.1). Taxonomy (NCBI): domain Eukaryota; kingdom Viridiplantae; phylum Streptophyta; class Magnoliopsida; order Asparagales; family Amaryllidaceae; genus Agapanthus; species Agapanthus africanus. The sequence goes on along the minus strand of CM057340.1, from coordinate 502,741,089 downwards.
AGGGCGTGCAAGCAAGCCTCTACCTGCAGACAGAACTCCACCCAGACTCGCACCACCTCTTCGCTATGGTAGGTGGTAAGAAAAGGAAGAGACCCGTTAGCCTCGGCAGCAAATGCTTCAGCTGTGGTCGCGCCGCCAGCACGGAGCTCCTCAATCAAAGATGTTAAGGAGACAAGGCTTAATTGGGCCAAGCGTTCTGAAGCCCGCAGAGCATAAGGGCCGGGCGGCATAACGATACGCGATTCCAATGCTATGGAGGCTGGTAGGGCTGTTCAGATTTGAAAGATTTCAATAAGACTCTTAGGCAAAAGAACAAGTGGGACTATGATGAAATGTCACTTACCTACGGTCATGCAAGCAGGAGCTGAAAGTTCCCCGGCCCTTCAACGACCTCGACCTCGTCGTCGGCTTCCAAAACTGTAAGAGACATCAACGTCATTTCGCAAAATGGCAACAATGCTATAATAAAAATGGCGAACGGCGCTAACCTTGCCCAGAGGAAAGGACAATGCGCTGAGGGGAGATCTCCTGCGGAGCTGCCATCTCTAATAAACGCTGAAACGATTGCCGAGGTGACAAATCAGCGATAGAGGGCGCCAGCCCGCGCAATTCTGGGGAAAGACAAAAGAGTTCAGACCACGGAGAGATTGCTAATTTAAAATGCAGAAGGTTACCTTCAACGCTCCTCCCGTTCTGAGCCGGAGGGATAGCGGCTTCGACGGCCTCTGCCATGACCTCGGACTCCAATAAAGGGAGGGTAGTCCCAACTACCTCCATCCCGGACTCTGGACCGCCTTCGGGAAGAGTCGTTGGAGCGGCAACCTCTAAAGAAGCCTCCCCCAAAGGAACAAGCGCTCCGTGATCAAGAACTGCCACTGGAGGCTCTATCGTAAGAGGAGCAGCCTCATCAGCCCCCTCCATATCGAGCAATGCTTCATCGGGAATGTCAACAGGCTTTAGCTTCAATAAGCTCGTAGGGAACTCCCTCATCGTCAAAGATTCTGCACAATTCACACAAGAATAAGGACACACACATACAGGCGTAAAAAATCTGAAAAGAAACAAAGAAGAACAAAAACATACTGATGCGCAGGGAAGCCTTCAATATGGCTTCTTCAAGCCGATGCTCCTTCTCAAGGAGGCGTGCCCGCCGGGGTTCGACGGTAGACTCGTGGCGGCCGGTCCATAAAGAAAGCGCGTCCGCTGTGTCCTCTGAAGCAGCCTGCTTAAGGGCCCTTTCCCCCCATTCCTCCAAAGGGCCAATAAACCGCCGCCGAATCCACGAGGGGTCTTCGTAAAAGATTACAGAAGGATAGGGCTTCTTTGGAACCCTGGCGTTCTGAGACGCTTCCTTGGAACGTCTTATAGCCTCAGCCAACTGCGCAACTTCCTCGGCGGCCGAACTTGGGAAAAGTAGTCTAACATCTGATTCCGGCATGGCCAACGGCTCATCTTCAAAAATGGGCTCAGACTCCGTTAAAGAGTCGAGCAAGTTAGTAGCCACTTTGCTTCGGCGCTTGGACCCAGAGCCAGTCGCCGAGGACGACCGCTTCCTTCCCCACGAAGCCTTAGGACGACGCCGACCCAAATCACCCTCAACACCCTCATCCCTGTTACCCTCACCCGGTGCTACAACTGGGGATGACACCGCCATTGTCGATGCCACGGAGGGCGATGCCGCCTCGGGTGGTGGTGCTGTTACCGGAGCCCGTCTACCCCGCGACCGAGTACCCAGGGGCATACCAGCTGTTGGAGTAAGATCTACCCCCGACTCCCCCGGGATAAGCGAGGTGCCGGTATCCCTCAGAGGAAAACGGACCGGGGCGCGCGGTCGCAGCGTAGCTCCCATGGCCAGAACCTGAGTAGGGGCACCGTGACCAAGAAGTACCCTTCTTTCCTCAATAATAACCGGGTTGACTCGATGGAGATACCAACCCGTGAACGACCCCACACACCGGGGTACGTAATCACCATCAGGGATCATGAACTGAGAACCGGTATTCAGCCTCACAAAATGATGGGCGGCATCTCGAATGGCCTCGAGCGAAGGAACCGGCGCGACTATGAAAGCCTCAAACGGGACACCCTGATCATAGCCAAACTGCCGGGCAAAGCGGTGTGGATTGTACCGCATGAAAAGGGCCGCCCTATCCTGACGGAATACCAGGTAACCCGGCCTAAATGCATATAAGCGCGTGGTTTCCAAGGGCTTTAAAGAGGGCGTATTATCTATTGACCGATCCCAGAGCGGCTGGGCTGAGCCCGCAGAAGAAGATAAGACCCGATCATTAAATACCAACCCGCCGGTAGTGGCATAAGGGAAAATCAGCGCTCGGATAGCCCCGAACTGAGTCGGGTCAGCGGCAGAAGCATCCACCAATCGCATAAGCCGCGGGAAGGTGTAGGCGTCGTAGAATGCAGGTCTCTGATGCATAGCGAAAGCACCCAAGACGTGCATTTCAATCCAAGACGTAAAGTAGTGAAGCGAAAAATTTACCACATCTACGCCAGGGGTGGAGGTGTTAGCTGCAGCGCCCAGGCCGTGATAGAGATGCGCCAAGGCTGGGATGCCAATGGCCAACCGCGTTTCCTCAGCTATACGGTGAGCCGGATAGATTACCGAAACTCTCATGAAGCGGCGATGCATAGGGATTACGAACCAGCTGAGCCAGACGCTGATAAACCCAACAAAGAATGTCTCCTCATCCATGCCGGGAGCTGCAATGGATTCGAAAGACGTCGGCGACATTATAGGGATGTAGTATTGTGGTAGATCCGATTCATTGGTCGGCAGCTTCTTCGGACCAAACCCAAAGGGGTCTTTAATGTTTGCAAACTTCGGAGCTGACTTCGACAAGACGCCCTCGCGAAGGAAACAGGCAATGAAGCTCTTAAAAGTAACGCCCTGCTCCTCGGATTCAGTGAACAATCGATCAAAGATACCCAGCACGTTGATCAGGCTGGGACGCTTGTGACGGACGGCGTTCTCGGCAGACAAACCATCAAGCGGTGCGGGCTCGGGTTCAAAGATGTATTCATCAGAGGGCAGCAACTCCTCATAAAGTGTCCCTCGGATTGGCAGCCCCGAAATCTCATAAAATTCCCCTAAAGAGATTGAAACCTCTCTGTCCCCCAGAAGAAAGGTGTTGGTGGGGAGATTCCATTGATTCAAGAACGCCTTGACCCACCAGACGTGCGGGGATTGATAATGGAAGAGCGACGCATATATTTCCTGGTAAAGTCCCACCTTCTACAGCCGCGCCCGATGGGTAGCAAAGATGTAGCAAGCCCAGAGAAGGTAGCCCATGGGTTGTCGAGGAGTGAGCCCTATCTTATAAATCTGTCCCTATGGGTGGGCCTCACCCTGACAAATGCGTCGTCCCAGGATATCTATAGCTGGGATCGGATGGTTCGGGATACCGGTCGTTGAAGGCTCGAGCCGTCCCGTTGGAGTCCAATTTGGCATCTCCACAGCGAAAACCGTCCTCGGAGGGTCCATTGGCAAAAATGGGAAAGTGGGCTCTGACGGCACTTCGCAGAGGAAGCTCCGGCGACCCCGGATAATATGGCTATACCAAGTTCCCCATAGAAGTAAGTTGGTGCAGTTCGGGTCATGAGCCCGGATCATCGCCATCGTTTCCTCATCAGATGGTGACTGAGGAAAAGCGGCCTCCGAGCGAGTGAAGGGAAACTACGGAACAGAAGCCATCGCACCTGAAATCAAATAAAGGGTCAACTGTCAAAAGCGAAACCAACAATATATATATATATATATATATATATATATAAACATAAATATATGAAGACAGTTGAAGAAAACGACAGAGGACTTGTTTGGTAGGACCATTAGTTACAAAACATGGGGTTCTATGAAATCAAGATGACGGCCGGTTAATGATGAGACACAGCAGTTATAATGAGACAAGGGGGATATTCTAATTAAATAAACAGTGGACCTTAAATGACCCTACACATTCTCCTAATAGAAATCCACCTTGGACTCTGCAACAAATCACACAGTATCAAGAGAATTAAATTCCCAGACAAGACATCATTGCAAGCGTCTTCTCCGTTGAGTACAGAAGGACAACCTAGGGCAAGGAAACCCTAAGAAGCCTCCATGTGAAGAAACTGAGTTCTTCATAGGAATTAAATTCCTTATTAAGAGAAGGGAATTAAATTCCCAGAAACATTTTCTTCAAACGGAATTAAATTCCTTAAAAAGAGGCAACGAAACTCATCATCTCCCTAAAAGCATCAAGTGAACCTTAGGAGATCCATTGTTCGAAGATTAAATGGTTCTCTATTTTCGTTGATAAATTTGAAAATAACGAGTTCATATTAAAAGAGGTAAAACCCCTAATATGGATTTAAAATCCAGAGAGTTCTTTTAAAATGAAGGTGCTTCTACCGTTCAACATCATTATCTGAGAAAAATGGATCCTTCTACAGAGTTAAACTCTGGAAAATGTTTGAGATAGAGAACTAAGCTCTGGAAACGAGAATTAAATTCTCAAGGGAAAAAGTTCTCAAAGGAAGAAGATGAGCAAAGTGGAGGCTCTTCTGAAGGGACATGGGCATTTATAAGATGTGATGGAAATGCTTCATCTCCCCAATTCCCTGGATGGATCCAACGGTCACAAAAGTGACAGCGTTGCACTCACGTGCGGACACGTGAGAACAACGCTGTGGGGGCATTTGTTTCCTGATTTAAAATCAGTAAAACCTACGGAAGAGTCATCACGTACTAGCACGTGACTAGCGGTCATGTGTTGACACGTGATGACCAAGCAGCGGCAAAGAACAGAGCGCAGAAGGAAGGGAAGCCCATTCCAGGGGTCACGTGCCTACACGTGACTAGGGGTCATGTGCGCACACGTGACCAACGGTCACCTGGCCACACGTGACCAGCTTCAAGAGCCTTATTTTATGACAGAATTAAATTCTGAGAAAAGATCTCTCAAGTCTTTCCAAAGTGGAAAAGAATTATTTGGAAATCTAAAGGTGATTAAATATCACCGATTTGTGGAAAAATCTTAGACTTGGAAAGATTTCTCCCTTAAATCTAACCAAAATAACAAGGAGATATCTTTGGATTTAAAATCCATTGGTGAATAAAATTCACCTAATAATCCAAGGGCCTAGATGAATGATAAATATAAGTCAAATCTCTCAAATCTTTCAATGAAAGATCCACTAAAACTGATTGATTCTTTTCCTTCTCCTATAAATAGGAGCCAAAGGAGAGAGTTAAAGGGATATACAGAGACATACAGAGAGAGAGCAGTAGAGCCTTGAGATTTTGGAAGAATTTGATCCTCTGCAAAAGAAAAACCCTAGGTGAGAAAGGAGAGGCTTAAAAAAAGAATTTAATTCTCAAAAGAGTTTAACTCTAATATAAAAGTAAGAACTTAGTACTTTCTCTAGTTGAGGATCTGCAAAGTGCACATCTCCCCATGAATTGAGAATTTAATTCTCATTGGGTTGAGATCCTGCCATGCAGATCCAAAACATAGAAGAGGAATTGAGTTTTGAGAATTTAATTCTCACAGAATTATAGGAAATTAATTCCTTTGATATAAAATTAGGGTTTAACCCTAATTGAGAACTTAATTATCTCAAGCTCACAGGAATATAATTCCCTTAAGAAAAGAAATTAGGGTTTTACCCTATAAGAATTTAATTCTTAATCCTACAGAGAATTTAATTCTTAAAATAAAATGAAGAGACTTAAAAGATCTCCATGCATGCAAAGAACTAGAGTCACGTGTTATCACGTGACCCCTGTAAAGATCCACAGAGAAGAGCTTTGAGGCAACGCCTCACGTGCCCCACGTGACCCCTAAAGTACACAAAGAAAGAGCAAAAGAAAAGAAGCTCTGGGGCGCCCTCACGTGTCACCACGTGACCCCTAATGAACAGTCTAACAGAACAAAGCGCGAGCCCCCATCACGTGCCCGCACGTGATGGCTTTCAGAATTAAAAGTGTTAAACACTTATCTGTAGAACAAAATAAAGGGATCTGGCCCCACCTTTTGAACGCCTCACGTGCTCCCACGTGATCTCTTCTCTGACAATATTTAACATCAAACTGATGATTTGCTCCCAGTGTTTAACACTGATTTCCTTAGTGTTTAACACTAGTTTGAAAACTCCATTTCCAGTGTTTAACATTGATTTTCTTAGTGTTTAACACTAACTTGGAATCTCTGCCCCCAGTGTTTAACACTGATTTGCTTTAGTGTTAAACACTAACTTGGAATTTCTGTCTCCAGTGTTTACCACTGATTTGCTTTAGTGTTTAACACTAATTTGAAAGCTCTGTTGCTAGTGTTTAACACTGATTATCTTTTAGTGTTAAACACTAACTTCCTAATCTTAATCCCAGTGTTCAACTCTGTTGATCTCTAGTGTTTAACACTAGCCTTAGCCCAATTGGCTAAGTTTCTAGAGGTAAAGCCTCTCCTTCAATGGACCAACAAAATGCCAATATTTTAAACATGATTGGACTTAGCCCAAGATGTTCATAAGTCCTCAATTCAAACTTAACTGGGCTATGAGCTCATAATATAATTAATTGGTCTCCGTCCCAAATTGGGACAAAGATTATTTAATCTCCCTTGGTTCAAGGGTACATCTCTTCACTCCTTTGATACTTGGCGTTGTAATTCCTCAATATCTTCAAAGAGGTGACGGGTCCCGATGACCACACATTTGATACGGACTGTGGGGTCCTTAAACTCATGGACTATGAGGTCCTTAACCTTGACCGAGATGTCTTAAAACTAACACCGGACTGTGGAGTCCCTAAACCCACGGTCTTTGATGTCCTTAACCTTGACCGCAACGTCTTAAAACTAACATTGGACCACAATGTCCTTAAACTACCTATTGACCGCAATGTCACTAAATTAAACAATAGGGCTCCCCTAATTGCTCTCTTGTTGGATCTAAACGATCCCGTTAAGTTGATCTTAGTCTGAAATTAGACTAATGCATCCTTAACAAACGTTTAAGTTGATCTTAGTCTCAAATGAGGCTAACGTATCCTTAAACCTAACCCCCAAACCCAAATCTAAGAAAGATACGGATTTGGACTAGTCCACGCCCTACGGGCGACGACATAACTCAGTCTCCGTATACAATCCACAGGCAACCAAACACAAAACAAACACCCACGACATGAAGTGATCATTTGGAGAAGGAGAAAGTTGTTACCACAATGCGGTAGCGTAATTAACTGCAGGGGCTTGCGCCTGCAGGGAAGAGCGTCCCCACAATCAAAAACCCCTCAAGCGAGGGGGAATCTGACGAAGTCTGCTACATCGGACGCATCCGTTTAAACCTTCGATACATGGTGTCATAAATAAACTTGGCATTTTCGGAGAGGTAGACGGATAGCACCTATTAGCATCTACCCCGAATTTCAGGCAAGACGTCCCTGCGTCACGCCGTCCTTCGGAGGGGAACATCCCCTGCTGGGACGAGAAGCGTATGCACCAGTCTACTCTGGAGTATCGATACCCTGTCTCGATAATCCTATGACTAGGGACCAAAATAAGGATGCGCTTATAGACTACGCAGCCTCCACTAGTGTGATCGCCATCACAACGCCGGTAGTCAAGCAAAGATCCTAAGGGCTCCATCAATATGTATTAGCGATATGTTAAAAGAAACATATACACATATTAAGATAGAAAGAAACCAAGTAGTATACTACTATATCGAGAAAGACTGTCGTAAACCCGTATATATATCCCAAGCCTCCAAAATGTATTATACAAACTAGTACTATACAATAATGGCCTCTAGGGCATACATATCCAACAATCTCCCACTTGCACTAAAGGCCAGTAATTGGTGTACCGCATACCCAACGTCTGCTCTAAGACCAGCTGTTGGCGTACCGCATACCCAATAGCTTAAAAAGTCGCTCGAACTGTATTTGAGGGAGGGCCTTTGTGAATGGATCCACCATGTTGTCTTTTGTGTCCACTCTCCGTACCTCGATCTCCTGGCGATCAATGATCTCCCTGATCAGGTGATACCGCCTTAAGATATGTCTAGATTTCTGATGGGACCTTGGTTCCTTCGCTAAAGCTATTGCCCCATTGTTATTGCAATACAAAGGTATTGGGTCAACAATGGACGGAACCACCTGAAGTTCACTAATGAACTTCTTCATCCAGACCGCCTCTTTTGCATCATCGCTTGCAGCAATGTATTCAGCCTCCATCGTCGAGTCTGCGACGGTATCCTGTTTGGAACTCCTCCAACACACCGCCCCTCCGTTGAGGGTAAACACAAAACCCGAGACAGACTTGCTGTCATCTTTGTCACTCTGGAAGCTTGAATCGGTAAAGGACTCGACCCTGAGGTCTCCATTACCGTAAACAGGAACATCTCTTTAGTCCTTCTCAAGTACTTGAGAATGTTCTTCACTGTTGTCCAGTGGTCCTCACATGGGTCTGACTGATACCGGCTCACCACGCTCAGCGCGTAAGCTACATCTAGTCTTGTACATAGCATCGCATACATTATAGATCCTACCGCCGAAGCGTAGGGTATAGTGCTCATGCGAACCCTCTCCTCGTCAGTCTTAGGAGACATCTTCTTGGAGAGGGTGATTCCGTGCAATGCGGGTATATTATCGCGCTTGGAATCTTCCATACTAAATCTCTTTAGTACGGCCTCTATGTACCTGGACTGCGAAAGTCCCAGTAATCTCTTGGTTCTATCTCTGTAGATCTTGATCCCCAGAATGTACGAGGCATCACCCAGGTCCTTCATGGAGAACCGTTGTGACAAGAATAGCTTGACCGATTGCAGCATAGGAATGTCATTTCCTATCAAAAGAATGTCGTCCACGTATAAGACTAGGAACACGACAGTTCGTCCTACAATCTTCTTAGAGACACAAGGTTCATCTTCGTTCTTGATGAAATCAAATTCCTTGATTGACTCATCAAAACAGATGTTCCAGCTCCGCGATGCCTGCTTTAATCCATAAATGGATTTAAGCAACTTGCACACCTTCCCGCTGCTCCCACTGTCTACGAAACCTTCTGGCTGATCCATGTAAACGCACTCTTCCAAACAGCCGTTTAGAAAAGCCGTTTTTACATCCATCTGCCAGATTTCATAGTCATGGAAGGTAGCAATGGCAAGTAGAATCCGAATGGATTTGAGTATAGCCACTGGAGAAAAAGTTTTGTCAAAGTCCACACCAGGTCTTTGACGAAAACCTTTTGCAACGAGTCTAGCCTTATAGGTTTCCACCTGCCCATCTACACCAAGTTTCCTTTTATATATCCATTTGCCTCCGACGGGTTTTACCCCAGGTGGAGCAATATCCAAGGTCCACACTTTATTGGTGTACATGGACTCCATTTCGGATTGCATAGCATCCAGCCACTTATCATAGTCCGTACTGATAATGGCTGCCTAAAACTGGTAGGGTCATCTTCTTCCAAGATGCAATCCTCTCGATCCCCGTCTATGAGAAAACCGTAGTATCTCTCGGACGGATGAGAAATCCTACCAGATCGACGGAGTGGTAGAGGTTCGTTTGGGGTTATTGAATCTAGTGGTTCCTCCAAATTTTTAGTTACATTTTATGGTTCATGGATTTTGCCCAGTTCTACCGAACTCCTACTAGTTTCTTTTGCAAGAAACTCCCTTTCTAAAAAGGTAGCATGGCGAGACACAAACACCTTCTGCTCCTCAGTGTGGTAGAACAGATATCCTAGTGAATCTTTAGGATATCCCACAAATTTACATAGAACTGACCGTGCCTCTAGCTTGTCTGGTTTCTGTGTTTTCACATAGGCCGAACAACCCCATATCTTAAATCGCTTAAGATACGGATTTCTTCCACTCCATACTTCATATGGAGTCTTAGGCACAGATTTGGATGGAACGTAGTTCAGTAGGTATGCCGCTGTCTGAAGCGCATGTCCCCAAAATGAAAGAGGCAACTCGGCAATACTCATCATGGAGCGAACCATATCCAATAGGGTACGATTCCTCCGCTCCGATACACCGTTGTGCTGTGGTGTATAAGGAGGAGTAAGCTGAGAGAGAATTCCATTCTCTTTTAAGTAATCTAGGAATTCCGTGCTTAAGTACTCCCCTCCCCTATCCGATCGGAGGATCTTGATACTTTTGCCAGTCTGGTTCTCTACTTCGTTTCTGAATTCCTTGAATTTCTCAAAAGTTTCAGATTTGTGTTTCATCAGATACACATATCCGAACCTAGAGAGATCGTCAGTGAATGTGATGAAGTACGAGAACCCACCCTTTGCATGTATAGACATTGGACCACATACATCACTGTGTATGAGTCCTAAGAGCTCTGTTGCTCTTTTTCCACGTCCGGTGAACGGAGATTTGGTCATCTTTCCTTTGAGACAAGACTGACAAGTTTCATAAGATGAAAACTCGAACGTATTCATGAGTCCATCTTTATGCAACTTACTTAGTCTTTTCTCTCCGATATGACCAAGTCTACAATGCCATAAGTAGGATTTGTTCATATCTGAACTCTTCCTCTTGCGTGTGTTTTGTACATTGAGAACTGTATTCTGATTTAGAATGTAGATACCATTACACAGTGTACCTACTGCAACCAGTACCTTATGAAGGTAAATGTTCATGATATTTCTATCAAGAACAAAGTTATATCCATCTTTATTGAGTAAAGAAACTGATATAATATTGCAAACCATGGAAGGTACATAGTAGCATTCGTTCAAAATCATAGTATTGCCATTTGGCAACACTAGGTGATATTCACCGACGGCTGCAGCATTAACTTGTGCTCCGTTCGCTACCCTGAGCGACATATCACCAGGTACAACTTTCCTACTTTTTCTCAGTCCCTGCAATAGATTACAGATATGAGATCCTGATCCGGTATGAAGTACCCAGGAGGTAGGGCTGACCGTAAAGCAGTTCTCAATTACAAGAACACCTGAAGTAGATGCAAAACTATGCTTCTTCTTCAACTGGGTATCCTTGGAATCCATACAATCCTCTTTCCCTTGCTCATACTTATGACTGTTGTCGTAAGTTAGAGCCGAACCAACGTTCCCCAGCCCCGAATAAGAATTCGGATCGGTCAAGCGATACATTTTATTATCTTGATTAGGGCGAGAAATGGTTGCTACCTGGAGAGAGAGAAAAGAAAAACTCAGCGTGCGCTCTTGCAAGATTAGATTGGTTTATTAATTTATCTAACCAGGATGGCTCCCACTGTTTCCTCAAATTCTTTTTCAAACCCTAAAAGAAGAACTGGTCAGGATTAATCGCACGTCACAATACTTGCTTAACCTTTCAGCCAGGCTAGTGTTGGTACTTCGAGGGAGGTTTTCCAACGCTTTCGCGAAGTTCCTTAATTAAATAACCTCTTTTCCTTGGATGCGTAGCCCCGCTAACACCATTTCAGGCACCTACTTGGTTTATAGCATTAATTGTTAAGTGAATAATCTCCCGAGAGTAATCCAACCCATCAGTGGGATCGGGATCCAACTATCATTGTGCGATGACTTAGATGGAATCCACTCTAGTCACCACACTCCAGAAGGTATGCTAAATCTGCAAGTTTCAGTTTCTTTTGAAAATCCCGATGTGGATTTTTGCCCCTAGGATCTAAGTGACCTTGACGGAGTAAACAAATCAAAGAGTCATAGTCAAGTTCAACCCGTCATTATCTTGATTGCATTAAACCCAACCGCATAACCCTTGACGGAGTCAACAAGGTTATACGACTATCCTAACCAATCCCATATACTGCTACAAACAAGCACTACTCAGCTACCGTACACTACGCCTTGACGGAGTTAATAAACGCAGCACGAATACTAAGTGTTACTTGTAAGAAATGACGGAGGGCTACGGCTGGGTTTTTGGCGAAAAACCCGTTAACGTAATGAACTTGATATCGTTGAAGGAACATGATTGCCTTCTTTTAAAAATATAGTGGCGAATACTTTTGCTAAAGAGGTCACTCCCTGTGAAGGGATCTCGGCTCTTTCCTCGTCGAATGAGGTGTAGGATATTCCAAACTGAATACCTCGATGCAAAGCAAGAATAACCGACTATAGTGAAGTTATTACCCTGACGCAAACTTTTGTCCAAGGGGTCACTCCCGATGAAGGGATCTCGGCCCTTGCCTTGTCGAATGAGGTGCTGGGCATTCATAACCGAATACCTCTGTGCAAAACAAAACAGAACGTCCTTACAATAACAGCTTTTTGAAAATTGTTCCAACAACGTCTTTTATGTTTGTTTTTTTCTTTGCATTAATATAATGCGTCCCATCAATTAATCCTACCATTGCAGAAAACAACGAAAATATGACGTATGCTTATGCCATCCGCATTCGCCACGGGGCCCCTTCATCACCCGTTAGGTTACTTAATTAACGACAGAGCGGGGCTGGACTAGCACGGATGCAAAACATAAGTAACGCCTACTAGATATCATATATAGATAAATACATTCGTCACATGCAATGATAGACATTCCAGATCACAGATGAACACATTGGATATGCTAGGAATCCGCGTTTCGTTCGATCCTGCAACGAAAGACGGATTACATGGTCGCGATGAAGAGCCAAACCCCACCCCCCTATGGGTGCGACAAACTACCCGCCAAATACCAGAAGTGAAGCAGCCTCCCTCAACAACGTGAGTAAGACACTCAGCACTTCAACGTACCCGGTAGTTTGTGCACCCCACCTTGGGTCTATCCTAGGAGCAAAAACAGTAAAAGAAATAATATACAATGGCGGCTACAACCTCATCCCGGATGTGTGGCTATAAAAATAATATTACATCAATTTACATATTATATCAAATGAAAGATAAAGAAACTCTCATCTCACAAAACCTCGGCTATTCATCCGCGACAATCCAACAAGTTCATATACACAATCCAACAACATTACAGATCACAGATATGCACAGCCCCCACTAATCGACGTATAGCGATTAGTCGACGTTCGGTGCATATGTCACATTACAGATATAACCATTTAGCAAGAGTTTGTAGAACTTCGATCAAAATACCAATTTGTAACTACCCCCAAACACAACATTGTTCTCTGGAAAAACTGGGCAGAAACAAAACATCTTAAAAATCCCAAAACGCCAAACTGAGCAATTTGCAAGAAATCGGAGTCGCGGCCGAGTTCGCGGCCGAGTCAACCCGGCCGCGGATCCGCGGCGAAACGCGTGGTTTCGCTGAGCTTCCGCGGCGAGTTGACCGAGTCTTGGGCTCAACTTTCTTGCCTGTTCCTGTAAAACCCTGCACCGATTTTTAAGGCATGTGGAATAATTTTTAGAGCAGTTTTAAAAATCGGCAGAAAGTATGGTTTTTTGACATGTTTTCGGGATTTTTTCCGGATCGAAGTTCTAAACACTTTGCTAACAGTTTGTTGTTGTTTAGATAGGCTTTGATACCACTGTTAGGTCTAAGTTACCCATCCCGGTTCTTTCGGGGAGGCGGAATAGGTAAAAATCAAATTTTTTCTAACAAGGTAACATGGACCATCCATGATAGATCTTTGCTAAACAAAAACTAACACATAAACTACAAGTTCTAGCTACTATGTAGAATAGTTATACCTAGGTCTTGAACTCCTTCTCTTCTTGCTCCTTGGAGTGGTTTGAACGGCTCCTCCTCGTCGTCTTCTCTTTGCCGAATATTGATCCACCCAAGGGCCTCGAACTTGAGCTCCTACCTAAACCAACAGTTAACTAGAGTGCTTGGTTTGCTAGACAAAGAACCCTAGAAAGAGTAGAGTGATGCTTTGATAGTTTAGTCTCAAAAGCTTATGATTTCCAACACATGGAGCACTTAAGCTTTGAGAGAGGAAGAGGGAAAGCTTTTTCAAGAGAGAGAAAGAGTATGATAGAATGAACTCTCTTTTTGCAACCATGCTCACAAAATAAGAATAATGATAATGATAATAATAATTAAGAAATTGTGATGGTTAGTTTATGAATGACCATTATCATTTCATCATTTAATGCATTTGCAAGAAACAGGAAGCATCTTTGAAATGAAATGATGATGGTCAACATGTCAACAATAGTCAACCGGTCAACCAAAGTCAACAAGTCAACAAAAGTCAAATAGTCAACCTAACCATGGCACAATTATCCTTAATTAATATTATTAATCATATTTCTCATTCTCATTAGGGTTTAGAAAAAGTCAACGGTCAACAGCCCTAAAGAGATTCCTCTGCCTCTGTCAACTGTGTATACACACCCGCATCCGTGTTCCGAGGAACACGAATACAATGAGATAAAACCAATAGCAAAACATATACTAGGATCTGGCTTAAACCAAAGCCCGCTAGTAATAACTGTCCGGACACCAAACGTGCACAAGTGTGCGGATGTGAACAAACCCCGTCGCAAAACCATGCGACCTCTACTTTGTTTTGCCCAAAGGCGAATAACCCTCTGTGTGGGACTCTAAAGGCTCGACACTACGCTGGCAGTGGGTTTAACCACAGGCCGCAAGCGGTACTAGCTGTACGTAACGGTCTCTAGGTAGATGCCGATAAGAAGACTGATGAGGTGAATCCATCTGAACTCCTACTGAGCCTGAATATGACAATCTCCGTACAGTCCGGTCTGTTCGTCTGAGGGTATCGCATGGCGGGCCTAGGGGGCGGTAAACGTGTAAGTGCACGGCGGCGCCCCGGTCGTCAATCCGACGGCCAAATGCGGAAACGGTGATAAACATTAATTTTGCGAACTTAGCAAACCGGCACCACCGCGCACTAAACCCCGGATCGGGCCATTAAACTTGTCCTAGCTAACTAACAAGATAGGGAAGAGATATACCGAGTGATCCGAGTCCTCCGGTCTTCTCGTCATCGTCCCGATCTCTTGCGGAAACTCCGGTCGTTGCCTCCTCGCCGGAAGGGCACCACATCGCCTGCATCTTTTACGGGCTCCCGCCTCTATACCGAGGCAACTCGAGCATGAAGCTGGCAAGTCGACAAGCCCAAGATATGCTGTAGAAAGTGTAGTGTAAAGGCTATGTCTCATTTGGGGTTTTGTTGCCATTTGAAAGATGATGGAGGAATCAAGAAGAAAAATGGTGCTTGTATTTTTCTAGCATGAAAATGAGATCAAGAATAATGCTACCATACCAAAATCAAACTCTCTCATTTTTCCTCTCCTCTCCTAAATTGTGGCCGGCCCTCAAAAAAAGGAGAAGGGTGGAGGGATAAATCAAGACATGAAGGGAGGTGATGGTAGGAGAAGAAAAGAGGGTGACCACATCCTAACATCAACCATACTTCTCACTTTAAACCCATACCCTCTCATTAATCACAATTAATGCAAGAGAATCAAAATGATGGTGGAAAAGATATGATGCTATCATAATCAAAACAATTGCAAGAAACCCCCTCCACAAATGTTATTTGCACAATTGCAAATAACCCCCTCCATCGGAAAAGTCCGGCCGGGAAAGAACAAAGGAAAACCGGCCGGAACGGAATGCAAACTGGCAACTCCAGAAAACTGGTCCCGTAATAAATTACAGGAAAACCCTGATACTGTGCATACACACCCGCATCTGTATTCCGTCCGGATACAAATGCAAAGAGACAAAATCTACACTGTAATAAACTAGGATCCGGCTTAAACCAAAGCCGGCTAGTAATATCCGTTCGATCCTGATCCGTGCAATACCGCACGTATCTGACCGAACCCTGCCATATATCTATACGGCCTCTAGTACAAACCGTCCGATCCTGATCCGTGCAATACCGCACGTATCTGATCGGACCCTGCCATATCTCCATACGGCCTCTACAGCGTTTCGCCCGAAAGCTGAGTAACTGAAAGTGTGGTGGACTCTAAAGACTCGTCAATACTATGGCTGTGGATTTAACCACTAGCATGTCAGAGGTATAAGCCAATACGTAACGGGCCACCAGCTATTGACCAAAAGGGACGTCGATGAGCGAACTCATCCTGACACCCTACTGAGCCTGTCAGTGACAATATCCGTACAGTCCGGTCCGTTCGTCTATGAGCATCGCATGTCGGGCCTAGGGGGTGGGTAAAAGTCAGACCCCCAAAAGCGGTACAAGTCGTGTCGGAGTGTAGCCCAGAACACCCTGAGATACTACTGGAATACCTACCAGTAAATCTCCTGCCTTGGCCAAGGACTTCGTGTAATGGCTCTCCTAGACACAGCGCGACCTCACCCCCAATACCGGAAGAGACGAACCCCCGAAGATCCGCTCACTGCCTCCATGTGGCTCGGGACTGTACCCAACTAAAACCTGTTTGCACGACTCCTTTGAGCCGTGGTAGGGTAGTAATCAAAGCATAGTGGGAACTCACACGAGACAAATGACGATCCCCAGGTCGATGAACTAACCTGTACACATGTCACCTAGGAACTGCTATCTGACGTCAGGTATAAGACCAACTAGCATGTTCCCGGCGAGTCCTGTCCGGTGTACTCATAACCCAATGAGCACCTGTATACATCTTAGGTGATCCAACTGACACCAGTGGCTTGTGAGACCGGCCACCGCCCCTCGTCGGGGTCTCGACTGTATACACTAGTCTACTCTGGAGAATCGATGCCCTGTCTCGAAACTCCCACGACTAGGGACTTTTAAGGATATGCTTGTAGACCCCAGCTCTCACGTATATGATCGCCCTCATACTGCCGGCAGTCAAGCAAGAATCCTAGGGGCTCTATCAACGTGCAATAGCGACCTGTCAGGTCACCTAAAGCAGTACACGATGATAAAGGTAAACCAGATAGCATACTATCATCTCGAGTAAGACTGTTCTACCGGGATAGGTCCTCCCTCAATCATTGCAATCACGTGCCTGTGATCCAATAATTGACTCTGAGGGCACTATCTCCAACAATCTCCCACTTGCACTCAAGGCTAATTATTGCGATGTCGCATACTCACAGCCCGTGTGATACCGAACACCCAACTCCTCTACTAGTCAGTCGCACAAAGCCTGTTTGCGAAACTATTGCGTTCGAGGAAAAACCTCAGTGAGTGGATCCGCCTAGATGTTTCTTTCTATGTCTCTCTATATCTCAAGTTCGCGGAGAAAACCATCTCCCGAAATGAGCAATACCTGTCTTAGAGTGTCTGGATGTCTGATGGGACCGAGCTCATAAATAAACTCCAAATCCAAACTTCTTAGACTGTATCGTCAACTGAACTTAATCAGTATCCTGGGCCATGCCACCCTCAGTATTGCCTTGGACCACCTGTCCAAAATACTGCCCCTCGTCAGAAGGAAAAACTATAACTCTGACGATCACCCTGTCGTCCATGTCACCTTGGAAGCCTGGAATGATAACTGTCTCCCTAATGAGGCTGTCGTTATCATATCCCTAGAACATCCACTTATGTTCTAAAACTGCTTCCGACTGTTTCTCCAGGATTGGATCAATATCAACTTATTGCATCTTGTGCAAGAATAACATCTGGTGTGGTACTTGACATCACATGATTGACTCAATTGCCTAAGCAAGTGATCTGCCAATCATACACATCCCTCTCTACTTTAGTCTATAAGACACCTTTAGAGAGGGTGACTCCATCACCTGCAGGTACACCACCGTGCCAGGAGTCATCCATTCTAAATACTCTTAGAATGCTGTCAAGGTACCCTGATTGGGAAACCACCCAAATCTAGATCCAAAAAACCATAGATCTAGTAACCAGTATGTCTGATATAATGTCCAAGTCCCTTGTGGAGAAACTACTGTGTGACGACCAAAGTATAACCGATCGTAGTATAGGAATATCACTTCCTACTACCTTCTCAACAGATCCATCCCCTATTCTGATGACGTCAAACCTATGACTGTCACATCAGAAATAGATGATCTATCTCCGCTACATCTGCTTTAGTCTATAAATAGACATAAGCCTGATGTCCACCAATGCTTCCGCTGCTCCCACTGACTACGACAATCCTCTAGCAGAGTCATATAGACGTGCACTTCTAAAGCTAGTTTAGAACGACGCTATACTCATCCTCCTGCCGGGTCTCGCAGCCTGGAACAACAACAATGGCAAGTGTGGGTAAACAAGAACTTCCCTGTCACCGTCCTTGAGGCTACCGGAGTACCTCTCGGGTGCGTGAAGTTACCCACCGTATATGCGGAGTGGCCAATGGAATGTCAAAACAGATTGAATCTTTAGGTTCCTTATCAAATCTTCAGTAATCGTTTGCGGTTATGGAATCACTTCCAGTTCTACCATATTCCCACTACTGTTTTTGAAAAAATCCATTTTTATTAAAACTGTGGCGAGTCAAGAACAATATCACTATTGATCTTTCTTGTGGTAGAAAGTCAACCCTCGTCATAGCCTGGGTCAACCCACAAACAGCCATTACAGAAACGTGCCTTGAGTTATCCAGAGTCTGGTTTTAATCATAAGCCGGACAACTCCCCGTACCTTAACAATGTTAAGATATGAACTGTACTATATCCAATATAGAACCAGAGGCACTGATTTAATTCAACCAGATTCAAATCATGCAACTGTCTCCAGTGCATGTCAACTAAATGGAGAGAGGCCGATCAGCGTTACTCAACTTAGGAATGCTTCCATTTATGAGTAACCTGAAAGAGAAGCAATTTCTCTTTATCGTTACTATCAACTGAATACCATACACAAGTATCTACATCTTCGATCACTTTGAAGAATCCCGATACTTGCTATACCTGGTTCTCTACTCTATTCAAATACCTATAACTCCTCAAAACTTAGACCCTGTGTTTCTACGAAACACATGTCTAAGAACTAGAGAAGTTAAAAGTAAACAGAATATAGTATGAGGACCAACCCCTCTGTCCTAATGGACACTGGACAACATACAATTTCTCTGTATAAGTCCGCTGAGTCTAACAACTCTTTCACTGTGCGTCGTAGGTTGAAAACTGTACTTATGGTTAAGAAGAATTACACCGCTGTTTAATGCTCCTTACCTAACCATCCACTGATATAGGTAAATGTCATCGACATAATATCAAAAAGGTATATCTCACTCTATGAAAATAGACGTACAGATATATCAATTTGAAATTGGTGCATAAAAGCGGATATTTAAAACCAAATATTTGCCGACCGGCAAACAGCCCACATGATCTCCTCAAATATCACCGATTACAACGAATCCCGATATAATGAGGATGATTACCCTATTCCCAATAACTTACTCCCACTCACCATCTGTAAAAACCATACAGATGTGAGAATCAAACCTGGTAAATACATACCCTGGAGCAAGTGTCCAATCGGGAAATCAGTTTTCTTTTAACAGTACACAGTTGAACTGAAACATTGAAATGTTTCGATGGGGTATCCTGGTATTCCTAGTAATGCCTCTACTATTATCCAGATTCACAACTATAACCGCATAATTCTTTGCCACCTCTCCAAATCCCTTTATATGTCTTTAGTCATTACCTTCTGCACACCCCTTTAGGCCAATTGGTTTTCTTCCTTCCCTACCGTTCGGCACCAGCCTAAGGTTTGGAAGAAGACTATCCAATAAGCATAATTGGTGTACTGTCCTAACCCTAGGAGCACTCGCAATGCGAGAGAAGGTGAAGATAAAAGACAACCGAATAAACCTTATTCCTATTTCTCCTGGACCAGAATCCATCCCCGAACTGGAACAAGTTCCTTTCGAGTTCGTATATAACCATACGATGGAGTATCCAATAAACTGTGGATCTTCGTAGTGATACGGAGTGTCCTGGAGAAATACAAAGGTGATTTAGGATTGGCGAAGAAATATTTGGTTTGGTCGTGAATATCAGTCGTAATTTACTTTGCCCTCTTACTAATCCCTTGCTTTGTCTTAATCTTAATACCTTCTGCACACCATCGTTATGCTAATTGGTTTTCTTCATTCCCCACTGTTCGGCACCAGCCTAAAGTTTGGAAGAAGACTATCCAATTTGCGTAATAGGTGTACTATCTCCTAAACCAAGGAGTACTCACAACTTGAGAGAAGGTAAAAGGGAAAAAACAACTGAATAATCCTATCCGTTTTCTCCAGAACCGGAAACCATCCTCGAATTCCTTCGAGTTCGTATCTAACCATACGATGGTTTTGTCCAATGGAAGTGGACGTTCGTAGTAATACGGGGTGTCCTGGAGAAAAGGGTAAAAGTAGGAGTGTCAATGAGGTCTGCAACTCTGACAATCCAAAAGCCAGTGTTTAAGAAGGTTCGGTCAACTTGGTCACTGAGTCATAGTCTTAGGGTCGGGTCAATGGTCGCTGCCAGAGAGAAAGAAAAGAAACACTCAGCGTGCACTCTAACCTAGATCAGAATGGTTACCAATTTATCCAATCTGGAAACCTCCCACTGTACCTCAAATTCTCCTCCAAACCTGAAAGAAGAATTAGTCGGGGTCACCCGAGGAGTAAACCAACTCATCAGTGGGAATCGGGATCCAACTCTCATCGCATGATAACGTGACGGAATCCGCTCACGGTATCACACTCCAGAAGGTATGTGCATATCTGGCAATTTTCAGTTCTTTTGAAACTCCCGATGTGATTTCTGCCCCATGCTCTTATGACCTTGACGAAGGTCAACAAATCATAAGTCACATGTCAAGTTCCACCCGTCATTGTCCAGGTTAATTTGAACCCACCCGTACAAGCCCTTGACGAAGGTCAACAAGGCTATACGACTGTCCCAAACCAACACATCTATCTATGCAGCAGAAAGGCAACAAGCAGCTACCATGCACTATGCCTTGACGAAGGTCAACAAACATAGCATGAATACTACGTGCTACCTGTCTGAAACGACGGAGGGCTACGAATGGTTTCTGGCGAAAACCTTTAACGTAATGAACTTGATATCGTTGAAGGAACGGATAGCTTTTTAGAAAATATAGTGACGAAAACCTTTACTAAAGAGGTCACTCCCGGTGAAGGGATCTCGGCTCTTTCCCCGTAGAATGGGGTGCAGGATATTCCAAATGAATACCACGATGCAAAGCAAAAGTAATCGGCTATAGTGAAGTTAATGCCCTGACGCAAACTTCTGTCCAAGGGGTCACTCCCGGTGAAGGGATCTCGGCCCTTGCCTCGTCGACTGAGGAGCAGGATATTCCAAATGAATACCACGATGCAAAACAAAAGTGAACGTCCTTGCAATAACAGCTTTTTGAAAAGTGTTCCAACAACATCAGAATAGGTTTGTTTATCTTGCATTGATCCGAATCAATGCAGTCCCATCAATTGATCACACCACAAAGAACGAAAATATACTGACGTACGTATATGCCATCCGCATTCGCCACTTGGTCCCGTCATCACCCGTTAGGTTAGCTAACTAACGGCAGAGCGGGGACTGGACTAGCGCGGATGAAAAACATATACAACATCTACTAATATATATACCAATATATTATATTTCGCTCAAGGCGTGAATAAAATGCAACATCACAGAAATGTACAGCATCACAGAACAATACAGATATCTGGGATCCTCGGGTTTCACAGAGCCACTACTGAAACCCGACGTTCCTCTGGTCGTGTGGATAGCCTGTGCAATGAAATCCTATACCCCCTACGAGTGCGGCGAATAGCCAGCTAATTCCAGACTGAAGCCCCCTCCGTCCCAATGCCATGAGATGCGGGCTTGTTGCCTTCTAGAACCCGGCTATCCGTGCACCCCTCCGCGGGGTAATCCTAGTACAGAAAGTAAAATATACATACACCGGGTACATCGACCGCAACCTGGTCGTGCCCCAAAATAATAATACAAACAGGCAGTGACGGCAGTCCACATGTCGGACGCTCGCCCCGCAATATTAAATGTACATAATACAACAAAACTGTACTAGCATTGCACCCAGGCTATCCCCCACGACCGATCCGCAACATCACAGCAAAACACAGAACATCAACGTGAAAGTCACGTTCGCAAATCCGTCTAACCGGGCTATAGCAGTTAGACCGGATTTACCGATCGAGTGACATTCACGGTCGCAGATATAATGTAAATACTGTGAAAAACTGTGTTTAAAATATCCGACCGATCAAAAATTAACAAGTGGGCCCCCAAGCAATACTGTAGCACTCACAGAAATTCTGGGCCCAATTTTAATATTCCAAAACCCCTAATTACAGCCCAGAAGCACACTGGAGAATTTCGAAGCAATGATCCCACCAACCTGCGGCGGAACCGCGGCAACAAGGGGGGATTTGCCACGGTTCCGCGCTCGAGCTGAGTGATCGTTGTCTCGAATTTTCCCAGAGTTCTTAGAACTCCCTGCACATCATTCTGAGACAACCTGAAAAATTTTTGGACACCAAAATATTTTAACAGAAAACTGATGTGAACTAAAATTGGGTTTTTGGAATTTTGGTCGATCGGAACTGAAAAACACATCAAACAAAGCTAGACGAAGTTAATGGCGAGGCTCTGATACCACTGTAAGTGCACGGCGGCGCCCCGGTCGTCAATCCGACGGCCAAATGCGGAAACGGTGATAAACATTAATTTTGCGAACTTAGCAAACCGGCACCACCGCGCACTAAACCCCGGATCGGGCCATTAAACTTGTCCTAGCTAACTAACAAGATAGGGAAGAGATATACCGAGTGATCCGAGTCCTCCGGTCTTCTCGTCATCGTCCCGATCTCTTGCGGAAACTCCGGTCGTCGCCTCCTCGCCGGAAGGGCACCACATCGCCTGCATCTTTTACGGGCTCCCGCCTCTATACCGAGGCAACTCGAGCATGAAGCTGGCAAGTCGACAAGCCCAAGATATGCTGTAGAAAGTGTAGTGTAGAGGCTATGTCTCATTTGGGGTTTTGTTGCCATTTGAAAGATGATGGAGGAATCAAGAAGAAAAATGGTGCTTGCATTTTTCTAGCATGAAAATGAGATCAAGAATAATGCTACCATACCAAAATCAAACTCTTTCATTTTTCCTCTCCTCTCCTAAATTGTGGCCGGCCCTCAAAAAAAGGAGAAGGGTGGAGGGATAAATCAAGACATGAAGGGAGGTGATGGTAGGAGAAGAAAAGAGGGTGACCACATCCTAACATCAACCATACTTCTCACTTTAAACCCATACCCTCTCATTAATCACAATTAATGCAAGAGAATCAAAATGATGGTGGAAAAGATATGATGCTATCATAATCAAAACAATTGCAAGAAACCCCCTCCACAAATGTTATTTGCACAATTGCAAATAACCCCCTCCATCGGAAAAGTCCGGCCGGGAAAGAACAAAGGAAAACCGGCCGGAACGGAATGCAAACTGGAAACTCCAGAAAACTGGTCCCGTAATAAATTACAGGAAAACCTCGATACTGTGCATACACACCCGCATCTGTATTCCATCCAGATACAAATGCAAAGAGACAAAATCTACACTGTACTAAACTAGGATCCGGCTTAAACCAAAGCCGGCTAGTAATATCCGTTCGATCCTGATCCGTGCAATACCGCACGTATCTGACCGAACCCTGCCATATATCTATACGGCCTCTAGTACAAACCGTCCGATCCTGATCCGTGCAATACCGCACGTATCTGATCGGACCCTGCCATATCTCCATACGGCCTCTACAGCGTTTCGCCCGAAAGCTGAGTAACTGAAAGTGTGGTGGACTCTAAAGACTCGTCAATACTATGGCTGTGGATTTAACCACTAGCATGTCAGAGGTATAAGCCAATACGTAACGGGCCACCAGCTATTGACCAAAAGGGACGTCGATGAGCGAACTCATCCTGACACCCTACTGAGCCTGTCAGTGACAATATCCGTACAGTCCGGTCCGTTCGTCTATGAGCATCGCATGTCGGGCCTAGGGGGTGGGTAAAAGTCAGACCCCCAAAAGCGGTACAAGTCGTGTCGGAGTGTAGCCCAGAACACCCTGAGATACTACTGGAATACCTACCAGTAAATCTCCTGCCTTGGCCAAGGACTTCGTGTAATGGCTCTCCTAGACACAGCGCGACCTCACCCCCAATACCGGGAGAGACGAACCCCCGAAGATCCGCTCACTGCCTCCATGTGGCTCGGGACTGTACCCAACTAAAACCTGTTTGCACGACTCCTTTGAGCCGTGGTAGGGTAGTAATCAAAGCACAGTGGGAACTCACACGAGACAAATGACGATCCCCAGGTCGATGAACTAACATGTACACATGTCACCTGGGAACTGCTATCTGACGTCAGGTATAAGACCAACTAGCATGTTCCCGGCGAGTCCTGTCCGGTGTACTCATAACCCAATGAGCACCTGTATACATCTTAGGTGATCCAACTGACACCAGTGGCTTGTGAGACCGGCCACCGCCCCTCGTCGGGGTCTCGACTGTATACACTAGTCTACTCTGGAGAATCGATGCCCTGTCTCGAAACTCCCACGACTAGGGACTTTTAAGGATATGCTTGTAGACCCCAGCTCTCACGTATATGATCGCCCTCATACTGCCGGCAGTCAAGCAAGAATCCTAGGGGCTCTATCAACGTGCAATAGCGACCTGTCAGGTCACCTAAAGCAGTACACGATAATAAAGGTAAACCAGATAGCATACTATCATCTCGAGTAAGACTGTTCTACCGGGATAGGTCCTCCCTCAATCATTGCAATCACGTGCCTGTGATCCAATAATTGACTCTGAGGGCACTATCTCCAACAAAACGTCTGTCCCCTAATAGCGGTACAAGTCGTGTCGAAGTGTAGCCCAAAACACCCTGAGAATCTACTGGAAAACCTACCAGTAATTCTTGCTTGCCCTGGCCAGGGACTTTGTGTAATGGCTCTCCTAGACACAGCGCGATATCAACCCCCAATACCGGGAGAGACGAATCCTGTCTAACCGTCACTGCCTCCAAGTGCTTCGGGACTGCACCCAACTACTACCTGTTTGCACGCTCAGTAGAGCCGTGGTAGGGTAGTAATCTAAGAACAGTGGGAACACACTCGAGGCGAAGCGACAGTGTTAAGTCAGCGGACTAAGCTGTACTCATGTCGCCTGGGAACTGTTAACTGACGATAGGTATAATACCAATCAACAGTTCTTGAGGAGTCCTGTCCAGTGTACTCGTAACCTAACGAGCACCTGCATACTATCTCCAGTATGACGTACTGATGGCTGTGGGACAGACCATCTCCCCTGCTGGGACGAGAAGCGTATGCACCAGTCTACTCTGGAGTATCGATGCCCTGTCTCGATAATCCTATGACTAGGGACCAAAATAAGGATGTGCTTATAGACTACGCAGTCCCCACTAGTGTGATCGCCATCACAACGCCGGTAGTCAAGCAAAGATCCTAAGGGCTCCATCAATATGTATTAGGGATATGTTAAAAGAAACATATACACATATTAAGATAGAAACAAACCAAGTAGCATACTACTATATCGAGCAAGACTGTCGTAAACCCGTATATATATCCCAAGCCTCCAAAATGTATTATACAAACTAGTACTATACAATAATGGCCTCTAGGGCATACATATCCAACACCACTGGCGCCAAAAGAGCTGGAAGATGGGATACATACTACTGCAGCAACCTCAGAAAAATTGATTTGGGGACGACAAATGACCCGCGGCCGACATTCGTCAGTGAGCTGTTGTCTGAAGAAAATGTGGCTACACTTAAAGACGTGCTCATGCAGCATAAAGTTTTCTTCGCATGGAACTATTCCAAGATGCCAGGACTAGATCCGGAGATTGCTGTGCACAAATTGGCGATATCTCCGGACGTCAAGCCGATCACACAAGCGCCGAGAAGAATGTGGCTCGAGCTTGAGATGAGCATCAACACCGAGGTCAAGAAGCTAATCGACTCCGGCTTCATCCAAGAGGTTCAATATCCTGATTGGATCGCCAACATCGTCCCGGTGATGAAGAAAAATAGGACGGTGCACATATGTGTGGACTTTAGAGATCTCAACAAATCCTACCCAAAAGAAGATTTCCCAGTGCCAGTTACCGAGCTGATGATAGAGAATACGTCTACTCATGAAGTTTTCTCCTTCATGGACGGCTCGTCAGGTTACAATCAGATAAATATGCACCCCGAAGACCAGAAGCATACCGCCTTCCGGACCCTTTTGGGTATATTCTGCTACAAGGTGATGCCTTTCGGTCTGAAGAACGCTGGTACCACCTATCAGAGGGCCATGACGAAAATTTTCGATGACCTCATACATGAAATCATCGAATTCTATATCGACGACCTCGTAGTAAAAAGCAAATCGTACGAGGAACATTTAGAGTATCTAAAGATCGTGTTTCAGCGCCTTCGGAAATACAACTTGAAGATGAACCCTCTCAAATGCGCGTTCGGAGTGTCCTCAGGCAAATTCCTAGGATTCATCGTCTGACACCGAGGCATCGAGATAGAACCGTCGAAGATCAAGGCGGTCATGGAAATGCCTCCTCCAAGGAATCTCAAGCAACTGCGGTCTCTCCAAGGAAAGATCGCTTATATCCGGCAATTTATAGCCAATCTCTCTGGCAAGTATCGCCCTTACAGTCACCTAATGAAAAAAGAAACCCCTTTCGTCTGGGATCGAAAATGCTAAAGCACACTAGACGAAATCAAGCAATGCCTACAGAATCCGCCAGTGCTGGCCGCTCCCGTTAAAGGAAAACCTCTCGTCCTGTCTACGACAGCCCTCAAAGGTTGTTTAGGCGCGCTGTGCGCACAAGAGAATGACCAAAGGAAGCAGAGAGCCCTCTACTATTTGAGTCGAGTTCTCCTGGGGGCAGAAAGCAATTATTCTCCCATCGAAAAACACTGCCTGATATTGATCTTCACGATAACGAAGCTCAGACACTATGTGTTAGCACATGAGGTCCAGCTCATATCAAAGGTGGATCCCCTCAAATATTTGATGTCAAAGGCTATATTAACGGGACGACTCGCTAAATGGGCCCTACTCTTGATGGAATTCTCGATAACTTATCGTCCTCTCAAGGCAGTGAAAGGCCAGGCCATCACCGACTTCCTCGCTGAACATCTGATACCCGCCGATTCTCCTTTGAACTATGAATTGCCCGACGAGTACGCGTTTAACACGATCGACGGGGAGAGAAGAAAGAATGATACTCGATGGGAAATTTACTTCGATGGAGCATCTTCCATGAAGAAGCGTAAATAAAGCACCCCCATAATCAAATCAGGGGTAGGCCTCATCTTCGTGACTCCACAAGGAGGGATAATGCGCTTTGCCTTCTCCTTAACAGAGCCAAGAACGAACAATGAAGCCGAATACGAAGCTTTGATAGCAGGTCTTGAGATCGCCGTCGACATGGGAATTAAGAACCTCCTCATCTGCGGAGACTCCCAACTGGTCGTTAGTCAAGTAAATGGAGACTATCAAACGTGCAAGCCAGAGTTGGTAAAATACGGCGAGAGAGTGCAGCAATTGCTGACTCAAATCCCTGCCTACGCCCTGGAGAGCATACCGCGTGCGGAAAATAGAAAGGCGGATGCATTAGCTAAGCTCGCTAAAGTATTGGCCGATGAGAACCTCCATGACGTGAGGATCATTGTGCAGAGCCGTCGGGTTCTTGCACCGGCAAAAATATCTCCAGAGTCGTCCGAAGAAAAGGAACCAACCGAGCGAATGGCTCTGCAAATAAAAGGCCAGGAAAAGGATGAGGATTAGAGAGAAGTATTTATAGACTACTTCAAATCCCGTCGAACACCTGAAGATGTGTCCTCAAGGCATCAGCTTATGAAACGAGCTCTGTCTTTCGCCTTCGTCAATGATACTCTGTATAAGAGATCATTTGATTCTCTGTGGTTAAGATGCCTGGGACCTAAAGAGGCAAGGAGAGTCGTCCAAGAAACTCACGACGGACTCTGCGGTTCTCACCAAGTCGGGCCGAAGATGAAGCTGAAGATCAAAAGGATGGGCTATTATTAGCCCACAATGATCCAAGATTGTCTCGAATACGCAAAGCAATGCCACTCGTGCTAGATTCACGGGGACATTATCCACCAGCATCCGAATCCACAACATCCAACGGTGGCTAGCTGGCCGTTTGAAATGTGGGGAACTGACATAATCGGCCCCATCGAACCAGCATCGTCCAGAGGACATCCGTTCATTTTGGCGACAACTGATTACTTTTCCAAGTAGGTAGAAGCAGTACCACTGAGGGAAGTGAAGACGGAGAATATCCTCCATTTCTTCAAGACGCACATCATTTATCGGTTTGGAACTCCGCGACGGATTATCTCCGATAACGGGCTAGCCTATAGAAGCCACAAGATCAGCCGCTTCACACAACAACATAACATAGACTGGAGATACTCTTCGGTCTATAATCCCCGAGCTAACGGTCTAGCTGAGGTTTTCAACAAGACCTTGATGAAGATCGTGAAAAAGACGGTCTCTCGAAATAAGAAGGACTGGCACGAAAGACTGCATGAAGCTCTCTAGGAGTATCGAACTACGTTCAAAACGGTCACCAACACAACGCCGTACACATTGGTATTCGGCACAGAAGCGGTACTCCCCCTTGAGATAGAGTTACCCTTTCTACGAGTAGCGGTTCGCTACAAGCTAACAGATGAAGAAAATGCTCACCTTCGGCTTGAGGAGCTCGATGCCCTTAATGAAACTCGGCTCATGGCGCAACAAAATCTGGAGGCTTATAAAGCAAAGATGACGCGCTCATATGAGAGATTGACTAGGCCGAGAACATTCCGCCAAGTCGAACTCGTGCTAGTAGTTAAAAGAACTATGATCCCCAATCACGCCAAGCGGGGGAAATTCGAGCCGAACTATGAAAGCCCATATATCATAGACAAAGTTTACCAGGGTGGAGCTTACCTACTCATGGACATGCATGGTGAAAGACCTTTCAGGCCAATAAACGGTCGCTTCCTAAAGAAATACTACGCGTAACGAGTCACGGCCTAGGTCAACGATAGATGACGACGCCTATGTCCGCTCGCTATCTTCCTAAGCCCAAACTCTGTAAGTAGTAGCCGGCTTCCTTAACAATGGACCGAAACGTCCTTAAACTAACAACGGACCGAAATGTCCTAAAACTAACAATGGACCACTATGTCCTAAAACTGGCGTCGGACCGAAACGTCCTTAAACTAACGATGGACCACTATGTCCTAAAACTAGCTGTTGACCGAGACGTCGATAAACTACTTTGGACTGCAGCATCCCAAGGCTGACACAAAAAAATAGAAAAAAAAAGAAAGAAAAAGAAAACGGTATGTCCATAAGCAAAATAGGCACGGATGAAAACCCGAAAGGGCTCCGTGAGTAAAAACAGCAGGGCTACCGGCGAGTTTTTGTGAAAACCCGAAAGGGCGCAATCTCGTTAAATGACACTTGCAAGGTCCTCTCGACCTTGTAAAGAGGAACCACCTGCGTGAGATCCTTACGACTCACAAGGGAGCAACACACTTAAGGATCCCCACGATTCTTAAGGAGAAATTACACTTACGAGATCCTCATGACTCGTAAGGAGAAACCTCTTATGAGACCCTCACGGCTCATAAGATTCAAAAGTCTTAAGCTACAGGGATTTGAACCTGTTCTTAAGCGGCCGCCACAGCCTCCAACGCTGCCCTACAAGCGGCTCAATGCTGACCCTTATATACAATCCATGGGCGTGAATAAACATTTCCCTAATAAAGTCCCATCAGTGACTAGGGATATGTTTGCACAGTGAACAACCCTTGTATGCCCTCTCGACTTAGAAGGAGAAAATACTCTTGTAAGATCCTAACGACTTATGAGAAGCCATACATTTAGGAGTCCTCACGATTCCTAAAGAGAAAATGCACCTACGAGATCCTCACGACTCGCAGGGAGAAATACCTTTATGAGACCCTTACGGCTCATGAAGTCAAAAGCCTTAGTTGACAGGATCATAACCCTGCTCGCCAAGCCACCTTTGTTCGACATCGACAGAGGCAAATGATGATTCGCTCTTGGCAATATCCCAGTTGTAGCAGTGCTGATGCCGAAATCGGTGTCTAATCCCAAGCTTGCAGCGAAAAGCCAGCGAGCCACACATGCATACGAAATAGCCGAAATGATGGGGCAACTTGCAAATAAATAGCAGAAAGTAAAAATATATGCATGCAAAATAGCCGAAATGATTGGGTAACTCGCAATAAAAAACAGCGAGTAAAAATAAAACAAATAGCCGAAATGATTGGGCACCGCGAAAAATAGCCGAAATGATTGGGCAATCGCGACCTTTGCGATATAAAAGCTGAAATGATAGAGCATCGCGAAAAGAAATAAAAAAATGAAATCTATGCCCTACAGGTGATATCACATCAATCCCTGTATACAATCCAAGGGCACAAACGAAGAAAGAATCACACGTTCCCTCCCCCGGCTCCATCATAAGAAAAAGCCAAATCTCAACGGTTTACAGACAGCCTGGAGATCATCTCAACATTCGTCTCATTACAACAGACGCAACATCAAGCAAAGCAGAACCGCGGCAATTCCCAGTTCCATGACTCGGCGGTGCGCAGATGACCGAGAGTCAAACCGTGACTCCGTGAAATACGGATAAAGTTAACACTTCCTGGTCACATGGAACATGGCCTATGTCAATCCTGACCCCGTGGAAAACGTCCAGAGCGGAGCTTGGTCCTCGCAGAACACGGCTATGACCCCGTGGGAAGCATCCAGAGCAAAATTCCTGGTCACGTGGAATGCGTCTTATGTCAATCCTGACCACTTGGGAAACGTCCAGAGCGGAGCTTGGTCCTCGCAGAACACGGCTATAAACCCGTAGGAAGCATCCAGAGAAAAATTCCTGGTCATGTGGAACGTGGCTTATGTCAATCCTGACCCCGTGGAAAACGTCCAGAGCGGATCCTTGTCCTCCCAGAACACGGCTATGACCCCGTGGGAAGCATCCAGAGCGGAGCCTGGTCCTCGCAGAACATGGCTATGACCCCATAGGAAGCATCCAGAGAAAAAATCCTGGTCATGTGGAACGCGGCTTATGTCAATCCTGACCCCGTGGGAAACGTCCAGAGCAGATCCTGGTCCTAGCAGAACACGGCTATGACCCCGTGGGAGGCATCCAGAGTGGAGCCCGGTCCTCGCAGAACACGGATATGACCCCGTGGGAAGCATCCAGAGCAAAATTCCTGGTCATGTGGAACACGGACTATGTCAATCCTGACCCCATGGAAAACGTCCAGAGCGGATCCTTGTCCTCGTAGAACACGGCTATGACCCTGTAGGAAGCAACCAGAGCAAAATTCCCGGTCACGTAGAACGCGGCTTATGTCAATCCTGACCCCATGGAAACGTACAGAGTGGAGCCTGGTCCTCGCAGAACACGACTATGACCCCGTAGGAAGCATCCAGAGTTAAATTCCTGGTCACGTGGAACGCGGCTTATGTCAATCCTGACCCCGTGGGAAGCATCCAGAGCGGAGCCTGGTCATCGCAGAACATGGCTATGACCCCGTGGGAAGCATCCAGAGCGGAGCCTGGTCATCGCAGAACACGGCTATGACCCCGTGGGAAGCATCCAGAGAAAAATTCCTAGTCACGTGGAACACGGTCTATGTCAATCCTGACACTGTGGGAAACGTCAAGAGCGGAGTCTGGTCCTTACAGAACACGGCTATGACCCCGTGGGAAGCATCCAGAGAAAAATTCCTGGTCACGTGGAACGCAGCTTATGTCAATCCTGACCCCGTGGGAAACGTCCAAAGCGGATCCTGGTCCTCGCAGAACACGGCTATGACCCTGTGGGAAGCATCCAGAGCAGAGCCTGGTCCTCGCAGAACACGGCTATGACCCCATCGGAAGCATCCAGAGCAAAATTCCAGGTCACATGGAATGCGGCTTATGTCAATCCTGACCCCATGGGAAACGTCCAGAGCGGAGCCTGGTCCTCGCAGAACACGGCTATGACCCCGTGAGAAGCATCCAGAGCAAAACTCCTGGTCACGTGGAACGCGGCTTATGTCAATTCTAACCCGGTGGGAAACGTCTAGAGCGGATCCTGGTCCTCGCAGAACACGGCTATGACCCCGTGGAAAGCATCGAGAGCGAACCCTGGTCCTCGCAGAACACGGGTATGACCCCGTAGGAAGCATCCAAAGCAAAATTCCTGGTCACGTGGAACGCGGCTTATGTCAATCCTGACCCCATGGGAAACGTCCAGAGTGGATCCTGGTCCTCGCAGAACACTGCTATGACCCCATGGGAAGCATCCAGAGCGGAGCCTGTTCCTCGCAGAACACAGATATGACCCCGTGGGAACCATCTAGAGCAAAATTCCTGGTCACGTAGAACACGGCCTATGTCAATCCTGACCCCGTAGGAAACGTCCAGAGCAGAGCCTGGTTCTTGCAGAACACGGCTATGACCCCGTGGGAAGCATCCAGAGCTAAATTCCTGGTCACGTGGAACGCGGCTTATGTCAATCCTGACCCCGTGGGAAACGTCTAGAGCGGATCCTGGTCCTCGCAAAACACGGCTATGACCCCATGGGAAGCATCCAGAGCGGAGCTTGGTCCTCACAGAACACGGCTATGACCCCGTGGGAAGCATCCAGAGAAAAATTCCTGGTCACGTGGAACGCGGCTTTTGTCAATCCTGACCCCATGGGAAACGTCCAGAGCGGATCCTAGTCCTCGCAGAACACAACTATGACCCCGTGGGAAGCATCCAGAGTGGAGCCTGGTCCTCACAGAACAGGGCTATAACCCCGTGGGAAGCATCCAGAGCAAAATTCCTGCTCACGTGGAACTCGGCTTATGTCAATCCTGACCCCGTGGGAAACGTCCAGAGCGGCACCTGGTCCTCGCAAAACACAGCTATAACCCCGTGGGAAGCATCCAGAGCAAATTCCTGATCCCGTGGAACACGGTTAAAGTCAATCTTGACCCCGTGGGAAACGCCCAGAGGAACTCCTGAATCCATGAAATGCGGATAATGGCAACACCGTCGATCACTTACAGGTCCTCTTGACCCATTAAGAAGAAAACTCTCTTGTAAGATCCTTACGACTTACAAGAGATAACGCGCTTAGGAATCTTCGCGATTCCTAAGGAGAAAATACACCTACGAGATCCTCTCGACTCGTAGGGAGAAAAGTCTTTATGAGACCCTCACGGCTCATGAAGTTGAAAAGTCTTAGGCAGCAGATCTGAACCTGCTTTCTAAGACATCATTACCTCTCAAAAAATTCAAAACGGAATGCTCACTCTATCATCTGCAGGCTATGCTTACTAAAGTGACTTGCTGATAACAAAGAAAAGAAGAAAGCAAAGAGATGACACTAGACATTACGAAAGAAATGTATCTTTTATTCATAAATTCAATTGGGTACAAAATACATCTTATGAAAGAATAAAAAAATGGATACACTTTATTCGAAATTACAAATGGTAAAAAAGCGATTATTGAGAGGGAAGCGTTTTCAATAGTCCAATCAGCCGCTCGCGCACTTCCCTCAGCCCCTTTTCTTGGTCAGCGGCCGCGGCCAACTCTGCTTCGACCTGGGCTCGTTGCTGCAAGTAAGATGAAAGTTTCTCTTCGACGGCCCGCTGAGCTGCCCCACGATTCTATGCATCTCGCTCTATGAGGTCGAGCTTCTGCCTCAGCGTTAGCCCGTCGGAAATACATCGTAGAAGGCTCTCAAAGATAGTCTTCAACTGCACAGCATTGGCATCAACCTAAGCATGCAGTCGAGAAGAGTCGCTTGAAATCTCTTCACTCTCCTTACGCTTTAAGGCCGCTTCTTGTTCAAGATGGTTGAAGTAGGGAGTGCTCTGCTCAACCCACGCAACCCGTTGAGAGTTCGCAGCCAGGACCTCAGGAGCAGGACGTCCGAATTCGAACTCATGCAGACAAGCCTCAATCTCCCTGCAGTGATTAACCCAAGACTCAACGACGCCCTCACTATGAATGTTCACGAGCGTCGCCAGCATAGGATTAACCTCCGCAGCAAAATCTGTAGCGAATGTGGGAGCCTCCACGTCAAGCTCCTCGATATAGTCGCTCAACATGCGCAGACTATTCACGGCGCCTTTGGAAGATGAATGTCGAGAAAAGGGGCCTGCTGGCATTATGGCTGGAGATTCGAACGGAGCTGAAGTCGATATCACCGCTGCAAAATAAATCACAGTCAAATGACGGTTCAAGAAATAGAGGAGGTTCATGAACAATGGAGTTTACTATACCAACTGCAGCAGGTGGCAAGGCCAGGAGTACCAGTGGCGCAACTGTTCTTTCGTCTCCTCTTGCGATCTGTAGTGCTGCAATCAAAACAAATAAGAATTAGAAGCGATTTGGCTGCCCGTAAAAGAAAAGACATTAGCTGAAGGCTGTACCCACCAGTGCCACTAGATGAGGAAATCTCTGACTGAAAAGAAAAGTGTGGGTGTAGCACCTGATACAGGTGATCAAAAAGGACTCCTGCAAGGACGCAGTAATGCAATGTCAGTATATAAAGTATACTGCCTACAATGAAACTGATAGGTCACAAATCCGCATCTTCCAGCATTTGAGATGGTACGAGAGAAGGTAGAGGAGCGGTCACCGTTAAAGCAGCAACTAGAGATGCTTCCTTGGGTAGCACAACCCCAACACTCATCACACCTGCATTACAAATAAGATAAACGCTATAAAAAAGAAATTAAAGGGGATTGCAGAATAAAGGGGAAAGCGATGACCCAAAATCTACCTGGTAAGTTGCCAGTCGAGACCACGACAAGAGTGTCACTGGATGCGACGAATGCTCCACCCTCTTCCATCAGAACGGTCTTGCCACCCATAGCCTCATCTCCCGATTCACTCGCAGTTCCCGGCAACGGCAACAAGCCGCAAGGGTAAAGAGCGACGATTGGAGAAGTGCCCGACTCTTGAGAAAGAGTGGCTACCTTGAGCTCGGCGACTGTAGCCATCTCACCCACCGCTACCTCGGTCTCGGCGATTGTGGTTGTCTCACCTGCTGCTACCTCAGGCTCGGTGGTTGCTGCCACTTCTTCGGCAAGACTCGGACCTGCAAGATAGGATATATGAGAACCTGAAAGTTAAAATTTTGACAAAAGAACCCAATGTCACATTACCTTAAGTCGGTTTTCCTTTGCTTCCCGAACCGCACGTGCTGCCTGTCTATGGGCGGTGGATATGGCAGCCGGAGCATCCTCTGAAGGAGTAGGGGCAGGGGTAACAGCGCTTGAACCCGCACCCGCATCCAAGGAGGCAGTACGCTCCCTTGCTACGCGCATCCTACGCTTCCTCTCCGCCCGGGCCGTGAGGGCAGATCTTCTAAAGACCTCCTTCAACAGGACATCCTCGTCTGCGCCAATAGTTACCTCTGGAGCCGTTATAGCATCTGTCATCGGTTGCTTAAGTGAAGCTTTTTTCGGCAATACCAGCGGAACTGAGATAGCCGACCCAGGAAGCATCTCCGCACCGCCCTGTGAAGTCGGTGCCATGCTTGGAATAACCTGAGTAGAGGTAGTTCCTGTGATAAGAAGAAAAAGAGGGGTCAGATTACCCATAAGAAACAGGAGCGGAGACACGGTGAACCGAAATGTACTGATGCCTAAGGATGCTCGAAGTCTTTCCTTTTCCTTAAAATTCTTAAGAGAAGCTGCGAGAGCTTCTTCGGTGGAAATGCCTATTAAAGAAGGAAAAGAGTCAGTTAAAACATGATGATAGAAATATGATGCAATGACGAAAGATACAGCTGATGGTTACCTGATCGCGTGAGGATAGCTAGTCCTGCTTCGTGGCTTGCCAATTGCTCAGAAGCTGCAATGGCAGCCGTCAGATCAGTATCATCTGGCGGCATGAATAGACCCTTGTTTGTGCCATACTCGCTTAGACCCTCGCCATAAGGAGCGTGAGGCTCCTGGCCGAGTACAACGTCGACAGAAAGGATCGACTTTTTCTTCCTCTTCCGCGAGCGAGCTCCGGTCGCAGCTAGCACAAGCCTACGCTTGCTAGGCACTTTGGGGCGACGAGTCCCGATATCCGAACCCACGCTAGAATCGGGGGAAGCTACAGTCACCTTTTCTAAAGGAGCCCGGGGTATCGGTAGCCCGGGCCGGTCATGCGGGACTTCAATCATGGCAGCTTCTCTTAAAGGAGGCGGGACAATGGTCCGTCACTTCAAAGGGACGTTTCGATCACCAGCAGGGGGTGCACCTTTGTGATCGAGCAGTAGTCGCTTCTCCTCCCTAATAACGGTGCCCATTGAATGTTGGTACCAGGCCACATGTACATTAAGGGCCTTCGGGACACAGCTTGGTTCGCTGATAAAGAAGTGAGACCCTGTATTCAGGCGCATAAAATGATGCAGCGTGCTCCACTTTCCCTCTTCGGTAGCAGCAGGTTCTGCCAAAAAGGCCTCAAGTAGGACGCCCTGATTGTAACTCAGCTGCTGGGCGAAACGATGCGGGTTGTATCTCATGAATAATGCCTCATCATTTTACCTGAATACGAGAAAGCCCGGCCTGATGGAGTACAAATGAAGAATCTCCCGGGCTTTCAACACAGAGGCCCCGTCTTTAAAGATGTCTTGCAATGGCAGCACCGCTTTTGAAGTTTCCTGGCCGATGGTCAAGACTTTGTCTGTGAAAGACATACCATCTCTAACCATGCGCGGATGAAGGAGCAAGCCCCTAGCTTCCCGCGGTGATGGACTCACAATGGAGGCGTCAACCAGCCGCATTATCCGAGGGAACCTGCATCTGTCGTAAAAAGAAGGTCTTTTGTGGATACCGAAGACCTCAAGGACGTGCAGCTCCATCCATGAAGTGAAGTAATGCATTAGGAAGTTGGCAGGATGCACCCCTGGTTCAGTGGTATCCGCTACTAAGCTGAGGCCGTGATATAGGTGGGCTAACCCGGCGATCCCTATGGCCACTTGTATTCCGGCAACCATGCGATGCGTGGGGTAGAAAACAGAAATCCTCATGTAACGAGGGTGCAGAGGAAGCGCGAACCAACTTAACTATAAACTGAGAAACCCGAGAAAAAATACTTCCTCATCAATTCCCAGAGCGGCGATTTCTGACAGGGGGACGATCGCAACGTCGAGAAGAAAGAAACCCTTTTGATCGGCTCCCAGTATTGGCCGACGGTCCAAGCCAAAACCGAAAGGATCATCAAGTTTAGCAAACTTTTCACCATGTTGCGACAAAATTTCTGGGCGAAGAAAATAGGCAATGAAGTCCGCAAAGCTGACCCCCCGGCCTCCGGATTCAAGAAAGAGGCTCTCATACATGTTCAACACCTTTAACAGACTTGGGAACTGGTGCTGAATGGCGTTCTCTGGGGTAAGACCCATCACCACTGATTTGGTGGCAAAAACATATTCATCCGGAGGAAGTAGCTCCTCGTAGTGCTCCCCCTAACTCGTAAACCAGAAACCTCGGCAAATTCTTCCAAGGAAATGGAGACCTCTCTATCCAATAGAAGGAAGGAATGGGTCGGAATGTTCCACTGCTCTAAAAATGCCTTGATCCACCATGTGGGAGGTGCAGAATACTGGAACAAGGAAACATAGACCGCAAAGTATAAGCCAAGCTTCAGCAGCTGCGATTTCTTTGCCGATAAGATATATCGGGCCCACTGCAAGTATCCGGCCGGATGACGGTGAGTTAGCCCGATGTTGTAGGGCTGTCCCCAAGGGCGCGACTCGCCCTGACATATGCGCCGCCCTAGGGTGTCCAAAGCCACCGGCGGCTGCACGGGTACTACGGAAATAGAAGGCCGAAGGAGACCTTCTGAAGTCCAATTTACTTCCTCTATACTATAATTGATCGGGGGTGCATCGGCATAAGGGATCGTAGAGATAGGCTCCGAAGGCGTCGCACAAGAAAAGCTCCGGTGGCCTATGATAACTTGATCATACCATCTACCCCATAGGTGAAGATTCTTGTATTCCGGGTCATGGGGGCCCACTGCAAGTATCCGGCCGGATGACGGGAAGTTAGCCCGATGTTGTAGGGCTGTCCCCAAGGGTGCGACTCGCCCTAGCATATGCACCGCCCTAGGATGTCCAAAGCCACCGGCGGCTGCACAGGTACTGCAGCAATAGAAGGCTGAAGGAGACCTTCTGATGTCCAATTTACTTCCTCTACAGTATAATTGATCGGGGGTGCATCGGCATAAGGGATCATAGAGACAGGCTACGAAGGCGTCGCACAAGAAAAGCTCCGGCGGCCTCTGATAATTTGATCATACCATCTACCCCATTGGTGAAGATTCTTGTATTCCGGGTCGTGGTCTCTGATCAGCACAAGAACCTCTCGGTCTACAGGCGCCTCAGGAAATCCGCCTTCTGAGCGGATGAACAGAAAAGAAGTGTCGAAAGACATGTCGCCTGCGCGAAAAGGGACAAAAGTCAACTGTCAGTACTATAATTTAATTTAAATTCCGACATTTGGTACTTTACAATTTGTACCGCACTACAATGTAGTAAAAATGGGACCAAAGGGGGACCCACAAAATCTAGATGACAGTTCATCATTAATAAAACGGCCTCATCATTTGATGAGACTGTTGATTAAGTGAGGAAATCCTCAAAAGAAATTCTCATTAAATGAGAGATCTCTCGGGCCGAGGAGTAAATCTCCCTTTAAGAGCAATGCTCTGTGATAGAGTGACACTTGTCAAACTCTGATCATGAAGGAATAAAAATTCCTCAAGAGCCTTGCTCTGAAAAAATGATGATGAAAGAATCTATCAGAAAAATTAAAATCAATTTTTTATGAATTAAAAATTCTGAGATCTTCAAGATTTATGAATAAACTCTAAGAGTTCTTTATGAGCAAGGCTCTGTTCATGGGTTAAGAAACCCTGAAAGAAGATCTCCTCAGATCTATGGGTTCAAAAGAGCAAAGCTCTGTTAATGAAACCCTAAAAAGGGTTTTCTTTAGATCAAAGATCTATGGAGAGCAAGGCTCTATTAATGGGTGAAACCCTAGATTCTTAAAAAAAGATCTTTTAAAAGATTTAATCTTTACCAATATTTTTACAGAGTATTGACTTTTGAAAAGTTCTTAAGTAGAAGAGTTATACTCTAAATAAAAATTCTCAAAAGAAGAAGATGAACAGAATCATCTAAAAGACCAAAGGTCCTATTTATAGGCATTGAAATGCCTTTTCAACTTCTGAGTTGATCCAAGGGCACAGATGCTGCCACCGCTGCATTCACATGCGGGTCACGTGAGCGCAACGGTGGGGGGGTGCATTTGTTTCTCCCAATCAGAGCAAAGCTCTATTTGAAATTTAAATTTCAAAATTGAAACAACGCTTCAGATGCAGCGCCAAGGGCGCTGCGCCCTAGGGAGCGCACCATGTGTGCGCTAGCGCTAGGTGCGTTGTGCTCTAAGCAGCGTACCATGGGTGCGCTAGTGCAGGGTGCACTGCGCTCTGAGTAGCGTGCCACGTGCAAAGCACGGGTGCGCTAGCGCTGGAATTAAAAAAAAACTCCCCACAGTTAGATCAAAAGATCTAATAATAATGATAAATCATTAATTAATCAGAATTAAATTCTGTTATGGAAAGATTTTCCAATATTGTTACAAACAAGATGATTGCCTTCTGTAAAACAGAAGCCCCAGGATCAAAGATCCAATGGTGGGAAACATCCCCAAATCAATCAGAGAAAGATCTCTTTAACTGATTCAACAAATCAGCTTGCTTTATATAAAGGCCCCAAGACTTCAAGTCTGATATAGAGAGACCATCCATAAACTTTGAGGAACTAAAAGATAAAGAGCAAGCTCTTGCAAGAAGATTCTTCTTCAAGGTAAAAATGATAATGATGAACATATAGATGA
The DNA here is from genome assembly GCA_030015575.1 of Agapanthus africanus. Classification (NCBI taxonomy): domain Eukaryota; kingdom Viridiplantae; phylum Streptophyta; class Magnoliopsida; order Asparagales; family Amaryllidaceae; genus Agapanthus; species Agapanthus africanus. Next base: position 502,701,228 of record CM057340.1, on the reverse strand, counting down.
AATCATCTCATAAAAAGAAGAATTTATTTCTTTACAGATCATAGATCTACAAGACAAAAAGTCTTTCACAATGAGATCAAAAGATCTCATCATAAAATAAAAGAAGAACATAATTCTTCTCACAAATCATAGATCTATAAAGGCAAAGCCTTTCATCAACATAAGAGATTGGAAATATCTCCTGCAAAAATAAGAACGGTTAATCTTAGATCATGAAACAAATTCTCTTTTAAAAAAACATAAACTTGTTTTCCAGATCATAAAAGTGATCAGATGAGCTTTGCGCTCTTGAACTGCGCTTTGCGCTCTTGAACTGTGCTTCTGGGCTCTCTGGACTGGCGCTCAGTGCCAAATGCGCCACGTGTCAAGCACGTATGCGCCAATTAACAACTTGCGCTTGGCGGTTCTGAAATAGCGCACTGCGCTTATGGGCTGGCGCTCAGCGCCAAGCGCACCACGTGTCACTCACGTGTGCGCCATTAAACTGAAAGCGCAATGCGCTCATGGATTAGCGCTCAGTGCTCATAAACTGGCATCATGCGCTCATCATCTGGCGCCTAGCGCTGAGTGCGACACGTGTCCCTTATATGTGCGCTACTTGGCAGAAGCGCACTATGCTTTTTGATTGGCGCAAAGCGTCTAGCACACCACGTGTTGCGCTGACAGAACATAAATTGTTTTTTAATAAGCCCAGAGCTCTGATGAATGCTCAGCATTCAATAAAAGACAAAAACATTTCTAAAAGGGCCATGCCCAAATAAAGTCTCAACAGCCCAAAACAAAATGTTAAACATTTATTGGACTTAGCCCAAGATTGGCCATAAGTCCTCAACCCATATTAATTGAGCCCATCTGCTCATAAATATTTTAATAGATCTTATTCCCAAATTAGACTAAAGATCTTTCAACCAACTCACATCGGTTCGAGGGTACATCTCTTTACTCCTCTGATATTTATCGTTGTAATCCTTCAACGTCTTCAGAGAGGTGATAGGTCCCGACAACCAATCATTCGACGGACTGTGGAGTCCTTTAAAACCCATGGACTATGATGTCCTTAACCTTGACTGTGAGGTATTTAAACTCACGGACTATGATATCCTTAACCTTGACTGTGAGGTCTTTAAACTCATGGACAATGATGTCCTTAACCTTGACTGTGAGGTCTTTAAACTCACGGACTATGATGTCCTTAACCTTGACTGTGAGGTCTTTAAACTCACGGACTATGATGTCCTTAACATTGACTGTGAGGTCTTTAAACTCACGGACTATGATGTCCTTAACCGTGGACCGAGATGTCCTTAAACTAACGTTGGACCGTAATGTCCTTAAACTAATCGACCGCAATGTCCCTAAGCTAAACAATAGAGTCCAAATGCTCTTTTGTTGGATTTAAACGATCCCGTTAAGTTGATCTTAGTCTAAATTAGACTAACGTATCCTTAACTTACGTTTAAGTTGATCTTAGTCCCAAATGAGACTAACATATTCTTAAACCCAACCCCAAACCCAAATCTAAGAAGATACGGATTTGGACTAATCCACGCTCTACGGGCGACAACATAAATTAGTCTCCGTATACAATCCACGGGCAACCAAAAACAAAATAAATACACACGACACGAAGTGACCATCTTGAGAAGGAGAAAGTTGTTACCGCGATGCGGTAGCGTAATTAACTGCGGGGGCTTGCGCCTGCAGGGAAGAGTATCCCCACAATCAAAAACCCCTCAAACGAGGGGGAATCTGACGAAGTCTGCTACATCGACCACATCAGTTTAAACCTTCGATACATTGTGCTATAAATCAACTTGGTATCTTCGGAGAGGTGGACGGATAGCACCAATTAGTATCTGCCCCGAAATTCAGGTGAGATGTTTATCGCGTCTCCGCGTTTTCGAAGAGGAACAGAACACATATGTGATATGTGCGGGACCGAGAATAATACGATATGAGATACCGTATTTTATTCTCGTGATATGTGATATCGGCCGGGTATATGTGATATAGCCGTGTCATCGGATCAAGTGTTGATTCGATGAAAAGGTACATGTTATATTAGTCGGTTATATGCAATATAGCTGGATTGTCGGATCAAGTGTTGATTCGATAATTTAATCTATAATTATATATGTGATATATTACATTACGTTAACTAATATAAGCTCGCTTTAATGATTCATTTTCTCACCGGATAATACATTGATATATATGCGATATATGTTAATTGTATTATTTTCTTTTGTTACAAAATATATTGTGTATGTGATATATAATATTATAACAAATTAGGGTTACAAATGCAACAATGATTAAGAGATTAAACCTAGTTAGGGTTTGGATTTGGGTTAGCTTTTGGATTAGCTTTTGGATGAAGCTTTCATGAAGGTTCATGAAGCTTTCCTTCTGTCATTTAGCTTTGATATTTTGTGTTGATATTTGTTAACCCAACCCAAACCCTTAACCTTAGTTTATTCTCTACAAGAGTTAACTCTCTCATTCTTAACTCATGGTTGCAATTGTAACCACAACAATAATTCATTATTCATCACAAAAGGATTAGCTTCAAGTTCTTCTTCTTCTTGCTCTTGAAAAAGCTTCACTAGCTTTTGTGTTTGTGATGATAAATGGTGAGAAATTGAAAACAAAAGATTGTAAAATTCCTACTTCATCATCCTTTTCTATTCTAGCCACTTAGATTAGGGTGTTCACTTCTCTAATTACTTCATTAGTGAAGTGTAAGCTTGGGTTAGAGATTCTTCAAGGTAGATCATCTTGGATTATGAAGACTTCAAGCAAGATGCATCATTCACCTCATGGAGCCTCCCGAGAGTCGGACTTCTTGATGTTCGCAGCGAAGGGACCTCAACACGGAGCTTATGAAGTGAAGGAACGGACTACAAAGGTTGTAATCCCTATCTCTTTACTTCTTTGTATGTGATACAAACTTGTTACCCTAGAAATTCTAGCATGATTCATGGTTTGCTTACTTTGCACCTCTCTAAATTTTAAAGTGGCATGAGTGATGCTACCAAACCCTAGACTAGGTGCAAGGGAAGCCCAACAGCTGGTGGGACTTTGTTAGGGAAATGCTTATTCGCGCCCATGGATTGTATACACGGGTTAATTCTGAACCGCTTGTAGGGTCAAATTGGAGGTTGTGATGGCTTAAGAACAGGTTCAGATCCCTGTAGCTTAAGGCTTTTGAATCTTATGAGTCGTGAGGGTCTCATAAGAAGGTTCTCCCTACGAGTCGTGAGGATCTCGCAAGTGTAATTTCTCCTTAGGAATTGTGGGCATCCCTAAGTGTGTTGCTCCTTTGTGAGTCGTAAGGATCTCACGCGGGTGGTTTTTCCTTACAGGGTCGAGAGGACCTTGCAAGTGTCTTCCAACGAGGTTGCGCTCTTTCGGTTTTTCACAAAACTCGCCGGAAGTCCTGCTGTTTTTACTCATGGAGCCCTTTCGGGTTTTCATCCGTGCCCATTTTGCTTATAGACATACCGTTTATATATATATATATATATTGCACCCTTAGGATGCTGCGGTCCGTAGTAGTTTATTGACGTTTTGGTCAATAGCCAATTTTAGGACATAGTTGTCCATTGTTAGTTTAAGGACATTTCGGTCCATTGTTAGTTTTAGGACATTTCGGTCCGTCGTTAGTTTATGAACGTTTCGGTCCGTAAGCCGGCTACTACTTATAGAGTTTGAGCTTAGGAAGATAGCGAGCGGATATAGGCGTCGTCATCTGTCATTGACCTAGGCCGTTACTCGTCAGGCATAGTATTTTTTCAGGAAGCGACCGTTTATTGGCCTGAAAGGTCTTTCACAATGCATGTCCATGAGTAGATATGCTCCACCCTGGTAGACTTTGTCTATGATATACGGGCCTTCATAGTTCGGCTCGAACGTCTCTCGCTTGGCACGATTAGGGATCATAGGTCTTTTGACCACTAGCACGAGTTCGCCTTGACGGAATGTTCTTGGCCTAGTCAATCTCTCGTATGAACGCGTCATCTTTGCTTTATGAGCTTCCAGATTTTGTTGCGCCATGAGCCAGGTTTCATCAAGGGCGTCAAGCTCCTCAAACCGAAGGTGAGCATTCTCTTCGTCCGTTAGCTCGTAGTGAACTGCCACTCGCAGAAAGGATAACTCTATCTCGAGGGGGAGTACCGCTTCTGTGCCGAATACTAGTGCATACGGTGTTGTGTTTGTGGCCGTTTTGAACGTAGTTCGATACGCCCAGAGAGCTTCATGTAGTCTCTCATGCCAGTCCTTTTTATTTCGAGACACCGTCTTTTTCACGATCTTCGTCAAGGTCTTGTTGAAAGCCTCAGCTAGACCGTTAGCTCGGGGATTATAGACTGAAGAGTATCTCCAGTCTAGGTTATGCCATTATGCGAAGCGGCTGATCTTGTGGCTTCTGTAGGCTGGCCCGTTATCGGGGATAATCCGTCTCAGAGTGCCGAACCGGTAAATGACATGTGTCTTGAAGAAATGGAGAATGTTCTCCGTCATCACCTCTCTTAGTGGTACTGCTTCTGCCCACTTAGAGAAATAATCAGTTGTCACCAATATGAACCGATGTCCTCTGGATGATGCCGGTTCGATGGGCCCGATTATGTCAGTTCCCCACATTTCGAACGGCCAGCTAGCCACCGTTGGGTGTAGCGGATTTGGATGCTGATGAATAAAGTCCCCGTGAATCTGACACGAGTGGCACTGCTTCGCTATTCGAAGCAGTCTTGGATCATCGTGGTCCAATAATAGCCCATCCTTTTGATCTTTAGTTTCATCTTCGGCCCGGTTTGCTGAGAACCGCAGAGTCTGTCGTGAGTTTCTTGGACGACTCTCCTTGCTTCTTCCGGTCCCAGGAATCTTAGCCATAAAAATTCAAATGATCTCTTATACAGAGTATCATTGACAAAGGCAAAAGACAGAGCTCGTTTCATGAGCTGATGTCTTGAGGATGCATCTTCAGGCGTTCGACGGGATTTGAAGTAGTCTATAAAGACTTCTCTCCAATCCTTGGTTTTTTCCTGATCTTTTATTTGTAGGGTTGTTTGCTCGGTCGCTCTCTTTTCTTCGGAAGATTCTGGAGATATTTCTGCCGGTGCAAGAACCCAACGGCTTTGCACAACGATCCTCACGTCATCGAGGTTCTCGTCAGCCAGTTCTTTAGCGAGTTTGGCTAACGCATCCACTTTGCTATTTTCCGCACGCGGTATGCTTTCCAGGGCGTAGGAAGGAATTTGAGTCAGCAGTTGCTGCACTCTCTCGCCGTATTTCACTAACTATGGTTTGCACGTTTGATAGTCGCCGTTTACTTGACTAACGACCAGCTGGGAGTCTCCGTATATGAAAAAGTTTTCAATTCCCATCTCGACAGCGATCTCAAGACCTGCTATCAATACTTCGTATTCGGCTTCAATGTTTGTCTTCGGTTCTATCAAGGAAAAGGCAAAGCGCATTATTCCTCCTTGTGGAGTGTTCATATCAGAATTTTGCATTATTATATTCCCCATTCTTAATCATATTACAAATAAATAGGTGCTTTTGATCCATGTCTGCTAAATAGTTGAAGGTTACATGTTCTCAGATCAATACAGTGAAATTCATGAAAATACGCTACAAATGTCAGACTACGACCAACAATAGATGAATCTGTATGATGCCGCCTACCAGTTTAAGGAATAAACGAAGATCAGCAAACAGTTCAATGCACAAAGTACAAAGGCAGCACATGATTAAAGTCTTCAACACGAAGCTCACGGCAAAAAGTCCACAACATTCTACACTGTGCAAATCTAGAAAAAAGTAGAAAAGATTCTGAGGAACCAAGTGAAGAAAACAAAAGAAAATAGCAACATGAAGCATCCCTGAGAAAGGGAAATCAAGACCCCTCAATACAGCCGCGGATCCGCGGCCAAACATGGCATTCTGCCGCGGTTCTGCGGCTGTGCAGTGCACGTGTCGGTGCACGTGTCGGTGGGTGTCGGAGCTTTGACCCGGCTTTCTTAGGGTAGTTCTGTAAATTCAAATGTGGATCAGATGTAAAATCTCGGGTTTCTCCTATCTATAAATAGGAAAGCCTACAGCCTAATTTGGCATGCCTCTTTTTAATTTCTTAGATTAAATTTTTTTTTTCCATTGAAATCGTCAAGAGGCCATCAATAAAAGTAAGTGTTTTTTAATTTTTATCTTGCATTTTTATTTGAATTTAATTCGTGCTTTTTTTACCTATCTTTATTTATCAGCAAGTTAATTAGTTAATTAAAAAGGAAAAAATTATAAAAATGAATTTCATCGTAACTTCCCTAATGAGTGAGTAATTCCTCACTTGTTAGGTTTAGGATTGGGTAGGTTTGAGAGATGGAAATCTCTCACTCCTTTCTTGCCCATATAATATTTTAATTAGGACTCTATTTGAATCAAACACACACCGCTCACTACGGCACCCTATCCTATGAGATAGCGGTGATTCCCTAGTTAGACCGGTTGTGGTTGATTTACATAGAGGTTAGGGCTAAGAGTTAAAAAAGGACGGACAAGGACCAAAAGGAAGAAACGAAGTTTCTTCCTAGTCGTACTAATCCCCTTTGTTGACTATTACCCTAACAACTATGTTCTTAATTAGGGAAAAGGAAGAAGTGAGTAGTTTTTTTTCCAAACTAACCTAATCCTAACCCTATCAAGGTTTTAAATCAAATTCAATCTTAGTTTTTTAAATCAAAACCTACCAAAAATAGGACTTAACTCGTAAGAACTTAAAGAAAGAAAACGTTTACCCTGTGGACCGACCCGTACTCAACCGGCTAGCTACCAAGCGACACCGTTATTGATTGCGGTATATTCTTAATTTTGATTTTAAAACGCACGTACGTAAAAAGACAACCAATCAAATGGCGCCGTTGCCGGGATCACGGTAGTTATTTTCTTTTTGTAATTTCGGGTTAATTGAAATTGAAAAAAAATTATAAAAACATAAAAACAAAAAAAAATAATAAAAAAATCATCTTGTTATTTTTGATCGGCTTTTGTGCGAATTGTGCAGGAACGAAAGACAGACTGATTCAGATCTGGAGCAAACCTAGTGAACAAATCAGCAAACAGAGGATCTGAACAGACAGAGGAGAACCATAACAGCAAACAGGAAAATTTTGGAGATCCAAACCAACTTAACCACCGCGGAACCATGGCAGATTCATGCGTTTGACAGCGGAACAGCGGTCAACCAGTGACGTCAGCTTCCCAAAATTCTCTGTAAGTATTTTTGTCCTCTCTTCTACCCTCTGTACTCCTCTAAAAAAAATTTCTGCAGAGTTCTTTGCGCAAAACTTCTTCTCCCTCTCCAAAAAATCAATTTTGTGCAGGATTCTTTGCGCCGCAAATAAAAATAAATTTTTTTTGGCAAGTGTTTTAGATTTTGTGTGTTAATTGCTTTGCATATTTAAAACGGAATTAAGGGGCTATAACACCAATCCAGATTGGGTGGGGATTTCATTACCCTTCCTAAGACCCCAGAAATCACAAAAAGCATATGCATCACCCTCGAGTTAATTAAAAAAATATCTAGACTCAGCCAATTAAGGACTGTCGCGCTTATTAGAACAGGGGAAGGTTGTGGAAAATCGGCCGTTTATCTAAACCTGACTTTGTGGTGCCTAGGATAGACAAGTGAGAAAGGTAACTTTAAAAGGCCCGTCTCACGGTGATTCGTGAGCGGATCCCTCCTTTCTTCACTTGTGCTTACCTGGCCACAATTGGCGGTGAAGAGGCGATTTGAGAGATATCTCACAACTTGCCCTTTGGACCAGTTAGGAGCAGTCTAGTTGACTTAGGAGACCCTAGGTCTAGGCTTGGTTGTGCATGTTTAAATTGTGATTGCTTGAAAGTGTGTTGTAGTTCTGTATAAAATCTTTTGCAAAACTCTTTATAAAAAACCAGAAAATAAATTTTTTATCAAAAACTTGCCATTTGTCACTAGAAATCCATTGCACCCAACTTTCACCCACATTTTCTCCATTGACGTTTTCTTACCCCCGCATTCTACGTTTGACTACACTACACCTCATTTAGTGTATGTCCGGTTGAACTAGGGACACTAGAGCCCGTTTAGTCCGTGTCTCGTTAGTCCCTACTGACGACGAGTTCGACTCCGAAGTCGAAATTCCCACCACTTCTTTACCTTCATCTTCACATCCATCATCTTCTAAGAAGATGTCAGGATTCAATCCTAACAACCCCTTACCTACTTCGGGTCTGGTTCCACCTCAACTGGGTGCGAATAACCCATAACACCCTCCTGTTGAAACGCCCCAGCGAATCGCGCTCCAGGATCTTTTCTATGCAACCCGCACCGCACTTCCTACTTGTCTTTCACTTCCTCCGGCTAATGGAGATAATTTCGAAATTAAGCCCCACTTCATCAATATGTTTCCCAAATTTCACGGGCTGGAATCGAAGATGCCTATATCTTCATTAACAAATTCCAGAATGTTTGTGCAATGATGAAGACGACCTAAATTTCCGATGATGCTATAAGGCTACGAGTCATTCCTTTCACTTTATGTGATCTAGTTGAAAAGTGGCTATATAGTACAGCATCGCATTCCATAAAAAGTTGGGAAGAGTTTGTTAAGGCTTTTCTTAAAAAGTTTTACCCACATCACAAGACCGCAAGAATTCGTAATGAAATTAATCAATTTTCCTAGCTTCCTTCCGAATCTTTTTGGAAGTGTTTCGAACGATTTAAGGACCTTCTTGTTCAGTGCCCTCATCACGGTATCGAGAGATGGCAACTTTGCCAAACTTTATACGAAGGACTGAACCCAGCAACTAAGCAGTTGCTAGAAACCATCTGTCAAGGTCACTTCCTTACAAAATCTGACGAGGAAGCTTGGCAATTTCTCGACGATCTTGCTGAACAAACGCTTCGGTGGGAAAGCACTAGATAGACCACTTCGTCCACTTCATCTACTTCATCCGGTTTGTCTAGGGCAGGTGTTCATCAACTTGACATGTCAATTGTAATGAAAGCCGAAATGGCCGCAATTACACGTAAACTAGAAGCAATTGAGAGCAAATTCTCATCGCCTTCTTGTGCCCCCGCTTTACCCCCTCGCACTATATGCGCTTGTTGTTCGGATCCATCCCATTTGACTGAAGAGTGTCCTTACAACCCACCTGCTCAAGGACAGGATCAAGTCAATGCTGCCTTTCAGCAGAGACAAAGAAATGATCCGTACTCTTCAACTTAGAATCCTGGTTGGAGGAACCACCCCAATTTTGCTTGGAATCAAAATTAACAACAATTCCAAGGCAATAACAATTTCCAGAGGCCTCCTCCACAACAAACTCAATATCAGCAACCTTTCCAGCCCCAACCTTATCAAAATCAAATGAACAATTTTGCACCAAACAACTCTTTTCCTCAAAACAATTTTGTTCAGCCAAATAACGATAAGGTTTCTTCGCTAGAACGAACTCTGGATGCGTTTTTAAAACAATCTACTCAATCTTCTGCTAACATCTAGTCTTCCATTCAGTCTTTGGTGCGACACACCGCATCATATGGGCAAAGCATCAAAACCATTGAAGCTCAAATTGCACAACTGAATGCTGCTTTAAGCGAGCGGGAGAAGGGGAAGCTTCCATCTCAACCACTGTCAAATCCCGATCACCTACAAAATGCACATGTTGCTCATGAACAACAAAATCATAATGTGAGTGCCGTGACTACATTGAGATCTGGAAGGACGTTGCACAACAATGTTGGCACTAGTGATGACACCCCGGCCGCCGCTTCTTCTTCTTCTTCATCTTCATCTTCTTCGTCTTCAGAGCCTATTCTCCATTCTTCACAAGGCTCTAATTCTTCTAATACCCCGAACGGACCCACATCTCACCCCACGAAAACACCAACACTGGGATCCGTTCCAACTCCACAATCTCCTCCATAAATATTGGACTCAACAAATTTTCAAAATGTTCCTTTTCCAAACAGGTTGAGATCCAATAAACAAATTCCACAAATGGAGAAGATTGTGGAGTTATTTAAACAGGTTAGCATTAACATTCCTCTCTTGGATGCAATCTAACAAGTCCCTTCTTACGCTAAAATCTTGAAGGACTTATGCACCAAGAAGAGGAAATCACATGTACCTAAGAAAGTTTTCTTAGCTAGTGCAGTAAGTGATGTTTTTACCCAACCTTTACCTCAAAAATGAAAGGACCCTGGCTGTCCTACAATTTCAATAACTATTGGGGATAAGAACATCAACCGCGAACTTTTAGATCTTGGCGCCAGTGTTAACCTACTTCCTTATTCAGTGTATGAGCAATTAGGCATTGGAGAGCTGAAACCCACACATTGTACTCTCCAAATGGCTGACTGATCCATCACCGGTCCTAGGGGTGAGTCAGAGGATGTGTTAATTAAAGTAGGAGACTTCATATTCACCGTTGATTTCATTGTTATGGATACACAGCCTGTATCTAACCCCCGGAGTCAAATTCCGGGGATACTCGATCGACCATTCCTTGCGACTTCTAATGCGGTGATCAATTGTCGAAATGGTTCGATAAACATATCTTTTGGATATATGACAATTGAGCTCAACATTTTTAAGTTGGGGAATCAGCCCTCTGAACCTAATGCTAATATACTTGATGCTTTCTCGATCCAAGAGATCACCCAAGAGGATTGTGAGCTCGAGAAATTTATGTTCGATCACAACAATTTTGACGCTACTAATGCGTTCCTCTTTGATTCTGATACTGCTTTCACGCTCGATAATGATTACGAGTGTTTCACTTTCACGAACGATCTTGAACCATCACCACCCGAGTTTGAATCCTTTGAATTTTCGGATGAGTTAGCTGAACCATCCGACTCGGTTGCTTACACTCGCTTTGAACCTCTGTTGGAATCCTTCGAGTTTGAGACAATTTCACCAATTTTACCTTCAATTGTTTCTCCTCCAACACTCGAACTCAATCTATTGCCGTCTCACTTTAAATACGCTTACTTAGGTGAGAATGAGACCCTTCCTGTTATCATCTTGGCTTCTTTATCCCCCGAGCAAGAGAAAGCTCTTTTAACGGTCTTACAAAACAATCGGCAAGCTTTTGGCTGGACTATGGCGGACATCAAGGGAATTAGCCCCCTAATAGTTGAACATCATATTCATATAATGGATTATGCCAAGCCAGCAAGAGATCCACAGAGATGACTAAACCCAATAATGAAGGAGGCTGTTAAAAAGGAGATTGTAAAATGTCTTGATAGGGTATCATTTACCCTATCTCTGATAGCCAGTGGGTTAGCCCCATTCACGTTGTCCCAAAGAAATCAGGCATAACGGTCATAACTGATGAGGCGAATGAGTTAATACCTACTCGCACCCAATCTGGGTGGCGAGTTTGCATCGATTATAGAAAACTCAACGCCTCAATACAGAAAGACCACTTTCCATTATCTTTTATTGACCAAATGCTAGAACGATTGGCTGGGCATGAATTTTACTACTTTTTGGATGGCTACTCTAGCTATAATCAAGTTCCCATCGCCGAAAAGGGCCAAGACAAGACCACATTCACTTGTCCTTTCGGTACGTTTGCTTACTGTTAGTTATATGTATGCCCTAGAGACCATTACTATACATAGGATGTATATTGTAGTGGATGCTTGGACATATATAGGGGGGACTTTCTTGCTCGACATGATAGTATGCTATCTGGTTGCTCTTTACCTTAACGTGTACACTGATTGTCTCTCTGTTACATGTTGGTAAAGCCCTTAGGATGTGTACTTGACTACCTGGACTATGATGCGGATCATACTAGTGGGGACATGGTAGTCTATAAGTACATCCTTCAAGGTCCCTAGTCGTGGGTATATCGAGACGGGGCATTGATATACCAGAGTAGACTAGCGTATACCTTCTCGACCCATACAGATGGGCGATGGATGATCCTATATCCATTGGTGTTTGACATCAGAGATGATATACGGGTGCTCAGTGGAGACTGGGTACACTGGACGAACTCGCCGAGAACTCCCAGATGGTATTATACCGTACGTCAGATGGCAGTTCTCTGGTGACACTGGTACAGAGTAGTCTGTTGACCCGAGATCGTCATAGAGTCTTGTGTGGTTCCCACTGTGTTTTGATTTCCACCTTACCACGTCCAAGAGGGCATGCAAAACGGTGGTTTTTGGGTACAGTCCCGAATCACATGGAGGCAATGAGCGATATGAGGGGATTCGTCTCTCCCGGTATAGGGGGTTGATGTTGCGCTGTGTTCGATTGGCTATAACCGGAAATCCCTGGCCAGGGTTGCTGAGATTTACTGGTAAGTGTTACCAGTAGTTTCTCGAACTGTTATAGACCTCATATCGACACGACTTATCGGGCTACTGGGGTCTGACGTTTACCACCCCTAGGCGAGATATGCGACATATCAGACGATCAGACCAGACTGTACGGTAAGTGTTACTGGTTGGATTCACAGGAGTGTGAGCGGGCTTGCTCGTCGATCTTCTGATCGCTCAATACCCGGATGGCCGTTACGTTTAGCAGACCGCTTGCGGCTTGTGGGTGTTTGATATGATCATCATCTGCTGCCGGCGTATTGACGAGTCTTTAGAGTCTTACACAGAGGTTTCCTAGCTCAAGCGAAAAAAAATAGGAACGCAAATGAGATATGTGCGGGACCGAGAATAATGCGTGTATGTGATACCGTATTCTATTCTCGCGATGAATGTATCAAATGGTTGTATGTGATATAACCTAGTTATCGAATCAAGGATTGATTCGATAAGCCGATACATTAGATATTAGTCGGTTATATGAGATATGACCGGATCGTTAAATCAAGTGTTGATTTAATGATTCAATGTATAATTATATATTTGATATATTACTTTGCATTAACTAGTATTGGTTCACTTAAGATGGATTTTCTCACTTGGTGTGCACATTGTATATGTGATATATTTTTGTGCACTTGATTGTATCATGTTTGATGATACATGCTAGTTTGTGTGTATGTTTAGTTTAAACCTTGGTTAAGTAAATGGTTAGGGTTTTGTTTAATTTATTTATTTATTTATTTCATTTTGGCAAGAAATGAAATGGTTGCTACTTTTGTTTTACATTGAAGCTTCATGAAGCTTTGAAAAAGTCTACCATTTTTGTTTCATGCCTAACCTAACCATTCACCTAACCTTAGTTTACTCTCTACACATAACCATGGTTGCTAATATGATAAGGATCACTCATTTTCTATTATTCAATATTCTTATCATATTATCAAAATTCTTTTCTTCTTCTTCTTCTTCTTCTTCTTCAACAATGAAGAAAAGCTTGCTACCATTAATGGCAACTTGAGAAAAAGAGTGAGAAATCCAATTCTAAAGTGAACCCACTTCCTATTTCTTCATCCTCTACCACTTGCCAAGTAATATAGGGTGTTTTCTTCACAAGTTTCTTGACTTGGTGAAGTTGGAGCTCGATCTTGTGTTGCCTCGACGTAGATCATCTTCGGCATCAAAGTCGACGACCTAGCCCGATCATTTCTTCGATGAAACCACCGTGAGAGTCCAGGATCCGATGGGTACTGTGGAGGGACTTCAACACGGAGCTATGGAGGTGGAGAACCAGATCTACAAAGGTTGTATTTTCCGTTCACTTAGTTAAGTTGTTAACTAGTTGCATGTTTCGCCTATTCTCTAGTTAACGATCTAGTCTAGGGTTTCTCGGCACCGTAAAATTTGAAATTAGCATGGTTGATGCCTTGTGAGACCTCTTGAGCGTGCCTAGGAACCCTATAGTGGTATCACAGCCTAGCTAGAGCCTTAGGCGATGTGTAGACGATGTTAGAATTCCGATCGAACCCCGAAACCCTAAAAATGACCCCTCTCTGTACCTTTTTACAAAACTGGGTTTTTTCCAGATTAAAAATTCTTAAAAAATTCAGCAGGAAATTCTAAGAATTACGGTGCAAAATCGAGCAAACGATACGCCCAAAGCGCGGCGGAACCGCGGCAGAAGCATGGCTTCTGCGGCGGAACCGCGGCAGAAGCATGGCTTCTGCGGCGGTTCCGCGGCCAAATTATGTGATTACGTTTCCATTTTTGCACAGTAATTTGTCTTTTCAGGTGCTGAGTTTTCTGGGAATTTTTAATGTTTACTCAAGAGTTGAGTTTTCTGGGTTGTATTGGGAGTTCGTAGATTCGATCGGATTATCAGACTTTGTCTATGTGTCTTTCCGGGTAATTTTTGAATATGTTAAAAAGTTCGACCGGATATAAATACCCACTTTTTCCCCTGTCGGGAAATTTCCAAGTGTTGGATCTTTCCGTGGTTTTATAACGTTCTAAGTAGTGCAAGTAACGCGATGGACCCTCTAGAAGACAACAAACCTTAACTCGATTATGTGACCGTCTTGAACTCCCTATTGAACCTTCGGGTTTGGGGCAGTACGGCGTGCCACATGTGAGGCGTTGGCTTGACCCTTCTACGGCTGGACCGTTGGTACTGAGGCATGAACTGGATGTTTTTTAAACCTATTTCATGTGTTGATTTGTTTCGGGAAAACTTGGGTGTTTGAATGTTCGATCGGAAAGTTTAACATTTTCTATTTATCTGGAATGGGATACAATATTTGGAATCCACAAGCAGTTATGAGATAACTGATTTGAATGTTATAAACATAGCACTTTAGTCTCACTTGATCGGTTGCCACGGAATTTTGATGTGATCAAAAGTCCGTCGCAATCTCGTAGCGTACGCGGATACTCGCCGGTAAACTTAATAGACAGCCTCACCCCATAGCCCCGACCAAGCGACTGTAGGAGAACCCCGTCGCCGAAAGCATCCGTTTGGGTGCTGGCGGCAGCGGTGTTCCGCCTTAGTGCACTTCGTCGACGGTATCGGGGGTGCGGCCGCCTACTAAAGTTTGCGACGAGCATTCGATCAGGATGTTGGGAATCTTGTTGAATTACCCGACTTGATATTGAAAAGTGTTTTCGATAATGAGACTAAAATGCGGGGTTTATAATTGTTAGGCATGCGATGTCTAAGGAATTCATTTGATTAGGCATGCGATGTCTATGCAGGTTGCGGATTCTAACTGTTGTAGTTTTACACTTTCTTTTCTGTGACCGTAAGTGTAATATGTGATATCGCCGGTTTCGTTGCTATATGTCAACGACAATTGGGATGCACATATTTACTTACGTTGATGACATGTGATGTTATGTGTTGCTGGATATGTTATATTGGTTCGTCGTGTTTGAATAGCCGGGGTTTTTTATGTGAGATGAGTGTTTTTCCTTTTCATTCATGTAAAAACTTGTATGTAATATTCTTTTATTGGGGCACTTCCAGCTTGCGGAAGATGTCACCTTTTGTATATTGTTTACATTTCCGCACTAGGATAAACCCAAGAAGGAGAGCACAAGTAACCAGGTTCTGGAGTCCAGTGGGAGACCAACTCGAGGTGTCGAGTCCGGGTCTCCTAACTCTAGAATTGGTAGGGTTGCTTGCCGCTCTCATAGGGGTCTAGGGGTGTGGGGTTGGCTATTCATCGCGACCGTAGAATCCATGTTTTATACTGGCTCGTATTGAAAACACGGACGTCCTAGTATATCCAATGTTTCATATGATTCTTCTGCTGCGATATCTGTGATGTGATCATGTGATGTTCTGTGATAAATACTGTATATAGTATATATGATATATTATATAGGCGTTACTTATGTTTTACACCCGCGCTAGCCCTGCCCTGCTCTGCCGTTAGTTACCTAACCTAACGGTGCACGAGGGGACATCGAGGCGAATGCGGATGGCATAAGTGTACGTCGTTTTTATCTGTGATGTTTAGGTACTTAAATGATGGGAATTCATTAATATGATTAATGAAAGTAAAAGAAACCTAAAGATGTTGTAGAATCGAATTTCAAAAATAAAATAGGTAGCTACAGTTCTTGCTTTGCACAGTGATGTATATGATATATCCCGCACCTCATTCGACGAGGAAAGGACTGAGATCCCTTCACCGGGAGTGACTCCTTTAGCAATAACTGGCAGATGCTACAACCCTCGGTTTGTCTTTTGATAGCTTTTATAGTTTCTGCTTTGCACAGTGATATATATGATATATCCCGCACCTCATTCGATGAGGAAAGGACCGACGATCCCTTCACCGGGAGTGACTCCTTTAGCAAAACTAGAAAATCCTCAAAAGCACTCCATTTTAAAATCATTTGATTCTACAACGATATCAAGTTCATTACGCAATAGGTTTTCAGAAAAACCTGTCATAGCCCTCCGTCATTTCAGATAAGTTGTATATAGTATTCATGCTACATTTGTTGGCTTTCGTCAAGGTGTAGTGTGCGGTAGCTATATGCTGCTTATCTACAGCATACGATGCGATTGGATTAGGGTAGTCGTGCGGCTTTGTTGGCTTTCGTCAAGGGTCGTGCGGGTGGGTTTAATTCAATCAAGAAATGTACGGGTTGAACTTGACTAGCGGGCTATGGTTTGTTGGCTTTCGTCAAGGTCATAGCACATTAGGGGAAAAATTATTGGGAATTGCAAGTGTTGAAATTTGCAATGAGATTGCATACCTTCTATGAGATAGTTGGATCCCGATACCCACTGTGAGTAAAAGTTACTCCTGGGAGAGCTTTACACTTTACAATTAGCCGATCAAGTAGGTGTCTAGAAAGGTGTCAACGGGGTTACGCCTCTGGGAAAACGAGGTTTACATTAATTAGGTTCGTGCGAAAGCACGGGGGACCTCCCTCAAAGTACCGACACTGACCTGGCTGAAAGATTGGCGAACTTGTAGCATGTAATTAATCCCGTCTAGTCTTTCCTTTTAGGGTTTGAAGGAAGATTTGATAAAAACAATGGGAGCCATCCTGATTAGATAAAATAATAACCAATCTATTCTTGCAAGAGCGCACGCTGAGTGTTTTCTTCTCTCTCTCTCCAGGTAGCGACCATATCACGCCTTAATCAAGATAATAACACGGAATATTGACCAAACCCGCTTGTTATACTGTGCTGGGGAACGTTGGTCCCGCTCTAACTTATAATTGTTATAAGACAGAGCAGGAAATTGGGGATTACCAGAATTCCCGTGCCGCCCAAACGAAGAAAGTGCATACTGATGCATCATCTTCGGGTGTGTTCATTACAAAGAACTGTTTCTCTGTATCTTCTACGTCCTGGTATTTGATATCGGATCAGGATCCCAGATATGTAATCTGTTACATAGGGCTATAGAAAGGTAGAGAACTAAGAACGGGTGATAAGTTTCATGAGGCAGAAAACGGGGCAAGTGTTACAGCCAAGTCTGTTGGTCACTGTCACCCTGTATTACCAATATATTGATTCTGAACGAATGTTATTAGATATCGAACCTAATATACAAAATCATATCAATATCTTTATTAGTAAAGAAATGATAAAATTTTGTATTGTTGGATATTGTTTTGAACATTTCCTATATCAAAAGTTGATCGGTTCTGGCACGTTATCTAAAAGCATTGATGTTCTAAATCAAATTACAGTTCTTAGTATACAGAACACACACAAGAGGAAGAGTTCAGAAATGAACGAATCCTTCTTGAGGTATTGTAGACTAGGTCATATCAATGCGACCCGACTAGCTGAAATTATATATAGATGCATATTTAAATCAGTTTGAATTTACATCTTGTGAAACTTGCCAGTCATGTCACAGAGATAAGATGACCATAGCTCTGTCTACTGAAAACAGAGAAAGAGTTAGTGAACTCTTGGGATGATACATGTTGATGTATGTAAGGTCCCCTGTCTACACATGCCAAGACCGGTTCTTTGTACTTCATTAAATTCTCTGATGATCTTTCGAGATTCAGACCTATGTTCCTGTTGAAACACAAGTCCGGACCTTTTGAGATATTCACAGAATATAAGTTAGAAGTAGAGAACCAAAATACGGGTATAAGTATTATGTCCTTTGATGTGATCAAGGAGGAGAATACTTAAGCACGGAATTCCTGGATGATTCTAAAGGAGAATGAGATTCTCTCTCAGCATTACTCCTCCGTATACACCATAGCACGATGGGATATCGGGGCGAAGCAATCACACCCTATGTGATAAGGTGCACTCTATGATGAGTACTACTGAGTTTCCTATTTTCCTTTTGGGAGTTATGCACTTGAGAAGCTACATACCTACTGAATAGGGTTCGAATCAGATCACAGCCTACCACTCCATATGAGATATGGTGTGGGAAGAGCCCATGTCTTAAGCTAGTTAAGATTTGGGGTTATCCGGCCTATGTCTAAAAGAAAAATCCAGACAAGCTCGAGGCAAGGTCTATAGTGTAGAACTGGAAAGGTTCCAGCTATACAAACTACAGCAGATGATTTGGTAGAACCAAAGGATTCAGTAGATTCCAACGAACCTCAGCCTCTCCGCCGATCTAGTAGGGTTCCTTACCCACCTGAGAGATACTTCGGTTTCTCTATGACAGTGGGAGTGAGGATTTCATCATGAGATGATGACCCAACTAGTTTCGAGCTGGCCATCAGGAGTGGGACTCTGTAAGAATGGCTGGATGCTTAGTGATCTGAGATGGAATCCTTATACACCAACAAAGTATGGACTTTGGTTGCTTTATCTGAAGGGTTAAATCCCTATCAGGAGCAAGTATATCTTGAGAAGATTACTTGGTGTACATGGAAAAGTTGAGACTTTCAAAGCTAGACGTGTTAAAGGTTTGCATCATTGACCAGGTATGGATCATGATGAAACCTTTTCTAAGGAGCTATGCTTAAGTCCATCCAGATCCTACTTGCCATGGCTACATACCATGACTACGATATCTGGTGGTTGGGTGTCATGACTGCTTTTCTAAATGATGTTTTGGAAGAGGGCGTCTATAAGTACACAGCCAGAGTGCTTCGTAAACAGTGGGAGCAGCGGAAACGTGTGCAAGATGTTTTATGTAATAAAGCAGGCATCGCGGAGTTGGAACGTCTGTTTTGATGTGTTAGTCAAAGAGTTTGACTTCATCAAAATGGTAGATGAACCTTGTATATACAAAAGGGTAGTAGGGAGTATGGTGGCGATCCTCGTAGAGTACGTGGATGACATACTCTTGATAAGAAAGGAGTTTCCTATGCTACGCTCGATCAATCTCCGCTTATCACAATGATTCTCCACATAGGATCAAAGTGATACCTACTAAATCCTGGGTTTTGGATCTATGAGATAGATCTAAATGGATATTAGGATTCTCACTAGTTGGAGTGAGATGGTATCAATTGATCCAGAGGAGAATCACTGGAAGTGTTCCAGGGTGATAAGGATGACTGAATGTCAGTCACAGGCATTGTCTTTACCCTTAGTAAAGGGACGGTATGTTGGAAGAGTTCCAAGCTAGATACCGTGACATACTAGACGATAAAGGCTGGATATATCGCTACTTAAGATGCTACCAAAGAGGCAGTCTGGGTGTATATTAGTTCATGAGATGAACTTCGTTCCTACCATTGTGAGACAATGGAGTTGTGGCTTATGCCAAGGAACGTCCGTCCCATCAGTGATCCAAACATATTCTAAGGCAGTGTCACCTGATCATGGAGATGGTTGATCTCCAGGGTGATCGAGGTAAGGAGAGTTGACTCAGAGGAAAACACGGCGGATCCATTCACAAAGGCCTTTTCCCAGAGAGAGACTTTTATGGGATGGTTGAGTACGAGATACTACAACCACTGCTATCAGATGGCCCTAGTGCAAGTGGGAGATTGTTAGTTATATGTATGCCCTAGAGGCCATTACTATACATAGGATGTATATTGTAGTGGATGCTTGGACATATATAGGGAGGACTTTCTTGCTCGACATGACAGTATGCTATCTGGTTGCTCTTTACCTTAACGTGTACACTGATTGTCTCTCTGTTACATGTTGGTAAAACCCTTAGGATGTGTACTTGACTACCTGGACTATGATGCAGATCATACTAGTGGGGATATGGTAGTCTATAAGTACATCCTTCAAGGTCCCTAGTCGTGGGTATATCGAGACGGGGCATCGATATACCAGAGTAGACTAGCGTATACCTTCTCGACCCATACAGATGGGCGATGGATGATCCCATATCCATTGGTGTTTGATATCAGAGATGATATACGGGTGCTCAGTGGAGACTGGGTACACTGGACGGACTCGCCGAGAACTCCCAGATGGTATTATACCTTACGTCAGATGGCAGTTCTCTGGTGACACTGGTACAGAGTAGTCTGTTGGCCCGAAATCGTCATAGAGTCTTATGTGGTTCCCACTATGCTTTGATTTCCACCATACCACGTCCAAGAAGGCATGCAATACGGTGGTTTTTGGGTACAGTCTCGAATCACATGGAGGCAATGAGCGATAGGAGGGGATTCGTCTCTCCCGGTATAGGGGGTTGATGTTGCGCTGTGTTTGATTGGCTATAACCGGAAATCCCTGGCCAGGGTTGCTGAGATTTACTGGTAAGTGTTACCAGTAGTTTCTCGAACTGTTATAGACCTCATATCGACACGACTTATCGAGCTTCTGGGGTCTGACGTTTACCACCCTTAGGCGAGATATGCGACATATCAGACGATTAGACCGGACTGTACGGTAAGTGTTACTGGTTGGATTCACAGGAGTGTGAGCGGGCTTGCTCGTCGATCTTCTGATCGCTCAATACCCGGGTAGCCGTTACGTTTAGCATACCGCTTGCGGCTTGTGGGTGTTTGATATGATCATCATCTGCTGCCGGCGTATTGACGAGTCTTTAGAGTCCTACACAGAGCTTTCCTGGCTCAAGCGAAACAAAATAGGAGCGCATATGAAATATGTGCGGGACCGAGAATAATGCGTGTATGTGATACCGTATTCTATTCTCGCGATGAATGTATCGAATGGTTTTATGTGATATAACCTAGAGCCGATACATTGGATATTAGTCGGTTATATGAGATATGACCGGATCGTTAAATCAAGTGTTGATTTAATGATTTAATGTATAATTATATATTTGATATATTACTTTGCATTAACTAGTATTGGTTCACTTAAGATGGATTTTCTCACTTGGTGTGCACATTGTATATGTGATATATTTTTGTGCACTTGATTGTATCATGTTTGATGATACATGCTAGTTTGTGTGTATGTTTAGTTTAAACCTTGGTTAAGTAAATGGTTAGGGTATTGTTTAATTTATTTATTCATTTATTTATTTATTTCATTTTGGCAAGAAATGAAATGGTTGCTACTTTTGTTTTACATTGAAGCTTCATGAAGCTTTGAAAAAGTCTACCATTTTTGTTCCATGCCTAACCTAACCATTCACCTAACCTTAGTTTACTCTCTACACATAACCATGGTTGCTAATATGATAAGGATCACTCATTTTCTATTATTCAATATTCTTATCATATTATCAAAATTCTTTTCTTCGTCTTCTTCTTCTTCAACAATGAAGAAAAGCTTGCTACCATTAATGGCAACTTGAGAAAAAGAGTGAGAAATCCAATTCTAAAGTAAACCCACTTCCTATTTCTTCATCCTCTACCACTTGCCAAGTAGTATAGGGTGTTTTCTTCACAAGTTTCTTGACTTGGTGAAGTTGGAGCTCGATCTTGTGTTGTCTCGACGTAGATCATCTTCGGCATCGAAATCGACGACCTTATCCGATCATTTCTTCGATGAAACCACCGCGAGAGTCCGGGATCCGATGGGTACAGCGGAGGGACTTCATCACGGAGCTATGGAGGTGGAGAACCGGATCTACAAAGGTTGTATTTTCTGTTCACTTAGTTAAGTTGTTAACTAGTTGCATGTTTCGCCTATTCTCTAGTTAACGATCTAGTCTAGGGTTTCTCGGCACCGTAAAATTTGAAATTGGCATGGTTGATGCCTTGTGAGACCTTTTGAGCGTGCCTAGGAACCCTACACTTACCGTCGCATGTCCTTTGGATTATGCAATGCACCCGCTACTTTCCAATGGTGAATGATGGGTATTTTTTCAAACATGGTGAAAAAATTCTTGGAGATTTTTATGGATGATTTCTCCATTTTCGACGACTCCTTTGATGAGTGTTTGCTACATTTAGACGCAGTTCCTACCCGGTGTAGGAATAAGAACCTTACTTTAAATTAGGAGAAGTACCACTTTATGGTACGAGAAGGTATTGTTTTAGGACATATTATCTCGCAAAATGGCATTGAGCTAGATAAAGCTAAGATTGAAGTCATTTCCAATCTTCCTCCTCCCAAATGCGTCCGAGACATTCGAACCTTCCTTGGCCATGCCGGTTTTTATAGACGGTTCATCAAGGATTTTAGCAAGATTGCTAGACCCTTGACTCTTTTTTTGGCTAAGAACACCACATTTGATTTCGACTCAAGCTGTATGAAGGCGTTCGAGTCATTGAAAAACTCACTTACTTCCGCTCCCATTCTTTAGTCTCCTGACTGGACGCATCCATTTGAAATTATGTGCGATGCATCTGATTTTGCCATTGGCGTTGTCCTTGGACAACACATTAATAAGATGCCGCATGTAATTTATTACGCTAGCCGAACCTTGAACGAGGCAAAATTAAATTACACAACAACTGAGAAGGAATTCTTAGCTGTTGTGTTTGCATTAGAAATGTTCAAGCCCTATTTAATTGGCTCTCCAGTCATCATTTACACTGACCACTCAGCTCTTCTCCATCTTTTTGCGAAGAAGGACGCTAAATCTCGGCTGATACGTTGGATCCTCTTACTACAAGAGTTTGACCTTGTCATCAGAGATAAGAGAGGATGCGAAAATATAGTCGCCGACCACCTTTCACGCCTCCCTTCTTCGCCTACACTTCAAATTCCTATTAAAGATGTTTTTCCAGATGAGCAGCTCTTGACTGTGTCATGCGAACCTTGGTTTGTAGATATTGTAAATTATTTGGCCACCGGACTTATACCAAACGAATGGTCGAACCAGGACAGACTCATATTTCTATCCCAGGTAAAACATTTTTACTGAGATGAACCATATCTATTCAAATACTGTCCCGACCAAATTAATCGTCGGTGTGTCCCCGACAATGAGTTTAAGAGTGTGCTGTCATTTTGCCACGATCAAGCATGTGGCGGGCATTTTGGCCCTAAAAAGACAGCAGAAAAGATCTTGCAGTGTGGCTTCTACTGGCCACAACTTTTTAAAGACGCACACGATTACTGCAAGACATGCTCCCGGTGCCAACACTTAGGCCGGATATCTAGGAGAAATGAAATGCCGCTCCAACCAATACTGGTTGTGGAAATTTTTGATGTTTGGAGGATAGATTTTATGGGACCGTTTCCCAATTCTTTTGGGAACGTGTATATTCTTCTCGCTGTTGACTATGTTTCTAAGTGGGTCGAGGCTGTGCCTAGCCGAACTAATGACAATAAGTTTGTTGTTAGATTCCTCAAAGAAAACATTTTCTCTCGGTTTGGGTATCCCCGCGCAATTATCAGCGATAATGGATCTCATTTTTGTAATAAGACTTTCAAGTTCTTAATGCGGAAATACTCCATTACTTACAAGCTATCAACGCCCTATCATCCCCAAACTTGTGGGCAAGCTGAGATTTCAAATCGGCAAATTAAACAGATATTAGAGAAAACGGTTTCCAAAAATCGTAAAGATTGGTCGTCAAAACTTATTGATGCCCTTTGGGCATTTCGAACTGTCTATAAGACCGATC
Source organism: Agapanthus africanus (assembly GCA_030015575.1). Classification (NCBI taxonomy): domain Eukaryota; kingdom Viridiplantae; phylum Streptophyta; class Magnoliopsida; order Asparagales; family Amaryllidaceae; genus Agapanthus; species Agapanthus africanus. The sequence continues at coordinate 502,677,437 of CM057340.1, read as the reverse complement.
TTGGCATGTCTCCGTATAGACTTGTTTATGGAAAAGCTTGCCACCTTCCTGTTGAAATTGAGTATCGAGCATTTTGGGCAATAAAAGAGTTGAATCTATCTCTTAGAGATGCGGGCAGCAATAGAAAACTGTAATTGAATGAATTGAACGAGCTTCGGGATGAAGCTTACGAGAATGCGGTTGTCGTTAAAAACCGAACGAAAGTGTTTCACGATAAACACCTTATGTGCAAAACTTTCAAACCTGGTCAACAGGTTTTACTTTACGACATCCGGTTACATTTCCATCACGGCAAGCTCAGATCTCGATGGAAAGGGCCATTTTTGGTACGCACCGTATATTCGCACGGTGCGGTCGATATAGAAAATCCGTAGGACGGTTCACTATTCAAAGTGAACAGACATAAACTTAAACAGTTCCTCACTGCGGACCCTTCGGAGGAGCTCCTGTTTTTGCAGGAGCCGATTTACATTGACTGATCTTCCTCCATCGACCCCTAAATTTCGATTATCCAGCCATAAACAGTGGAAACACTGTTTCAAATAAATTTGGGGGTATGTATCACTTGTAATTATATAAAAACAAAAACAAAAAAAAAATTTAAAAAATTTTTTGGGGTATTTTTGTAAATTTCCAGTTTTAATAAAAATAATAAAATAATAAAATAAAAGTTTTATTTAAAAATAATTTCCTCTTTTTAAGAGGGGATTTTTGCAAATAACCAAAACATTCGCCCTATAAATAGAACCGACCCCTCGGCGGTTTTCATAACCTTAACTTTTCATTTCTTCAAACCCTAGTCGCCGCTTCGTTTCTACAGAGTGATCGCCCCATCGCGCCGCCCTCCCGCCGCACGAAGCCCTCTTCGGCCGCACTTCCGCTGCAATCTGGTGTCTACTCCCTCTGAAATCTTCAGAGGAGGTTTGCTTTCTTCTATCCTCTCTGTTACAATTTTTGAAATATCTGTATTCTCTATATTATCTGCGGTGGCACCAACTCTACAATTTGAGAGGGACTTTTAACAAATGTTTGCACACACAATCTACGGTAGCTATTTCGGTGAAGAGATCTGGAGGCGAGGGTGGAATTTCTTACTTTTTAATCATCCAAACTCCTTCGCTCTTCTAGATCTTGTCACACGATTTTATGAATGCATGGAAGAGGGGTGCCTTTCACAACACAGATATATTAGGCTTATTTGGGGTGTTAGGAAAAGCATTATCGATAGGGACTTCATCCATGAAGTCACCTTAATTCCTAGGCTACCTACCCATGACCAACCCCTACAATTCGAGGATTATTTACCCTTGATGGGTAATGACTATTCGAGAGAGCCACGTAAGGGCATCCAAGTTAGAACCCTCTTTGCAAACGTACTGACTGTGTGCCGTTGGGCACAAAATAACATTTTTGGAAGTTCACACAATACTACCTTTTTCACACCATCTCTTCATATCTTGCACACCTTAATGACTAGGAACCCCAGATATGATATGTGCACGGTATTGCATAATTCGATTGGTGCGGGCAATAGGGCTGCCAATTACCCATGCCCTATGTTAGTGACACAACTGTGTTGCTATTTCCTCACTGTGGAGGAATTTGAGTTTTACATGCATGGAGGTATCCCCATTAGGCCTTTTATTGAGGGCGTATCCACGTCCTATACCCGCTTAAATGATGTATGGTCCCGAACTGAAACGGCCGAGAATGTACTCGCCAGGACACCCAGCTCCAGCTCGACCGCGAGCAAGGAAGAGCTTACCCTCGCAGAACATGCACGTTTACTTAGGAAAGCCACTAGGGGGATAGACAGATTGGTAGGGATGGTGACCAACTTGGATCACCGTGTGACAGAGATTGAGCACGGCGTATTCACACTGCTGGCGAGAGAGAAACGTTCCCGTTCACGTTCAAGGGGACGGCGAGGCCATGAGCAGTGAGGGCACTGCTTTTGATAAGTTTGGGGGTGGAGGTGGTTTGTAAATAGTTATCATTGCATTGCATATTTTTATTTTTGTACATATTTGTTTTTTCTTTCTTTGCATATTTAATTCTGCATTGCATTTTTATAAAAAAAATATAAAAACTAAAAAAAATGAAAATATAAAAATATAAAAATAAAATCAAAAAAAATGAAAATTTTTTAAAATTATAAAAATTGAAAAATTCAATTTTGGCCATATTTGACTTAAGTTCGACAAGACAGTTGACTGGCTAGAAAAAATTAGGTCTTAAACTTAGTAAATTAAAAACCCTAAAAATAACATTTCTTAAAATTTAACTGTAGAAAATATATGTCCTTGTAGTTTATTTAGAAATAGGTAAATTTTGAGTTCAGTTCTTGGCTAAGTCAAAATAAGGGAAGAATATTGAATTTTTATTTGAAGTGTAAGTCTGAAAAATAATTTTGAACCTTAAGTCGAAATTCTGAAAATATATACCCTACAGCTCGCACATACACGAACCTTGAAACTTGGAATAGTAGAGGATACCTTGAAATGATCTTGTCTAAAATCCTTAGTATGAAGGAAAATAAAATAAAAGTACAAGAGTGAATAAAGTGATATAAAAAAATGAAAACTGGTTTTGTAATTACTTAAGGCTGCATAAAATGAAAAAATATATAGCAAGGGTGCTTCATCACCTAGTGCCTTAGACCAATTAGTTTGGGAGTCACTGGTAAAGCCTTAGGTATTACAAGAAGAGGAATTACACCTTAATGCGCGAACAAATTTTGTAATCGGTCGTTAGTACCTCAAGAAGTATTAACGGTCGCATGAAGGATGTGTGAGCAATTTCATCTAAAATTCACCAATTAAAAGTACTTTGGACGATGGAGCTTGAATTGAATTTCCAAGTGTAGGGGTGATACATACACACACGTAGGGGTATATGATTGGGGTTTGGATGAGAGATAGGAATGAAAGATAGGGCATATACCTTCAGTAAAGATGATAAAAATTCCTAAGTTGAGATGGAACCTTAGAAGAAAAATTCAAAAGATGCTGAAAGCTGAATAAATTTGCAGAACATATACGATCTTAAGTTAAATGATAAGTGAGTGTGAAAAATACTGGTTGATGATTTCTAAGTTAAAGACAATAGAATTTCTTGTTAGAACACCAAATTGAAGAATGAAAGTCAATAGGCCAATTGATCGTATTTTGTGGGTAGTATCCGCTGAAAACCCTCAGGAGACAACACTCCACCTACTAGGGACACCTAGAGGTTTAACGGCTTGTTGCACAAGCTCAGTGCAATCGCAATTCCCATCTTTCAAACCTACCCAATCCTAACCCTAGCAAGGATTTAAATCAAATTAAATTCAATCTTAGTTTTTTAAATCAAAACCTACTAAAAATAGGACTTAACTCGTAAGAACTTAAAGAAAGAACACGTTTTCCCTGTGGACAGACCCGTACTCAACCGGATAGCTACCAAGCGACACCGTTATTGATTGCGGTATATTTTTAATTTTGATTTTAAAACGCATGTACGCAAAAGACAACCAATCATGGAGTCACGAAGATGAGGCCTACCCCGGATTTGATTATAGGGGTGCTTTGCTTGCACTTCTTCATGGAAGATGCTCCATCAAAGTAAAGTTCCCACCGAGTATCATTCTCTCTTCTCTCCCCGTCGATCGTGTCAAACATGTGCTCGTCTGGCAATTCACAGTTCAAGGGAGAGTCGGCATGTATCGGATGATCAGCGAGGAAGTCGGCGATGGCTTGGCCTTTCACTGCCTTAAGGGGACGATAAGTTATCGAGAACTCCATCAAGAGCGGGGCCAATTTAGCGAGCCGTCCCGTTAATATAACCTTTGACATTAAATATTTGAGAGGATCCACCTTCGATAAAAGATAGACCTCATGTGCCAAAGCATAGTGTCTGAGCTTCGTTATCGCGAAGATCAACACCAGGCAGTGTTTTTCGATGGGAGAATAATTGCTTTCTGCCCCCAGTAGAACTCGACTCAAATAATAGAGGGCTCTCTCCTTCCCTTGGTCATTCTCTTGTGCCCACAGCGCGCCTAAGGAACCTTCGAGGGCTGTTGTAAACATGACGAGGGGTTTTCCTTTAACGGGAGCGGCCAATACTGGCGGATTCTGCAAGTATTGATTGATTTCGTCCAGTGCGCTTTGGCATTTGCGATCCCAGACGAACAGGGTTCCCTTCTTAATTAGGTGACTGTAAGGACGACACTTGCCGGAGAGATTGGCTATAAATCGCCGGATATACGCGAGTTTTCCTTGGAGACACCGCAGTTGCTTGAGAGTCCTTGGCGGAGGCATTTCCATGATCGCTTTGATCTTTGACGGGTCTATCTCGATGCCTCGAAGGCGGACGACGAATCCTAGAAATTTCCCTGAAGAAACTCCGAACGCGCATTTGAGAGGGTTCATTTTCAAGTTACATTTCCAAAGGCGCTGAAACACGATCTTCAGATGCTCTAAATGTTCCTCGTATGATTTGCTTTTAACTACGAGGTCATCAATATAGCATTCGACGATTTCATGTATGAGGTCATCGAAGATTTTCGTCATGGCCCTCTGATAGGTGGAACCGGCGTTCTTTAGACCGAAAGGCATCACCTTATAGCAGAATATGCCCAAAGGGGTCCGGAAAGCGATATGCTTCTGGTCCTCGGGATGCATCTTTATCTGATTGTATCCTGATAAGCCGTCCATAAAGGAGAAGACTTCGTGAGTGGACGTATTATCTATCATCAGCTCAGTGACCGGTACTGGAAAGTCGTCCTTCGGACAAGCTTTGTTAAGATCCCGAAAGTCCATACATATGCGAACCGTCCTGTTTTTTTTTATCACCGGGACGATGTTGGCGATCCAATCAGGATATTGAACCTCTTGGATGAAGCCAGAGTCGATTAGCTTCTTGACCTCGGCATTGATGCTCATCTCAAGCTCAAGCCGCATTCTTCTTGGTGCTTGTTTGATCGGCTTGACGTCCGGAGATATCGCCAATTTGTGCACCGCAATCTCTGGATCTAGTCCCGGCATCTCAGAATAGTTCCTGAGAAGCAACCTTTATACTGCATGACCACGTCTTTAAGCGTATCCTCCTTTTCCTCAGACAACAGTTCACTGACGAACATCGGCCGTAGGTTGTTTGCCGTACCCAAGTCGATTTTTCTGAGGTCATCTGCAGTAATATGTATTCCATCTTCTAGCTCTTTTGGCGCCGGTGGAAATTCTGAGATTAACTCATCTTCATCGTTTTCGAAGCACCAAGAGAGGTCATCTATATTCTCTGGTTCTTCTTCTGATAGCGTTATCACGTGGCAGGTGCGGGATCACATCTAAGACCGATGTTGATCCGGCTCTACTCTCATGGCTTTGGGTTCATGCTTCTGCGGCGGGGTTACCCTCCAACTGCTGGATAAAGCGAACTTGCCTTGCTGATACTGGTCTTCTCCCCAGTCTTTGAATGTGAAGCAGTCTTCGAGAGGATGTCCTATCGCTCGGTGATAGGAGCAATAGTCTGGATGATGAACCTCACCTGCTTGCTCGGGGTGCTTAGACTCGGGAGCGTCATCATCTGATGTTTTATGACAAGATCGAATATCTTTCTTGTCTTGTCTTGAGGAAAAGAGTATACTTGGCCCATCTTTTTTTACAAGAGACGAATCCAGGCTGTTTGATTCTCAATCGCGGGGCTTCTTGGTCCCGCTTTGTCGCTGTCGAACGCATTTTCCATTCTTAGCTTTATTTCTGCCTCTGCGTTGGGTCTTTGTATGACAGGTTGACGAGGAAGAGCATTTTCATTTTTCACAGCCTGCTGAAGGAGGCGTTGCATTCTGGCTTTCTCGTAGATGGCCATTTCGCAATTATGTTCGTCTCGAACCTTTTGACCCGCTTCCCTTATAAGCTTGTCCATTTGTTCTTCGAACGACGAGCTTGGCATTTTCACGACGGGAGCTCGTTTTGGTTCAGGGTTAGCATCATCCCACAGAGCATCTCCTTCTTCGTCGAAGTCATGTATGACGTAGCAGTCGCGGAATAGCTCTCGTTTCATGGATTGAACATATCCAAAACCTATCGTTTCCATTCTCCCATTGGGCAACTTTCGTTGAGTTCCGGGGACGTTCCAGATCATGTTATAGAAATGTGCTTGTCGAGCAGTTTGCTTAAGGGGTACACATTGGCGTCTTAAGAGGCTCTTCAATCCTTCTGTGTAGTATCTGGACAGTCGGATGGGCTGAAGTCTTTCAAGTATCGAGTCAGCACCATGCCAAACTTCTTTCTCCACTTTAGTTTCCGTGGATTGATAAAAGAGGATTGCCTTTTCATTTCTTCACTTGGGAAGGACATAGAACGTCTGCAGTTCCTGCACATTATAGATATAAAGCGTCGAGCTCTTTGTAATGCTCCCGCGGAACCATGGTGATTTGCAAGCTCTGATCATCATCAGCGAAGGCTTGAATTGATGGCCGAATAGAAAATACGGCATTGACTTCATCTTCCGAGTCGTCGCCGAAGATCAACATAGGGGTGGACGGTCCCGGTTTGTTGTATTGGGGCGGCCCCGAATAAACTATTTCTTCTTCCCCTTGGTATCACTCCCGAAGATCGGAATAGTGGTGATTGCTTTGTTCTTGTCCTCTGGTTTGCAACATCTTTCTGTGTCTTCAAAATCGGGCAGGAAGTATTTGGCATCCTCATATTTGCGGACTTCGTTCACGGAGAATGGGTTTAATTCCCCTGTCACAGTGTACTCGAGACCATCTTTGAAGTACTTCATACACTGATGTTTTGTAGAAGGGATAATGTTGTACTCGTGTAACCAGGGCCTACCAAGCAAAGCATTGTAACATGTCTTAGTGTCAATAACATGAAATTTGATGTTCGTGATGAGAAGCCTAAAACGTAACGTCAACATCACAGACCCGAGCGTCCGTGATGACTGGGAGTCGAACCCGGAGATGGTGATTTTATCACGAGCGAGGTGTTGAACGCTCATGCAGATTTCTTTCAACACTCTTACATTGAGGAGATTGACGGAGGACCCATTATCAACCAGGATCTTGCCTATCTTGATATCATGACAGTATCCGGAGACATAAAGGGGACAGTTATGCTCGCACGTCCCGAGGAGGAGATCTTCATCGCCAAAGGTGATATCGGCTGTGTGCACTACTTCCAACTCGTCCTTTATCTTTTTTCGGCGAGGAAAGCTTGGAATTGCTCGGGCTCTTGCAGTGACTTGATCAAAGAATTTCTTGCTTCTTTTGATAACAAGAGGGCATCGAGAATGCTTAGCTGCAAAGGTAGCTTCCTCAAGTGTGCCAAAATGTTGTAATCCACCTTGTTTTTCTTCGGCGAGTGCTTAGCTGTCAGCTCTTCGACGACTTGATCATCGTGGGCGATATCTTCAGGGACCTTTTCTTTCCCCTTATCCTTTTTATTCGATCCCTTATTTGCAGGTTCGAGATTCTTTTCAGGTAATGTGCAATTGCGCAGCTGAATGTTCTCGCAACTCTTCGGTTCTTCCTCTTTTCCCAAGGTGGATTCTTTGAATAGAAGGACAAGAGCTATTTCTTCCTCAGAATCACTTCCAAAGGTGAGAACTTGTGATCCCCCAGCGTTGACCATGTGACAGTTGCCGGCAGTTCTTTTACGCTCCTCGGCCGTATTTCTTTGCTCCCGACGAGTTTTGCATTTCATCCGCTTGAAATGTTGTCAGTGAGCAACATATCCCTGCCACCAGCTTTTAAAAGCGTTGCACTCTTCGGTGGGATGCGCAATCTTTTGATGATATAAGCAGTAGCTAGGATGTATATCCGCTTCATCAGGAGTGTTTCCTTCGGAGGGTGGCAGCTTCATTCCCTTCGATATGGCTTTGGCGAACATTTTCCTCGTCTTGAACCTGCTTTTATTTGCGGCGGATGAACTTTGATCTAGTGAGAGTGTTTCGACCCTTTCTTCCAGTCGCCGGCGTTTAGCCTTTTCAAATATGGCCATCTCGCGCTCCTGATCAGCTTTGCTTTTAAGAAGAGTTTCATTTAGAAATGCATCAATCATTTCGTCTGATGGTCCTAGAAGTTCCGGCTCAGGATCTGCTCCCAGTTTCTCTGCGTAAGTGGCTTCTTCATCGTCTATTGACGAGTGAGAGATCACATGGTAGCTTCCTACATAATCTTCAGGCTCATCCGACGAGTCTTCTCCATTGTCATCATCTCCGTCCTTAAGGACGCGGCTGAGAAATTCTTGGAGTGTGACCGGGGTCCGTGCCTTCTGGTTATATTCGTCCATCGCATCGATATATTTTTGCAGGTCCGTGCGCTCGCCACTAAGCTTCATGGGCTTTTCAGGTCTTCTTCTTCTTCTTCTTCGAAGACTTTGATGGCTGGATGTGAGCGCTTTGACTATCACCACCAGTTTTTGGAGTTGGGCGCGGTTTCAGCATCCCCTCGATGATCTCAGGTTCCAGTGGATTTTTCCACCTGATCGCTGGGCATGTTTAGAGATCTTTCAGCATTCTTTTCGTCTTGGCTGAAAGAACGACCTCCCATGGAGCTTCTTCTACAAAAGAGCATGATGCCCCCGGTGTGTCCGTCTTTTTGAGAGCGTGCAGCTGCGGCGGGCTTACTTTCCAATTATCGGACAGTGCGAACTTGCCATGTTGGTATTGGTCTTCGATCCAGCCTTTAAAGACAAAGAAATCTTCAATTGGATTGCTTACCGCTTGATGGTAGGGGTAATAATTGGGACTATTAGCCTCACCAGGTTGCAATAGGCGTTTTGGATTCGGCAAATTAATGAGCCTGTTGTGCACCGCTAGCTCGAACAATCTCCTCTTTTTTGTCCTGGGGAAACGAATAAGGGCGCTTTATTTCTCATTATAGTATCTTCGTCTCTCGTCTAGGTGATCCGTTAATTTTGGACCACTGGGCTGCTGTTGAGCATTGGCGACGAAGGTCGCTTTCTCTTTCCTTTTTTCATTCCGTGGTTCCGGTTTCGAAGAGGAAGGCCTGTGGCCCATCTGGTCCATTTGGGCCAGCTTATCAATCAAGGACTGGAAAGTGGTCGGCTTGAAAAACATCATGAATTAGGAGATGGTCGCTTGAGGGTCAAGAGTTCCCACGAACATGCCTACTGTAGGTGCTTCCCCGATGCGCTGCTCGCATTTTAACCATAGATTCCGCCATCGTATTGCGTATTGCAGCCACATTTCACCTGGCTTCACCCTAGCATTGATCAATGCCGTTATTGGGGTGCGTTCACTATCACTCGCGAAGCGCTGGGTGAATAGCAGCTCCATTTCTGCAAAAGTTTTCACGGAGTCGTTGGGAAGCTCCGAATACCACTCAAATGCCGTTTCCGACAAGCTACTAATAAACTGACGGAGCAGAAGTTTATCATCACCTTCGGTGTTGCCGCACATGGCTCTGAATTGAGCGACGTGCTGATGCGGATTCCCCGTCCCTTTATATACATGGAATTTAGGGATCGTATATCCCGGCGGGTACCTTATTTGGTCATACCAGCCAGGATAGGGCCGTCCAGTCTTAACAATTTTCCCTGCTGCTTCGTTCTCCTGGTGAACTCTTATCTGCTGAGCGATGTAATCATCTAGAGCGGCCTTGGAGATAGTCTCCTCCCTGGCTGCTGAAAGAGCCGGAGGAGGGTTCGATGTCTCCCCTCTGTCATCTTCAATGATCATCGGGGGGTCTTCAGCTGGAGGTTCCGGCTGTAACATCATACCGGCCATGTCTTGAAACAAAAGAGCCATTCGTTTTATGTTGGCCGCCTGTTCTGCGGCCTCTTTTTCTTTTCTCTCAAGCATTCTTCGGAGGAATTCAGCATCAATTTCTTGTTCCTGACGCTGCTCTGAGGTCTCCGGACTTTCTTTTGTCCCAGTGAGTGCGGCCATTGCAGTCAGCATCTCTTGGAGATTTTGCTGCTGTTGCTCCTGAGCTTTTGTTATCGATCGGGTAAGCCGTCGATGACCCGTAGAAGCACGGCTTTCCACTTTTCCGGAAGCCATATAAACAGTATGTTTTACGATGCCCCCAGACTTGGGGCGTTTAAACTCAGCGTCTTTGCGGTTCGCCGCGGTCACATGGACTTTCTCCGGCCTCCTTCTCTTGTGAGCGGTTGACGTTGAGGGAGCCGTTGCAGCGGGCACCCAGACGGATGACATCTTCTGTGGTACCACGGGATGGCTCTTTTCTTGCCGAGCTTTAATCTTCTTTGAGTGGCGAGAGTAATCCTGGTCAATCACCGATTCCTAGACCTGTCGCCGGACTTTGTAAATTTTAGAGGACAACCGCTGAGGTGGCTGCTCCGGCTTCTTTTCTATAGCATTCTCCACAGGTGGGGGAGATCTTTTCAGCGTAGCAGTCGGAGAGTTTTTGCGCACCCTTCTTAGCGGTTCAAGGCTGTTCCCGGTTGGAACAGCAGTATCGATTTCCACCATGGGAACTGGCGGAGTCAGTCCAGAAGGGGAGCTGCCCCAGCCTTCCTTACTCGGCGCCAGTGATGACGACGAGCATGTCAAGCCGTTGGGATTGTCTCAGTTGAAGGGGTGACTTCCTCATGCCTCCTGTTTTGGCGAAGGGTTGTCGCCGGCGTCAGCCTCTTGAAGACCGATGTCCGTTGAGCAGCAATGTCCAATCTGTCAAAGACAGACCTCTGGGCAGGGGAAGCAGCTTTGAGGACTTCGCCTGGAGCAGGAGCCGGAATGGCCAGCCTTGTGAAGACTGACTTCTTGGCAGAAGAATCCGCTTTGACGATTTCGTCCGCTTGAGCTGGGATGGCTATCCGCTTTGGGATGGCTTCTTTGGGTATCACGGGCTTGTTGGCGTTCTGGCCCAGTCTGTTGAAACTTGAGGCAGTGGAGTAGGGCGACCCGTTGAAAGGGGCCGCAGTAGTTGTGAGTCGATCAAACACCGACTTCTTTGGGGCTTCTTGCGACAACAGCGGGGCATTGAAGCTCATTGATGGGATCATAGTCCCAAAGAACAGCCCAGTGGTGGCCTGAGTTACTTGTTCCACTGGCATCTTGAAAAGGGAGGCCGCTTGGGGCCCATAGGTTACACCTCTAGATGAGGCGGAACGGGAGTTGCAGTTGCAGCTGGAGCAGTTAGTGGCCATTGATGTTCTTTTTTCTGCATGAGAGCAAAACCAAATCTTAGTACCTCGAACCCAAGGGAAACCATATTAAACCGCGATTCGTTCACGAACACGACACATGAAGTGTGGTGTGGAAAGAGGAAGAGGTCCCACCGGGCGTGCCAGAATCTGTTCCCCTCCGAAATACGGGGACGAGACCGCGTAGGTCCTTCTTGCCTAAATTTCGGGGCAGATGCTAAATGGTGCTATCCGTCCACCTCTTCGAAGATGCCAAGTTGATTTATGATACCATGTATCGAAGGTTTAAACAGATGCGGCCGATATAGCAGACTTTGTCAGATTCCCACTCATTTGAAGGGTTTTTGATTGTGGGGACGCTCTTCCCTATAGGCGCAAACCCCTGCAGTTGATTACGCTACCACATCGCAGTAACCACTTTCTCCTTCTCCAGATGGTCACTTCGTGGCGTGGGTGTTTGTTTTGTTTTTGGTTGCCCGTGGATTGTATACGGAGACTAATTTATGTTGTCGCCCGTAGGGCGTGGATTAGTCCAAATCCGTATTTTCTTAGATTTGGGTTTGGGGTTGGGTTTAAGGATACGTTAGTCTCATTTGAGACTAAGATCAACTTAAACGTTAGTTAAGGATACGTTAGTCTAATTTTAGACTAAGATCAACTTAACAGGATCGTTTAGATTCAACAAAGAGCATTTAGACTTTATTGTTTAGTTTATGCACGTTGCGGTCCATAATTAGTTTAAGGACTGTAGCATTTCAAAAAAAAATATTATTTTGGAAATTTTTATAATTAAATATTATTATATTGAATATTTTAATATTTCGGTATAATTAAATACCGATAAATTGGAAAAAATTTGGAAAATTATGGAAATTACTAAAATGAGGGTGCTTTATTGGATCTATGCAAATTATGAAGTTTTACGATTTATTTGACACTAATTTAGTGCAAATCGCGATTAAAAATCGCTAATCGGGTTTTAAGCGTGTTTTGTGCAAAACAAGCACCATATCATTTCACACTTGTGTTACATTTTCCTACATGGATTTATCATCATTTTCATTCTTTGCTTTGGGTTTACTATTGAGGAGAGAAGGAAAACAGAAAACAAAAAAGAAAAAAAGAAAACATTAGAATAATGGGTATGGGTGAGAGAGAGAAAGGTGAGGGTGTTTTGACCTGGCCATTCCTCTTCATTCTTCACTCATTCCTCTCCGATCTCCTCACCTTGCTGCTGCTGCCGCCCTAGCCCCCTCCTCCTCTTCAACCCTCTCAAACTCCATGAAAAACACTCCAAAACCTCATTCCCACTTCATAAAAAAGGTGCATGAGCTCATTAGCAACACATTGGACCAAGAAAGCTTTCATCTCGGCGCTGTGGAGGATTCATGGATGCTAACTGAGGTATATCCTTTCACAAAAGTTGTAGTGTTTCGGTTGTTTAAGCCTCTTTTAAAGTTTGGTATCGATTTGGCAAAGTTTGGCGAACTTTGGAAACCCTAGAGAGGGTTAGGGTTATTTTGAGTTGTGGTTGTGTAATTGGACTTTAGTCGTGACCCTAAACTCCCCAATTTCCCAAAACCCAGACATAAGCAAACCTGGAACTGAAAACAAAAACTTTGCATGTCGGTTTGCGAGGAATTGGAACGTGCAGGTGAATCTGGGATGACCTGAGAATTTTACGAGTTAAACAAACAACCCCAGTAGACTAGAATTGACCTTAGGAACCCACTGTACCAAAACGAGATCCCCAACCCACTGGAAAAACCGGCCTGGCCGGAATTATAGGGGTAAGGGCTAGCCACTTGGTGGGGTAGGGTATCGGGGTTGGTCCAGTAGCTCATTTACATCATATACTATATCCTAGACTTGTTTGCTTACCTAGTTTTCACCTTATACAAAATCTGGGACTAAAAACTTGGTTTGCTGTTTTGATTCGAGACATGATTTTCCATATTTTGAATTCTGGATTTTTGTGTTTGTGCTTTATCTTGATCACGTGACGTTTGTACGTCTATATCGAGTGATATCGGGTTGACTTGCGGGAGTAGACCATAGGTTCTAACCTATAGGCTTTTAAGCGTATCGTTTTGGTTTCGATTTGGTTTTAATGCGATGTGATACATGTGACATGTAGGTACCCCTACGATGATTCGAGACGATGAAGAAGATGAAGGCAACATCAGCACCGACACGCAAGATGCAGGTGAGTAGATTATATCTACGGGGGAAGTCGGGTGGATGGCGTATAGCACCCCCACAGTTCGTTGTCTAGTATACTATATATACTATATATATGATAGCTTATGTGTGACATGGATATTCAAGATGTGATTAGGTGTACTATGGCTAGATTAGGGTTTAGAAGTGAACTAGTATAGCTTCTTAGTCGTGAACCCTAGAATAGGTTTACACTCACACGCACACACATGCTTACCTGCTATACTTATGCTTGGATGATGAGGATAGCGGATGATATTTGGAGATGAGTCGATGTGATTGAGCATTGTGCCGTGAGATCGGTGATATGATGCAGTTCATATTTGGGATACGACATGAGATTTTAGCGGGCCTTTGGGGCGTGTTTTCATACACGCACATATATCTATATAGATGGTATCAGTTAGTACTAGACTAGATCAGTACCCCAGATCATGAGATATGACGATAATGATACCAGTAAATTGACGAGATGATTGTGATATTGACCCATACCCAGATTTGGGATGCCGTACGATGGATGTACCGTACGAGCTATATATTGACGATAGATCCGCACTCTTGACTCGAGGATGTCATATTGTATATTGTATCGTATGTGATACTATTGAGGCGAGATCACCGACTATTATATTTATATATGTATATCGACTCAGATTTAGGTGGTTTCCATACCCTTTTGATTAGCTTGTTCGCTAGATCTGTAGTTTACTTAGTAGATGTTAGACTAGACCCGAGTCATACCTATTTCAAAACTAACGAATCGTGAGTATTTTAAAGACTGGCAAAGGGATTCTACGGATATTTTCAAAAGACACATCCTTTCTTAAAAACACCGTAGCCTTCATTTTTCTAAAAACCCCGATTCGTCTTATTTCAAATGGAAAAAATGTATGACATTCACATATTGATGTAGATTCTTCACTGTTACGTTTATTATTCGATTTCTGCATATTCTTGCTATTCCCATCGCATTGCAAATGTAAATGTGTTTATTGTTATATTAAACCTATGCTGTCAGGACACCAGCACCATTATCGATGATGCGTATGTTCCACATACACCTTCTTGCCGGCTCACACACTTCATCATCGATAATTGCCATGTCACTACACAGTAGGATTGTTGCATCATGATATGACTCCTTGTATGACATACTGGCACACAGACATATTGTACACTCATACTTGTGTATACACATATTGTACACACATACTTGCATACATACGTATTTGCACATACATAGATGATTATGTCTTGATTTTTAGATTTGGGAACCGCAAGATATATTTTAAAACTCGATTCATTTAAAAGAGCGGTTTCCCTCGATGCGTGCATATTACTGTTATATGTTGCATACATCATGTTTTATGATTTTACGCATTGAGATATGCTGTTTCATGATATTTCTGGATTTGAGAACCGTGGCGATTTCAAAAGGAAGCATGTACAGTTTTAAAAACCCGGTTTCTCCTGATATGATATTTCTGTGCGTTCAACATGTGTTTTTTCGGTTCTGAGAACGACTTATGAAACCCGATTCGAGGAGACGGATGAGGACGATTGCGGGTACATGGTGGACCGGGTATGGTTCCCCGGGGCAAGAAATGTTTTTCGTGGTGCAGACGATGAGCCTGGCAAGGTGGCTAGTACCTACCGGTGATTGTATTTGAGCTCGGCGGATATCCGGAGGATACCAACTGGAGTTGAGAGATGATATGGGCCGATCCGGACTGACAGAGCCCTATATATATATATATATGAGGATTTACGTGCCGATGCTAGGCCTAGGTTTCATGATGTTTTCGAGTGTCGATGCTAGACACTCAGGTTCCATGATTTTGATATGTCGCGAGGGACACATGTTGATTTACATCTTCATACTTCCATGCATATGCTTTATGATATTTACATGCATGATGTTTATTGTCATTGGTTGACACGTGGACGCGATCCACATACATACAGACATTGATCATATAGTTGGATGATATCCACATACTCATAGACTTCCTAATATAGTAGACATAGATTACATTGATAATACCTCATATTTATGATATGTCGTTACCTGAGGCACTGACACGAGCACTTGGTATTACACTTATGTATAGATGTTTACCCTGGCCACCTTTTCATGCTTCAGACTTATTCATTTTGAGGATATTATTATTATTACTGATCGTATTGACCTATGATCGTGTCATACATACGATTTCTACTCCGCGATGTTTTTTATTCACGAGTTGGCAACTCACCCCCGTTGTGCCACAGTTCTTGCATGTTTTGCCGTGCAGGTTTGATTGCGGCTCTTCTGGCACACCGATTCCTTTCTGGGTAATTGCTTTGGTAGGTAGGTTCACTCGCATCGTGACCACCCTTGTATTTATTTTAATCAGTTGTATCTAGTAATTCCATCAACCAAACTTGTATATTATTTCAGACTTAGAAAACCAGTTGTGTATTATTTCGGCCTTAGAGTCGCGCGTTGTAATATATTATGGTTTTCATGCTGTTTTTGAGTTTCTTTTTGAGTTTTGATCCTCGCCATTTGGCGTTGTATATTATATTGCTTGCTTTGTTGTGACCGTCGATTGACGAACTGCTAGCTCCCACTTGGGGAGCCTTTTATCATTGTATATATATTATTCTTGTTATACCCCATTCGGGGCCAGTATTTACAAAGGAAACTCTGCCGAAATTTTCAGAAAAGACTATAGATTTTAAAAATGCATATTCGGCTTACTTAATTAAAAACCTTGATTTTAAAATATGTTTTCTTTACTTCCTAAAAACTAGTTTTCCTTATTTACTCCTTAAAATGGTTTTAGATTTTTGGGCTTTTGGCTTACTTGAATTAGATGAGGTCCTATAGACTTCATATGATTCAAGGACCAGTCATGTGCTATTTCGGGTAGTGAGAAAGTTGGTATCAGAGCGCTAGGTTAACCTTGGTTCAAGTCTAAGTTTGACTATGCGGAGCCTAGAGCGTTTATATATACGAAACTTAGGCTTGACCTTACGGAACTTAGACATAGTCGAGGGGGTATTATACTCGAACTTCGTCGCATAGGTTGACCTTGGTTGGTGGAGTAAGTAACTTAAGTAGAGTGACATACCGTACGTATGTTCCACGGCATATTTACGATACGCTACTCCACTTAAGGAGCCTTAGGATGTACATTTCCTTGCATATTATTATATTCATTCCTATGATCTATCCTCATCGATACTGGTTATGATTTTGCTGCTACGATTACACGGGCAGAGAGAGCTACAGCTAGAGTTGAGGTCAGCACCAGCTCGTCATGAACGAGGACTGACCAGGGCATGATTCCAAAGACATACGATTGCATAGAGCAGCATCGTTTTATTGTGTTTTCGCGCCATGAGCGTTGATGGATTGCTTCCACGAGATTTCTCGGACGTGCAGATCAGCACCAGAGGATTGAGCCACTGATAGAGGCCAGCCAGGATGTGATGACCATTGAAGTATCGCTTATTCATGATGATTGAGGCGCTGTTCAATGTACAGATGAATGAGCCAGATGTTGCTGCAAATGACGAGATATCGCCCGGACGTTGGAGCTACTGCAACATGAGTATATACTTAGAGATATGATAGAAGGTCGCTAGTCACCAGAGGATGAATGACTGGGACATGTGGTTCGTTCGCTTACCCCGATGCGAGGTCATCAGATAGATTGATTCCAGCTAGAGACGACATCACGCAGATTCGTTGGTAGTCGGGAGAGACGATCGAATGTCAGAAACCCATATTCCAAGTTTAAAGCATTAAAAAAGACGTGCAAGAGATTCTATGGCCCCTCTAGAAGAATGAAACCCTAACTCGACATAATGACCGTGTGAAAACTTTTGAACCTTAGGGCTTGCGGCAGTTCCACGGCACCATTAGTGAGGTTTGGGTTTGCCCTTCTACGGCTGGTCCACCGATGCTGTGGTATGTACTCGATACTATTAAACTGTACCCAAGATGTTTAGCTCTTAGGGGAAATATGGAGCCTTAACAAATCGATCGCAAGGTTCGACATATTTCGGATATCATGTGATGGGACGCTTTGCTTGGGAGACTCCAGATTCGAGTATAGCCGTTGGAGCACAGTCCATGCAGCCATGAGAAGACGAGTCCGAATCAGTCGACATTGGAATAGAGTGGAGTAAAGAGTTCGCACGAGATTTCGACGAGATGACGTTCCACTCTGCTGACATCAGAGATGCTGACGAGCTGTTGTTACTCCACGTTAAGATTAAAGGTCGGATATGTCTACAGAGGCGTTGGGATGCGACCAGTTTCTGAGAAAATGCTATGCTGAGGACGCAGATGTCCAAAGAGCGAGAAAAGATTATGCAAGAGTACCAGCCTCCGTACAATTCGGCAGAAATGAGATTTGAAATAGACCTCGACAGGGCATTTCTGGAATACTATACGAGAAGACTTGGACCCAGGAGCGGTCATATTGCGCACACCCAGCAGGCCAGAGTTCGGCATCGTCGACGAGATAGTTGGCTAGAGATCTGTAGAGGATGTGCCAGAGTGAGACTATTTCCGTCTTCATTCCATATTTGGCCGTTGAGCCGAGGAGCTATATATCTAGCAATGCACAGTAAGAGACAAGAGCCTAGAAGCACCAGGCGTCAGACCGTGAACAGGAGGCAAGTAGATATCTTGCTCTGCTAGCATTGGATGCACCGACACCTTCTCGACTTTGAAGGAGGAAATATCGACGACGGTCTTTATGATTTGTGATTTGGTGATTCGATTATCACGAATCCGTCGCCTTGGATTTCGGTAATTTGGGCGATCCATTCGCATGATTCAGTCTTGATGACTGAGTTTCATGATAATTGTTTACGTGCACCATGGTTGCACCTACTAGGTATTTATATTTTTCAGCATAGTTTTCATGCACTTTTAGTGTTTTGATTTGATTTGTGCACGCTGATGCACACAGTTGTGAGATTATATACCGCAGTATACCTGATCTGGATTGAGCTGTATTGTATACCGTCGATTTCGATTCCGATTTTGATGTTGATTTCGTGATTTCGTGCATGATGGATGCACCGATTTGGATTTTCGCGCATGTTGGGCGTATGTTATGAGATATGATTTTGGTGCACACCAGATGCGCTAAATCGAGATTCTTCGTGCATGTCGGATGCACCTGATTTTGCTGTCAGGCATACACATTGCCCATGACAGATATTTCATGCACACCCGTTGCACCTAGATGTTGTTTCTGTGCACATGCATGGCACATATATGGAATTTGATTTCCGTACGCACCAGACGCACAGGGTATTCTTATGTACATTTTGGGATTTATTTCTTACGGAGCAGTACGTTTTTATGATATTTGCTATTTGTTTTCGTACTGAGCAGGACTAGTCAGAGGACAGTACCTGGATATATTTTGCATGTATTGATAGTTATCGAATGGATTTCCAAAAAGGGAGCTATAGTCTCAGTATTTACCTACGTGTCTGATATGACACGACACGTTTAAAACAAGGAAAGCCTTCTAAATTGTTTTCAAAATGGCGGAACGTACATATTAAACAAAAGATATAGACATATATGGTTATTTTCTTACAATAGACGTCCGCCACTGTGCAGTGTTATGCGCTTCGCACAGCAACATGAAAGATTTGGCATGCATTTCCTTCAGATAATTACATGTATAGATTTGATATTTACATGTATAGTTCTGATTTATATCGTATTGGTTTTGCTTTGGATTTGACATTTGTGTCCTTACAATGACTCCGATGATTGCGGTATGCTTGACGGAGTTCTGTTTTTGAGTATCTGCTCATTGTTCATGCATGCACATTGCGCTATGATGTGTTTTATGAATTGATGATTTCGAAGCCCCAACGACTTGGACTTTTTACTGAAATGTTTTAGTATTTGAGGGGTTTAAATTTAAATTCGGAGACCGAATTTCTTTAAGAGGGGAAGATTGAAACATTTCAAAAAAAATAAAATATTATTTTGGGAATTTTTATAATTAAATATTATTATATTGAATATTTTAATATTTCGGTATAATTAAATACCGATAAATTGGAAAAAAATTGGAAAATTATGGAAATTACTAAAATGAGGTGCTTTATTTGATCTATGCAAATTATGAATTTTTACGATTTATTTGACACTAATTTAGTGCAAATCGCGATTAAAAATCGCTAATCGGGGTTTAAGCGTGTTTTGTGCAAAACATGTACCATATCATTTCACACTTGTGTTACATTTTCCTACATGGCTTTATCATCATTTTCATTCTTTGCTTTGGGTTTACTATTGAGGAGAGAAGGAAAATAGAAAAGAAAAAGAAAAAAAGAAAACAATAGAATAATGGGTATGGGTGAGAGAGAGAAAGGTGAGGGTGTTTTGACTTGGCCATTCCTCTTTATTCATCACTCATTCCTCTCCCCTCTCCTCACCTTGCTGCTGCTGCTGCTGCCCTAGCCCCTTCCTCCTCTTCAACCCTCTCAAACTCCGTGAAAAACACTCCAAAACCCCATTCCCACTTCACAAAAAAGGTGCATGAGCTCACTAGCAACACATTGGACCAAGAAAGCTTTCATCTTGGCGCTGTGGAGAATTCATGGATGCTAACTGAGGTATATCCTTTCACAAAAAGTGTAGTATTTCGGTTGTTTAAGCCTCTTTTAAAGTTTGGCGAAGTTTGGCGAAATTTGGAAACCCTAGAGAGGGTTAGGGTTTTTTTGAGTTGTGGTTGTGTAATTGGACTTTAGTCATGACCCTAAACTCCCCAATTACCAAAAACCCAGACCTAACCAAACCTGGAAATGAAAACAAAAACTTTGCATGTCGGTTTGTGAAGAATTGGAGAGTGCAGGTGAACCTAGGATGACCTGAGAATTTTACTAGTTAAACAAACAACCCCAGTAGATTAGAATTGACCCTAGGAACCCACTGTACTAAAACGAGATCCCCAACCCACTGGAAAACCGGCCTGGGCAGAATTATAGGGGTAGGGGCCGACCACATGGTGGGGTAGGGTGTCGGGATTGGTCCAGTAGCTCATTTACATCATATACTACATCCTAGACTTGTTTACTTACCTAGTTTTCACCTTATACAAAATCTGGGACTAAAAACTTGGTTTGCTCTTTTAATTCGAGATATGATTTTCCATAATTTAAATTCTGGATTTTTTGTGTTTGTGCTTTATCTTGATCATGTGACGTTTGTACGTCTATATCGAGTGATATCGGGTTGACTTGCGGGAGTAGACCATAGGTTCTAACCTATAGGCTTTTAAGCGTATCGTTTTGGTTTCGATTTGGTTTTAATGCGATGCGATACGTGTGACATGTAGGTACCCCCACGATGATTCGAGATGATGAAGAAGATGAAGGAAACATCGGCACCGACACGCAGGATGCAGGTGACTAGACTATATCTACGGGGGAAGTCGGGTAGATGGCGCATAGCACCCCCACAGTTTGATGTCTAGTATACTATATATGCTATATATATGATAGCTTATGCGTGACATGGATATTCAAGATGTGATTAGGTGTAATATGGCTAGATTAGGGTTTAGAAGTGAACTAGAATAGCTTCTTAGTCGCGAACCCTAGAATAGGTTTACACCCACACGCACACATATGCTTACTTGCTATACTTATGCTTGGATGATGAGGATAATGGATTATATTTAGAGATGAGTCGATGTGATTGGGCATTGTGCCGTGAGATCGGTGATATGATGCTGTTCGTATTTAGGATACGACATGAGATTTTAGCGGGCCTTTGGGGCGTGCTTTCATACACGCACATATATCTATATAGATGGTATCGGTTAATACTAGACTAGATCAGTACCCCAGATCATGAGATATGACGATAATGATACCCGAAAATTGACGAGATGATTGTGATATTGACCCTTACCCAGATTTGGGATGTCGTATGATGGATGTACTGTACGAGCTATATATTGACGATAGATCTGCACTCTTGACTCGAGGATGTCATATTGTATATTATATCGTATGTGATACTATTGAGGCGGGATCACCGACTATTATATTTATATATGTATATCGACTCAGATTTAGGTGGTTTCTATACCCTTTTGATTAGCTTGTTCGCAAGATCTGTAGTTTACTTAGTAGATGTTAGACTAGACACGAGTCATACCTATTTCAAAACTAACGAATCATGAGTATTTTAAAGACAGGCAAAGGGATTCTACGGATATTTTCAAAAGACGTATCCTTTCTTAAAAACACCGTAGCCCGTATTTTTCTAAAACCCCGATTCGTCTTATTTCAAATGGCAAAAATGTATGACATTCACATATTGATGTAGATTCTTCACTGTTACGTTTATTATTCGATTTCTGCATATTCTTGCTATTCGCATTGCATGTGTAAATGTGTTTATTGTTATATTAAACCTATCCTGTCAGGACGCCAGCACCATTATCGATGATGCGTATGTTCCACATACACCTTCTTGCCGGCTCACACACTTCATCATCGATAATTTCCTTGTCACTACACAGTAGGATTGTTGCATCATGATATGACTCCTTGTATGACATACTGGCACACAGACATATTGTACACTCATACTTGTCTATACACATATTGTACACCCATATTTACATACATATGTATTTGTACATACATACGTATTTGCACATACATAGATGATTCTGTCTTGATTTTTAGATTTGGGAACCGCAAGATCTATTTTAAAACTGGATTCATTTAAAAGAGCGGTTTCCCTCGATGTGTGCATATTACTGTTATATGTCGCATACATCATGCTTTATGATTTTACGCATTGAGATATGTTGTTTCATGAGATTTCTGGATTTGAGAACCGTGGCGATTTCAAAAGGAAGCATGTACTGTTTTAAAAATCCGGTTTCTCTTGATATGATATTTCAGTGCGTCCACCATGTGTTTTCTTGGTTCTGAGAGCGACTTGTGAAACTCGATTCGAGGAGACGGATGAGGCCGATTGCAGGTATATAGTGGACCCGGTATGGTTCCCTGGGGCGAGAAATGTTTTTCGTGGAGCAGACGATGAGCCTGGCAGGGTGGCTAGTACCTACTAGTGATTGTATTTGAGCTCAGCGGATATCCAGAGGATACCGACCGGAGTTGAGAGATGATACGGGCCGATCCGGACTGACAGAGCCCTATATATATATATGAGGATTTACGTGCCGATGCTAGGCATATGTTTCATGATGTTTTCGAGTGTCGATGCTAGACACTCAGGTTCCATGATTTTGATATGTCGTGAGGGACACATGTTGATTTACATCCTCATACTTCCATGCATATGCTTTATGATATTTACGTGCATGATGTTTATTGTCATTGGTTGACACGTGGACGAGATCCACATACATACAGACATTGATCATATAGTTGGATGATATCTACATACTCATAAACTTCCTGATATAGTTGACATCGATTACATTGATCATACCTCATATTTATGATATGTCGTTACCTGAGGCACTGACACGAGCACTTGGTATTACACTTATGTATAGATGTTTACCCTGGCTACCTTTTCATGCTTCAGACTTATTCATTTTATGGATATTATTATTATTACTGATCGTATTGATCTAGGATTGTGTCATACATACGATTTCTACTCCGTGATGTTTTCTATTCACGAGTTGGCAACTCACTCTCGTTGTGCCACAGTTCTTGCAGGTTTTGCCGTGCAGGTTTGATTGCGGCTCTTCTGGCACACCGATTCCTTTCTGGGTGATTGCTTTGGTAGGTGGGTTCACTCGCATCGTGAACACCCTTGTACTTATTTTAATTAGTTGTATCTAGTAATTCCATCAACCGAACTTGTATATTATTTCAGACATAGAAAACCATTTGTGTATTATTTCGACATTAGAGTCGCGCGTTGTAGTTTTATGGTTTCCATGCTGTTTTTGAGTTTCTTTTTGAGTTTTGATCCTCGCCCTTCGGCGTTGTATATTATATTGCTTTCTTGGTTTTGACCGTCGATTGACGAAGAGCTAGCTCCCGCTTGGGGATGCCTTTTATCATTGTGTATATATTATTCTTGTTGTACCCCGTTCGGGGCCAGTATTTACAAAGGAAACTCTGCCGAAATTTTCAGAAAAGACTATAGATTTTAAAAATGCATATTCGGCTTACTTAATTAAAAATCTTGCTTTAAAAACATGTTTTCTTTACTTCCTAAAAACTAGTTTTCCTTATTTACTCCTTAAAATGGTTTTAGATTTCTGCGCTTTTGGCTTACTTGAATTATATGAGGTCCTATAAACTTCATATGATTCAAGGGCCAGTCACGTGCTATTTCGGGTCGTGACAAGGACATTACGGTTCAATGTTAGTTTAAGGACATCTCGGTCCGAGGTTAAGGACATCAAAGTCCATGGGCTTAAGGACCCCACAGTCCGAGATTAAGGACATTATAGTCCATGGGTTTAAGGACCCCACATTTCAGTTTAAAGACGTCATAGTCTTTGAAATATATGGTTGCTGGGACCCGTCACCTCTCTGAAGACGTTGAAGGAT
The DNA here is from genome assembly GCA_030015575.1 of Agapanthus africanus. NCBI lineage: Eukaryota > Viridiplantae > Streptophyta > Magnoliopsida > Asparagales > Amaryllidaceae > Agapanthus > Agapanthus africanus. Next base: position 502,653,510 of record CM057340.1, on the reverse strand, counting down.
TACAAAGACATATATCAGAGGGATTCAGAGATGTACCCTTGAACCAATTATGGTTGAAAGATCTGTAGCCCAATTTGGGGCTAAGATCTGTTAAAAGATTTATGAGCATATGGGCTCAGTTAATCTGAATTTGAGGACTTATGGCCAATCTTGGGCTAAGTCCAATCAAGTTAAAATGTTTAACATTTATTTTGGGCTTTGGAGCCTTTATTTGGGCTTGGCCCTGACAGTGTTTTTGTCTTTTACTGAATGTTGAGCATTCATCAGAGCTCTGGGCTTTGTTAACGAAAAATTTATGTTCTATCAACGCAGCACATGGTGCGCTTGGCTCTTTGCGCCAATCAAAAAGCACAGTGCGCTTCTGCCAAGTAGCGCATACGTGAGGGATACATGTCGCGCTTGGCGCTAAGCTCCAGATGATGGGCGCATTGCGCCAACTTATGAGCGCATTACGCTATTAGTTCAGTGGCACACACGTGAGTGACACGTGGTGCGCCTGGCGTTGAGTGCCAGCTCATGAGCGCAGTGCGCTATTTCAAGAGCGCAAAGCGCTAACTGTTAAGTGGCGCTTACGTAAAGGACACGTGTTGCGCTTAGCGCTGAGCGCCAGACAATGAGTGCAGTGCGCTATGTTTGGAGCGCTGAGGCTCTGCAGCGCTTTGCGCTAGATGTGGAGCGCTGAAGCGCTTTTAAATTAAGAGCGCTATAGCTCTTCTTTTATGCAACTTAGATCAGTTTGCGCCCTGAGAGTTAAATTCTAAGAACAAAGTTCTTATTTTATAGGAGATGTTTCAATCTCTTATTTTAGTGGAAGTCTTTGCCTTTATGGATCTTTAATCCTAAGAGAATTGAATTATTCCCCCTTTTATAATGAGATGATCTCTGAAAGACAATTTGTCTTATAGATCTATGATCTGTGAGAAGAATTATGTTCTTCTTCTTATGATGAGATCTTTTGATCTCTTTATGAAAGACCTCGGTCTTATAGATCTATGATCTGTGAGAAAGAAGTAAACTCTTCTTTTTTTTTTCTTGTGAGATGATTTCATTGTTCATCGTCATTTTATACCTTGAAGAAAAATCTTCTTTCTCTGAGAGCTTGGCTCTTCTTTGTGAAATCTCTCAAAACTTATGGGGGGTTTCTCTCTATGCTTCTGTATATGAGACTCAAAGTCTACGGGCCTTTTTATAGTGCGAGTTGATCTGTTCAATCAGTTAAGGAGATCTTTTCTTTAATTGATTCGGAGAATTTACGATAGTTGGATATTTGATTCAAGGGCTTCTGATTTACAGAAGGAAATCTTCTTGTTTTTCACAAGATTAGGAAATCTTTCCATACAGAATTTATTCTGTATTTTGGTGATTTTTAATCACCATTGGATCATTGATCCAACGGTGCTCTGATTTACAGAGCACAATCTTCTTGTTTGGAAAGATTTTGAGGAATCGTTCCTTAACAGAATTTAATTCTAATTAATTAATGATTTATCATTATTATTATTAGATCTTTGATCTGACGGTGGGGAGCTTTTAGTTCCAGCGCTAGCGCACCCGTTCTTTGCACGTGGTGCGCTGCTTAGAGTGCAGCGCACTTAGCGCTAGCGCATCCGTGCTTTGCACGTGGTGCGTTACTTAGAGCCCAGCGCACCTAGCGCTAGCGCACACATGCTTTGCATGTGGTGCGCTGCTTAAGGCGCAGCGCACCCAGTGCTAGCGCATCCGTGTTTTACACGTGGTGCGCTACTTCGAGCGCAGCGCACCTAGCGCTAGCGCACACGTGCTTTGCATGTGGTGCGCTATTTAGGGCGCAACGCACTTGGCGCTGCTATGAAATGTTGCTTCAATTGTTGGAGGTGTCTTTTTACCTACCTTTTAAGTCAAACTTATATTCCCCAGAGCTTACATTTCCCAGATCTTGGAAATAGCTCCATTATGCACAAAATTTTCTGTGCCCAGTCTTTATAATCTGAAGCAATGCTTCTTTCTTTTCTTATTTACAGAGAACCATCTTAGCTATGGCTTGTAACCACTCACATGCTCGTTGACAACCATGGGTAGTATCCATTCAGGACATTGTTCCTCGCTTCGCTGTGCGCTTGGTGAACCTTGCTCTTACGGATGACCAATGTGATGTAGCGCTGCACGAGCTCTTGACTCGTGTAGGATCTCCTCTCCCTCCCAACTCTATTTGGCTTCGGATGATCCTCATATCCGTGCTCGCTGACATTCTCCCTCCTCCGGTGGAGATGACCCCAGTGATGCTCGATGCCGCTGAAGACAAGATCGAGTGCTTCTTCGAGGCGCAATTGATCACCAAAGCCCTGAAGGATTGCTCTGTTCAGTTGCTGAGCCAAATACGGGCTCATCGGGCCGTTATCTCTGCTTTTGCTAGTGAATGCGGTGCTAACCGATGGGAAGTTACTCCTCGCGAAGATCGTCGCTTTGACGTGGTGGAAAAGACAGAGAAGGAACTAGATAATTTTATCTATATGTTTGTAAACCCTTGTACTTTTGATCCCATGTTTGGAGATCTATTTCCATTGCAATAAAATGTTTAATTAAGTTTTTTCTTCCTTTTTGTCATTATTTATCAAGTGTTCCTCTTATTTTAATTCTTTTGTTCTTCCTCTGTCATACGCATATGCGCTATAGAACTTACACTGTTATAAACAGGCGCAAGTAATCCTTACGAGAGTGAAGTGCTTTTAGCGCTCTTGGAGCTTAGCGCTCTCGTGCTTTGCACGTGAGTGACGTTTCAGAGTCTTTGACTCTTAGTGTTGGCGCATTTGATGCTAGCGCTTTTCACGAAGCGTTGCTTCGTTTCAAATCTCGGAATTTGGACAGAGCTTTGCTCTGATTGGGGAAACAGGTTTAGATACCCCTTTTTCTTTTTGTCTTTTATTAAGTGTTGAACATTTTTTATGGCGCCGGGGCCTTATTTACAGAGCGCTTTGTAATTCTTTAGCTCCCACGTGAGGAGCACGTGGAGCGGCTGGTGCTGAGCACCAGACCGTGAGCGCTACGGCGCTTCTTATAAAAGGGCGCCCACATGAGGAGCACGTGGAGCGCTTGGCGCTTAGCGTCAGACTTGGAGCGCTAAAGTGCTTATTATAAAAGGGCGCCCACGTGAGGAGCACATGGAGCGCTTGGCTGAGCGCCAGACTTAGAGTGCTAAGGCGCTTGTTATAAAAGGGCGCCCATGTGAGGAGCACGTGGAGCGCTTGGCGCTGAGCGCCAGACTTGGAGCGCTAAAGCGCTTATTGTAAAAAGGGCGCCCATGTGAGGAGCACGTAGAGCGCTTGGCGCTGAGCGCTAGACTTGGAGCGCTAAGGCATTTCTTTATAAATTGGAGCGCTAAAGCGCTTCTTTGTCAGCTCTGATCAGTTATGTGCTCTGAGAATTAAATTCTCGGTTTATAAGAGACTTTGTTTCATGGATCTAAGAACTAAGTTCTTCTCTTTCTGGATGAGATACTGCGATCTCTTTTACCTTTGTGAAGGACCTTATCTTATAGATTTGTGATCTAGAAAAGAACTATGTTCTTATGATGTGAGAGTTAAACTCTCAAATATGGAAAAGATATTATGATCTCTCTTCTTTTTCCTCACCTTGAAGAAGGTTCTTCTTGTTAGAGCATGCTCTTCTCCTTTATTTTTTGAGAACTTGAAGTTTATGGGGCGGTTCCTCTATTTTTCTTCTTTCGATTTGAGAATTATGGGAGGTTTCTTTGTAAAAGACTTGAAGTCTTGGGTCCTTTATATAGGAGAGGCTGACTTATTGAATCAGTTAAGAAAATCTCTTATTGAGAGATCTCTGATTGATTTGGGGAATATTTTCCACCGTTGGATCTTTGATCCAAGGGCTTCTGTTTTACAGAAGATAGTTTTCTTGTTATTAACAAGATTGGGAAAATATTTTCCCATACAGAACTTATTCTGTATCTTGGTGATTTTTAATCACCATTGGATCTTTGATCCAACGATGCTCTGATTTACAGGGCACAATCTTTCTTGTTTGGAAAGATTTTGAGGAGTATTTCTTCAACATAATTTTATTCTGGTAAATTGGTGATTTATCATCTTCGTTGGATCTTTGATCCAAGGGTTGAGAACTTTTAGTTCTGGCACTGGCGCTCTCGTGCTTTGCACGTGAGCGCTGCCTCAGAGTCTTTGACTCTTAGCGCTGGCGCTCTTGGCGCGAGCGTTCTCATACTTTGCCCGTGAGGGCTGCCTCAGAGTCTTTGACTCTTAGCGCTGGCGCTCTTGGAACTAGTGCTCTCTGGCTTTGCACGTGAGCGCTGCCTCAGAGTCTTTAACTCTTAGCGCTGGTGCTCTTGGCGCGAGCGCTCTCATGCTGTGCACATGGACGCTAACGCTCTCGTGATGTGCACGTGAGCACTGCCTCCGAGTCTTTGACTCTTAGCGCTGGCGCTCTTGGCGTGAGTGCTCTCATGCTGTGCACATGAGTGCTGCCTCCGAGTCTTTGACTCTTATCGCTAGCGCTCTTGGCGCTAGCTCTCTTATGAGGCGCTGCCTCATTTCAAATTCAAATTTTGAATAGATCTTTGCTCTCTGATTGGGGGAACAATCTAATTAAGGACCTTCGCGAAAGCGTTGGAAAATCTCCCCTTAACTCTGCGTTGGAAAATCTCCCCTTATCTCTACACTTACCTGGCCTCGTGATCAGTATATCTTGAGCTCGTTTATCGACACAGTTTTACTTCGACAATCAAGTTCTTGAGCTGGCCTAGTTGATCTAGGTGAACCCTAGACTGATTAGGTATTTGGTATTTTGTGTCGTGATTTTTTTTCTTTTTATGTGTATATTTCATTCTTTTGTTAATAACTAACTTATACACAAAAAAACCCACATTCTTTATCCTCTCTTCTTCTTCTTCTTCTTCTTCTTCTTCTTTTCTTCATATTATGGGTACCCCACCTCGAAAAACTCTTGCCGAACTTTGGTACCCACAACCAAACATTACTTCTTACGTTTCTTGCTTTGATCGAACTTCGAACGATCCCTCCATGCCCAAACTTTCTTTGAAAGATCAGATAGACGCGTCTAGGACAAACAACTGAACTCCGCACTCCACCTTATATCAACCATTTCAACCTTCACCACCTTCTTACGTTGATACCCCTTTTGAGAGGCCTGTTGTAACTCCAAAACCTATGTCTATTGCTGAACATATTGAACAACCTCGTAGCCGATCTTTCACTTCTTTCACCACTGCAAAATCTTTTGATCAACAATTCCAATCACCTTCTTATCTGAATGTTGATCCTGCTCCTGTCCATTCTACCCGACTTTTACACCTTCCCTAGACATTGGTTCTGAACAACCATTTGGGAGTTTCCAGTATCCAAACAACTTTGAATATTTTACTGAAACCCCTTCGCAACCCATGTCTAGTCTGGAACAATCATTGGAAGACTTTCGGGTAGCGTCGTATAAATAGATGATGGATTTGAATACGTCCATGACCGCCCTCATACAACCTAACGAACCGGTAATTAGTTTCCAACTAGCTCCAAATTTTCCAATGTATGATTATGCGGTAGGACTGATTGAGGAATTGAGTCGTGACAGTGAGCGGTACACCCTTCCAAATCAAACCTACCCATTCCAAGTTGAATTCCACAACTCCGCCTTGAATGTCTATCAAGTGTCCCAAATAATTTACCAATTAAAGATAGAATATTTAAAGAGTTGTGCGACTTTGTAGTGTTTGATTTACCCGATTATGAAGGGACCCTGTCAAGTGAAAATACACCCAATCCCTTTGACCTCTATATCTCCACTCAAGAACCTGAATTGATTGAAATCCATGCTTTTGATAAGGTGTCTGAGAATATTGATTTTCACTTGATTGAGGATATTGACGCAGGGAATATTTTGGACGATGAACCTACAATTTTGGATGAGTTTTTCTCACCAATTCATCATGTCCTTTCACTTCTGTGTGGACATCATCTCGAGTCATTAACTGTTTTTGCCGAACTCCATATGCGTCTTGATATTAATGATACATGCATGGATGAGTTACTTTTTAAGGAGAATTTTGAGGAAATTTTTTAGGATGAACCAGTTTTACTTGATGAGTCGGATTTTTCAATTCATCCTATCTCTTTCATTGACATTGTACACCCTCCTGAACCTTTAACTGATACCCTTACTCGATCACCCCCCTCCATCCTTTCCATCGTTCCGACCTCGCAAGAAACCGTATCACCTTCATTTCTTATGTCTTGTTTACCAAGTTCGATCTACCCATGTTTTCTCATGAATCTTGAGGAATTTGACCCCATTTCTTGATGGGTTAATAGATTAGTACAATCGCTTTTTACACATCGGTTATTACAAATTGAACTAAATTATTCACTCCATTTTCACCCTCAAGTTCGTACTCCATTTCTTTTTCCCTTCCGCCATTCTTCTCCACATATACCAGGACCATATACCACTTCCTTACCCATACGGTCTCGCGTATTCTCCATTTCTTTACTTTCCACATTCTTTCACCAGCCCGGGCCTTATCCCGATAAAAATTTTGAATGGTTGGTGCTCACTTTTAGCCTGTGTAAGGGCTTGTATAGTTTAATACTGTTCTCTCCCCCCTAACTCTGAACTTTAAACGCTTAAATAGTGAAAACACTGTTTCACTTAAGTTTTGGAGGATCTTTTTGTGTATATAATTTTGGTTTGTTTTTTGTTTTGTATAAAATAAACAAAAAATAGAGGAGCACCGAAAATTTTGACCCGCTTGGTGTAGCCTGACAGTGAGGGCACTGTCAAGTTTAAGTTTGGGGGTGTGCTTGGTAAGCTTTCTACCTTCGCATTCATTTGTATATTCTGCATTTGCATACATATTTAAAAACCCATAAAAAATCAAAAAAAATTATAAAAATATAAAAACTTTATCGTCAAGTTAGCTAATAGGGTAACTTAGATTTCTATTTCCGAAAGTTGAGTTGATACGTTAGAAATAACTAAATCCTAAGCTTAGGAATTGAAAACACCAAAAAATAACCCTCATTCTGTTTAACCTTTGTAATTATACGTCCTTACCGTTTTTTTTTATAGAAGTAAGTAATCTTGAGTTCAGTTCTTGAGTTAAGTCGAGATAAAGGGCAAGTATTGAAAGCTTTACTGAAAGATAAGTCTGAAAAATAGTTTATATTCTTAAGTCCAAATTTATAAAGTATATACCCTACAAACTACACATACACGCACCTTGAAACTTGAGATAGTAGAGGATACCTAGAAATGCTCTTGTTTGAAAACCATGTATGAAAGAAAAAACGATATTTAAAGCTAACCACCAAAAGAACATCATTAAAAAATATATCCGGTCTTGAAAAAGAAAAAAAAAGAAGAAAAAATAAATAAAGTCAAGACCTGAAAACTTCTATTTACGCTTTAAGCTCACACATTCAGTAATCGGCTGTTAGTGCCTCAAGAAGTATTAATAGTCGCATGAGAGGTGTGTGAGCAAATCTGTCCATCATTAATGAAAAGAAGTAGTATTAGGTATTAAAGCAAGGGTACTATAGCTTGAATTGAATTCTTAAGTGTAGGGGTGAAAAATTTACACACACGTAGGGGTATAGGATCGATGTTTAGAGGAAAGATAGGAATAAAGAATAAGACTTATGTTTTCCGTAAAACTGATAAAAATCACTGATTGGAGACCGCACTTTAATAGGAAAACCCAAGAGAAACTGAGATCTTTCTAAACTGTAAAATGTATAGGATATGAGGTTGAATAAATTAGAGGCGTGAAACATAAGGGTTGAATATTTCTAACTTAGAATGATAGAATTTTTAACCTAGATACTAAACTGTAGGAGTAGAATCGACGTTAACTTGTGAAACTAGCTTGACACGATTTTATGGGTGTAATCCGTTGAAAACCCTCAGGAGACAACACTCCTCCTACTAAGGACACCTAGAGGTTTAATGGCTTGTTGCACGAGCACAGTGCAATCGCGTTCCCTGCGAAAGTGAGGTTATGATTTTTGTTTTGCTCGAGACGAGCAAAAGATAAGTTTGGGGATATTTGTTCATCTCAGAAAACTGCATTTTAATTCCACTCATTCATTATCTATTTTTTGTATATATCGGTACTATTAACCAGTGTCTGCTCAGTAAATACAGATTACAGGTATTCATGACACAATATTGGATACACATTTAAAATCATGGATATAACGTTTGTGAACCGACACAGCAACCAAAACTGCAAATCTATCGATATCCAAAGAGTTATTTTGCAACAAATAAAGTGTACACAATTTTGTTCCAACACATAGAAAGTATGCATACAACTCTTTGGCATTTGGACCTAAAGGGGGGTTGCCATGGCACATGGTGGGCACACATGGGGGACAAGATTGTTAAATGCAAAAAGGTGTGATGTGATATAAAGCATCATGTCTCCCTCCAATCTACTGAGTACAAACCAGGCTTCTACAAAGAAATCAAGTAATACCAGTGGAATTGTGAAGAGCACACAACATCACACAACAAACACGAGCCCCAATGACCAACACAAAACCGGCAAAACCCCACAAAATCCCAATCTCGCCGGCCCCACTGTGGCCAAAGTGCTCCAATTTTCTTCAGCCCATCCCTTGTTGTCACATCACCTTATTTTTATTACTTGTTTAATCTTTTTTGGTGCATATAAAAGCCAGATTAGTGAGCAAGGGAGAGGGTGATACTTTGTATAAGTTTTGGTCCAAGATTTCATACTCTTTTTGTTTTCATTTTAGTTCTTGTACATAGCTTGTTTCCCTTTTACTCCATGCCTTCTCTTGATCTTGCAACCTCTTTATTAAGCTTGCAAGTTTAAGTTTTGGTTATTAAACTCAAGGTTGTATCACTTGGACATAATAAAGTTTTCCTTTGCACTTTGGGTTCTTAGTAGTTTTTATCTCTTTTACTTACTTGCATTTTCATTCTTGCCATTTACTTACTTGCTCTTTTAATTCCATGCCACTTACTTTCTTGCAATGTTACTATTTTCTTTTCTTTGTATCTTTTTCTTTTGATTTTTCTATGTTGTTGTGATGGTTTATCAATGTTGGCGTTGTTAGAAAAAAGATTGGTTGTGTGAGTTAAGGTTTTCGTTTGTCATTTCCTTTACCCGATATTTTCCAATTGAACTCCGTCTAAACCTTACACAAGCGCTCCGTTAAGCACCCTACCCTACTAAGGTATCGGTGATCCCTAACCACGACCGGTTGCGTTCGGTTTGGCCAGAGGCGAAAGCCAAGCGACAAGAACGGACGGACAAGGGTCAATAAGCCTAATTTCCATAATACCATGCTTAAGTACCATAATCCACGTTGTTGTCGATTGCTCTAGCGTCAATGGTTAAGTTCGGCACAAAGGATTAAATGCGGAATTCACTAATTTGCACTAACCTATCTAATCCTAACAACTTATACTTGCATATATACACTTAGGTTAGAAATGAATCATTCTTCCATTCGCATTAACTCATGATAAAAAGAACGTAGAACACACCGTCTCCCTGCAGACGACCCATATTCATCGCGGCTAGCTACACGCGACGCCGTCCTAATTGCGGTTAACTTTAGAACTTTAAAACACGATGCGCGAAAGCGTGTATCACTCATTTGTGATTCTATTTTCTTATTCTCGCACTTTATTATTATTTGTGATTTTTCATCGGTATCACGTTTGTTATTGCATAATTGTTTTTCGTAGAGTCGATTCTCCGTCATAGGTTATCTCCCAGCAACTGGTATAGGAACATGGTTAGGGAACGTAGGGTTCTTCGATTTTATGATCTTGCTAAACGGTGGGTAACGACACTTGTGTCCTCTTCCCCACTTTCTTAGATCGTCGTTTTGAAGGCGTTGGTTCAGATCGAAAGAGAAGTTGAGTTTACTGTGATATAGACGAAAAGATTGCTGAGGATAAGATAAGAATTGAGAAATTCAATAGTCACAATTATAGTTGGTGGCACATGAAGATAGATGCCTACCTATACCAAAAGGATTTGTATATTACGTTGTTGGGCGAGAGGCTCAAGAAAATGTCCGATGAGACATGGAATCTATTGGATAGAAAAGACTTGACGACAATCAGACTGTAACGACCCTAAAAGTCCTATACATTTTTATTGATCCAATATTAATAAAAGAGTGTATTTTTATCCTGATTTCGAGTTATAAGTTATTTTTGATAACTTATGTACAAGAATCAACTTGTAGCTCACTGGTTAAGACTCTACAATGCCGTCTCATACCTAATAAGTTCAAATCCCATCTGTTCTAATTATTTTTTAATATTTTTCTTTTTAACTTTTCGAAAGCCCAAGAGTTGTACTTGCATTACACGGAGAAACGAAGAGTCGTAAATAAATCAAATAATAAAAATGAGATATAAATACTCAAATGATGGCACTACACGAACCACGAGACAATTGCTTCATTTTTAGCACCGGTTTTTGCCCAAAAACCGCTGCCGGCAGGTGGAATAGCCCCAAATCCCTCCAGTTTTTGTCTGTGCATCCCTTCAGCTCCCCACTCCTTCTTTTTCCTATTTGATTTTTCTGAAATTTAACAGAGAGCTCTCAACCCTTCATATACCCTATTAACACTCTTTTTTATCATTTTAATGTTTCATTTTAATTCACCCTACCCTCATACTTTCTCCTATAAATACCCTAGTCTATTCCAAGCTATCCCCCTCTAAATTAAACAGGAAGTCCACCTTAAAAATCTCTCTCAAAACTATTTTCCTCTCAAGTCCTAATTGAACCATCGCCGTAGACATTGAAGCTCTGTTCCACCACGACGACAACGTACCTTGGCCGAGCATCCCCTGGCTCCTCATCATCATCACCAACGATGTCGCCACCATCCAACATCATCGCCGTTGTAGAATCCGTAAAAACCACGCATCGAAACCTAACTTGCTTGTAATCAATCGGAACATCTTCCCTGTAGGGTTATATAGCGTGGCAGCAAGGTTTCGGGAGGCATCGTCCATGCCGTTTTCAAAAATTTGCCGTTCTAAACAACCCTAACCCTAGAATCTTAACTAGAGATTTAAACAATACAACATACAAACAACTTTGCATACAAGTGAATGAGGAATACAACCTTTGTAGACCGGTCCTTCACTTTAAAAGCTCCGTGTAGCAGTCTTTTCGCTCCAAGTAGTGAACACCCGAACTCTAGTAGGGTTCGCATGAAGAAATGAACAAACTTGCTCGATGTCTTCAAGGCCGAAGATGATCTACGTCGAGGAGACTCAAGCTCATGCTACATCTTCACTAATTGTAGATTAATGAAGCAAACACCCTAAACTAAATGGCTAATATAGTAGAGGATGATGAAGTAGGAAATGGTCTCACTTTAGATTTAATTTTCTCACAATATTTTCTCACTTAGAAAAAAGCTAGCAAACTTTTTCTCATGAGGAAGAAGATGATCAGGTGAAGATGAGAATGAAACTCATGAGGTAAGAATAGCAACCATGGGTGAGTTAGTGTCATACACTAACTCATGTAGAGACTAACCTATGGCTAAGGATAATGGTTAGCTTAATAAATATCTTAAGTAAAACAAATTAGTGGACTAAGTCAATGAACACTTGAAGCTTCTCCAAGCTTCTAGCCATGAGATAATTCCATCAATTTGTGAATTACTTGGATAAATATAAACCTTAGGATTATCATAAGCATGGTGTAAGTCTCATACACCCATGTAGCAAGTGGCATCAAGCATGACAAAAATGAAATGCACATTAATATATATCACATATATACTAAGACACAAAGTGAGGAAAAGAAATGTTTAAGTGAGCAAATATTAGTTAATGTAAGTTAATATATCAAATATATAATTATACATTAAATTATTAAATCAACACTTGATTTAATAATCCGGCTATATCACATACAACCGACTAATATCATATGAATCAACTTATCGAATCAACACTTGATCCGATAACCCAGCTATATCTCATATAACCGACCGATATCACATATCACGAGAATAGAACACGGTATCATATACTCGTATTAATCTCGGTCCCATACATATCACATATGTGCTCCTACTTCATTTTGCATGAACCAGAAAACCTCTTTATAGGACTCTAAAGACTCGTCAATACGCCGGCAGTAGGTGATGATCATATCAAACACCCACAAGCCGCAAGCGGTCAGCTAAACGTAACGGCCACCCGAGTATTGAGCGATCAGAAGATCAACAAGAAAGCCTGCTCATACTCCTGTGAATTCAATCAGTAACACTACCGTACAGTCCGGTGTCTTCTTCGGATATGTCGCATATCACTGCCTGGGGGTGGTATAACGTCAGACCCTAATAGCCAGATAATTCATGATGATACAAGGTCCATAACGGTTCGAGAAACTACTGATAACACTTACCAGTAGATCTCAGCAACCCTGGTCAGGGATTTTCTGTTATGGCCAATCGAGCATAGCGCAACATCAACTCCTAATACCGGGAAAGAAGAATCCCCTCCTATCGCTCATTGCCTCCATGTGATTCGGGATTGTACCCAAAAACCACCTTTTTGCACGATCTCTTGACCATGGTATGGTGGAAATCAAAGCACAGTGGGAATCACACAAGACTCTAAGACGATCTCGGGTCGACAGACTAACCTGCACCGGTGTCACCAGAGAACCTCTATCTGACGATAGGTATAATACCATCTAGGAGTTTTCAGCGAGTCCGTTCAGTGTACCCAGTCTCCACTGAGCACCCGTATACCTTCTTTGGTGTCAAACACCAATGGATATGGGATCATCCATCGCCCATCACATTGGTCGAGTAGTGTATACGCTAGTTTACTCTGGAGTATCGATGCCCTGTCTCGATACTCCCACGACTAAGAACATTTGAAGGATGTACTTACCGAGTACCCTATCTCCACTAGTATGATCTGCATCATAATCCTGGTAGTCAAGTACTCATCCTAAGAGCTTTATCAACATGTAATAGAGAGACAATAAGTGTTCATGTTAAGATAAAGTGCAACCAGATAGCATACTATCATGTCGAGAGAAAAAAGTCCTCCCTATATATGTCCAAGCTTCCACTACAATATACATAACATGTACAGTAATGGCCTCTAGGACATACATATAACTAACATTTCCATGTGCCGTCGGTCTTGGTTCTTCAAACCAAGGCTACTTCTCTCCATTCCATCATTCGTATGAGTACGAGTGGTTGTCAAGTAGGTCCCTCATTCTCCTTCTCTCTCAATTTGATTTCTCCCCACCATTATTTAAAACAAAAACCGACAAAGTAGAGTTAACCTTAAAATCATAACTTTTAAACATTTTTATCATATTTGATAGGCCAAATCTAAGTGACACAAATACATCTAACACCACTTGAAAGATTACTCATCTCATTTACTTTTAATGTGTTCACAATTTAATGCGAAATAAACACACATATCAGACACTTTTCTTATAAATACCATGAACTTTAAAAGTAACATTTTTATCGATACCTAAAAATATATACTTCTAGAAATTTCACGGGGTAACGATCTACCCCACTCACAACACCATGGTTTTATAGCAAGATATTTTGGTTAAGCTTTATTTAAAAAAACAATTTACATTAAAATATCATCACTTTTATAAAATATTTTATCGTTATTTTTAATTCCTTTGCAATTGCGCCTCTACAACCCTTTTAGGAGAACCCATCTACGGATGGTGCAGCTTATCGTACATGCTTGAGATAGTAGAATGAGATACATAGCTCCTCATGGAGAATTCGGTCTCGAAAGAAAATAAAAATATGGTTTTTAAGAAATACGAATTTTCTAAACAAAACCAAACTTTGAAAAATTATATCAAACTATGAATCCGTATTTCAATAAAAACAAATTGTGATACTATATTTTTTTAAATCAAGATTAAAATTTTAATAAAAATACCATCAGTTTCCAAAAGAGCCAGTTTTCATTAAAATACCATAAACTTTTAACACTTAGGTTTTATCACTAAAACACCACCTAATTAAAATACATATTCCTAAAAATTCTAAATATTATAAATCGCCCTCGAGGCTTATTTTTAAACAATATTAACATATTTTTCACAAAACCCCCTTGAGAAATGCAAATAATATATAAATACAAAGCAAACAACAATAATAAATATTAAGAACTCTAGATTAATATAGACTTAAGCGGTATCATTTCTCTTAAGCCCCAGGGAGCCGGAGAAACTGGGTGCTTGCCTATTTAGATTAGACAAGTTTAACGGAGATATCAATGGCAATTGTCTTGGAAAAAGACACAAATCCTACCGTTGTGCAGCTGTTACCCGATTACTACCGAATTTAAGAAATTCAAGAGCTAAATCTTTTCATAAGATATTTACTCTAACCTGAAGACAAACTCAACCAGGATCCAAACTTTAACATAAACTTGAATACTTGATCATGAACCAGAACACTTGAACTTGAATATCCTAAAACTTGAATACTAGAATATTATGACTTGACATGCACTTATCATGAATACCAGAACATAATGGATGCTATTGAAACTGACTTGATTCGAACCATGAATACAATTTGATATGAATACATGAACACTTGACATGAATACTTGACATTGACATGAACTCAATCTTGCAACTTGATGTATTCATAGATTCGAGTAAGGCTGGTAATTTTAATTCTAACCTAGAATACACGGGGTGTTGAGATAGTTTAAGTGTGAATCCAACGAAATCTCAAGAGTCCCCCAGATAATGATTCCATGTTTACTAACACAAGCAAGCTATCATGAGGGCCCGTGTTTCCATGCTCCTAGATTATAACCTTTTGAGTTTGAAATACTTCGACACTAGGTTGAAATCCCGTTACTAGCACTTAATTCAGGCCCATGATTCCTTGCCACTAGATTATAGCCCGTTGAGTTCGAGAACACTCTTGAGATTGGTTGACATTCACCCTTGAACTTACGTTAAATTAGTCACCCATGTAGAGACGTTTTCGGAAACTTACATGCACTTTATGTTCAGTATATCTACACAACACGGCCATGCAATACTATGCTCATATTACTTTGTCATGATATATAGAACTGCATGTTAAATAGAATTGCTATGCTTACATTAAATGACATGTTTAAACACCATATCTCATAGTCCATTGCTTCATGATATCCATTTTACTTTATCAATATACTTTTATACTTCACCCCTTTTTCTTAGGGACTTAGCGAGTGAAAGTTCACTGATGGGCATTCCACCCACCTTTATTTCTTGGAATATTCGTCAAATACTGCGGAGACTGAGGAGGTGAACACCACAGAGAAGGAGCACGATCAGATCGCGACTGAGGCCTAGACTAGTTATCATTTTCTTTCAGTTTATGTATGCCACCTGTTTAGGCATTTCTTTTCTTATATTTCCTTTTCGGTTGAACTCGTGTATTGTAAATGTATCAAGTTCGAATTTAAATAAAGTTGTTATAGTTTAAATCTCATGTTAATTTCTTGTCATTTTATATTTCTCAATTAAGCTTAGCGTATTTATTCCGGGAAAGGACCTTCTCGAAATAAATACGTTGCGGGGCTCGTCATGTACCTGCTTCCGTCTAATGAGAAGAGGAGCGTGACAGGTTTTGTTGGTGGCCCATATAGTCCAGTTCTGTATGTATTCGTAAGCAATATATCACAAGAAATATGAAATTCAACAACTTTACATTCCTTGCATTTTAATTTCCGTTGAATCTATCTTAATCTCTCTTCTCTATCTAAGATGATGGATTCTCCCAACAACATTAACACCAATGTCAATGGCAGTACACCAGCACCACCTACCCTTACCGTCCTACCACATCCACCTACCGTAGCCGCTCCACTCACAGAACAGACGATACTTCTGGAGGCTATCAAAAGCCTACTTGAAGGTCAACAGGCTCAAAGCACGATTTTGCAGGAGCAGACTACTCTTCTTCCATAGAGTTTCACCCGCTCTTAAGCAGAAGCACCAAGAGTGAAATAATTTCGAGTATTACACCCGAAAAACTTCTCAGGGAAAGAGAAACCGGTTGAAGCCGAGGAGTGGGCTCAAAGCATAGAAGATGATCTAGCAGCAGCCCAAGTTCCAGAAGCGACGTGAGTCAGAATAGAAAAACTCCAACTTACCGACAATGCCAGAGTCTGGTGGAAAACTGAAGAGAGCCATCTTGAACAGCCGATCGAGTGGAAGATTTTCCGTGATCTCTTCGACGCCAAATATTTTCCGGAAACCATACACTTCGAGATGGAACAGAAATTCATTCACTGGCAACAAGGATCCATGTGGGATAATTCGGTGGATGAGTATGATGTCGAATTAACTATGCTCGGCAAATCGCTGTCTATCTAATTCCTACTGCAGAAATCATAGCCAGACGCTTCCAGCAAGGATTAGACACTGAGATCCAGGCTACCCTAGTAACGGGAGAATACCTAATACATGAAGCATCTTTGAGGGCAGCCCGTTGCTATGAAGCAGTTATTAAGAATAAAGGAAGTCCACAGTTAGTCGGTATGAAACGTCCTGCCAACCAGATTACTGAAGTAGCCTCTTCTAGGCTAACTTTCCTAGCACCATCTATGGGGTCAGGAGGATCATTTTCTGAGACTGAACCAAACTTCTGTATCTATTGTAAGAGGACCGAACACCAGGTCAAGGATTGTCATCGAACAAATGGTATGTATTTGATAGGTGGATCACCCTCACACACTGTAGGAACTTGCCCACACAACCGTACTGGCCCAGCCCCCGCAGCTAGACCAGCTATTAAAGCTCCACCTACTCGCTTAGCTCTTCCTGCACCACCTCCGTGCGGATCACCTTTACCTTGTCCGCCATCGATGTACCAGCGTGCACATAGAAATGTGCCAAGACGTCAGGATTTCACTTTGGCGTCTGTAGAGGCCGAAGCCATAGGTCAAGAAAACACTGGTAAATCTCCTCCCATCTTTTTCAGCCTTTTCAAATTCTTGTAATCTTTTGTTCTTTTATCTACCTAAACTTTTTCACGCACTTTCGGTACGATATTAATAGTTTCTTCACCACTGCTTTAATAAAAAATTTCATCAATCTGTTATAACATTCCTTTGTATAAATTTCGAGGACGAAATTTTTCTAAGGTGTGTAGGATGTAACGACCCTAAAAGTCCCATACACTTTTAATGATCAAATGTTAATAAAAGAGTGTATTTCTGTCCTGGTTTCGAGTTATAAGTTATTTTTGATAACTTATATACAAGAATCAACTTGTAGCTCACTGGTTAAGACTCTACACTGTTGTCCCATAGCCTGTAAGTTCGAATTCCATCAGTTCCAATTATTTTTTAATATATTTTTAAAAAAAATTGGAAGCCCAAGAGTTGCACGTGCATTACACAGAGAAACAAAGAGTTGTAAATAAATAAAATAATAATAATGAGAACATAAATACTCGAATGAAGGCACTGCACGAACCACGAGGCAATTGCCTCATTTTTTACCGTCGGTTTTTTGCCCAAAAACCGCTACCGGCGGGTGGAATAGCCCCAAATCCCTCCAGTTTTTGCCCATGCATCCCTTCATCTCCCCACTCCTCTGTTTTCCTATTTAATTTTTCTAAAATTAAACAGAGATCTTTCAACCCTTCATATACCCTATTAACACTCTTCTATATCATTTTAATTCACTCTACCCCTATATTTTCTCCTATAAATACCCTAGTCTATTCCAAGCTCTCCCCCTGTAAATTAAACAGAAAGTCCACCTTAAAAATCTCTCTCAAAACTATTTTTCTCTCAAGTCCTAGTTGAACCATCGCCATAGACATCGAAGATCCGTTCCACGACGACGACGACGAACCTTGGCCAAGCATCCTCTAGCTCCTCATCATCAACACCAACGATGTTGCCGCCATCCAACTGTTAGTTGTATGTATACCCTAGAGGCCATTATTATACATGATTGTATATTATAGTAGATGCTTGGACATATATAGAGAGGACTTTCTTTCTTCGACATGATAGTATGCTATCTAGTTACTCTTTATCTCAACATGTATACTTGTATTGTCTCTCTGTTACATGTTGATAAAGCCCTTAAGATGTGGACTTGACTACCAGGACTATGATGGAGATCATACTAGTGGGGCCAGGATAGTCTATAAGTCCATCCTTTAATTGTTCCTAGTCGAGGGTGTATCGAGACGGGGCATCGATATTCCAGAGTAGACTAGCGTATACGCTTCTTGACCCCATTTGATAGGCGATGGATGATCCCATATCCATTAGTGTTTGACATCAAAGATGGTATACGGGTGCTCAGTGGAGACTGCGTATACTGAACATGACTCGCCGAGAACTCCTAGATAGTATTATACATATCGTCAGACAACAGTTCTCTAGTGACACTGGTACAGGTTAGTCTGTAGACCCGAGATCGTCATAGAGTCTTATGTGATTCCCACTGTGCTTTGATTTTCACCTTACCACGTTCAAGATAGCGTGCAAAACGGTGGTTTTTAGGTACATTCTAGAGTCACATGGAGGCAATGAGCGATAGGAGGGGTTTCGTCTCTCCCGGTATTGGGGGTTGATGTTGCACTGGGCTCGATTGGATATAACAAGAAGTCTCTGGACAGGGCTGATACTGAGATTTACTGGTAAGTGTTATCAGTAGTTTCTCGACCCATTATGAGCCTCACATCGGCATGACTTGTCAAGTTATTGGGGTCTGACGTTTACCACCCCCAGACTAGATATGCGATATATCAAACGAAGAGACCGGACTGTACGGTAGTGTTGCTGTTGGAATCACAGGAGTATAGACAAGCCTGCTTGTTGATCTTCTGATCGCTCAATACCCAGGTAGCCTTTACGTCCAACTAGTACCGCTGACGGCTGTGAGTGACTGATATGATCATCACCTACTGCCGGCGTATTAACGAGTCATTAGAATCCTATAAAGAGGCTTCCTAGCTCATGCGAAACGAAGTAGGGCACATATGTGATATGTACAGGACCGAGATTAATATGTGTATGTGATATCAAATTCTAATCTCGTAATATAGGTTATATGTGATATAATCGGATTGTTGAATCAAGTGTTGATTCAATGATATGTTATATATATATATATATATATATATATATGTGTGTGTGTGTGTGATATACATATAAATGATATTAGTCGGTTGTATACGATACAGCAGGGTTATTAAATCAAGTGTTGATTTAATAATTTAATGGATGATTATATATTTGATATATTAATATACATTAACTAATATTAGCTCACTTAAGAAAATGTTTTCTCCAAATACATACAAATATATATGTGATATATATATATATATATATAAATGTATTTATTATATGTCATGCTAGATAATATATTAGACTTGGGTGTATGAGACATATACCTAACTTAAGATAGTTTGGATGTTTAAATATTAAGGGGAAAATCAAAATTAGGTGGAAATTAGCATGGCTAAGATGCTTATGGATGTATGGAGAAGTTTTGACTTTAGTTCACTAATTTTGTTTTACTCTAGATATTTATTAACCTGACTATTATCTTTATCCATGATTTAGTCTCTATATAAGTTGATATAAGATATTTTTCTCGCCCATGGTTCACACTTGATTAATTCATCTTCTTCTTCATCTCCATTCTTGCTCTCTAGCTTTGAGTGAGGTGATAAAGCAAAGAGAGAAAAATTATTCTAAAGTGAGCAAAATTCCTACTTCACCGATCTATACTAAACTAGCTATTTAGCATAGGTTGTTTCTTCACTAGTTCATCGATTAGTGAAGAGATGGCTTGAGTTAGCGATTCTTCGACGTAGATCATCTTCGGCCTCAAAGATCTTTGAGCAAGCTCGTTTCTTTCGCCTAGTAAAGCCTAAGGAGAGTCCGGGAGACCACTAATTAGAGCTAAGGGACTACTACATGGAGCTTTGGGAGTGAAGGATCGGTATACAAATGTTGTATTCCTTGTTCACTTAGAGTAAAGTTGTTTACTTGTATTGTTTAATCCTAATTCTCTAGTTAGATCCTTGGTTTATGGTTTCTTAGCACTCTAGATTTTTAAAATTGCATGCTTGATGCCTTTCTAAACCTAGTAGTCATGCTAAGGAACCCAGCAGAGATAAGTTCTACTTAGTAGTCGTGCTAAGGAACCCAGCAGTGATATCAAAGATAAGCTAGAGAATTAGACGATATTAGTAGAATTACGAAACCGAAACAACTCCGCAACCTCGAAACCAAAACCATAGTTTCTGTTGTTTTTAAAAAGTTCTCTGAAAATTATTTAAGCAAGTGCAGATTGTTACATGTGACGTAATAAGAACACCAGAGAAAAACGAGCCCACTCCACCGGTTTTTGGCCGGCGAAACCTAGCTAAAAACCGGCCTGGCCGGTTTTGTAAAAGAGTCTGGGCTTCAATTTTCTTTGGTGTTCCAGTCTCTGGGGTTTGGTGTTTCAGGTATTGTTTGATTTTGCCAAGATTGCATGTGATGTTATCTTTTCTGTAGTGGCAATTTAGAGTGTTTCGTATTCGTAATTTTAATATCGTTTCGGGTTTCTTATTGATATATGATACAATATTTGTAATCCACAATAATTAGTTTTGTGAAAACTAGTTTGAATTTTGTAAACCTAGAGATTTAGTCTCATTTGATCGGTTGCCATGGGGTTTTGATATGGATCAAAACTCTGTCGTAATCACGTAGTGTACGCGGATACTCGTCGGGTAACATTATTAGATAGCCACGCCCCAAAGCCCCGACTAAGTGACTGTAGGAGAACCCTATTGCCAAAAGCATCCTCCCGGGTGCTCACGGCCGCGGTGTTCCGCCTAAGTGCACTTCGTCGACGACATCGGGGGTGTGGCCGTCTACTAAAATTTCCGACGAGCATTCGATCAGGTTGTCGGGAATCTTGTTGAAATACCCGACTGGTTATTGAAAAGTGTTTTCAATATTGAGACTAAAATGCGGGATTTATAAGGTTAAGCATGAAATTCGGAATATGAGATATTCCGGGTTTATGATGTCTAAGGAATTCATATGGTTAGGCATGAAATCCGAAGTATGTAATATTTTGGGTTAATGATATATAAGGTGGTTGCGAATTCCAATTGTTGTAGTTTTCACTTTCTTTTCTGTGACCGTAAGTGTAATATAGGGTGTATCGTCGGTTTCGTTGCTATATGTCAACGACAATTGGGATACGCATATTTACTTACGTTGATAACATATGATGTTATGTGTTGCTGTGATGTGTTATATTGGATCGTCGTGTTTGAATAGCCGGAGGTTTTTGCGTGAGATGAGAGTTTTTCATTTTCATTGATGTAAAAACTGTATGTAATATTCTTTTATTTGGACACTTCCGGGTTGAGGATGATGTCACCATTGATGTATATTATTTACATTTCCGCATTAGTATAGACCCAAGGCGGGGAGCATAAGTAACCGGGTTCTAGAGTCCAGTGGGAGACCATCTCGAGAAGTCGAGACCGGGTCTCCTAACTCTAGAATTGGCATGGTTTCTTGCCGCTCTCATAGGGGTCTAGGAATGTGGGTTTGGCTATTCATCGCGACCGTAAAATCCGTATTTTTTTACTGGCTTGATTTAAAACACGGACCTCCTAGTATATCCAATATTTCATATGTTGACTTCTGCTGCAATGTTCTGTGATGAGATCATATAACTGCGTGAGATGAATGTTATATATATATATATATATATATAATAAACGCTGCTTATGTTTTGCATCCGCGCTAGTCCTGCCCCCGCTCTACCATTAGTTATCTAACCTAACGGTGCATGACTGGACCCCGTAGCAAATGCGGATGGCATAAGCGTACATTGTATAAGTATTTTTGTTTCTTTATCTGTGATACTTAGGAAGCATAAATGATAGGACTTCATTAATGAGATTAATGAAAGGAAAGAAATCTAAAGATGTTGTAGAATCAAATTTTCAAAAAGGTAGCTCTATTTCTTTCTTTGCATAGCGGTATTCCTTGATGAATATCCAGCATTTCATTCGATGAAGAAAGAGACGGGATCCCTTCACCGGGAATGACCTCTTTAGCAAAAGCTAGCAGATGCTACACCCACTCGGTTTATTTTAAAAACTACTCGATTTTAAAAGCGGGGCTTAAACCACTCATTTTCAAATCACTTGATTCAACAACGATATCAAGTTCATTACGCAAAAGGTTTTCATAAAAACCTGTTGTAGCCCTCCGTCATTTCAGATAAGTTCTACTTAGTATTCGTGCTATATTTGTTGACTATGTTAAGGCGTAGTATGCGGTAGCTAATCAGTGCTTATCTGCAGCCATATGATGCGATTGGATTAAGCTAATCGTACGACTTTGTTGATTATGTTATGGGTCGTACGGGTGGATTTAATTCAATCAGGAAATGACTGGTTGAACTTGGCTAGCGCTTATGATTTGTTGACTATATTAAGGTCATAAGTTGCTAGGGGCATAATATTATTGGGAATTTCAAGTGTTGAAATTTTCAAAAAGATTGCATACCTTCTATGAGATAGTTGGATCCCGATACCCACTGCGAGTAAGTGTTACTCCTGGGTGAGTTTTGCACTTTAAAATTAGCTAACCCACTAGGTGTCTAGAAAGGTGTCAATGGGGTTATGCCTCTAGGAAAACGAGATTTACTTTAATTAGGTCCATGTGAAAGCACGGGGAAGCTCCCTCAAAGTACGGACACTGGCCTGGCTGACCGGTTAGCGAACTTATAAGGTGTAATTAATCCCGGCTAGTCTTACCTTCTAGGGTTTGAAGGAAGATTTGATAAAAACAGTGGGAGCCATCCTGATTAGATAAAATAATAACCAATCTAATCTTGCAAGAGTATACGCTAAGTGTTTTCTTCTTCTCTCTCTCTCTCTCCAGGTAGCGACCATGACATGCCTTAATTAAGATAATAATATGGATGTATTGACCAAACCCGCTTGTTATACTGGGCTGGGGAATGTTGGTACCGCTCTATCTTATAATTGTTATAAGTCCGAGCAGAAATAGAGGAATATCCGGATTCCCACACCACCTAAACGAGGAATGAGCATGTTGATACATCTTCTTCGGGTATGTTAGTTACCGAGAACTGTTTCTCAGTACACTATACGTCATGGGTATTAGATGCCGGATCGGGATCCCAGATATGTAATATGTTACATGTGCTAAAGAAAGGTAGAGAACTGGGAATAGGTGATCATTCTGTAAGAGTAGTGGATGGTGCAACTGTTGTAGCCAAAACAGTTGGCGAATATCACCTTATATTACCAACTGGTAATATATTGATTCTAAACGAATGTTATTACATACCAAACCTGATATGCAATATTATATCAGTTCCTTTATTGAGTAAAGAAAGGTATAATTTTGTATTGCAGGATAATGTTATGAACATTTTCCTGAATCAAAAGTTGATTGAATCAGGCACGTTATATAATGACATATATGATGTATATCAGACTACAGCTCTGATTGTTGTGAAAAGTGTTCGTAGAATAACCGCAATCAATAACGGTGTCGTGTGTAGCTAGACCGAGATGAGTACGGGTCGTCCTCTGGGAAACGTTGAATCTTTTATTCTTACTTTAGATGTGTTGAGAAAGAGAGAGGAGGGATAAAGAATATTGTAGAATGGTTGTAGGATCTAGTTCTACATTAAACACGGATGCAAAATATAGATCTAGATTAACTACGGATGTAAGTTTATATAAGAAGGGGGCTTGTAAGGTTCATTAGGATTTAGTAGTTATGGATGATTAATTAAAGATTACTCTTTCTATCTTTTAATAGATTTAAAACTAGAACGACAGTGATGCATGTAGATTAGGGTTTCTGGAGGGAAAAGGAATCCCACTCTTAACCCCTATCTCGACACGGAACTCCGTTCATATCTAGCCTTTACCAAATCAATCATTAATCTAATCTCTAATCGCGGTTGAGACTAACAATGAATTGGTAGCGCTCCCGATTAGGATGTTAATGATTCTTTTGATAAAGTTTATAAACTTTATAGGACGTAAAAAGAGTTTAAGGATTTTCATCATCCATTAACCTACCCTAATCCTACGAACCCTAACAAGTGGAGAATTACTCGCACATGTTGGGAGAAGAAGAGATGGAGAGAGAATTCATGATGAAACTACAAAGAAATAGAATAAGAAAAAGAACTACCTTTATTAATCAACAAAACTCACTTACACTTTGTTTCCTTAGAAAATGATTACAAATACTAGTTTGCTTCGCGATCTCTTCTAAGGAGGTAGATGAACCGTTGATGATCAGCATGTATGCGTAAGCCGTCTTAGACTTCGTGATCTCGTCGACTTGATGATTTTTCCAAGAGGCTCTCGGTCCTTATTTATACTCCAAAAGCCAGAACCCTAGCTTCCAAATTTAGAAGCCAAAGGTTAAAATTCTACCAACCAAATCGCAGCTCACAAGTCCTCTGGCACGCGGCGGATCCGCGGCCAACAAGGGGGTTTGGCCGCGGATCCGCGGCCTTATGGAATGATCTTTTGATTCTGTCTTCTGTGCTTTTATCTTCATGACACGTGTACATTTTTGGAATCTCGGGAAACTGAAAATCTTCTCGTAGTTGCTGCCAGACTTGATTTCTTAGTTTTCTTTCTTAATTAGGCAGGTTTGCTCTTAACAACTTTGATTCGCTTGATTTTTAGCCCTGAAAAAATCTGCACAATCTCAACAAATAATATTAGTAGAGTTTTGTTTTATATATTAATTTCACCATTAAGATTTGGTCAATGGTATTTTTGCATATATTTTCCTACCAAATGTTACTTATAATATATCATCACATGAAAATAGTATTTTTACAGATAAACCCTCATATGTATCATATATTATAATAAACACATTTTCTAATATAGAAATAGTAGGAAAAATGTCATAATAAATGTGCAGTTTTATCAACTGAATAAATACCCCCAAACTTATCTTTGATCGTCCCGAGCAAACTAGTTTATTCAAGAGAAGGAGAAAAAGAAAGGAGAAACTAAGCACACTTTCGTAGGCAAACACGATTGCACTGAGCATGTGCAACAAGCCGTTAAACCTCTAGGTGTCCCTAGTAGGAGGAGTGTTGTCTCCTGAGGGTTTTCCGCGGATTACACCCACAAAATCCTATAATAAAAGAGAGATGGTAAAATTTACATATAAAGATAAGAACCATAAAAGAAATACTTTGAAAATTTAGAGTTTCCAACTACACTAGCTTTTAGTTGTCATGAGCCATACCTTAATAGTCATGAAAAGATGTTAGAAATCATATCATCCCTCAATAAAACATCATCTTTATTCTTCATTCCTACCTTTCATCCAAACATCGATCATATAACCCTACGTGTGTGTAAAGAACATCCCTACACCTAGAGAATTCAATTCAAGCTATCATACTCTTGTCCATCTGCCTCAATACTTTTTAATTTGATGAATATTTAGATTTGCTCACACATTTTCATGCGATCGTTAATACTTCTTGAGGTACTAACCGACCGATTACTCATGTGCTTGCCGATTAGGTGATAGTATTTTCCTCGTCTTGCACCACCTAAGGCTTAGCAGTGACTCTCAGACCAGTTGGTCCAAGGCACTAGGTGATGAAGCACCCTCGCTGTATTTTTTATTGCTGCCTTGGTAATAACAAAACCAGTGTTCATTTTTTTCTTCACCATTTTTATATTTTCTTCATTTATTATTTCCTTCATACTTTGGCTTTTAGACAAGAGCATTTCAAGATATCCTCTACTATCCCGAGTTTCAAGACGTGTGTAAGTGCGTATAGTAGGGTATCAACATTCAAATGTTTGGCTTCCAGAGTAAAAACTATTTTTTAGACTTATTTTTATCCTCAGATTAGTGACTTCCTTCATCTTACTAACCCTTGGGACAACAGCTCATAACTACTTATTACTAGTTCGTTTAAGAAAACTTCTAATTTTCTTGGTTTTCTTAAACTATTCCTATCTTTCATATATAATTTTTCACTTTCTATTCTTTTATTATCAAAATTTTTTTGTGCTTATATATAGTATAATGCAAAGTAACACGTAAATAAGCACAAATCTCCCCCAAATCTGTTTACAGCAGTGTCCTCGCTGATGTCATCTGTTAAGCTTAAGAACCTGTAGACTTGGGAGGAAAAAGGGGACAAGAAATAATGAAAGTGAAATTCTCCCCCAAACTTATTTTGGCTCAAAATCTTATAAAAAATTTCTTTTAAGAGCCAAAATATCCCCCCCAAACTTAAGTAAAATCGTATTAAGCAATTAAAATTATTTGGGGGGGGGGGTTAAAGTTATTGGTCAATACCAAGCTTTGCAAAGACCAAAAGTCAACACCAACCATTCAAAAAATTTATCGATGAAACGTACTGGTTGGTGGAAAATCAGAGATTTGAAGAAATGGGGAGAAGATAAGAGGTGTAATGGAAAAGGATTGCGTCTCAATTTGGAGAGACGACACAGTGATAGTGATGATGGATTACTCGCATTATCGTGATTGTCCAGAAGAAGGGGCGGAGGTTCAATTTCTTTATCTCGGAGTTGATTCATCTCAACACCCGTATCTTTTAAAAATGCGAGTTCATCAGCGAAAATTTCCTCAAAACTTTCATCGATACCCCGAAGAATAATGTCATCAGAAAAAATGGGGTGATTGTCAGACTCTATAAAAAGTTCCTCATCAATGTTAGATGTTGACCCGGACAACTCGGTGGAAGAGTCCGTGTATGTATAATACATGGTTGGGTCAAACAACAACATATAAAAAGAGTCAGTATCATGAGGTTGATCAAATTCGCTGCTGTCGACATCCATTAATTCGACAGAACACACATAAGCATAGGGTTCGGAGGGTTCACTTCCCAACTTGTAAATGTTAAGCTCAATTGACTTCTTTCCAAAGGATAGGGTCATAGAGCCGTTTCTATAATTGATTACTGCGTTGGAAGTTGCTAGGAAGGGTCGACCGAGTATCACCGGGATTTGATTGCGTAGGTTTGCTACAGGCTGTGTATCTAAAACAATGAAGTCCACAGGGAATATGAATTCCCCGACTTTGATTAACACATCCTCTAGCTCACCCCTAGGTTGGGTGATAGATCGATCGGCCATGTGAAGAGTGCAATGTTCCGGTTTTAACTCACCGATCCCTAATTGCTCATAAACAGAATACGGAAGCAAGTTAACACTAGTACCTAAATCGAGTAGAGCACGATTGATATTTTTACTCCCAATAGAAATAGAAATTGTAGGACTTCCGGGGTCCTTTCGTTTCTTCGGTAGTTGTTTTGTAAAGGCAGTGCTCACATTACTCGCAAGGAAAACTTTTTTAGGTAATTGAACTTTTCTCTTCCTAGTGCACAAGTCCTTTAGGATTTTCGCATATGACGGAACTTGTTGAATAGCATCTAGGAGAGGAATGTTTATGTTAATTTGCCTAAAAATTTCCACAATCTTCTCCATTTTTGGACTTGGTCTGTTGCCCCTTAACCTGTTTGGATAAGGTGCTTTATCAATAAGGGTTTGGTCCAACATTGGAGAGGATTACGGGGATGGAGTGGATCCCAGAATTGGAGTCGGGATCGTTTTAGGTAGATTCGAGGAAATGTTCGAACCTTGGGGAAAATGGAGAATAGGCTCGGAAGTAGGTAGTAGACTAGACGAATTAGGGGAAGAAGTAGAAGCTGGGGTATCATTGGTGTCACTAACATCATCACATTCTCACCCACTCGGTTATTCAGCACTTTTCCCGATCTCAACGTAGTAACGGCACTCACATTATAACTTTGTGAGTGGCCAGGATTAGCTTTGGGTTGAGATGGGAGTTTCCATTTCTCTCTCGCACTCATTGCGGCATTCAACTGTGCAATTTGGTTTTCTATTGATTTGATACTCTCACCGTGGGAGGCGGAGTCTTTCTTTAGGGTATCAATAGAAGACTTCATATCAGCCGACATTTGCATGGAATGTTTCATAAACAAATCCAAAATTTGTGCGAGTGAAAAGTTATCAGTACCGGCCAATTGCGGTACAGAAGTGTTGGCCGGATTTTGAAAATTTTGTGATTGAAAGGGGT
The DNA here is from genome assembly GCA_030015575.1 of Agapanthus africanus. Lineage (NCBI taxonomy): Eukaryota > Viridiplantae > Streptophyta > Magnoliopsida > Asparagales > Amaryllidaceae > Agapanthus > Agapanthus africanus. Next base: position 502,625,310 of record CM057340.1, on the reverse strand, counting down.
ACTGACTTTGTGGTTGTGGTTGCTGTGGAGGAGGTCTTTGATAATTACTTTGTTGGTTTTGGTTCCAAGCAAAGTTAGGATGATTCCTCCATCCTTGATTGTACGTGGAAGAATAAGGATCGTTTCTAGGTCGCTGCTGAAAAGCAGCATTAGTTTACTCCTGACCTTGAAACGATGCATTCACAGGACATTATTCCGTTAAGTGTGAAGGATCTGGACAGCAACCACAGACAGTCATGGGAAGCGTTACCTGATTTAGGGAGACTGATGAGAATTTGTTCTCAATAGCATCGAGTTTCTTCTGCATCGCTGCCATTTCGTCTTTTACTGCGATGGAAACATCGAGCTGATGAATACCTCGACTAGATGAAGGTGGTCACGCTTTCCCACTGCAGAGTGTTTTCAGCGATGTCTTCCAGATATTTCCATGTTTCACCGTCATCTTTAGACATGAAATTGTTGACAAATTGTTTCAAGTATCTGCTTTGTCACTGGATTAATGCCCTCATATATAATTCGGCACAAATCCCATCTATTGATTCCATGATGAGGACATTGGAAAAGCAGATCCTTGAAACGTTCAAAGCACTTCCAAAATGGTTCATTGGGAAGCTGGGTAAACTGGTTGATCTCGCTCCTAACACGGGCGGTCTTATGGTTTGGGTAAAACTTCTTAAGAAATGCTATTATGAATTCATCCCAATTAGTGATAGAGTATGCGGCAGTATTATATAGCCATTTTTCTGCCAAGTCGCACAGAGCGAATGGGAGAAAACGCAAGCGCATAGCATCCACAGTCAGTTGTGAAGTACCCATCATTGCGCATATGTTTTAGAATTTAGTGATGAAAACATATGCGTCTTCAGACTCAAGCCCGTGAAATTTGGGCAACAGATTGATGTAGTGGGGTTTAATTTCAAAACTGTCCCCGTTAGCTGGTGGAATAGATAGACAAGTACGAAAGGGACCATGGATAGGATAGCATCTCTCTTGGAGAGAGATGGCGGTGGATTCTGTACACCTACGGGCGGTGGTAGCATGGTGTTATAATTCGATGGAGTACCGTCCATCTCGGTCGATGTGGTGGGTGGTGGGGGAAAAGAAGATGAAGAAGTACCGACTTCGGCGTCGATAGCAGGAACGCGGACAAGACGGGCACTAGAATTCCGTGTCCAGCCAAGCATGCACTAAGCGGGTTTAGTGCAAGTGGCAGCGTGTGTGTGCTTTAAAATTAGTCTGTTTTGAAAAAAGTGGGACTTAAGACAAATCACACAATAATGCACAAACAACCCTAGAACTAAGGTTACCTAGGTCCAGTCTCTAGACCGCTCCTAGACTTCCAAAGGACAAGCCGCAGGATCAATCCTTTACCACCTCTTTACTACTCTTGTAGCCAGGTAAGTGCCAGGTAAGTGGGAGGTTGTCCACTACGTAAGTAGTAGTCCTAATTAAGTAACCACTTGCCTTAGACACACTTGTCTAGACACCACAAAAGTAATACGGATAAGCGATAGATTACCCACGACCTTCCTCTGTCTTTATTGAGCGTGACAGTCCTTAGAGTCTGGTCTAGATATTTTTTAAATTAATGTAGGGTTGATGCAGATGCTCGGTTTGTGATTTGTGGGGCTTAGGAAGGGTGATGAAATCCCCACCTAATCTGGATTTGGTCTTTGCCCCTTAAAGTCCGTATTAAAATATGCAAAACAAAACAAATCACACAACTTTGCAAAAAGATTTTTGAGCGGCGATATTTTGCAAATAATCCTGCAGAAAAGAGATTTTATTGGATTTCAGAGGAGAGAAAAAGAGGTTAGAATCTTACCAGAGAAGATTGAAGCCCTAGATCTCCAAACCTGCCGCGCTTCTGCCGCGAATATGGGCTATCTGCCGTGGATCCGCCGCAAGAAGGATGGATCACTTGATGAAATTTGCTACGTGGCCGCTTGTACTCCTCTGGGTCTCTAAAAATGTCTCTGTCCCTCTGTTTCCTCAAGTCCGTGACTCCAGATCTCCTTGCAAAAATTCACACACTTCGTTAAATATACGATTTGCAGTTTTGTTTTAATTATGATATAGATCGGATAAGAATTCAACACAAGTAATAAGAATAAAAAATTACGCACGTATCCCCGGCAAAGGCGCCATTTGATTGATCTGTTTTAGAGTATGTAGTAGAATAACCGCAATCAATAACGGTGTCGCGTGTAGCTAGACCGAGTTGAGTACGGGTCGTCCTCTGGGAAACGTTGAATTTTTTATTCTTACTTTAGATATGTTGAGAAAGAGAGAGGAGGGATAAAGAATATTGTAAAATGGTTGTAGGATCTAGTTCTACATTAAACACGGATGCAAAATATAGATCTAGATTAACTACGGATGTGAGTTTATATAAGAAGGGGGCTTGTAAGGTTCATTAGGATTTAGTAGTTATAGATGATTAATTAAAGATTACTCTTTCTATCCTTTAATAGATTTAAAACTAGAACTACAGTGATGCATGTAGATTAGGGTTTCTGGAGGGAAAAGGAATCCCACTCTTAACCCTTATCTCGACACGGAACTCCATTCATATCTAGCCTTTACCAAATCAATCATTAATCTAATCTCTAATCGCGGTCGAGACTAACAATGAATTGGTAGCGCGCCTGATTAGGATGTTAATGATTCTTTTGATAAATTTTATAAACTTTATAGGACGTAAAAAGAGTTTAAGGATTTTCATCATCCATTAACCTACCCTAATCCTATGAACCCTAACAAGCGGAGAATTACTCGTGCATGTTGGAAGAAGAAGAGATGGAGAGAGAATTCATAATTAAACTACAAAGAAATAAAATAAGAAAAAGAACTACCTTTATTAATCAACAAAACTCATTTACACTTTGTTTCCTTAGAAAATGATTACAAATACTAGTTTGCTTCTCGATCTCTTCTAAGGAGGTAGATGTACTATTGATGATCATCCTGGATGCGTGAACCATCTTGGACTTCGTGATCTCGTCGACTTGATGATTTTTCCAAGAGGCTCTCGGTCCTTATTTATACTCCAAAAGCCAGAACCCTAGCTTCCAAATTTAGAAGCCAGAGGTTAAGATTCTACCAACCAAATCGCAGCTCACAAGTCCTCTGACACACGGCGGATCCGCGGCCAACAAGGGGGTTTGGCCGCGGATCCGCGGCCTTGTGGGATGATCTTTTGATTCTGTCTTCTGTGCTTTTATCTTCATGACACGTGTAGATTTTTGGAATCTCGGGAAACTGAAAATCTTCTCGTAGTTGCTGGCAAACTTGATTTCTTAGTTTGCTTTCTTAATTAGGCCGGTTTGCTCTTAACAACTTTGATTCCCTTGAATTTTAGCCCTGAAAAATTCTGCACAATCTTAACAAATAATATTAGTGGAGTTTTGTTTTATTGAGATATTAATTTCACTATTAAGATTTGGTCAATGGTATTTTTGCATATATTTTCCTACCAAATGTTACTTATAATATATCAACACATGAAAATAGTATTTTTACAGATAAACCCTCATATGTATCATATATTATAATAAACACATTTTCTAATATAGAAATAGTAGGAAAAATATGCAGTTTTATCAACTGAACAAGCTCTTAATGTACAGAACACACACAAGAGGAAAAGTTAAAAAATGAATAAATCCTTCTTGAGGCATTATAGACTAGGTCATATCAATGCGACACGACTAGCTAAGTTACATAAGGATGAATATTTGAATCCGTTCAAACTTACATCTTATAATACTTGCCAGTCATGTCTCAAAGGTAAAATGACCAAAACTCCATTTACCGGACACGGAGAAAGAGTTACTGAACTCTTGAGACTGATACATAGTGATGCATGCGGTCCCATGTCTACACATACCAGGATTGGTTCCTCGTACTTCATTATATTCACTGACAATATTTCTAGATTCGGACATGTGTTCCTGTTAAAACACAAGTCTGAAGCTTTTGAGAATTTCAAGGAATATAAATACGAAGTATAGAACCAAACGGGCAGAAGTATTAAATCCTGCGATCTGATCAAGGAGGAGAATACTTGGGCACAGAATTACTAGATTATTTAAAAGAGAATGGGATTCTCTCTCAGCTTAATCCTCCGTATACACCATAGTACAACGATGTATCGGGGCGGAGGTACCGCACCTTATTAGATATGGTGCTCTCTATGATGAGTACTGCTGAGTTGCCTTTTTCCTTTTGGGGTAAAGCGCTTGAGAAGCCATATATCTATTGAATAGGGTTCCGACCACATCGGTTCCTACTACTGCATATGAGATATGGTATGGGAAGAGACCATGTCTTAAACGACTTAAGATATGGGGATGTCCGGCCTATGTTGAAAAGAAAAATCCAGACAAGTTCGAGGCAAGGGCAGTTCTATGCTAGTCTGTTGGATATCCCAAACATTCGTGAGGGTATATCTTATATTACACTGAGGAGCAAAAGGTGTTTTTTTTCTCGGCATGCTACCTTTTTAGAAAGGGAATTTCTTGAGAAAGAAATTAGTGGTCATGAGATAGAACTGAAAGAAGTTCCAGCTATACAAACTACAGCTGATGATTTGATGGAACCACAGAATTCGATAGTTCCTGACGAACCTCAGCCACTCCGCCGATCTGGTAGGGTTCCTCATCTGCCTGAGAGATACTATGGTTTTCTCAATGACAGTGGGAACGATGATTGCATCATGGAAGATGATGACCCAACTAGTTTCGAGCAGGCCATCATGAGTGGGGACTCTGTGAAATGGCTGGATGCTATGCGATCTAAGATGGAATCCATGTACACTAACAAAGTATGACTTTGGAAGTTCCACCTGAAGGGGTAAAACCTATCGAGAGAAAGTGGATCTTGAGAAGATTCTTGGTGTATATCGAAAAGTTGAGACTTTCAAAGCTAGACTTAAAGCAAAAGGTTTTCGTCAACAACCAGGTATGGATTATGATGAAACCTTTTCTCCAGTGGCTATGCTTAAGTCAATCCGGATCCTACTTTCCATCATTGCATACCATGAATACGAAATCCGGCAGATTGATGTCAAGACCGCTTTTTTAAATGGTGATTTAGAAGAGAGCATGTGCATGACACTGCCAGAGATCTTCGTAGTTGAAGCAGCGGAAAGGTATGCAAGTTCCTTAAATTAATTTACGGATTAAAGCAGGCATCGCGGAGTTGGAACATCTGTTTTGATGTGGCAGTCAAAGAGTTTGACTTCATCAAAAAGGTAGATGAACCTTGTATATACAAGAAGGTTGTAGAGAGTAAGGTTGTCTTCCTCGTATTGTACATGGATGACATACTCTTGATAGGAAATGGTGTTCCTATGCTACACTCGGTCAAGCTCCTCTTATCACAATGTTTCTCTATAAAGGATCTGGGTGATGTCTCCTACATCCAGTGATTAAGATCTATAGAGATAGATTTATAAGGATGTATCATACTCACTAGGTGTAGTGAGTAGGTGTCAATCAGATCCTGGGGAGAAACACTGGATAGCTGTGAAGAACATTCTTAAGTACTTGAGAAGAACTAAAGAAACGTTCTTGGTATTTGGTAACGGTGAACTCCATGTGGAGTCCTTTACCGATTTGAACTTCCACAGTGATAAGGTCAACTGTAAGACAGTCGCGGGTTTTGTCTTTACCCTCAGTGGAGGGACGGTATGTTGGAAGAGTTCTATGCTAGATACCGTAGAAGACTCGATGATAAAGGCTGAATACATTGCTACCAACGATGCTACCAAAGATGCCGTCTAGATAAAAATGTTCATGAGATGAACTTTGTAAAGTTCCTACCATTGTGGTGACAATGGAGTTATGTCTTTGGCCTAGGAACCCCAGTCCCATCAATGATCAGACATAATCTTAGGTGGTATCACCTGATCAGAGAGATGGTTGATCTCTGGGAGATCGAGGTCAGGAGAGTTGACAAGAAGAATAACACGGCGGATCCATTCACGAAGGCCTTTCCCTAGAGAGACTTTAAGGGATGTTGGGTACGAAATACTACAACAACCGGCCTTAGTGCAAGTAGGAGATTGTTAGTTGTATGTATGCCCTACAGGCCATTATTGTACATGATTGTATATTATAGTGGATGCTTGGACATATATAGGGAGGACTTTCTTGCTCGACATGATAGTATGCTATATGGTTACTCTTCATCTTAACATGTATATTTGTATTGTCTCTCTGTTATATGTTGATAAAGCCTTTAGGATGTGGACTTTACTATCAGGACTATGATGGAGATCATACTAGTGGGGCCAGGGTAGTTCATAAGTCCATCCTTTAATGGTTCTTAGTCGAGGGTGTATCGAGACGGGGCATTGATATTCTAGAGTAGACTAGCGTATATGCTTCTTGACCCATTTGATGGGCGATGGATGATCCCATATCCATTGGTGTTTGACATCAAAGATAGTATACGAGTGCTCAGTAGAGACTGGGTACACTGAACAGGACTTGCCGAGAACTCCTAGATGGAATTATACCTATCGTCAGATAGCAGTTCTCTGATGACACTGGTACAGGATAGTCTGTAGACCCGAGATCGTCATAGAGTCTTGTGTGATTCCCACTGTACATTGATTTCCACCTTACCACATTCAAGAGAGCGTGCAAAACGGTGGTTTTTAGGTACAGTCCTGAGTCACATGGAGGAAATGAGCGATAGGAGTGGTTTCGTCTCTCCCGATATTGGGGGTTGATATTGCGTTGTGATCGATTGGCTATAACAGGAAGTCGCTGGCCGGGGCTGATACTGAGAATTAATGGTAAGTGTTATCAGTAGTTTCTCGACTCGTTATGAGCCTTAAATCGGCATGACATATCAAGTTATTGGGGTCTGACGTTTACCACCCCCAGAGTAGATATACGACATATCAGACAAAGAGACCGGAATGTACGGTAGTGTTGTTGTTGGATTCACAGGAGTATAGACAAGCTTGCTTGTTGATCTTCTGATCGCTCAATACCCGGGTAGCCGTTACGTCTAGCTAGTACCGCCGACGGCTTGTGGGTGACTGATATGATCATCATCTATTGCCGGCGTATTGACGAGTTATTAGAGTCCTACACAGAGGTTTCCTAGCTCATACCAAACGAAGTAAGATACATATATGATATGTGCGGGACCAAGATTTATACGTGTATGTGATATCGTATTCTAATCTCGCGATACAGGTTATATGTGATATAACCGGATTATTGATTTAAGTGTTGATCCAATGATATGTTATATATATATATGTGATATACATATAAATGATATTAGTCGGTTGTATGCGATACATCCGGGTTATTAAATCAAGTGTTGATTTAATAATTTAATGTATGATTATATATTTGATATATTAATATACATTAACTAATATTAGCTCACTTAAGAAAATGTTTTCTCCAAATACATACAAATATATATGTGATATATATTAATGTATTTATTATGTGTCATACTAGATGATACATTATACTTGGTGCATGAGACTCATACCTAACTTAAGATAATTTGGGTGTTTAAATATTAAGGGGAAAATCAAAATTAGGTGGAAATTAGCATGGCTAAGATGCTTGTGGAAGCATGGAAAAGCTTTGACTTTAGTCCACTAATTTTATTTTACTCTATATATTTATTAACCTAACCATTATCTTTAGCCATGGTTTAGTCTCTCCATGAGTCTATATAAGATATTTTTCTCATCCATGGTTCACACTTGATTCAATCATCTTCTTCTTCATCTCCATTCTTGCTCTCTAGCTTTAAGTGAGGTGATAAAGAAAAGAGAGAAAAATTATTCTAGAGTGAAAAAAATTTCTACTTCACCAATCAATACCAAATTGGCCATTTAATATAGATTGTTTCTTCACTAGTTCATCGATTAGTGAAGAGGCAGCTTGAGTTAGCGATTCTTCGACGTAGATCATCTTCGGCCTCGAATATCTTTGAGCAAGCTCGTTCCTTTCGTCTACACGGAGCTTTAGAAGCGAAGGACCGGTCTACAAAGGTTGTATTCCTTGTTCACTTAGAGTAAAGTTGTTTACTTGTATTGTTTAACCCTAATTCTCTAGTTAGATCCTTGGTTTAGGGTTTCTTAACACTCTAGATTTTTAAAATTGCATGCTTGATACCTTCCTAAACCTAGTAGTCATGCTAAGGAACCCAGCAGAGATAGGTTCTACTTAGCAGTCGGGCTAAGGAACCCAGCACGAACATCATCGCCATCGTAGAATCCGTAACAACCATGCATCGAAACCTATCTTGCTTGTAATCAACCGGAACATCTTTCCGTATGCCGTAGGTCTCGCTTCATCAAACCAAGGCTACTTCTCTCCATTCCATCGTTCGTACGAGTACGAGTGGTTGTCAAGTAAGTCCCTCTTCCTTCTCTATCAATTCGATTTCTCCCCACCATTATTTTAAAAAAAACGACAAAGTGGAGTTAACCTTAAAATCATTTCTTTCAAACATTTTTATCATATTTGATAGGCCAAATCTAAGTCACACAAATACTTCTAACACCACTTGAAAGATTATTCATCTCATTTACTTTTAATGTGTTCACAATTTAATGCGAAATAAACATACATATCGGACATTTTTCATATAAATACCACGAACTTTAAAAGTAATCTTTTTATCGATATCTAGAAATATATACCTTTAGAAAATTCATGGGATAACGACCTATCCCACTCACAACACCATGGTTTTATAGCACTACGTTTTGGTTAAGCTTTATTTAAAAGAAACAATTTACATTAAAACACCATCACTTTTTAAAAATGTTTATCGCTATTTTTAAATCCTTTGCAATTGCACCTCTACAACCCTTTTAAGGGAAGTCATCTATGGATGGTGCAGATTATCACACGTCCTTAGGATAGTAGAGTGAGATACATAGCTCCTCGCGGAGAATTTGGTCTCGAAAGGAAATAAAAATACGGTTTTTAAGAAATACGAATTTTCTAAACAAAACCAAACTTTGAAAAATTATATCAAACTATGAATCCGTGTTTTCAATAAAAATAAATTTTGAAACTATACTTTTTAAGATGAAGATTAAAATTTTAATAAAATACTATCAGTTTCCAAAAGTGCTAGTTTTCATTAATATACCATAAACTTTTAATGGATAGGTTTTATCAGTAAAACACCACCTAAATTAAAATACATATTCCTAAAAATTTTAAATATTATAAATCACCCTCGAGACTTATTTTTAAACAATATTAACATATTTTTCACAAAACCCCCTCGAGAAATGCAAATAATTTAAATACACAGCAAACAACAATAATAAATATTAAGGACTCTAGATTAATATAGGTTTAAGCAGTATCATTTCTCTTAAGTCTCGGAGAGTCGGAGAAAGTGAGTTCTTGCCTATTTAGATTAGAAAAGTTTAACGAAATTATCAATGGAAATTATTTTGGAAAAAAACACAAATCCTGCTGTCTATGTGCAGCAGTTGCCCGATTCCTCCCGAACTGAAGAAATTCAAGAGCTAAATTCTTTCATAAGATATGTACTCTAACCTAAATACAAACTCAACCAGGATCTAAATTTTAACATAAACTTGAACCCTTGATCATGAACTAGAACACTTGAACTTGAATATCCCAAACTTGAATACTAGAATACTATGACTTGACATGAACTTAACATGAATACCAGAACACAATGGCTGCTATTGAAACTGACTTGATTAGAACCATGAATACAACTTGATATAAATACATGAACACTTGACATGAATACTTGACATTGACATGAACTCAATCTTGCAACTTGATATATTCATGGATTCGAGCAAGGCTGGTAATTTTAATTGTAATCTAGAATACACCGGGTGTTTAGGTAGTTCAAGTGTGAATCCAACGAAATCTCAGAAGTCCCTAGATCATGAATCAATGTCTACTAACACAAGTAAACTATCATGAGGGTCCGTGTTTCTTTGCTCTTAGATTATAACCTGTTGAATTTAGAATATTTCGACACTAGGTTGAAGTCTCGTTACTAACATGATCCGGGCCCATGGTTCCTTGCCCTTTTACAACCTGTTGGGTTCGAGAACACTCTTGAGATTGGTTGACATTCATCTTTAAACTTACGTTAAATTGGTTACCATGTAAAGATCTTTTAGGACACTTACATACACTTCATGTTCATTATATCTACACTATACTGCCATATTATACTATGCTCATATTACGTTGCCATGAAATATAGAATTGCATGTTAAATAGAATTGCCATGCTTATATTAAATGACATGTTTAAACACCATATCTTATAGTCCATTGCTTCATGATATCCATTTTTTCTTTATCATTATATTTGTATACTTTACCCCTTTTCTTAGGGACTTACCGAGTGAAAGTTCGCCGACAGGCATTCCACCCATCTTTTTTTCTTGGAATGTTCGTCAGATACTGTGGAGACTGAGGAGGTGGACACCGCAGAGGAGGAGCACGATCAGATCGCGACTGAGGTCTAGAATAGTTATCCTTTTCTTTCAGTTTATGTATGCCGCATGTTTAGGTATTTCTTTTCTTGTACTTCCTTTTCGGTTGAACTCATATATTGTAAATGTATTATGTTCAAATGTAAATAAAGTTGTCGAAGTTTAAATCTCATATTAATTTTTTGTCATTTTATATTTCTCAATTACGCTTAGCGTATTTCTTCCGGGAAAGGACTTTCTCGAAATAAATATGCCGCGGGCCTCGTCATGTACCTGCTTCCGTCTACTAGGAAGCGGGGCATGACACAGACTATCGTTGTCTCCACAGGTGGCCGTTAATATCTCAAAGGAGAAAACAACCATGGGTCTAATGACGACATTAACCAAGTTGTATGAGAAGCCTTCGACATCAAATAAGATATTTCTTATGAAGAAGCTTTTCAACATGAAGATGGTAGAGAATGGCTCGGTGATGGAGCACTTGAATGAATTCAACAGCATGAAGACCCAACTAGAATACGTTTCAGTTATGTTTGAAAACAAGATTCGAGCCCTGTTATTTTTTTGTCGTTGCCAGAGAGTTGGGAAAATCTCGTGTTGGAGGTAAGAAACTCGATCTCAGGAACTCTCACATTTAATGATGCGGTGAGTATCATATTACGTGATGAGATGAAGAGAAAAGCTGTGAGTGGGAGTTCGGGAACTTCTGCACTTTTAGTAGAGAACCATGACAGAATAATAGAAAGGGAGAAAGGGAAGAAAGTCAAGTCAAATAGCCGAGGAAAATCGAAAGAGAAGATCCAAGGCGACTGTTGGAATTGCAGAAAGATGGGTCACAGAAAAAATGAATGTAAACTCTTGAAGAAAAACTCAGATGGGAAGGAAGATGAAAAGGAAGCCAATGTGGTGTCTACACATGAACAAGAAGAACAGGGCCTTTGTCTATCGGAGATTGAGAGTTCAAATGCAGATACTTGGTTCCTAGATTCAGGGGCATCATTTCATTGCACTTCAGGCCGACACCAATTTAGCCAGTATGTTCAAGAGGATCTTGGAAATGTGATGGTAGGAAATGGTCAGCCATGCAAGGTCATTGAAAAAGAGATGATCACACTACAACCGTCAGGAGGAAGTCATAAAAAGCTGAAGAATGCCAGGCATATTCCAGATCTGAAGAAAAGCCCGATTTCTACAAGTCAGCTAGACATCAAAGGTTACATTACGGTGTTTGGGAATTCTTAATGGAAGATTTCCAAAAGATCGTTAGTAGTCGCAAGCGGCAAGTTGAGCGGATCATTATACTCTTTCAGTGGGAGCAGTGGGGGTTCGGTTGTGTTAGCAGCAATTATAACGACTCTAAAATCACTGTACATAAATTTTCTTGTTACTCTACAGAAGAGAGTATTACAGCCTGTGTAAGAGTTAAAAGTTATTTTTGTTAAATAAAAACAAGAAATAACCTGTAGCTTAGTGGTAAAGACTCTACACTGCTGTGACGTAGCCTGTGTGTACGATTAACATCAGACACAATTATTTTTTTTCTGATTTTTTATTTTTTTATTTGTAGAAGCCCAAGAGTTGCATGTGCAATACACGGGGAAATGAAAAGTTTTAGAAAAATCAAACATGCGCAAAATTGAGTAAACACAGATATAACCACGTGGCACGAATCTCGAGGCAATTGCCTCAAATCCGACTGCCCAAACCCTTGAATCGGCCGGCGACGACGGTCAAAATGAGCCTAATTGGCTCCATGTTTTGCACAAACCTCTTCGACTCCCCTTAACTCCCCTGCATCCCTTAACTCCCCTGCAATGTTTGATTTCCCTATAATCAAACAGAGACCCTTCAGTTCACCAATTAACACCATTTTAATATTTTTTAATTTAAAATTTCCATTCCCAAACCCTAATTCTCCACTGTAAATACTACCCCATGCCCTAGCTCCTCTCTATTCTGAAAATTTCTATCAAAATCACCTCAAAAGTTTCTAAGTGCAAGTGGAGTCAAGTGGAGTTAGCAACCAAGCTTGTTCCGTCGAAGATTGAAGCCGTTTCCGGAGCTCCCGCGGCGCTACGAATCCCCCTCCCTTCTTCCTTACGCTTTTCTCGATTTTACCAAACCGTAAGTCCCCCTCATCTCTTCTTCTTTTTATCTCAATTTATCTTCTAAAAAGATATCAGTAAAGTGGAGTTACTCCCGATACTTTTCTTTTTAAACTTGAAACTCCATTTTCCTTTATACCTTGGTCAAACTAAGTTTACCACCCTAATTGTAACTTTAATTAAAAACGTTTAGATTCAAGTTTAACCAAAATTCTCATGTGAAACAAACATAAACGAACTTTTTCATTAAAATATCTTGAACATTATTTTCACTTCTTTTCGATATTGGTTAAAACAATACCTTTAGGAAAACTTCACGGGATAACGACCTACCTCACACGCGCACCATGGTTTCATAGCACGATATATATATATATATATAGTTGGTTCAAAGAATAACTTTGACAATAAAATACCACATCTTTTCAAAAACGGGTTTCTTTTAAAGCGGTATTTTGTAATCCTTGACAAATACGCCTTTACAACCCTCATTATAGGACCTGTTAATGGATGGTGTAGATTATCGCACATTCTTAGGATAGTAGAGCGAGTTGTAGAACACCTCACGGAGTATTCGAATCTTGAAAGGAAATAAAATACGGTTTTTAAGAAATGCGACTTTTCTAAACAAAAATTAAATTGTTGAAAAATTATATAAAAATTATAAATCTGTGTTTTCAATATATTAAGAAACTATATTTTTAAAAGGAAAGATTAAAACTTTTAATAAAATACTACCAAGTTACCAAAAAGAGCTAGTTTTCAATAAAATACCATAAACTTTTAAAAGCTAAGTATTTATCATTAAAATACCCTAATAATTAAAGTACATGCTCATGAAAACCCTAAATATTATTAATCACTCTCAAGGTTTATTTTTAAACTATATTAAAATATTTTTCATAAAACCCCCTCGAGATATGCAAACCAATATTCTAAAAACTCTAGTTTAATATAGATTTAAGAGGGATCAACGCACTTGAGCCCCAGGGAGAGTGCTTGCCTATTCAGGTTAGACAACTTAACGGGGTTATCAATGGCAATTTTCTTGGAAAAGAACACAAATCCTGCCGTCCATATGCAGCAGTTGCCGATTACTCCTGAACCTAAGAAAGTCAAGAGTTAAATCCGTTCACAAGTGTCTGACTCAATTTGAGTCCAAACTCAAACCAGAATCAAAAATCAAACACGAACTTGAATACTTGATCATGAACCTGAATACTAGAATTTAAACATCAAACTCAAACTTGTATACTTGACTCAACTTGACCGAACCATGGTTATAACGTGACATGAACTTGACATGACTACTTGAACACATGATTACATCCTGAACATGAACCTGAATATTTTATATCCATAGATTCGGCCAAGACCTATATTTTTAATCTATAAAATACCATACGTGTGGATAAAAGGGGTAGATTGGTACGGAATGTATATCATGGCACGAGAGGTCACTTAAAAGACACCTACATGAATTCACGTGCCGTTTTCCTGTGGGTTATAATGGGGCCTTATACTACATGTTACCATAGTTCAAGGGGTAAGATGGACTCCTCTCGTATACATGAATATCTTCCTTATCAAACTACAAATAACCATGTCAGAATAACTATTATATACCTGTAGATGATCATATAAAATTTTACTCATCCTTTGTTCTTTTAGTTCCTATTCCCACGAAATACTATTCTCTATTGTTTCTTTTGGGACTTACCGAGCGCTAGTTCGCTGACGACATTCCTCTCAGTTTTTCTTTCCTTGGAATGTTTTTCAGGAGGACCGGACTCTGAGGAGATAGAGTCGCATTAGGACTGTAGGGTTTCCTTATCACCTCATATAGGGTTTAGAAGCATCACACATGCCACAATTTAAATTTTAAGAGATGCTAAGCAAACTTAACTAGGAATTGAACTAGAATTATTGAGTAACAATTAAAAGTATCACATATAAAAGATTATCTATCACTAAGTGGAGAGACTACAACCTTTGTAGACCTCCTAGGGTGACTCCTTGGATCTCCTAAGATTTGGAACGGCTCGCTTGAACACTTCCAAGTCCACGACGATCCACCCGAAGTCCTTTGCTCAAAGCTTGTTGCTTCACTTGTTCTTTCAAATCGGTGGAGCAAACACCCTACACAAAAGAGCTAGAGATGTGTAGGATGATGAAGTGGTTTATGTTCTCACTTAAAAACCCTCTCTTTTATTTTCCTCACTCTAAATAAATCTCAAAAGAGCTTGAAGAAAGAGGAAGATGAAGATGGCAAAGCTTTTTCAAAGATAATGATAATTCTTATGTTTTAAAAATAAAACAAAAGGATTTATATGTGAGACCTTCTCACCACAAACCATGGTTAATATAAATATCTAGATATTTTGTGATGAGTTAAAGAGCAAAGGAAATTAACCAAGGTTAAGTCAATAGTCAAACAAAGAAGTGTGTGGAAACAATGAGTTATATGTAAAGAAATGAGTCATTAGTTAATTTCCTTTATCCAACTTTATAGTTTTTCTTTCCTTGGAATGTTTTTCAGGAGGACCGGACTCTGAGGAGATAGAACCGTGTTAGGACGACTTAAACCAGCTTACTGCTCAGCCTGACTACTAGTTCTTCCTGTACTTACTTTCTGTATGTTGCTTTGTTTATTGTATCTTTTATTTCAGAAAGTTGTATGTAAAGTTGAATGTAAATAAAGTTGTTATTCCATTTTATTACTATTGTCATTCTTATTCATTGTTATATTACTTAATTACGCTTAACGTATTTATTTCATAATAAATACATTGCGGGCTTGCCACGTCACCGTTTTCGTCTATTGGGAAGCGGAGAGTGACAGGTTTTTTGTTGGCGGCCCATGCAGGTCAGTTTTGCATGAAGTCTTAAGCAATATATTACAAGAATTATAAGAATCAACAACTATACATTCCTTGCATTTCAAATTTCGTGAATCTATTCTAACCTTTCTTTTTCTATCAAGGTGATGGATTCTCCCAATAACACCAGTACCAATGTCAATGGCAACACAACACCACCTACTTTACTACCTCCCCCTACCATTGCTGCTCCAATCAATGAACAATCTTATAGCTCATTGACTAATTCCTTGCATTGATGCTTCATAGGTCACATATTCAAATCCTCATTCTTGCAACTATTTTAATGTCGGGACCCCGTTCTTGTTCACGGAACAAAGTGCCAGACGGAATAAAGTGCCACGCCAATTGTTATGCCAAGGGGACGGGGGCCACCACTTGAATCCGTGGGAGCCACCTCTTGAGTCCGTGGGACCCACTATAGAACAATGGGAATCTTTGGAACACATTCCGAAAGAGGACTGAACTGTATAATAAATGTAATGATACCGCTCTCATTTACAGAGGCACCTTTTAAGTGAATCGGCACTACAGGGGATTGAGAACTCCGTAGTTAAGCGTGCTCGGGCCAGGAAAGTCTTGGGATAAATTATCTCCTGGGAAGTGGCCCCTGGTCGGGTCTGGTTCACTCTAAAGGGCAAAATCGTGCGGATTCGGCAAGAGCGGACAATACTATCTATACTGGGGCATAAGGCGTTACATTTATAGTGTCCCATGCAGATCTCTCAGTAGTAGATCTGTGGTTCGAGGACGAACCATTATTCATGTTGGGGTTTTCTTACGCTTTGGCCATCTACCTTGGCCAATGCGGAACAAAAAAAGGTGTTCAAAAATTTTGGCGCTAAATATCCGTCCTAGAATCGAAAACATAAACCGATACTAGCTACAAAAGGAGATCTTAACTACAAGGTTAGAAGTGTTATACCGAATGAACCGTGTCCTTCGGTCTTCTACCATGTTCCTTAGCTCCTAGAGGATTCCTCGATCGAGCATTGCGGCCGATCATCCTCCGTCGAAGATGATCCAGCCGAGAGATGTAGCTCGTCGCTCTATCTCCACACTAAGAATCTATTGTAGCAACTAGGGACTTTAGGTTGCTAATCTAGAGTGCCTAGAGATGTAGTGAGTGGATTTAAGTGTGTATCTATCTCTCTTCTACCCATGATTCTCAGCATATGAGATGGTAGGGTAGAAGATAAAGAAGATGGAGGAGGAGCTCAAGAAAGGCAGTGAGGAGACATAACAAAATGGTGATTATGAAACTCATCTAGAGAGAGAAAAAGATGAAGTATGGTTTTGTAAAACATTTTTTTCAATAAACATTTAGCAACCATACTTGAATAGTTTGCACAAATGAATTAACAATTCATTTATCAACATTATTCAAACATGGTTCTCACCATTCTCTCTTCTTCGCTTTTACACCTCATTTCCATTTAAATAAATAAATGGATAATCCAAAATGAGGTGTCCACCTTCTAGAATGTTTTCCGTATAAATACAGATTACACTCAACTATATACATACCCGTATTCGTACCAAAATACGATTACCCAAAGAGATAGAATAACACAAAGAACATAATACTAGAATATACACATTGAAATACATATAAGTAAATCATTAAATCAATACCTGATTTAATAATCTGGCTCAAACCCGAGCCGGCTAGTATTATCAACCGTCCGATCTAAATTCCGGGTAACAAGTACAATCATTGGATCGAAACCCTGCACGTATCAAAATACGGTTACTACATCATTTCGCCTGAACCAGGAAAACCCTCTGTATGGGACTTTAAAAACTCGTCAATACGCTGGCGGTGGGTTTAACCACAAGCACGTCAGCGGCACTAGCTGTACATAATGGCTACCCAGATATTGAGCGAAAAGAAGGCCGACGAGCAAACTCATCCGAACTCCTACTGAGCCTGTCTGTGAAAATCTACATACAGTCCGGTCTGTTCGTCTAAGAGTATCGCATATCGGGCCTAGGGGCGGATAAATTCGGACCCCTAATAACGCGATATTTATGAAACCCATCACCCATTGAGAAACTACTGATCCAAATCAGTAATTCTCGTCTAGCTTGGCTAAGGATTCTGATGATGGCCACCCGTGCACAGCACGACATCAACCCCCAAAACCGGGAGAGACGAATCCCCGACGATCCGCTCACTGTGTCCATGTAGCTCGAGATTGTACCCAACTAAAACCTGTTTGCATGACTCCTTTGATCCGTGGTAGGGTAGTAATCAAAGCACGGTAGGAACTCATATGAGACAAATGACGATTTCAGGTCGACAGACTAACCTGTACTCATGGCACCTGAGAACTGCTATGTGATAATAGGTATAATACCATCTAGAATGTTCCCGGCGAGTCTGTCCAGTGTAACTCATAACCCAATGAGCACCTGTATACTATCTTAGGCG
This sequence comes from Agapanthus africanus, assembly GCA_030015575.1. Classification (NCBI taxonomy): domain Eukaryota; kingdom Viridiplantae; phylum Streptophyta; class Magnoliopsida; order Asparagales; family Amaryllidaceae; genus Agapanthus; species Agapanthus africanus. The sequence continues at coordinate 502,607,398 of CM057340.1, read as the reverse complement.
ACTAACTGATATTAATAGCTTGTGAGACCGGCCACCGCCCCTCATCGGGGTCTCGAAAAGTATTCACCGGTCTACTCTGGAGTATCGATGCCCAATCTCGATACTCTCTCAACTATGAACATTTAAGGATGTGCTTATAGACCACCCAGCTCCCACATATATGATCGCCATCATAATGCTGGTAGTTAAGTAAGAATCCTATGGGCTCTATCAACATATAATGGTGATCTTTAATACTATATAATGCATATACATGATGATAGAGACAAACCAGATAGCATATTATCATCTTGAGTAACACTGTTCTACCCGTATAGGTCCTCCCTCAATCATCACAATCGCATGCCTGTGACTACAATAATTGACTTGAGGGTACTATAGCCAACAATCTCCCACTTGCACTTAAAGCTAATTATTGTGGTGCTGTATAATCATAGCCCATGTGAACTTGTACACCCAACTTCTTTACAAATCAGTCTTGCAAAGCCTGTTTGTGAAACTATTGTGTTCGAGAAATAGCCTCAGTGAGTGGATCCACTCCAATATTTCTTTCTTTATCTCTCTTTATCTCAACTTCGCGGAGAAAGACTATCTCCCGAAATGAGTGATACCTGTCTTAGAATTTATCTGGATATCTGATGAAACTTAGTTCATAAATAAACTCCAAATCCAAAAAATTTCTTAGACTGTATCTTCCACTGAAATTAATCAGTATTTTCCGCCATACATTTCTCAGTATCTGCTTGAACCACCTGTCCAACAAACTGCCCCTCAAAAGAGGGAAAACTAATAACTCTGACTGCCACTCTGTCATCCAGGTCACCTTAGAAGCCAGAAATGATAACCACCTCCTGAAGGAGGCTGTCGTTACCATATACAAAGAACATCCACTTATGTTCATAACTGCTTTCCAATATTTCTCCAGGATTTGATTAATATATATGCTTATTGCAGCCAGTACAAAAGCAAAATCTGGTGTGGTACTTGGCATCTCACGATTGACTCAGTTGCCTAAGCAAGGGATATGTCAATCATGCAAATCCCTCTCCTCATCAGTCTAGAAGACATCTCTTTAGAGAGGGTGACTCCATCAGCTGCGGGTACACCACCACGCCAGGAGTCGTCCATTCTAAATCACTTTATAATAGTGTCAAAGTATCCGAGTTGGGACACTTCCCAAAGCTGGATCTAAAACCATAGATCAAGTGACCAGAATCCTTGATATTTTATCCAGATCCTGTATGGAGAAACACGTTTTGACAACCACAATATAACCGATCGTAGTATAGGAAGATCACTTCCTATAAAGAGCATGTCATCCAAATACCAAGACATCACTCCCTACTACTTACTTACCGGGTCTATCTGTTATTCTGATGAAGTCAAACTTTATGACCATCACATCAAAAATAGACGATCTATCTTCGCTATACTTGCTTTAGTCTATAAATAAATAAAAGCTACTTGCTCACCATGCTTCTGCTGCTCCCACTGACTACAACAACCCTCTGGAAGATTCATATACACGTGCACTTCTAAAGCTAATTTAGAATTACGTAATATTCATCCACCTTCCAGATCTCATAGTCTAGGATAGAAGTAGTGGTAAGTTTGGGTCATCAAAACCTCCTTGTCACCGCCTTTTAGAAAACTGAAGTACCTCTCGGGTGTCTGAGGTTACCCACCAAATCTGCGGAGTAGCTAATGGATCGTCGAAACCAATTGAATATTTAGTTTCTACTAAATTTTCAGTAATCATTTATGGTTCTGGAATCACTTCCAGTTCTACCATACTCCCACTAATGTTTTCTGAAAAGAATTCATATTATTAAAATGGGTGGCGAGTCAAGAACAATATAACTATCGATCATCCAAATGCTAGAATGCTAACCCTCGTCAATACCCGGAATAACCAACAAACTGGGATTACTGAAACATGCTTAGAGTTTATCTAGATTCTGGTTTTAAGCATAAGCTGAACAACTCCATATACCTTAATATCGTTAAGATATAAATCCATTCTATATCCAATATAGAAACAAAGTCACTAATTTAATTGGAACCAGATTCAAAAATCAAACAGCTGTTTCCAGTGTATATTGACAAATTAGAAGAAGGCTAAGCAGCATTACAAATCAAAGAGTGTACTCACGGATGAGTAACCTGAGAGAGAAGAAATTTCTCAAATATATTACTTACAATGGAATACCTAGCACAAGTATCTACAACTTCGATCACCTCGAAGAATCCTGATACTTGTAACATATGGTTCTCTACTTTATTCTTATACCTATAACTTCTTCAAATTTGAACCCTGTATTTCAACAAAATACTTGTCTAAACCCAGAGAAGTCATAAGTAAACGGAATATATTACGAGTACCAACCCCTTTGTCCTAACGGACATCAGACAACATACAATATTTTTTATAAATTCTCTGAGTTTAATAACTCAAACCCTGTGCGTCGTAGGTTGAAAAATGTATTATGGTTAAGAAGAATTACACCGCTATTGAATGCATCTTACCTAACAATCAACTAATATAGGTAAATATCATAGACATAATTTCAAAAACTTATATCTTATTTTATAAATAAAGGTACAGATATATCAGTTTGAAATTGGTGCATAACGACGGATATTCAAAACCAAATATTTGCCATTAGGAAAAACCCAAGTGATTTCCTCAAATATCACCAATTACAATGAATTCCGATATATTGAGAATCTAATCACCCAATTCCAAATATCTTACTCCCACTCAGCATTTGTAACGCCATACAGATGAGAGAATCAAGTCTGGTAAATACATACCCTGGAGTCAGAATCTAATTAAGAAAACAGTTTTCAATTAACACCGCATAGTAAAACTGAAACATGAAAATGTTTTAAAAGGGGTGGCCGGTTATTCCTAGTAATTCCTCTTCCACTATTCAGATTCATAACAGTAACCGCATATTTCCTTTCCCTCACTCCAATCCCTTCATATGTCTTTGCTTCTTACCTTCTATACACCATTCTTAGGCTAATTAGTTTTCTTCCTTCCCTGTTTTTCGGCACCAGCCTAAGGTTTGGAAGAAGACTATCCAATAAGTGTAATAGGTGTACTCTCTTAATACCAGGAGCCCTCGCAATCTGAGAGAAGGTAAAAAGAAAAGACAACCGAATAATACTATTTAATTTCTCCCGAATCGGAAACCATCCTCGAACTAAAACAACTTCCTTCGAGTTCATATGTAACTATACGATGGCATATCCAAGCAATATGGATCTTTGTAGTGATACGAAGTGTTATGGAGAAATGCAAAGGGAAAGTAGGAGTGGCAGGGGTATACGCGGCTTCACCTTGAATGATAGTAGTCACAATTTCCTTTGCCTTCACTCTAATCCCTTTATTTGTCTTTATTTCTTACCTTCTGTACACCAAACTTAGGCTAATTGGTTTTCTTCGCTCCCTACCATTCGGCACCTGCCTATGGATTGGAAGAAGACTATCCAATAAGCGTAAGAGGTGTACTCTCCTAATACTAGGAGCTCTCGCATCCTGAGAGAAGGGAAAAGAAAAGACAACCGAATAGTCTTATTCAATTTCTCCATAACCGAAATCCATCCTCAAACAGAAACAAGTTTCTTCGAGCTCGTATGCAACTATACGATGGAATATCTAAGCAATATGTATCTTCGTAGTGATACGGAGTGTTCTGAAAAAATACAAAGGGAAAGTAGGAGCGGCAGGGATATATGCGACTATGACATTCCAAAAGCCACAATATTTTAAGAAGGTTCGGTTAACTTGGTTTATGAGTTTTAGTTTAAGGTCTGGTCATGGTCGCTGCCAAAGAGAGAGAGAGAAAAGAAACACTCAGCGTGCACTCTAACCTAGATTAGATTGGTTAATCATTTTATCTAATCAGGATGGCTCCCACCGTTTCCTCGAATTCTCCTTCAAACCCTAAAAAGAGAATTAGGCGGGATCATCTAAAAATCACTCGAGGAGTAACACCAACTCATCAGTGGGAATCGGGATCCAACTATCGCATGATAGCTTTATGGAAGCCACTTAAGTCTGCACACTCCAGAAGGTATGCGCATGCCTGGCAAGTTTGCTTTTATGTTTGAAACTCCCGATGTGGATTTTACCCTTAGGACCCCAGTGACCTTGACAATGCCAACATATCAAAGGGTCCTAAACAACTTCAACCAGTCATTATCTTGATTGTGCTAAACCCACCCGTAAGTGTCCTTGCCAATGCCAACATGATCGTACGACTATCCTAACCAATCACATCTAATGCTACAAACAAGCAATAATCAGCTATCGCACACTATGCCCTGACAATGCCAACATACGCAGCACGAATACTGAACACTACTCGTATGAAATGATGGAAGGCTACGGCTGGTTTTTGGCGAAAATCCTTTAACGTATTGAACTTGATATCATTGAAGGAACTCGAGTGGTCTTACAAATATATAGTGGCGTAAACTTTTTCTAAAGAGGTCACTCCCTGTGAAGGAATCTCGGCTCTTTCCTCATCGAATGAGGTGTATGACATTCCTAACAGAATACCACGATGCAAAGCCAAAGAATCGACAATAGTGAAGTTATTATAAAGACGCAAACTTTTGCCCAAGAGGTCACTCTCCATGAAGGATCTCGGCTCTTACCTCATCGAATGAGGTGCTGGATATTCATAACCGAATACCGCTGTGCAAAGCAAAAGGAAACATAATGTTTGTTTCTAAAAACTTGGTTTCTAAAAACTTGGTTCCAACAACATAATTTAGGTTTATTTTTCCTTGCATTAATAAAAATTAACGCAGTCCCGCCAATTAATCCATATCACACCAGAAAAGAACGAAAATACAATGTACGTATATACCATTCGCATTCGCCATGGGGCCCGGTCATGCACCGTTAGGTTACTTAACTAATGGCAGAGCGGGGGATGGACTAGCGCAGATGTAAAACATATACACCATCTACTAGTATATAAATATATATATATATATATATATATATATCATTCATCCCAGACATGATATAAGCAATATCATAAAAAAGAGATAAACAACACAGAATAACGGATAATCTTGGAGCCCCGGGTTTCATTTGAGCAGCAAATGAAACCCAACGTTCCCCGGTCGTGTGGATAGCATGTGCAATGTATAACCAAGACCCCTATGAGTGCGACAACTTATCCGCCAATCCCAGAAGTGAGGCAACCCTAATCAAGAAAGTGAATGGGCCACCCAGCACTTCACGGAATTTGGTAACTTGAGCACATCTACGTGGGTCGTCCTATACCCCCTACGAGTGCGGCGAATAGCCCGCCAATTCTAGAGCAAGGCCCTCTCCTTCTCAATGCCATGAGATGTGGGCCCGTTTCCATCTAGAACCCGGCTACTCGAGCACTCCACCATGGGGTAATCCTAGTATAGAAAAGAAAAGTATATATACAATGGCGATATCGACCTCAACCTTGTGGTGTCCTAATAAAATAATATACAATTTGGCAAAGACGGCTGTCCACATATCGGACGCTCTCCCCGCAATACTAAATATCCAAATGAATCTAAACTGTGCTACTACTATTGCACTATAGGCTATCCACCACGACAATCCATCCACAATATCAGCACAATACAGAATATCAACGTGAATATCACGTTCACAAACCCGTCTAGTTGAACATTTAGCAACTAGTCAGGTTGTACCGCTCAATGATATTCATGGAAGTCCCACAATCTTGGCATCCACCTTAGCAAAAGCACTGATAAACACGTATTCAAAATTTAGATCGACTAAAACTTTTCCATATTGGCCCTAACTGCAAACCAGCACTCAAACAAATCTGGACCAAAAACATACATCCCAAAATCACATTTCCACATAATAGAGTGCCAGAAGAAATTTGGCACACAATGGCCACACATTGACTGCGGAACTGCCGCTAATAGGCAGGTTAAGCGGCGGTTCCGTGGCTATATAGTTGGCTCATGTGCCTAAATTTCTTGAGGTGCTCTAAAGATACCTGCACGTATTTTTAAGACAATCTGAATAATTTTTTGAACAAGTTTTAAAATCGACACCAATCAAATAAAAATGGAATTGTGATTCAGAAAATTTGGTCAATCAATATTTTAACCTTGTGTAAACTAGCTAGTAAAGGTTTATGAGGTGGTTTTGATACCATGTTGGGATTTGCTAGCGTCCTGGCCATCTACCGTGGCCGATGCGGAACAAAAAAGGTGTTTAAAAATTTTGGCGCTAAAAACCCGTCCTAGAATCGAAACCATAAACCGATACTAGCTACAAAATGAGATCTTAATTACAAGGTTAGAAGTGTTATACCGAATGAACCGTGTCCTTAGGTCTTCTACCATCTTCCTTAGCTCCTAGAGCTTTCCTCGATCGAGCTTGGCCACCGGTCATCCTCCGTCGAAGATGATCCACCAGAGAGTTGTAGCTCATGGCTCTAACTCCACACTAAGAATCTAGTAAACCAAATAGGGACTCTAGATTGCTAATCTAGAGTACTTAGGGATGTAGTGAGTGGTTCTAAGTGTTTATCTATCTTTCTTCTACCCATGATTCTCAACACATGAGATGGTAGGGTAAAAAACGAAGAAGATGGAGGAGAATCTCAAGAAAGGTAGTGAGGAGAAATAACAAAATAGTGAGAATGAAACTCATCTAGAGAGAAAGAAGATGAAGCATGGATTTGTAAAACATTTTTTTCAATAAACATTTAGCAACCATACTTTAATAGTTTGCACAAATGATTAACAATTCATTTGTCAACATTATTCAAGCATGGTTCTCGCCATTCTCTCTTCATCACCTTTACATCTTATTTCCATTTAAATAAATAAATGGATCCAAAATGAGATGTCCACCTTCTAGAATATTTTCCGTATAAATATGGATTACACTCAACTGTATATACATACCCGTATTCGTACAAAAATACAAATACCCAAAGAGATAGAATAACAAAAAGAACATAATACTAGAATATACATATCGAAATACATATACGTAAATCATTAAATCAGTACCTGATTTAATAATCTGACTCAAACCCGAGCCGGTTAGTATTATCAGCCGTCCGATCGAAAGTCCAGGTAACAAATACAATCATTCGATCAGAACCCTGCACGTATCAAAATACGGCTACTACATCATTTTTCCTGAACCAAGAAAACCTACTGTATGGGACTCTGAAGACTCGTCAATACGCTGACTGTGGGTTTAACCACAAGCACGTCAGCGACACTAGCTGTACGTAACAACTACCCAGGTATTGAGTGAAAGAAAGGCCGACGAGAAAACTCATCCGAACCCCTACTGAGCATCTATGTGACAATCTCCATACAGCCCGGTATGTTCGTCTAAGAGTATCGCATATCGGGTCTAGGGGGTGGATAAAGTCGGACCCCTAATAACACGATAATTCGTGTCGGTATGAAGCCCATCACCTACTGAAAAACTACTGATCAAAATCAGTAATTCTCGTCTGCCTTGGCCAAGGATTTCTGGTGATAGCCACCCGTGCACAGCGCGACATCAACCCCGAATACCGGAAGAGACGAATCCCCGACGATCCGCTCACTGCCTCCATTTGGCTCAGGACTGTACCTAACTAAAATCTATTTGCACGACTACTTTGAGCCGTGGTAGGGTAGTAATTAAAGCACTGTGGGAACTCACACGAGACAAATGACGATCTCAAGTGTAACGCTTCGAAAATCGTTTAGGCAGTTTTTTGATAATCTACAAAATAATCAGCTTTTTCCGTAAAAAGTCAAAATAAGTATTTTTGAATATAGGCCTAATTATACAAAAATTAGATAAGATATTGCTAGAATTTGGTCACTAAATTGTCATTTAAAAATTTCTAGTCATTTAAAAAAAATTCCTTAATTAATTATTTTTAATATTATTTTAAGCTTTAAAATATACATTAAATTAGTGATAAATACAAATTTAAATGGGTAAATTACACACTTAGGAACCATTATAAACTAAAATTTAGTGTAACAAAAATTGTATCAAGACTTTTCAAGATTTTAGTTCTATGGTTTAAAAATTAAATCAAAATGAAATTTAAATGGAATTTTTAATAGAAATTTGATGTGATATGCAATTAATGCCTTTGAAGAGACTTTCTTCATAGAAAATTCTACACTTTTCCCTCACTTTTCCCCCCATTCTACCAAGGGCCGAGCCTACCAGCTGCTGCTCCCCATTTTCCCTTCTTTTTTTCCCTCAAATTCCTTCAAAATCAACAAGAAATCCACAAAAATCCACAATTTTCTTCCTTAATTCAAACCTAAACCCTATTCTACCTCTTCCCAAACTCTAATTGGTTTAGAACAAAGAGAAAAGAGAAAACTTTGGAGGCTAAGTGCAAAGGGATCAACACTTGGGAGATATAATTTTAATCTTGTTGTTAAGTTGGTTGTTTAAATATGCTAATTTAGATTTTTAAAGTGTTAATTTGGTTATAATTTCTTGTTTAGGAAATTCTAGTAAAGGTTTAGAATTTTAATTAGGGTTTGAAGCTTTGTAAGTGGGTTATAATTTGTGTTATGGACATCTAGTAGTTTGAATTGGATGTTGTGCCAGATTGTGATCGCTATATCGTTAAACCGCGATGTTTGCATCGAAATTTAGTTGTTAATGCTTACTAGGTTTTTCTTTAAATTAGGAGGTGATTTAATTGAGATATATTGACGATACTATTAGCATCTACTACGACTTTTAGGGTGTGTGAATGCAGAATTTGCTTTAGTCGGGTTTTAGTTTTGACGGTTGCCCCGAAACGACGATTTTAGTTAAGCTTTTGGTGGTTTTCGTGTGTGTTCCGCGCGTTTAGTGCACATTGTGCCTAACTTGCCAGTGTTGATTCTTTTATTTTGTGACTTGCGTCATTTCTTGATGTGTAATCTTAAGTTTGTGTTGTGCAATTTTTGGATCGATTGCGGAAACATCGGACGCGGCGCGCAAAGGCAAAGCGGTGGTTGGATCAGATTAGCGAGGCGTCCGGGTGAGTAGACGTATACATCTATGGATGGCGCGAGGCGCCCCACAGTTAGGATCACTTTATTACTTGCAAACTATATGCATAGTTAGTTAGTTAACCATCTCATTCATATGCATACCCTTCTAGTTATTCATCTGCTGGCATTGCATGGTTATCTACATACACATGTGTGATATCACCTATTAGGACACGTACACCATTACCATTGGCTCATGTTGCACGCGCACTATTCATGTGACACACACGCCTTTAGTAATTGCCATGCCACGAGCACTGTAGAACCTGCTTAGTTCAGTATCAACACTTGCATCGTATATGATACATTGAATTGCATAGCATATATATATATATATATATATATATATATATATATATATATACTCACTTCATCATCATGATTATATAGATTCCTAGACATAAATCACATTGCATACTTTTGGCATCATAAGCATTTATCATATACAACATGTTGGGTATTATGATTTTCTTGAGGATTTCAGTATTGATGAGATTTCTGGATTTGGGGAAAACCGCAAGAATTTAACAAAAGCTTATTATTACTGTTTTTAAAATAAAGTTGCGGTTTTATCGTGATGTATGTATCGTCCACCATGAGTTTTCATGTTTTCTGTTGGATTTCAAGACCCGATTCGAGGAGTGGATGAACCGTCTTGGGTACATGGTGGGCCCGGTATGGTACCCCAAGGCAAGAAGATCGAGTTGTGGACGATGAGCCTGGCAGGGGAAGACTACCTACCGGTGATGTCTGGCACGGCGGATATCCGGAGGATACCGACCGTTGTCGTGAGATTTGATGATATGGGCCGATCCGGACTGACGGAGCCCGAGGTATTGAGATATTGACATAGTGAGACATTGAGACAGATATTTCCATATTTGGTGTCGATACTTGACACGGTTTTCGGATGATTTCATTGATGGTACCTTAGCTATTGTACAGATATTTTCTTTAAGTTAAAAAGGCAGAGATCATCGTATTTAAACACTTAAAGATTTAGTAATGATTTTACATTCATGTGCATACATACTAGTGGCATTACATCACATCTAGCCATACATGTTGTGACGCATTGCGTGCATTCTTACGATAGCCTTATTAGATGTTATATTCTACTCACGAACTGGCAACTCACCCCCGTTGTGCCACAGTGTCTTGCAGGTCAGGCCCGTCAGCCTCGTAGTGGCGGGCTTATCTTATCATTGGCTTCTTTTGCTCAGACTCGTGACATTGCTCTTAGGTGGGTTGCGAGGACACTTTTATCTTTTTTTACTATCTTTTTATCTAGTATTTTCCATCTACCACTTCTTATTTGTATATTCAACCTAATGATGAGACTGAGAGATTTGTGTATATATGGTTTCTCTGGGGTCGAGCTCACTTGAGCCGACGTTGTGTTTTTCTTATTTTTGCATTTCTTTATGCTTATTTGCTTGATAATGCTTATATATTGCGTGTGGTTGTGATCCGCCTTGGGCGAAGAGCTAGCTCCGCTTGGGGATGCCATTTTATCGTTACAGGTTATATATCTTATTGTACCCATTTTTTGGGGCTAGTATTTACAAAGGAGACTCTACCGAAATTTTCGGAAAAATTTTGATGTTTTAAAAAAAGGATTAATATAACTTAAATGGTTTTAAATCGTTTTCATAAAAGGTTTTCCTTCACTCTCATTGGTTATGGTTTAGATTTTCTGGGCGTTGGCTGACTTAAGTTACATTACGCCTTTAGACGTCTCGTAATCTATGTGCCAGTCATGTTCCGTACCTTCGGGTCGTGAAAAAGTTGGTATCAGAGCGTAGGTTTTACCTTTCTGGGTATAGGACGACGAGTAGGTGACTTAAGCAGAGTGGCGTAGCGTGGGTATGTTCCGCGGCATACTTACGATATGGTACTCCGCCTAAGTGACCTTAGGACATAATTGCTTGTATTTCCTTTCTTGATTCTATGCATCCCTTGATTCAATCGCAATGTTCTTATTGCTCCTGTTTCTTATTCCAGCTTAGATACCGCCAAAAACTACGAGAGCTCAACGGGCTGCCGCTAGGGATGAGCTTCGAGCGGGCTCTTTTGAGGCGAGAATCGAGCGGGATGATACGCCTACCCCTCAGGGCCATATTGATCCGCCTTCTCCAGACTGTTTTGCCAGATTAGAGGCCGGTATGCAGGAGTTACGACAAATGATGGGATCTTTAGTTGAGTCCAGTCGGGCGTAGAGATCCGAGGAAGTTCCTTCCACCGCATAGACCATGATTGTAACTATTGCCCAGACTGTTGCTCCTGCTACAACTGCGACTATCCCCGTTTCATTACAGGAGTTTATGAGGCTGAGACCTCCAGCTTTTACCGGCACGGATGCGACAGAGGACCCACAGGCATTTCTAGATAGGATGGCTAGGATTTGCCGTTCGTTGAGGTGTTCTGATGATAGATAGGTGGAGTTCGTGAGTTTTCGTCTGGAGGGCCTTGCCCAGACGTAGTACGATTCAGTAGAGAGAGGCCGAGCTGCAGGTCTACGTCCTATGACTTGGGACGAGTTTACAGCTGCATTTCTTGCCTGTTTCCTTCCGGAGAGTGTCCGAGATGCACGAGCCCGTAGTTTTGAGTCTTTGCGCAAGACTCCTGGGATGACAGTGTCCGGGTATGATATACAGTTTACTCAGTTGTCCTGATATGCTCCGTACCTAATAGACACTGAAGAGAAGAGGATAAAGAGATTTGTACGAGGGCTTGACACACGATTATTCCTTGCCATCAGCACCCAGCGCATTGACACATACGCAGCCACGATGGATGCAGCCTTACTTCTGGAGGAGCGCATTTCTGAGACTCCGGTCGTTTCTGGGCCGAAGAGGATCCGTACTGATATGCCAGCCCAGCGGCAGATGGGTAGACACCGTGATAGATTCTTTCCGGGAGATGGTGGCGGCAGAGGATTGAGACGGGGCCAGTTATTTGATTTATATCCGCAGACCCAGCAGTCGTCGCCAGGATGTTTTCGGTGCGGGAGTCATTACAATCGTGTCAGAGACTGTACCATGGGGCTCCAGGGCACGGAGACAGTGCCACATGTGACCTTACCACCTTCACCACCTCCTCAGAGAGCTCTACTTCCTACCCCAGATGAGACTCCACACCAGGCTGATGCTCCTAGAGGTCGTGGGCGTGGCGGTCCTGTTCAGAGAGGACGAGGCGGCAGAGGCAGAGGCAGAGGACAGCCAGCTATTAGTAGTGGACAGGCCGGAGTGTTCGCTTTGACTCCTTAGGATGCGCAGGTATCCAATGCCGTCTTGACAGGTACTCTCCCAGTATGTTCTTTTGATGCACGGGTATTATTTGATCCAGGCTCCGCACATTCTTATGTATCCACATACTTTGCACCGAGGTTGGGCCAAGAGTCTTCTTCGTTAGATCAGCCGCTTGTCGTTATTACTCCGGTAGGCGAGTCGTTTGTTGCCCGTTTTGTGTACTGATCGTGTCCCGTTCGTATCGGGGAGAGAGATTCTTCAGTTGATTTGATTCTCCTCGATATGCTAGACTTCGACGTTCTTCTTGGTATGGACTGGCTAGCCACCTGTTATGCATCTATGGACTGCCGTGAGAAGCCAGTCAGATTCAGTTTTCCTGGTGAGCCGGTTCTTGTTATTCAGGGAGATCGTAGCGCTACCCTTCCCAGCTTGATTTCTTCTCTTCGCATTGGTCAGCTCTTGCAGAAAGGGTGTCAGGGATTCTTAGCCTATGTTTGTGACACTAGTGCCACGGAGGTTCCGTTGGACCAGATCCCTGTTGTGAGAGAGTTTCCTAATGTATTCCCTGACGAGCTGCCTGGTCTGCCACCAGAGCACGAGATTGAGTTCTGCATCGACTTGATCCCCGGCACGGGGCCTATCTCTATACCGCCTTATCGGATGGCCCCGACGGAGCTTAGAGAGCTGAAGGATTAGTTACAGGACTTGCTGGATAAAGGGCTTATCCGACCGAGTGTGTCACCTTGGGGTGCTCTCGTCCTGTTTGTTAAGAAGAAGGACAACAGTATGCGCTTATGCATTGATTATCGTCAGCTGAACCGAGTTACTGTGCGGAACAGATATCCCCTACCCTACATTGACGACTTATTTGATCAGCTCCAGGGTGCAGGGTATTTCTCGAAGGTTGATTTACGGTCAGGTTATCACCAGTTGCGGGTTCGGAAGGAGGATATTCCGAAGACCGCTTTCCATACACGTTATGGTCATTATGAGTTCTTGGTGATGTCGTTCGGGCTCACCAATGCCTTAGCAGCATTTATGGACTTGATGAACTGTGTATTCAGGCCGTATCTTGATCAGTTCATCATTGTGTTCATTGACGACATCTTTGTAAGTTTACGGTAGCGCCCCGGCCGTCAATCCGAGGCCAAAATGCGGAAACAAAACTTTTTCATAAACTTGAAACCGACGCTAATGTATACTATAAACCCAGATCGAACCATTAACATTAACTAGCAATCTAGAAGAAGGTTAGAAAGGCTATACCGATCGATCCGTGTCCTTCGGTCTTTAGCCACCATCTTTAGCTCCTTGCGGCATCTCCGATCTCGCTCGATCTCCGGTCTCCTCATCGGAAAGGGAACCACATCTTCGAATCCTTTTACTGGCTCCCGCTTCGAACCGAAGCAACTCGGACACGAAATTTGCTAGCCGACGTGTCCAAGGTGAAGTAGAGAATGTGTGTGATAATTTTGTCTCTTAACACTCTATGATTCTCAACTCATGAGATGGTTAGAGTGGAGGTAGAAGATGATGCCATGGTGGAGGTTGTGAGCAAGAAGAAGAAAGAAAAGAGAGGAGCCTTTTGTGTTATTGTGTTGAGATGATAAAATGAAAGCTAGCATGAGAAATCCAAGAGCAAACCCAAGCCTATATGGCTGTCCACTCTCTCCCCAAGCATCATATCAACACAATAATCAAATCCTAATGTGACATTAGCACAAATAAAGAGACCATGAGTCACTAAACATGTCCATGTCACATTAAATGCACCTCATCATGAAATCCACTCACAATTTCCACCATTTGTAAACATTAACCTAAATGTTTTGTCCAAATAAAAAGAACGGAATCATCTAAAGTAAACTCGTGATGGATCACAAGAATACCCCTCACCTGTATATACATACCTGCATCCGCATTCCGACTGAATGCAAATGCGATGAGACTAAAGTAATCCAACAAATCTAATACTAAGATCCGACTTAAACCAAAGCCCACTAGTATGATCCGTTCGATCATGATACGTGCACAACTGCACGTATATGATCGAACCCTGCCGTAATACCATACGGCCTCTAGAACGTTTCGCCCGAAACTTGAGAAACTGTCTGTGGGGGACTCTAAAGACTCGTCAATACACTGGCTGAAGATTTAACCACTAGCATGTCAGTGGTATTAGCTGTACGTAACGGGCTTCCAAGATTGACCAAAAGGGAGGTCGATGAGCAAAATCATCCTGACACCCTACTGAGCCTGTCAGTGACAATATCCATACAGTCCGGTCCGTTTGTCTATGAGTATCGCATGTCGGGCCTAGGGGGTTAGTAAAAGTCAGACCCCTAAAAGCGGTACAAGTCGTGTCGGAGTATAACCAAGAATACCCTGAGATACTACTGGATTATCTACCAGTAAATCTCATGCCTTAGCCAAGGACTTCGTGTAATGACTCTCCTAGACACAGTGCGATCTCACCCCCAATACCGGGTGAGACGAAACCCCTGCCGATCCGCTCACTGCCTCCATATGGCTCGGGACTGTACCCAACTAAAACCTGTTTGCATGACTCCTTTGAGCCGGGGTAGGGTAGTAATCAAAGCACAGTGGGAAATCACACGAGACAAATGACAATCTCAGGTCGATGAACTAACCTGTACACATATCACCAGGGAACTGCTATCTGACGTCAGGTATAATACTAACTAGCATGTTCCCGGCGAGTCATGTCCGGTGTACTCATAACCCAATGAGCACTTATATACATCTTAAGTGAACCAACTGACACCAATGGCTTGTGAGACCGACCACCGCCCCTCGTCGGGATCTCGACTGTATACACTAGTCTACTAATAGAGTATCGATGCCTAGTCTCGAAACTCCCACGACTAGGGACCACTTTAAGGATGTGCTTATAGACTACCCAACTCTTACGTATATGATCGCCATCATACTGCTGGTAGTCAAGCAAGAATCCTAAGGGCTCTACCAACGTGTAATAGTGATCTGTAATATCACCTGAAGCAGTACACGATGATAAAGATAAACCAGATAGCATACTATCATCTCGAGTAAGACTGTCCTACCGGCATAGGTCCTCCCTCAATCATTGCCATCACGTGCCTGTGATCCAATAATTGACTCTGAGGGCACTATATCCAACAATCTCCCACTTGCACTCAAGGCTAATTATTGCGATGTCGCATACTCACAGCCCGTGTGATACCGAACACCCAACTCCTCTACTAATCAGTCTCACAAAACCCGGTTGTGAAACTACTGCGTTCGAGGAATAGCCTCAGTGAGTGGATCCGCCCTGATATTTCTTTCTATGTCTCTCTTAATCTCAAGTTCATGGAGAAAGCCATCTCCCGAATTGAACAATACCTGTCTTAGAAGATGTCTGGATATCTGATGGGACCTAGTTCACAAACGAACTCCAAATCCAAAAAACTTCTTAGACTGTATCGCCAACTGAATTCAATCAGTATCTTGCGCCATGCCTCCCTCAGTATCCGTTTGGACCACCTGTCCAAACTATTGCCCCTCGTTAGAGGGAAAACTATAACTTTGACAGTCATTCTGTCATCCAGGTCATCTTGGAAGCCTGGAATGATAACAGTCTCCCGAAGGAGGCTGTCGTTATCAAATCCCTAGGACATCAACTTATGTTCTAAAACTGCTTTCGAACGTTTCTTCAGGATTGGATTAATATCAACTTATTGCATTTCGTACAAAAACAACATCTGGTGTGGTACTTGACATCTCATGATCAACTCAATTGCCTAAGCAAGTGATCTGCCAATCATGCACATCCCTCTCTCCTTTAGTCTGTAAGACACCTTTAGAGAGGGTGACTCCATCACCTGCAGGTATACTACCGTGCCAGGAGTCGTCGATTCTAAAATACCTGTAGAATGCTGTCTCAGTACCTAGATTGGGAAACTACCCAAATCTATATCTAAAACTACAGATCCAGTAACCAGAATGCCTGATATTATATCTATATCCTATGTGGAGAAACCACTGTGTGACAACCACAGTATAACCGATCATAGTATAGGAATTTCACTTCCTACTCTGTGTTTGTCATCCATATACCAGGATATCACACCCTACTACCTTCTTAACAGATTCATCCCCTATTTTGATGAAGTCAAACCCATAACTGTCACATCAAAAATAGATGATCTATCTCCGCTATATCTGCTTTAGTCTATAAACAGACACAAGCTTCTTGTCCACTATGCTTCCGCTGCTCCCACTGACTACGACAACCCTCTGGCAGAATCATATACACGTGCACTTCTAAAGCCAGTTTAGAACGACGCTATACTCATCCTCCTGCCGGGTCTCATAGCCTGGAACAACAGTAGTATCAAGTCTGGGTAAACAAGAACCTCGCTGTCACCGTCCTTGAGGCTACCGGAGTACCTCTCGGGTGCCTGAGGTTACCCACCATATCTGCGGAGTGGCTAATGGAATGTTAAACCTGATTGAATGTTTAGGTCCTATTAAATTTTCAGTAATCGTTTACGGTTCTGGAATCACTTCCAGTTCTACTATACTCCCACTACTGTTTTCTGAAAAAGCCCATTTTACTAAAACTGCGGCGAGTCAAGAACAATATCACTATTGATCTTCCAGATGGTAGAAAGTCAACCCTCGTCATAGCTCGGGTCAACCCACAAACATCCATTACAGAAACGCGCCTTGAGTTATCCAGAGTCTGGTTTTAAGCATAAGCCGGACAACTCCCCGTACCTTAACATTGTTAAGATATGAACTATTCTATATCCAATATAGAAACAGAGGCACTGATTTAATTGGAACCAGATTCAAATCATGCAGCTGTCTCCAGTGTATGTCAACTAAATGGAGAGAGGCCGATCAGCCTTACTCAACTTAAGAGTACATCAAGATATAAGTAACCTGAAAGAGAAGCAAGTTCTCTTAATCATTACTATCAATTGAATACTATACACAAGTATCTACATCTTCGATTACCTTGAAGAATCCTGATACTTGCAGCACATAGTTATCTACTTTACTCTTATAGCTATAACTTCTCAAAACATAGACCTTGTACTTGTACGAAACACTTGTCTAAAATCTAGAGAAGTCATAAGTAAACAGAATATAGTACGAGGACCAACCCCTCTCTCCTAATGGACACTGGACAATATACAATACTCTATATAAGTCCCCTGAGTCTAATAACTCAAATCCTGTGCATCATAGGTTAAAAACTGTACTATGGTTATGAAGAATTACACCGCTGTTTAATACTCCTTACCTAACCATCCACTGATATAGGTAAATGTCATGCACATAATTTCAAAAAGTTATATCTCACTTTATAAAAATAAACGTACAAATATATCAATTTGAAATTGGTTCATAACAACGGATATTCAAAAACAAATATTTGCCGTCCGGCAAACTATAAGTCGACGTTGTTCACCCCACGAGTTGCGGCAAGGCGGAAATATGAAAAACAATCTTTTTCTTTAAACTAACATTGACTAACCGAAAGGATCTTTGCTAAACTATAACTAACACTATCATAGGAGTAATTAGCTACTATGAAAGAAGATTATACCTAATAAACCAAGTCCTTCTTCTTCTCGTTAACCACCTCCTCGTCGGCCTCCTCTTTGTAATAGACGATCCACCCGAAAGCTACTACTCCAAGCTTTGCCTCTAACTTGAGGAAACTAGGTTACTCAAAGTGCTAATCAAAGCAACCTAGGTAATATAGAGTGTGATTATGGATTAATATGTCTTGCTAATCCTTGATCTAAACACATGAGAGGTTAGGATTAGGGTTTGAAGAGAGAGAGCTTGAGGAGAGAAAAGGTGAGAGTGAGAATGAAATGAAATAATGATATCATTTGAATATATGAAGCATAATGATTTATTAAATGAATAAATCAAATGATTTATCAACCATGCTTCATTTATTCATTATGTGTGATTCATCTCATGAGTCATTAGTCATTAAATGCACCATTAACTACATGAATGAATCACACAAATGAGTCACTAAATCAATAAATGCAAATGCCACCTTAGCCCCCAAGTCATCATCCTTCTAGAAGCTTCTCGAGAATTTACGAGAACGCCCCTTCTATCCGTGAAAACACGGAAAAACTTTAGACTTTATAAATCCAATAATCCGATACTAGAATCTGGTTTAAACCAAAGCCGGCTAGTAAAAACTGTCCGAACATCGTGCGTGCGTAAAAATACGTATGTGTCCGAACCCTTGTCGTAAAACCATACGACCTCTATATCGTTTCGCCCGAAGCAGGGAAACTCTCTGTGTGGGACTCTAAAGACTCGACTACTACACTGGCAGTGGGTTTAACCACAGACCGCAAGCGGCATTAGCTATATGTAACGGTCCCCAGGTAGATGTCGATAAGAAGGCCGATGAGGAAACCCATCCGAACTCCTACTAGGCCTGATGTGACAATCTCCGTACAGTCCGGTCTGTTCATCTAGGACTATCGCATATCGGGCCTAGGGGGCGGCAAGCGTCAATCCCCTAAAAGCGGTATAAGTCGTGTCGGAGTGAAGCCCATTACACCTTAAGAAACTACTGGAAAACCTACCAGTAAATCTTGCTTGCCCTGGCCAGGGACTTTGCGTAATAGCTCTCAGACACAGCTCGATATCAACTCCCAATACCGGGAGAGACGAATCCTGTCTAACCGCTACTGCCTCCAAGTGCTTCGGAACTGCACCCAACTGCTACCTGTTTGCATGACTCCTTTAAGCCGTGGTAGGGTAGCAATCTAAGAACAGTGGGAACACACTCGAGGCAAAGCAGCAGTGTCAAGTCTGCGGACTATGTTGTACTCATGTCACATGGGAACTGTTAACTGACGACGGGTATAATACCAACCAACAGTTCCCCGTGAGTCCTGTCCGGTGTACCCGTAACCCAACGAGCACCTGTATACTATCTCCAGTACGACGTACTGATTGCTGTGGGACAGACCATCTCCCCAACTGGGTTGAGAAGTGTACACACTAGTCTACTCTGGAGTATCGATGCCCTGTCTCAATAATCCTACGACTAGGGACCTGAAAATGGATGTGCTTGTAGACTACCCAGCCCCCACTAGTGTGACTGCCATCACAACGCTGGTAGTCAAGCAAGATCCTAAGGGCTCTATCAATACGTACACACATATTAAGATAGATAAAACCAAGTAGCATACTACCATATTTAGCAAGACTGTTAATATAACTGTGAATATCCCAAGCTTCCATTAAGTAATATACAAGCTAGTATGATACAATAATGGCCCCTAGGGCATATACACTAACAATCTCCCACTTGCACTAGGGCCATGTACTGGCATATCGAAGACCGATCATCTCGAGTAGCCTCTCGAACTGAATCTGAGGTAAGGCCTTTGTGAATGGATCAGCAATGTTCTCTTCTGTAGAAACTCTCTGGACCTCGATCTCCCGGCGATCTATGATCTCCCTAATCAGGTGATACCGCCTTAAGATGTGTCTGGATTTCTGATGGGACCTGGGTTCCTTTGCTAAAGGTATAGCTCCGTTGTTTTCGCAATACAGAGGTATTGGATCAACAATGGTAGGAAGCACCTGAAGTTCTGTTAGGAACCTCTTCATCCAGACCGCTTCTTTTGCGGCATCGCAAGCAGCAATATACTCCGCTTCTATCGTCGAGTCAGCAACAGTGTCCTGCTTGGAACTCTTCCAGCACACCGCCCCTCCATTGAGGGTAAAGACATAACCTGACATGGACTTGGAGTCATCCTTATCACTCTGGAAGCCAGAATCAGTAAAGGCCTCGATCTTGAGGTCTTTTCCGCCGTAAACCAAGAACATCTCCTTAGTCCTTCTCAGGTACTTGAGAATGTTCTTCACTGCTATCCAATGCTTCTCCCCTGGGTCTGACTGATACCTGCTTACCACGCTCAGTGCGTAAGCTACATCTGGTCTGGTGCACAACATCGCATACATTATAGAGCCTACCGCAGAAGCGTAGGGTATAATAGACATGCGATCCCTTTCCATATCAGTCTTGGGAGACATCTCTTTGGATAAGGTGATTCCGTGACAAGCCGGTAGATTACCGCGCTTAGAATCTTCCATACTGAATCTTTTCAGTATAGTGTTGATATACCTGGACTGCGAAAGTCCCAACATCCTCTTGGATCTATCATGATAGATCCGGATTCCCAGAATGTAAGAGGCATCACCAAGGTCTTTCATGGAGAACCTGTGTGACAAGAATCCTTTGACAGATTGTAGCATAGGAATGTCATTTCCTATCAATAGAATGTCATCCACGTACAATACGAGGAATACGACAGTTCGTGCTACAATTTTACTATATATACATGGGACATCTGGATTTTTGATAAAGTTATATTCTTTGACCGTTTCATCAAAACAGATGTTCCAACTCCGCGATGCCTGCTTCAGTCCATAAATGGACTTAAGCAACTTGCACACTTTCCCGCTGCTCCCACTCTGATTGAAACCTTCTGGCTAATCCATATAGACGCACTCTTCTAAATTACCATTCAGAAAAGCCATCTTTACGTCCATCTGCCAGATTTCATAATTATGGAAGGCAGCAATGGCAAGAAGGATACGAATGGATTTGAGCATAGCCACCGGAGAAAAGATTTCGCCATAGTCCAAACCAGGTCTTTGACGAAAACCCTTTGCAACAAGTCTAGCCTTATAGGTTTCCGCCTGCCCATCTACACCAATCTTTTTCTTGAAGATCCACTTGCATCCTATGGGTTTTACCCCATCTGGAGCAAAGTCCAAAGTCCATACTTTGTTGGTGTACATGGACTCCATTTCGTTCCACATTGCATCTAGCCATCGTACCGAGTCGCCGCTCTGGATGGCCTGCTGGAAGCTAGTAGGTTCATCATCATCAATGACGCAATCATCTCCATCCCCATCTATGAGAAAACCGTAGTATCTCTCAGGCGGATGAGACGGCCTACTACTTCTGCGGAGGAGTGCGGGAATGTCCTGTTCTTCTTGAACTACCGGTTCTACCAAACTTTCAGTAGTAGTTTGTGGTTCTGGAATTTCTTCCAGTTCTATTTCGCTCCCACTTGTTTCCTTTTCTAAAACCTGCTGATCTAGAAAATGGGCATTACGAGAAACAAAAACCTTTTGTTCCTCTGCGTAATAGAATAAATACCCCCTGGAGTTCTTTGGATATCCCACAAACTTACACTGTACTGATCGTGCCTCGAGTTTGTCCGCATGCTGCTTTTTAACAAAAGCTGGACATCCCCATATCTTCAGATACTGAAGATAGGGTTTCTTCCCACTCCACATCTGATATGGTGTGGTAGGCACAATCTTGGTAGGAAATCTGTTCAAAAGATATGCCGCTGATTCTAGCGCATAACCCTAGAAAGATCGCGGTAACTCAGCATTACTCATCATGGAACGTACCATATCTAATAGGGTTCGATTCCGTCTCTCTGATACACCGTTATGCTGTGGAGTGTATGGAGGAGTAAGCTGAGAGAGAATTCCTTTCTCTTTTAGGTAACCTAGGAACTCGGCACTTAAGTATTCACCACCTCGATCAGATCTCAATGTCTTGATACTTTTGCCGGTTTGGTTTTCTTCTTCATTCTTATACTCTTGGAATTTCTCAAAAGCCTCGGATTTATGTTTCATCAAGAAAATGAATCCGTACCTAGAGTAATCATCCGTAAAAGTAATGAAATAGGAAAAACCACCTCTTGCATGTGTAGACATTGGACCACATACATCGCTGTGTATGAGTCCTAAGAGCTCGCTCGCTCTTACTCCGTGTCCAGTGAATGGAGTCTTTGTCATCTTTCCTTTGAGACATGATTGACAAGTGGCATAAAATTGATATTCGAACGAATCAAAATATCCTTCTCTATGTAACTGAGTTAACCTTGTCTCATTGAAGTGCCTAGTCTACAATGCCATAAGAAAGCCTTTTTTAAATCTGGAGACTTTCTTTTTAGTGTGTTCTGTACATTGAAAATCTGTAATTGGTTTAAGACATATATACCGTTATCCAGTGTACCGGACCCAATCAAACCATGATTAAGGTGGATGTTAACAACATCGCTTACAAACGTGAAATCATAACCTTCTTTTCATAACAAGGAAACTGATATGATATTACACGTTAAACTAGGTACATAAAAACAGTTATGCAAAACCAAAATATGTCCACTCGTCAATCCCAGGTGATAATCCTCTACGGACATAGCTCCCACGCTAGCTCCGTTAGCAACTTTCAAGGTCATATCACCAACCTTCAGCACTCTACGGTTTCTCAGTGCCTGCAATGAATTGCATATATGAGATCCCGATCTGGTATCCAATACCCAGGAAGTAGAGTTGATTGACAGACAATTCTCAATTACAAACACACCTGAAGTCGAAGCCACGGCTTGCTTCAGTTCCTGGTTCTTGGCATTCCAAGCCTTGCAATCTTTCTTCCAGTGCCCTTTCCTATGACAGTGGAAGCACTCATCCTTTGCCACTACTTGCACCGCAATCTTTTTCTTTCCTTTCACTCCCACCTTACTAACACCTCCTCTAGGTTTGGTGGCGGTCTTATTCTTCCTTCCTTTGGCCCTAGCCTTGGACCCGGAAGAAGAAGCACCACGAACAAACATAGCGGGTGTATCCCTTGCCTTCTACAAGGTGCCCTCTGCACTCCTCAACATGTTAAGAAGTTCTGGAAGTTCAACTTCTTTTCTTTGAATGTTGAAATTCAGAATAAACTGGGCGTAGGTGGAAGGAAGGGACTGGAGAATCAAGTCTGTATAGAGCTCGTTCTCCAAAGTCGTTCCAAGGTCTGCGATCTCTTCTATATAGCCAATCACTTTAGGACATGTTCTCCTACCGATGATCCGACGGCCAACCTCGCCTGAAACAAGTTCTTTGAGGTCCCGTATCTTGCTATACGAGATTGCTCTCCATAAAGTTCTTTTGTATGGAGAAATATGGCATCAAGATCCATATCCTCGTGCCTCCTCTGATGTTCATTATTCATCGAGGCAAGCACGATGCACTTAGCCCTCGCGCAATCTAACTCCCAGGTCTTGCGGATCTCCTTATCCGCACTACTGGATTTGGGACCAGGGACTGCAGATGCCTTAGCTATAAGGACATACCCCAATTTGTCATAGGTCAAAGCCATCTTGACATTCTGCAGCCAATATTTATAGTTTGGCCCTGTCAATATATTTTTTTCTAGTAGTAACTTAAGTCCTGTCATTTTCTGGGTCGCTGCAATTAGGGAGGAGAGAGAGAGAACACTTTAGCATGATGCTCTTGCAAGTTTAGAGTGGTTTTTAGTTTATCTAAACTGGATGGCTCCCACTGTTTCTCGAATCCCTCCTCAAACCAAAAAGGAAGAACTAGCCAGGACTATTCTCACCGTACAATACTTGCTTAACCTTTCAGCCAGGCCAGTGTCGATACTTCGAGGGAGGTTTTCCAACGCTTTCGCAAAGTTCCTTAATTAAGTAACCTCTTTTCTCTGGGGGCGTAGCCCCGCTGACACCTTTCTCGACACCTACTTGGTTTATAGCATTGATCGTTAAGTGACGAATCTCCTGATGAGTAGCATATACTCACAGTAGGATCGGGATCCAAATATCATCGTGTGATAATGCTGAAGGAATCCTACCAACATTCATCACACTCCAAATGGTATGCATCTCTTTGCAAATTTTAGTTTCTTTAGAAATTCCCGATATAAATTTTTGCCCCATGCTCTTATGACCTTGGCTTTAAGTCAAAATGTCATAAGTCACATGTCAAGTTCTACCCATCATTATCTTGTTAATTTGAACCCATCCGTATATACCCCTGACGTAGGCCAAATGATAATACGACTGTCCCAAACTAACTCATCTATCTATGCAACAAATGAATACCCAGCAGCTACCAAACACTATGCCTTGGCGTTAGGTCAAAATACATAGCTTGAATACTACTGAATACCCAAATGAAATGACGGAGGGCTACGAATGGTTTTGGAGAAACCGTGAATGTAGTGAACTTGATATGATCGAAGGACCCTAATAGCTTTTAAAAGGAGTGGTTAAAACTCCGCAATTAAAAATATATTCTGTTTTTAAAAATAACCGAGTGGTTTCTTTTAAACTGTTCCAACGATTCAACTTTGGTTTATTTTCTTTGCATTAATAATAATGCGTCCCATCATTAACCTATCATTGCAGAAAACAACGAAAATACAACGTCCTCTTATGCCATCCGCATTCGCCACGGGGCCCCGTCATTCACCTGTTAGGTTACTTAACTAACGACGGAGCGGGGGCTGGGCTAGCGCGGGTGTAAAACATAAGTGACATCTAAATAGCTATCATATTTAGATATTGTACATTCGTCAGACGCAATAATAGGCATTCCAGATCACAGATGAACATTATTGGATATACTAGCAATCCGCGTTTCCTTTGAGCCCGCAACGAAAGACGGATTACACAGTTGTGATGAATAGCCATTACCCCACCCTAGACCCCTACGGGTACGGCAAACTACCCGCCAAGTACCCGAAGTGAAGCGGTCTCCCTCAACAACGTGAGTAGGCCACTAAACACTTCAAAGTACCCGGTAGTTTGTGCACCCCACCTTAGGTCTATCCTAGAAGCAAAAATCAGTAAAATGAAATAATACAACGGTGGCTACAACCGCAACCTGGATGTACCCTGCAAAAGAATATTACAACATATTATAATTTACATCGAATGAATGAATATAAAAACCCATCTTAAACCCCGACTAATCATCACAACGATCCAATCAAGTTCATAAACACAAACAGTAAAATCATTACAGAAATGTGCAACCCCTAGCCAACCGACATACTAGCAGTTAGGGAAGGTTTACGAACACATTATACAATTCACAGATATAATCTAATTAGCCAAACATCGTAGAATTTCGATCAAGCAAACACAATAGATTTCACTCCAAAAACTTCTCTGTGCACCTGAGACTTGAGCAGAAAATAAACATTCCATAAAGAACAAAATCATCACAGAAGAGTTCTGGGGAATTTTGGGCTGACTCGGCCCCAACTCGGCAGCGGATCCGCGGCGGATCGCTTGGATCGGCCGCGGATTCGCGGCGTTATAGCCGATTCAGGATCCCAAATTTCTCCAGTATTCTTATATTTTCCTGCATGTATTTTTAGAGGTCCATGAAAAATTTTTAGACCCCGTTTTTAAAATCGATAGAAACTTGGTGAATTTGATGTTTTTTCCGGTTCGTTTAGCGATCGAATTTCTAACGACTTTGCTAACAAGTTAGTTATGGTTTAGCGAGGCTCTGATACCATTGTAAGTCGACGTTGTACACCCCACGAGTTGTGGGGAGGCGGAAATATGAAAAACAATCTTTTTCTGTAAACTAACATCGACTAACCGAAAGGATCTTTGCTAAACTATAACTAACACTATCATAGGAGTAATTAGCTACTATGAAAGAAGATTATACCTAATGAACCAAGTCCTTCTTCTTCTCGTTAACCACCTCCTCGTCAGCCTCCTCTTTGTAATAGACGATCCACCCGAAAGCTACTACTCCAAGCTTTGCCTCTAACTTGAGGAAACTAGGTTACTCAAAGTCCAAATAAAAGCAACCTAGGTAATATAGAGTGTGATTATGGATTAATATGTCTTGCTAATCCTTGATCTCAACACATGAGAGGTTAGGATTAGGGTTTGAAGAGAGAGAGCTTGAGGAGAGAGAAGGTGAGAGTGAGAGTGAGAATGAAATAATGATATCATTTGAATATATGAAGCATAATGATTTATTAAATGAATAAATCAAATGATTTATCAACCATGCTTCATTTATTCATTATGTGTGATTCATCTTATGAGTCATTAGTCATTAAATGCACCATTAATTACATGAATGAATCACACAAATGAGTCACTAAATCAATAAATGCAAATGCCACCTTAGCCCCCAGGTCATCATCCTTCTCGAAGCTTCTCGAGAATTTACGAGAACGCCCCTCCTATCCGTGAAAACACGGAAAAACTTTAGACTGTATAAATCCAATAATCCGATACTAGAATCTGGCTTAAACCAAAGCCGGCTAGTAAAAACTGTCCGAACATCGTACATGCGTAAAAACACGTATGCGTCCGAACTCTAGTCGTAAAACCATACGACCTCTATATCGTTTCGCCCGAAGCAGGGAAACTCCCTGTGTTGGACTCTAAAGACTCGACTACTACGCTGGCAGTGGGTTTAACCACAGATTGCAAGCGGCACTAGCTGTACGTAACGGTCCCCAGGTAGATGTCGATAAGAAGGCCGATGAGGAAACCCATCCGAACTCCTACTGAGCCTGATGTGACAATCTCCGTACAGTCCGGTCTGTTCGTCTAGGACTATCGCATATCGGGCATAGGGGGCGGCAAGCGTCAGTCCCCTAAAAGCGGTATAAGTCATGTCGGAGCGAAGCCCATTAAACCTTGCGAAACTACTGGAAAACCTACCAGTAAATCTCGCTTGCCCTGGCCAGGGACTTTGCGTAATGGCTCTCAGACACAGCGCGCTATCAACTCCCAATACCGGGAGAGACGAATCCTGTCTAACCGCCACTGCCTCCAAGTGCTTCAGGACTGCACCCAACTGCTACCTGTTTGCATGACTCCTTTGAGCCGTGGTAGGGTAGCAATCTAAGAACAGTGGGAACACACTCGAGGCGAAGCAGCGGTGTCAAGTCTGCGGACTATGCTGTACTCATGTCCCCTGGGAACTGTTAACTGACGACGGGTATAATACCAACCAACAGTTCCCCGCGGGTCCTGTCTGGTGTACCCATAACCCAACGAGCACCTGTATACTATCTACAGTACGACGTACTGATGGCTGTGGGACAGACCATCTCCCCAACTGGGATGAGAAGCGTACACACTAGTCTATTCCGGAGTATCGATGCCCTATCTCGATAATCCTATGACTAGGGACCTAAAAAAGGATGTGCTTGTAGACTACCCAGCCCCCACTAGTGTGACTGCCATCACAACGCTGGTAGTCAAGCAAGATCCTAAGGGCTCTATCAATAAGTACACACATATTAAGATAGATAAAACCAAGTAGCATACTACCATGTTTAGCAAGACTGTGAATATCCCAAGCTTCCATTAAGTAATATACAAGCTAGTACGATACAATAATGGCCCCTAGGGCATATACACTAACACAAACAACCCAGATGATTTTCTCAAATATCACCAATTACAACGAATCCCTATATAATGAGGATGATCATCCAATTCCCAATAACTTACTCGCACTCATCATCTGTAAAACCATACAGATGTGAGAATCATACCTGGTAAATACATACCCTGGAGTAAGTACCTAATTGGGAAATCAATTTTCTACTAACAATCCACAGTGAAACTGAAACATGAAAATGTTTCGAAGGGGTATCCGGGTATTCCTAGTAATGCCTTTTCCATTATCAGATTCACAATTGTAACCGTATATCTCTTTGTCATCTCTTCAAATCCCCTTATATGTCTTTAGTCATTACTTTCTGTACACCACCTTTAGGCCAAATGGTTTTCTCCCTTCCCTACCGTTCGGCACCAGCCTATGGTTTAGAAGAAGACTATCCAATAAGCATAATGGGTATACTCTCCTAATCCTAGGAGCACTCGCAACGCGAGAGAAGGTAAAGATAAAAGACAAATGAATAAACATTATTCCTATTTCTCCTGAACCAGAATCCATCTCCGAACTGGAACAAGTTCCTTCGAGTTCGTATATAACCATACGATGGAATATCCAATAACTGTGAATCTTCGTAGTGATATAGGTTGTTCTGGAGAAATACCAAGGTGAAGTAGGAGTGGCGATGAAATATGTGGTTTGGTCATGAATGATAGCAGTTGAAATTTACTTTGCCCTCTTTCTGATCCCTTTATTTGTCTTTACTTAATACCTTCTGTACACCTTTCTTAGGCTAATCGGTTTTCTTCATTCCCTACCTTTCGGCACCTGCCTATGGTTTGGATGAAGACTATCCAATTAGCGTAATAGGTGTACCGTCCTAATCCATGGAGCACTCTCAACCTGAGAGAAGGTAAAAGGAAAATACAACTGAATAGTCCTATTCATTTTCTCCAGAACCGGAAACCATCCTCGAATCTGGAACAAGTTCCTTCGAGTTCGTATATAACCATACGATGGTTTTATCCAATGGAAGTGGACGTTCGTAGTGATACGAAATGTTCCGGAGAAAAAGGGTAAAAGTAGGAGTGGCAATAAACTATGCAACTCAGACAATCCAAAAGTCAGTGTTTTAAGAAGGTTCGGTTAATCTTGGTCACTGAGTCATAGTGTAGGGTTGGGCCATGATCACTGCCAAAGAGTGAGAGAAAAGAAACACTCTGCATGCACTCTAACCTAGATCAGAATGATTATCAATTTATCTAATCAGGAAACCTCCCACTGTAACCTCAAATTCTCCTCCAAACCTGAAAGAAGAATTAGTCGGGATCACCCGAGGAGTAAACCAACTCATCAGTGTGAATCGGGATCCAACTATCATCGCATGATAACGTGATGGAATCCACTCACGTTATCACACTCCAGAAGGTATGCGCATGCCTGGCAAGTTTCAGTTTCTTTAGAAACTCCCGATATGATTTTTACCCCATGCTCTTATGACCTTGACGAAGGTCAACAAATCATAAGTCACATGCCAAGTCCAACCCGTCATTGTCAAGGTTAATTTGAACCCACCCGTACAAGCCCTTGACGAAGGTCAATAAGGCTGTACGACTGTCCCAAACCAACGCATCTATCTATGCAACAGAAAGGTAACAAGCAGCTACCATACACTATGCCTTGACGAAGGTCAACAAACATAGCATGAATACTAAGTGCTACCCGAATGAAATGACGGAGGGCTACGAATGGTTTTTGGCGAAAAACCTTTAACGTAATGAACTTGATATCGTTGAAGGAACCGGATAGCTTTTTATAAATATATAGTGGCGAAAACCTTTGCTAAAGAGGTCATGCCCGGTGAAGGAATCTCGGCTCTTTTCCCGTAGAATGAGGTGCAGGATATTCCAAACTGAATACCGCGATGCAAAGCAAAAAGGCAATTGGCTATAGTAAAGTTATTACCCTGACGCAAACTTTTGTCCAAAGGGTCACTCCCGGTGAAGGGATCTCGGCCCTTGCCTCGTCGACTGAAGTAATGGATATTCATAACCGAATACCACTGTGCAAAACAAAAGAGAACGTTCTTGTAATAACAGCTTTTTGAAAAATTGTTCCAACAACATCAAACAGGTTTGTTTTCCTTGCATTGATCTGAATTAATGCAGTCCCATCAATTAATCACACCAATAAAGAACGAAAATACGATGTAGGTATATGCCATCCGCATTCGCCACTGGGTCCCTTCATCACCCGTTAGGTTACTTAACTAACGACAGAGCAGGGACTGGACTAGCAGATGTAAAACATGTACAATATCTACTAGTATATATATAGCAATATATAATAATCGCTCCAGGCGTGATAAAATGCAACATCACAGAAATGTAATAAGTATCACAGAACAATACAGATAATCTGGGATCCCCGGGTTTCATTGAGCCGCAAGTGAAACCCGACGTTCCCCTGGTCGTGTGAATAGCCTGTGCAATGAAAACCTAGACCCCTACGGGTGCGGCAAGTTACCCGCCAAAACCTGAAGCGAGGCAGCCCCCTTCAGCAAAGTGAATGGACCACCCAGCACTTCACGGAATCTGGTAACTTGAGCACCCCTCCTTGGGTCAACCTATACCCCCTACGAGTGCGGCGAATAGCTCGCCAATTATAGAGTGAAGCCCCCTCCGTCTCAATGCCATGAGATGCGGGCCCGTTGCCCTCTAGAACCCGACTATCCGTGCACCCCACCGTGGGGTAATCCTAGTACAGAAAAGAAAAATATGTACAACGGGTACATCGACCTCAACCCGGTCGTGCCCCGAAAGAATAATATACAAACAGGCAGTGACGGCAGTCCACATGTCGGACGCTCGCCCCGAAATATCAAATGTACAAATAAAACCAGACTGTACTAACATTGCACCAAGCTATCCACCATAACAAATCCGCAATATCACAGCACAACACAGAATATCAACGTGAATGTCACGTTCACAAACCTGTCTAAAAGGACTATAGCAATTAGACAAGATTTACCGCTCGAATGACATTTACGGTCGCAGATATAATATAAGTACTGTGAACTAACTTATTTAAATTTCGATCGACAAAATTTCCTGAAGTGGGACCCAAGCACAAATCCAGTACTGTAACAAATCTGGGCCCAAAAAAAATATTCCAGAAACCTCAATTCCACACAAAAGACCAGCACAAGAAAAATGGTGCACTGAAGCCACATAACTGCGGCGGAACCGCGGCCAAAACGTGGGTATTGCCGCGGTTCCACGGCGTTACTATGGACTCACGCTGCCAAATTTCTACAGAGGTCTTAAAAAAGCCTGCCTGATTTTCTGACATACCGAAAATAATTTTTCGAACACAAAAAAATTTCGACAGAAACTCAGAAAATTGAAACGTGGTTTCGGAAATTTTGATAGATCGATATTTTAAACATGTTAGAACAAGCTAGTAAAGGTTAATGGCGTGGCTCTGATACCATGTAAGTTTACGGTAGCGTCCCGGCCGTCAATTCGAGGCCAAAATACGGAAACAAAATTTTTTCATAAACTTGAAAATGGCGCTAACGTATACTATAAACCCGGTTCGAACCATTAATATTAACTAGCAATCTAGAAGAAGGTTAGAAAGGCTATACCGATCAATCTGTGTCCTTCGGTCTTTAGCCACCATCTTTAGGTCCTTGCGGTATCTCCGATCTCGCTCGATCTCTAGTCTCCTCATCGGAAAGGGCACCACATCTTCGAATCCTTTTACGAGCTCCCGCTTCGAAACGAAGCAACTCAGACACGAAATTTACTAGCCGACGTATCTAAGGTGAGGTAGAGAATGTGTATGATAACTTTGTCTCTTAACACTCTAGGATTCTCAACACATGAGATGGTTAGAGTGGAGGTAGAAGATGATGCCATGGTGGAGGTTGTGAGCAAGAAGAAGAAAGAAAAGAGAGGAGCATTTTGTGTTATTGTGTTGAGATGATAAAATGAGAGCTAGCATGAGAAATTCAAGAGCAAACCCAAGCCTATATGGTTGTCCACTCTCTCTCCAAGCATCATATCAACACAATAATCAAATCCTAATGTGACATTAGCACAAATAAAGAGACCATGAGTTACTAAACATGTCCATGTCACACTAAATGCACTTCATCATGAAATCCACTCACAATTTCCATCATTTGTAAACATTAACCTAAATGTTTTGTCCAAATAAAAAAAACGGCATCATCTAATGTAAACTCGTGACAGATCACAAGAATACCCCTGACCTGTATATACATACCTGCATCCGCATTCCGACTGAATGCAAATGAGATGAGACTAAAGTAATCCAACAAATCTAATACTAGGATCCGGCTTAAACCAAAGCCCACTAGTATGATCCGTTCGATCATGATACGTGCACGACTGCACGTATATGATCGAACCCTGCCATAATACCATACGGCCTCTACAGCGTTTCGCCCGAAACTTGAGAAACTGTCTGTGGGGGACTCTAAAGACTCGTTAATATACTGGCTGTGGATTTAACCACTAGCACGTCAGTAGTACTAGTTGTACGTAACGGGCTACCAGGTATTGACCAAAAGGGAGGTCGATGAGCGAACTCATCCTGACACCCTACTGAGCCTGTCAGTGACAATATCCATACAGTCTGATCCGTTCGTCTATGAGTATCGCATGTCGGGCCTAGGGGGTTGGTAAAAGTCAGACCCCCAAAAGCGGTACAAGTCGTGTCGGAGTATATCCCAGAACACCGTGAGATACTACTAGAATATATACTAGTAAATCTCTTGCCTTAGCCAAGGACTTCGTGTAATGACTCTCCCAGACACAGTGCGATCTCACCCCCAATACCGGGAGAGACGAAACCCCTGCCGATCCGCTCATTGCCTCCATGTGGCTCGGGACTGTACCCAACTAAAACTTGTTTGCCCGACTCTTTTGAGCCGTGGTAGGGCAGTAATCAAAGGACAGTGGGAACTCACACGAGACAAATTATGATCTCAGATCGATGAACTAACCTGTACACATGTCACCAGGGAACTGCCATCTGACGTCACGTATAATACCAACTAGCATGTTCCCGGCGAGTCCTGTCCGGTGTACTCATAACCCAATGAGCACTTGTATACATCTTAGGTGAACTAACTGACACCAATGGCTTGTGAGACCGGCCACCGCCCTTACACTGGTCTACTAATGGAGTATCGATGCCCAGTCTCGAAACTCCCACGACTAGGGACCACTTTAAGGATGTGCTTATAGACTACCCGACTCTTACGTATATGATCGCCATCATACTGTTGGTAGTCAAGCAAGAATCCTAAGGGCTCTACCAACGTGTAATAGTGATCTATAATATCATCTGAAGCAGTACACGATGATAAAGATAAACCAGATAGCATACTCAAGTAAAACTGTCCTAACGGCATAGGTCCTCCCTCAATCATTGCAATCACGTGCCTGTGATCCAATAACTAACTCTGAGGGCACTATATCCAACAATCTTGGTTTATTCTCGGAGCCGGGAGGAGCACGAGCAGCACTTGCATATCACATTGCAGACTTTGAGGGAGCATCAGCTGTTCGCCAAATTTTCCAAGTGCGCATTTTGGCTAGACAGTGTCGACATCTTAGGTCATGTGGTGACAAGAGATGGTATTTGTGTGGACCCGAAGAAGATTGAGGCAGTTCAGCGTTGGCCCAGACCGGTATCAGTTACAGAGGTTCGCAGCTTTTTAAGTCTGGTCGACTATTATCGACGTTTTGTCCAGGACTTCTACCGTATTGCTGCACCGTTGACCAGGTTGACTCGGAAGGGGGTTCCTTTTGATTGGACCGAGGCATGTAAGGATAGCTTCCAGCAGTTGAAGACTCGTCTGACTACTGCACGAGTGTTATCATTGCCTTCAGGATCGGGCGGTTTCGTGGTATATTGTGATGCTTCTCGAGTGGGGCTGGGCTGTGTATTGATGCAGCACGACAGAGTTATCGCGTATGCTTCTCGGCAATTGAGGAAACACGAGCAGAACTACCCCATTCATGATTTAGAGATGGCTGCAGTGGTATTTGCACTTAAGATCTGGAGACATTACCTATACGGCGAGTCGTGCCAGATATTCACTGACCACAAGAGCTTGAAGTATATCTTTCAGCAGCGAGATCTGAATATGAGACAGTGCCATTGGATGGAGTTGGTAAAAGACTATGACTGTGAGATTCTATACCATCCGGTCAAGGTGAATGTGGTGGTAGATGCTTTGAGTAGGAGGCCCGGAGGTAGCCTATCTTGTTTGAGCGCAGTACAGATGCAGTCAGCGGCGGATTGGCAGGTTTTATATGACAGCAGAGTGCAGTTCGAGTTTACTCCTACTGGGGGACAGCTGGCCTATTTCAGAGCATGCCCATAGTTACTTGACCATATCCGCGAAGCACAGTCCAACGATGCCTGTATTTTAGAGATTATCGAGCAGAATCGGCAGGGCAGAGTTTCCGAGTTCTTGATTAATGATCATGGGATACTTTGATTTGGGACTCGACTGTGCGTACCAAATTCTGAGGGACTGAGGCGTGATATTCTTGAGGAAGCATATATATTAGTATACAGTGTTCATCCAGGTTCCACCAAGATATACCGTGATTTGAGAGAGGTTTACCGGTGGGATGGGATGAAGAAGGATGTTACAGACTTTGTATCGAGATGCCTGACTTGCCAGCAAGTCAAGGCCGAGAACCAGAGGCCAGCCGGCGAGTTACAGCCTTTGCCCATCCCTGAGTGGAAGTGGGAACAAGTCTCCATGGACTTCATAGTGTGTCTACCCAGGACCAGTATAGGGTATGACTCTATATGGGTGATTGTGGATCAACTGACGAAAGCGGCTCACTTTCTGCCAGTGAAGACCATTTTTGGATTTGCTTAGTACGCCCAGGTTTATATTTATGAGATCGTACGACTGCATGGCGTCCCGACTTGCATTGTGTCCGACCGGGGCACCCATTTTACCAGCCGATTATGGCAGAAACTTCAGGAGGCTTTGGGCACCCGATTGAGTTTTAGCACAACTTTTCATTCGCAGACTGACGGTCAGTCAAAGGGTACTATTCAGACTCTTGAGGACATGCTCAGATCTTGTGTTTTAGATTTCGATGGTAATTGGGATCGTCATTGCCCTTGATCGAGTTCTCCTACAATAATAACTTCCAGGAGACGATTCAGATGGCACCTTTCGAGGCTTTATATGGGAGGAGATGTCGATCGCCTGTATGTTGGACAGAGCTCAGGGAGAGCAGTATTTTGGGGCCGCAGATCGTACAGGAGACGACCGAAAAGATACATCTAATTCGGGACAGGATGAGAGCGGCACAGAGAAGGCAGAAATCATATGCTGACAGGCGTCGTCACCGACTCGAATTCGCTGTTGGCGATCATGTTTTCCTGAGGGTCTCTCCGATGAAGGGTGTGATGAGATTTGGGAGGAAAGGAAAGCTTAGTCCTAGATATGTTGGTCCCTTCGAGATCCTAGAGCGTGTCGGTTTAGTGGTTAATCGGTTGGCTCTTCCGCCCAACTTCCCCGATGTTCACCCCGTGTTCCATGTTTCGATGCTCCGCAAGTACCTTCATGACCCTTCCCATGAGATTCAGCACCAGACGATCAAGCTAGAGCGCGATCTTTCATTCACCGAGCAGTCGGTGGTCATTTTGGATTGGCAAGTGAAGAAATTGAGGTCGAAGGTTATACCGTCCGTCAAGGTTCTTTGGCGTGGCCCAAACAGTGAGGTGGTCACCTGGGAGACCGAGGTCGAGATGAGGAAGAGATATCCCCGTCTTTTTGAAGGTACGCGTAGTTAAATTCTAAATTCGGGGACCGAATTTCTTTAAGGGGGAAGATTGTAACGCTTCGAAAATCGTTTAGGCAGTTTTTCGATAATCGGCAAAATAATCAGTCTTTTCCGTAAAAAGTCAAAATAAGTATTTTTCAATATAGGCCTAATTATATAAAATTTAGATAAGATATTGCTAGAATTTGGTCACTAAGTTGTCACTTAAAAATTTCTACTCATTTAAAAAAATTTCTATAATTAATTATTTTTAATATTATTTTAAGCTTTTAAATATACATTAAATTAGTGATAAATACAAATTTAAATGGGTAAATTACACACTTAGGAACCATTCTAAACTAAAATTTAGTGTAACAAAAATTGTATCAAGACTTTTCAAGATTTTAGTTCTATGGTTTAAAAATTAAATCAAAATGAAATTTAAATGGAATTTGTAATAGAAATTTGATGTGATAAGCAATTAATGCCTTTGAAGAGACTTTCTTCCTAGAAAATTCTACACTTTTCCCTCACTTTTCCCCCCATCCTACCAAGGGCCGAGCTTACCAGCTGTTGCTCCCCATTTTCCCTTCTTTTTTTTCCTTCAAATTCCTTCAAAATCAACATAAAAATCCACAATTTTCTTCACTAATTCAAACCTAAACCCTATTCTACCTCTTCCCAAACCCTAATTGGTTTAGAACAAAGAGAAAAGAGGCAACTTTGGAGGCTAAGTGCAAAGGGATCAACGCTTGGGAGGTATAATTTTAATCTAGTTGTTAAATTGGTAGTTTAAATATGCTAATTTAGATTTTTAAAGTGTTAATTTGGTTATAATTTCTTGTTTAGGAAATTCTAGTAAAGGTTTGGAATTTTAATTAGGGTTTAAAGCTTTGTATGTGGGTTATAATTTGTGTTGTGGCCATCTAGTAGTTTGAATTGGATGTTGTGCTAGATTGTGATCACTACATCGTTAAACCGCGATGTTTGCATCGAAATTTAGTTGTTAATGCTTACTAGGTTTTTCTTAAAATTAGGAGGTGATTTAATTTCGATATATTGATGATACTATTAGCATCTACTATGACTTTTAGGGTGTGCGAATCTGGAATTTGGTATAATCGGGTTTTAGTTTTCACGGTTGCCCCGAAACGACGATTTTAGTTAAGCTTTTTGTGGTTTTCGTGTGTGTTCCGCACGTTTAGTGCACATTGTGCCTAACTTGTCAGTGTTGATTCTTTTATTTTGTGACTTGCGTCGTTTCTTGATGTGTAATTTTAAGTTTGTGTTGTGCAATTTTAGGATCGGTTGCGGAAACATCGGACGCGGTGCGCAAAGGCGAAGCGGTGGTTGGATCAGATTAGCGAGGCGTCCGGGTGAGTAGATGTATACATCTATGGGGAAATCATCTAGATGGCGCAAGGCGCCCCATAGTTAGGATCACTTTATTACTTGCAAACTATATGCATAGTTAGTTAGTTAACCATCCCATTCATATACATACCCTTCTAGTCATTCGTCTACTGGCATTGCATGGTTATCCACATACACATGTATGATATCACCTCTTAGGACACGTACACCATTACCATTGGCTCATGTTGCACGTGCACTATTCATGTGACACACACGCCTTTGGTAATTGCTATGCCATGAGCACTGTAGAACCTGCTTAGTTCAGTATCAACACTTGCATCGGATATGATACATTGAATTGCATAGCATATATATATATATATATATATATATATATATATATATATATATATATATATATATATATATATATATATACTCACTTCATCATCATGATTATATAGATTCCTAGACATAAATCACATTGCATACCTTTGGCATCATAAGCATTTATCATATACAACATGTTGGGTATTATGATTTTCTTGAGGATTTCAGTATTGATGAGATTTCTGGATTTGGGGAAAACCGCATGAATTTAACAAAAGCTTATTATTACTGTTTTTAAAATAAAGTTGCGGTTTTATCGTGATGTATGTGTCGTCCACCATGAGTTTTCATGTTTTCTGTTGGATTTCGAGACCCGATTCGAGGAGTGGATGAACCGTCTCGGATACATGGTGGGCCCGGTATAGTACCCCGGGGTAAGAAGATCGAGTTGTAGACGATGAGCCTGGCAGGGGAACACTACCTACCGGTGATGTCTGGCGCGGCGGATATCCGGAGGATACCGACCGTTGTCGTGAGATTTGATGATATGGGCCGATCCGGACTGACGGAGCCCGAGGTATTGAGATATTGACATAGTGAGACATTGAGACAGATATTTCCATATTTGGTGTCGATGCTTGACACGGTTTTCGGATGATTTCATTCATGGTACCTTAGCTATTGTACAGATATTTTCTTTAAGTTAAAAAGGCAAAGATCATCATATTTAAACACTTAAAGATTTAGTAATGATTTTGCATTCATGTGCATACATACTAGTGGCATTACGTCACATCTAGCCATACATGTTGTGACGCATTGCGTGCATTCTTACGATAGTCTTATTAGATGTTATATTCTACTCACGAGCTGGCAACTCACCCCCGTTGTGCCACAGTGTCTTGCAGGTCGGACCCGTCAGCCTCGTAGCGGCGAGCTTATCTTATCATTGGCTTCTTTTGCTCAGACTCATGACATTTCTCTTAGGTGGGTTGCGAGGACACTTTTATCTTTTTTTACTATCTTTGTATCTAGTATTCTCCATCTACCACTTCTTATTTGTATATGCGACCTAGTGATGAGACTAAGAGATTTGTGTATATGTGGTTTCTTTGGGGTCGAGCTCACTTGAGCCGACGTTGTGTTTTTCTTATTTTTGCATTTCTTTATGCTTATTTGCTTGATATTGCTTATATATTGCATGTGGTTGTGATCCACCTTGGACGAAGAGCTAGCTCCCGCTTGGGGATGCCATTTTACCGTTACAGGTTATATATCTTTTTGTACCCATTTTTGGGGGCTAGTATTTACAAAGGAGACTCTGCCGAAATTTTCGGAAAAATTTTGATGTTTTTAAAATAGGATTAATATAACTTAAATAGTTTAAAATCATTTTCATAAAAGATTTTCCTTCACTCTCATTGGTTATGGTTTAGATTTTCTGAGTTTTGACTGACTTAGGTTACGCTACGCCTTTGGACGTCTCGTAATCTAAGTGCCAGTCACGTTCCGTACCTTCGGGTCGTGACATCAGGTCGACAGACTAACCTGTACTCATGTCACCTGAGAACTTCTATCTGATAATAGGTATAATACCATCTAGAATGTTCCCGGTGAGTCCGTCCAGTGTAACTCATAACCCAATGAGCACCTGTATACTATCTTAGGTGACTAACTAACACCAATGGCTTGT
This sequence comes from Agapanthus africanus, assembly GCA_030015575.1. Classification (NCBI taxonomy): domain Eukaryota; kingdom Viridiplantae; phylum Streptophyta; class Magnoliopsida; order Asparagales; family Amaryllidaceae; genus Agapanthus; species Agapanthus africanus. Next base: position 502,568,624 of record CM057340.1, on the reverse strand, counting down.
GAGACCGGCCACCGCCCCTCGTCGGGGTCTCGAAAAGTATACACTAGTCTACTCCGGAGTATCGATGCCCGGTCTCGATACTCCCTCGACTAGGGACATTTAAGGTTGTGCTTTTAGACCACCCAGCTCTCACGTATATGATCTCCATCATAATACTGGTAGTCAAGCAAGAATCATATGGGCTCTATCAACATGTAATAGTGATCTGTAATACCACATATTGCATGTACGTGATGATAGAGACAAAATGGATAGCATACTATCATCTCGAGTAAGACTGTTCTACCCGTATAGGTCCTCCCTCAATCATCACAATCGCGTGCCTGCGACTACAATAATTGACTTGAGGGTGCTATAGCCAACAATCTCCCACTTGCACTTAAGGCTAATTATTACAGTGTCGCAAACTCACAGCCCGTGTGACACCGAACACCCAACTTCTCTTCTAATCAGTCTTACAAAGCCTGTTTCTGAAACTATTGTGTTCGAGAAATAGCATCAGCGAGTGGATCCGCTCCAATGTTTCTTTCTTTATCTCTCTTTATCTCAACTTCACGGAGAAAGACTATCTCCCGAAATGAGCGATACCTGTCTTAGAATTTGTCTGGATATCTGATGGGACCTAGTTCATAAATGAACTCCAAATCCAACAAACTTCTTAGACCATATCGTCCACTGAATTTAATCAGTATCCTGCGCCATGCCTTCCTCAGTATACGTTTGGACCACCTGTCCAACATACTGCCCCTCAAAAGAAGGAAAACTATTAACTCTGATAGCCACTCCGTCATCCAGGTCACTTTGGAAGCCAGAAATGATAACTACCTCCTGAAGGAGGCTGTCGTTTCCATATACCAAGATCATCCACTTATGTTCATAACTGCTTCCCAATATTTCTCCAGGATTGGATTAATATATACGCTTATTGCAGCCAGTGCAAATGCAATGTCTGGTGTGGTACTTGACATCTCACAATTGACTCAATTGCTTAAGTAAGAGATATGTCAATCATCCAAATCTCTCCTCATCGGTCTAGAGGACATCTCATTAGAGAGCGACTCCATCACCTGCGGGTACACCACTACGCCAGGATTCGTCCATTCTAAATCACTTTATAATAGTGTCAAGTATCCGAATTGGGACACTTCCCAAATCTAGATCTAAAACGATAGATCTAGTGACCAGGATCCCTGATTTTTTATCCAGATCTTATGTGGAGAAACACCTTGTGGCAACCACACTATAACCGATCGTAGTATAGGAAGATCACTTCCTATAAAGAGCATGTCATCAAAATACGAGGACATCACTACCTATTATCTTCTAACCAGGTCTATCTGTTATTCTGATGAAGTCAAACTCTATGACTGTCACATTAAAAATAGACGATCTATCTCCTCTATACTTACTTTAGTCTATAAATAGACATAAGCTACTTGCCCACCATGCTTCTGCTGCTCCCACTGACTATAACAACCCGCTGGCAGAGTCATATACATGTCCACTTCCAAAGATAATTTAGAACGATGTTATATTCATCCACTTGCCATATCTCATAGTCTTGGACAGCAGTAGTAGCAAGTTCCGGTCATCAAAACCTCCCTGTCACCGTCTTTGAGGAAACCGAAGTACCTCTCGGATGACTGAGGTTACCCACCAAATCTGCAGAGTGGCTATCGAATTGTCGAATCCAGTTGAATGTTTAGGTTCTACTAAATTTTCAGTAATCATTTGTGGTTCTGGATTCACTTCCAGTTCTACTATACTCCCACTAATATTTTCTGAAAAGAATTCATTTTATTAAAATGGGTGGTGAGTCAAGAATAATATAACTATTGATCTTCCAAATGGTAGAATGCTAACCCTCGTCAATGCCCAGGATAACCCACAAACTGCGATTACTGAAACATGCCTAGAGTTTATCCAGATTCTGGTTTTAAGTATAAGCCGGACAACTCCATATAGCTTAACATTGTTAATATTTGAATTCATTATATATCCAATATAGAAATAAATGCACTAATTTAATTGGAACCAGATTCAAAAATCAAGCAGCTGTTTCCGGTGCATATTGATAAAATGGAAGAAGGCCAAGCAGCATTACTCATCAAGGAGCGTACTCACGGATGAGTAACCTGAGAGAGAAGCAAGTTCTCAAATATACTACTTATGATGGAATACCTAGCACAAGTATCTAAAACTTCGATCATCTCGAAGAATTCTTATACTTGCGACATATGGTTCTCTACTTTATTTCTATACCTATAACTTCTCAAAATTTGGATCTTGTATTTTGTAAATCCCCGTTTCCTTCAATGAAAAATCTTTCTATGTTATCCCATTTTTCCCGTATCATTATTTTTCCGTAGATTAATGCGTAAGTTGTAGAATTTGTTTCCTTCTAAAACCATAACGAAATTAATCAAAGCCCAACCAAGATTTTTTTTAAAACTAAACATATTAATTAAAACCCAAAGCCAAATTAAAAACAAGATTAAAATAAATTAAAACCCTAAACTACCTTCAGCCCACTAAAACTTCCTTTGATTAAATCCCTAAACTAAAATACCCACAATCCCCCAGCCCATTTGTTCCTTTCTTTTTCTAAAACAAATTCTTTTATTAATACTAATCCCCGGCCCATATCTCCTCAGCCCACTGCCTCCTTTAGGGGAATTAATTGTTTTTTTTATTTTTTTGCCGGCCCCCGACCCCGGCCCGCTCGCGCCCAACAAAACCCGACCCGATCCAAACCTTTCCTTCCTTCTCCCTCGCGACAACTGTTCCCGCTCATTTTTCCTTCCTCGTCGCGACCCCCACGTTCCCGAGCTCCCCACGTCGCCGCGTCGTTGCCCATGCCCTCGCGATCCCCGACCACGTTCGCGCACGCACTTCACCCCATCCTCATCCCTCTAGACCGTCTCTCTCTCCCTCACAGTCTCTCAAAACCCCTCACTTCTTTCTCGAATACCCACTCCCGTGGCCCATTGCCTTCATCACTCGCCACTCCCGCCGTCGACGACGACGACTTCAACCCTCATTCATCGACTCCCTCGCACTCTTCTCCCCACCAACCGAGCTCCCTACGCAACCCCACTCCCTTCAACCACCGAACCCAACCTCACTCGACCCATCTCAGCCACCCGTCTGCACCCAACGCCGACGAGCCTCCCTGAACCACTCTGAGACCCTACACACCCTCAGCACCACCCTCATCTCACCACAAACCCAAGCCCCACTGCACTCTCTCTCTCTCTCTCTCTCTCCAAAGAAACCACTGCGTACACTGTTGCACTTCGCCGGAGCGACCACGGCCGACCACCGTCGACCCCAGCAAGTCCCAAGTGAACCACAGAGCCTCCCTAAGCTTCCAGCGCGCACAAGACGGCTCCGGAAAGGTCCGACGCAAAAATCCGTGTTCGATCGAGGCTCGCGCGAAATTGTTCCGTGGCGTACAACGCGCGTTTGTGACGACGTTGCTTCCCCGTGACCCCGAGTCGTTACCAGGCAAGTGCTTACTTGCTTCATGCTAAAGTATTAATGATATGAACCTAAAATAACTAGTTTACGGAATTGCCAAATACTAATGCATAATACGATCAAAGTGTTCGATGCTATTCTTTCATAAAAATAATTGTTTATTTTGACGGAACCCGACGTTTTATGTTGGCCCTTATAGTGATAAACATAGTGTATGAATATCGCTGGAAAATATGATTGTTTGTAACAAAAATTGATACCCCCAAATATGCCGTTAAAACTAGAAAGTTTCTCGTGCCTGAAAACGGATAAAATCACCATAAATCATATGCATAATGGATTGATGTGTTCTAGGGCTTAAATCGAACCCGACTTGACAAACTTTAACCCTATGGAAAATCCTAATGATTTCTGTTCTGTAATCATGATGATATCTGGGTCGGAACACGACTCTGGACTGCAGTCCAGAGCGTTTCTGATTATTGTTTTCTGTTCAAAGGACCTGCATTACTGTGTTTCCTGAAATCATACTTCGCGGAACTTTACATTGGATTAGAGATAATTCTGTTAGCTAAGCAAAACAAGTGGTTTCACCCCGATCCATCGCCGTTTGTATTTTAAAATGTAATTAAAAGGGCAGAACGTATATCTGTCCAGAACAGATTCTAAAATGACACCCTGAGATTAAACTGGTTATAACTTTCAACGTACAGATGTGATTGAGGATCCGTCTGTTGCGTTGAATACTTTATCGAAAACCCTAAATTTCATTTAACTGTGACATCACTAAATTCTTAGCCCAACTGGGTGCAATTCGTGCCGCGAAATGGACGTTCAGTTCTGAAACTGAATTTCCAGCCGCGAGCACTTAAAACTGAAATAGCTATATCTTGAGAACCGAAACTCCGATTTAACTGAAACAAATTTTGGTGAATTACCGACTGATTGTTCTATGTATCTTACCTACATCTTTTGTACTGAATTCTTAACATGTTAATTTGTACAATTTATTTTCATGACATGCATGTTGATTCATAATATACAGAACTCATTGATAGCATACATACATATATCATACCCTTGCCATATACTCAGTGTTAGTACGTGTGGACATTGCATTATCGTACGTGACGGATGTTGGTTTAGTTGTGACAAGTACATCAATGGAAAATTCGTGACAGTGATTGATACAGTGAACAGTGATAAAAATCGTGCCATTGATATACTTGTACATAACTAGATCAAGATCATAACTAGTGAGAACCTGGGGAAAAAGAGGAAATCAAAGTGGAAAGAGTATCGTATTTAGCGGGACCGATTTTAGAGGATGATCATTCGAAAAGAGATATCGATACATGTAGGATAGGATCTAGCGATCCGGCTGACAGGGTTATGTCCCGAGCATGTGGGCCGTTGTCTCGGGTATGTACGAGACTCCTGTTAAACATGATCCTCCTTCCACTATATGATTTCAAATATGACCTAGAGACCGATAGGGACATATATCATATTCTGCATCATATAGTGACATAGTGATTACTCGCATTGTTCTTATACCAGTATTACCTCATATACCTGTTTCACCTCATTATAATATAATTGTTATTGTGTCGCTCTGACGACCTGAGTATGCATGCTCAGATCCCGCGGAAGGACCAGCACAGGAGACGGATCTACCCTTCGAGTTCACGGAGATTTAGACTGGTGTACTTTCTATTTTCTGCTTCCATAAAAGTGATCGTAAGTTGACCTTTGTTAGTATTTGTTCCCGTTATCTGTAATTTGTGAACAATGGAATATTGATGTAATAGATTAGTAATGTGATTCCTTTACCACTGCGCTTTATTTACTGATTACCATGCAATGCTAGAAGCCGAAGTGTGACTACGGCGGGATGTTTCCTTGACCGTAGGAGTATGGCTGGCCTAGTCATCCCTCGTTTTCCGTATTTTAGGAAGCGGGGCGTGACATGGTTTAGTTGGTATCAGAGACTGTGTTTAGTATCAAGGGATAACATTAACTATGCAATATTACGTTATTCTTGTTTCACTACTCTTAATTTCCATCCTTGAATCTGATCCTATCCTTTTGAATCTTCCAGTGATATGACGTCCCCGAACGACCCCTCCTCGGACTCCAGCACTCAGGACCGCACGGAAAGGATGCTCAGCGCACTGACTACTCTCGCGGAAGCTCAAGAGAGGAAGACCGACTTGCTCACTGAGGGACTCAGGGCGATTACCGCCACAGGAGGACCCTCCGCATTTATTACCGCCTCCGAGAGCGTTGTTCCACCAGCGTATCATGCTAGGGCTGGTACAGTAGCAGACTTCCGACGGTTACACCCAGCTGCGTTCACAGGGCTAGCTGAACCCCTTGAGGCGGAGCAATGGTTGGTGAACATGGAGAATTTATTGACTGCCGCCAGGATTCCAGAGGAAGACAGAGTGAACGTGATAAAGATACAATTAGAAGACGAGGCCCGCACATGGTGGTCGGTGGAAGAGAGCAGACTTGACAGGCCGATCGAATGGAGCAAGTTTAAGGAGTGCTTCCTAGATCATTACTTCCCTTCCACGGCCAAGGCAGAAATGGAGGAGAGGTTTATTCTTTTGAAGCAGAATGGACGCCCAGTGGATGTTTATGCGGCGAGAGTTCAGGAGCAACTGATTAACAAGTTCAGGAGACCCCCAGTCGTTCCAGCACGTACTCACACGCCATCTCGAGGAGCCATACCGGTTCACAGGCCAGGGAAGACGCAAATGAAGCGCCCGTTTGTACCACAACAGCGCCCCCAGAGGCAGGGCGTGACTTGCGGCTATTGCGGTAGAGGAGGACATACTCAGAAGGACTGTCGCCGTGCCAAGGGACAGTGTTTGATTTGCGGTTCTAGTCAGCACAAGATTGGCAGTTGCCCTGAGCGGGCAGAGGCACAGGCAGGTTCTGGACCGTCACAGCAGAGGCCGCAGGAGCAGAGACAACCATTTACAGGTCGCGGTCAGGGACGGGCTTTCACCTTGACCGCCGAGCAGGCAGAAGCGTCAGGAGACGTGGTTACAGGTACTCTACTCGTGCATTCCTTACCAGCTAGAGTACTATTTGATTCGGGAGCATCGCATTGTTTCTTATCTGAGCATTTCACTACTACACACTCAATACCACATGAAACACTAGCTAAGGGATGGGAAATTCATACGGGTAATGGCATCATTATATCTAGCCGAGAATGTAGATTATGCCCGGTTGTAGTGTGTGGCAGGGAATTCTATGCGAATTTCCTCCTAATTGGGACAGGCAGTTACGACGCAATTCTTGGGATGGATTGGATGAGCACTTTTCACGCTGTAATCGATTGTCGTGCAAGGAATGTGATTTTCCGCATTCCCAATCACCCGGAGTTTATTTTCGAGGGCGGAAGCGAATCTTTGGAGCCAGCTAAATACAGAGCAAAGCCTAAGGAGTTGACAGCTATGGAGATTGATAGGAGCCCGGACCCAGAAATTGTTCGGGACTTTCTGGACGTTTTTCCCGAGGATTTACCAGGTCTACCACCTCCTCGAATTTTGGAATTCTCAATAGACTTGATTCCAGGTACAGCCCCAGTATCCAGAGCCCCTTACAGAATGGCACCAGTTGAATTGGCGGAATTGAAGAAACAGGTTGAAGAACTATTGGAGAAAGGATTCATTCGGCCAAGCGCTTCACCGTGGGGTGCACCAGTTCTATTGGTAAAGAAGAAGGACGGATCGTTGCGAATGTGTATAGATTACCGGGAGCAGAACAAGGTTACCATAAAGAACAAGTACCCAATACCGCGCATTGACGACTTATTTGATCAACTAAGTGGAGCCAAGGTTTTCTCGAAGTTGGACCTCCGTTCCGGGTATCATCAAATCAGGGTAGCAGCCGAGGATGTGTGCAAGACAGCTTTCAGGACCCGATACGGACATTACGAGTTCCTTGTGATGCCGTTCGGCGTTACCAACGCCCCAGCAATATTCATGGATTTGATGAACAGGGTGTTCGCGAAATACTTGGACACGTTTGTCGTTGTGTTTATCGACGACATACTTGTCTACTCGAAGACTCAGGAGGAGCACGCTGAACACTTGCGCACAGTCCTACAAATTCTTCGGGAAGAGAAGCTGTATGCGAAGCTAAGCAAGTGTGAGTTCTGGCTCGACAAGGTACAGTTTTTGGGACATATTGTTTCGGGTGAAGGCATCTCGGTGGACCCGGCAAAGATAGAATCTGTCAGAGATTGGCCGACGCCGAAGTCAGTGGCTGAGACCAGGAGTTTTCTGGGATTAGCAGGCTATTATCGGAGATTCGTCCAAGATTTCTCAAGAATCGCGGAACCATTGACGAGGCTGACACGGAAGGACGTGCCGTTTACATGGACAGAGGAGTGCACTCAGGCTTTCGACACACTAAAGCAGAAGTTAACTACGACGCCTATTCTTACTGTACCAGATGATTCAGGTGGTTTGGTGATACACAGTGATGCCTCAGGGAAGGGTTTAGGCTGTGTTTTGATGCAGCACGGACGTGTGGTTGCTTATGCCTCTCGACAACTGAGAAACCACGAGAAGAACTACCCCACACATGACTTGGAGTTAGCTGCGGTAGTCTTTGCATTGAAGATTTGGAGGCACTATCTATTGGGTGAGAAAGTGGAGGTGTACACAGATCACAAAAGTTTGAAGTATGTTTTCACCCAGAAGGAATTGAATATGAGGCATCGCCGATGGCTGGAGCTGATGGCAGATTACGACTTGAACCTTCAGTATCACCCGGGGAAGGTAAATGTTGTACCAGATGCGCTCAGTCGCAAGCCAGCGGTCATGATATTGACCGATCAGAGGAGTATTATTGAGGATTTTCAGAGACTTGCACTTGAAGTCGTTACGCCGAACGCACTCAGTCAACTTTGGCAACTGCAGGTGCAATCTTCTCTGGTGGATCGCATCAAGACTGCACAAGCGGACGATCCCCGATTGCAAAAGTTTAGAGAGGAAGTGAAAGCTGGACTAAGAACAGAACTGATTATACATGAAGATGGCTCTCTGAGATTCGGCAGCAGACTCTGCGTACCTAAAGGAGGTGTTCGAGAAGAAGTGTTGGCTGAAGCACACAGTTCAGCTTATTCTGTGCATCCGGGAAGTACAAAAATGTATCAGGACCTAAAGCAACACTTTTGGTGGAACGGAATGAAACGGGAAATTGCGAGGTTCGTATCCAGGTGCTTGGTATGTCAGCAGGTGAAGGCGGAGCATCAGAGGACAGCAGGATTGTTACAACCCTTGCCGATACCGGAATGGAAGTGGGAGCACATTACTATGGATTTCGTGACGGCCTTACCACGGAGCCCTAGGGGCAATAACGCCATTTGGGTTATCATCGATCGCCTCACAAAAGTTGCACACTTTCTACCTTTCCGAGTAGGACAGTCGACAGAATCATTGGCAGAAAGATATATGCAGGAGATCGTACGACTTCACGGTGTTCCAGTCAGCATTGTGTCAGACCGGGACACGAGATTCTTGTCGCACTTTTGGAAGAGCTTACAGGAGAGCTTGGGTACCCGCCTTAATTTCAGCACAGCTTATCACCCACAGACGGATGGACAATCCGAGCGTACGATTCAGACGCTCGAGGACATGTTGAGAGCCTGCATGCTGGACTTTCAAGGTTCCTGGGAGGACCATCTGCATCTAGTCGAGTTCTCTTATAACAACAGTTATCAAGCTAGTATTCAGATGGCTCCTTTTGAAGCATTATACGGGCGGAAATGTCGATCACCAGTATGTTGGGATGATGTGGGAGAGCGAAGACTATTGGGCCCCGAACTCATTGTTCAGACAGTTGACAAAGTCCAAATGGTCAGACAGCGTATCAAGGCGGCTCAGGATCGACAGAAGAGTTGGGCAGATACCAGCAGAAGGGCACTTGAGTTCGAAGTCGGAGATCATGTGTTCTTAAAGATTTCCCCTACTCGTGGAGTTATCAGGTTCGGAGGTCGGGGAAAGCTTAGTCCCCGCTTTATCGGACCTTTTGAGGTGCTAGAGCGAGTAGGAGAGGTGGCTTATCGACTTGCCTTGCCTCCATCGCTAGCTGGTGTGCACAATACCTTCCATGTGTCACAGTTGCGGCGTTACGTTCGAGATGAGAACCATGTTCTGGACCATTCAGAGTTAGTTTTGGGGACTGATCTGTCGTACGAGGAGCAGCCTACTACCATTCTCGACCGCAGAGAGAAAGTGCTGAAGAATAAGGTCATTCCGTTAGTCCGAGTGTCTTGGGGCGGTCGTTCCCCAGGAGAATCCACCTGGGAGCGGGAGGAAGAGATCCGTGATCGTTATCCACATCTTTTTGTTTAGTACCATGTATTCTTGCATTCTTGTCAAATTTCGAGGACGAAATTTTTGTTAAGGGGGGTATGATGTAAATCCCCGTTTCCTTCAATGAAAAATCTTTCTATGTTATCCCATTTTTCCCGTATCATTATTTTTCCGTAGATTAATGCGTAAGTTGTAGAATTTGTTTCCTTCTAAAACCATAACGAAATTAATCAAAGCCCAACCAAGATTTTTTTTAAAACTAAACATATTAATTAAAACCCAAAGCCAAATTAAAAACAAGATTAAAATAAATTAAAACCCTAAACTACCTTCAGCCCACTAAAACTTCCTTTGATTAAATCCCTAAACTAAAATACCCACAATCCCCCAGCCCATTTGTTCCTTTCTTTTTCTAAAACAAATTCTTTTATTAATACTAATCCCCGGCCCATATCTCCTCAGCCCACTGCCTCCTTTAGGGGAATTAATTGTTTTTTTTATTTTTTTGCCGGCCCCCGACCCCGGCCCGCTCGCGCCCAACAAAACCCGACCCGATCCAAACCTTTCCTTCCTTCTCCCTCGCGACAACTGTTCCCGCTCATTTTTCCTTCCTCGTCGCGACCCCCACGTTCCCGAGCTCCCCACGTCGCCGCGTCGTTGCCCATGCCCTCGCGATCCCCGACCACGTTCGCGCACGCACTTCACCCCATCCTCATCCCTCTAGACCGTCTCTCTCTCCCTCACAGTCTCTCAAAACCCCTCACTTCTTTCTCGAATACCCACTCCCGTGGCCCATTGCCTTCATCACTCGCCACTCCCGCCGTCGACGACGACGACTTCAACCCTCATTCATCGACTCCCTCGCACTCTTCTCCCCACCAACCGAGCTCCCTACGCAACCCCACTCCCTTCAACCACCGAACCCAACCTCACTCGACCCATCTCAGCCACCCGTCTGCACCCAACGCCGACGAGCCTCCCTGAACCACTCTGAGACCCTACACACCCTCAGCACCACCCTCATCTCACCACAAACCCAAGCCCCACTGCACTCTCTCTCTCTCTCTCTCTCTCCAAAGAAACCACTGCGTACACTGTTGCACTTCGCCGGAGCGACCACGGCCGACCACCGTCGACCCCAGCAAGTCCCAAGTGAACCACAGAGCCTCCCTAAGCTTCCAGCGCGCACAAGACGGCTCCGGAAAGGTCCGACGCAAAAATCCGTGTTCGATCGAGGCTCGCGCGAAATTGTTCCGTGGCGTACAACGCGCGTTTGTGACGACGTTGCTTCCCCGTGACCCCGAGTCGTTACCAGGCAAGTGCTTACTTGCTTCATGCTAAAGTATTAATGATATGAACCTAAAATAACTAGTTTACGGAATTGCCAAATACTAATGCATAATACGATCAAAGTGTTCGATGCTATTCTTTCATAAAAATAATTGTTTATTTTGACGGAACCCGACGTTTTATGTTGGCCCTTATAGTGATAAACATAGTGTATGAATATCGCTGGAAAATATGATTGTTTGTAACAAAAATTGATACCCCCAAATATGCCGTTAAAACTAGAAAGTTTCTCGTGCCTGAAAACGGATAAAATCACCATAAATCATATGCATAATGGATTGATGTGTTCTAGGGCTTAAATCGAACCCGACTTGACAAACTTTAACCCTATGGAAAATCCTAATGATTTCTGTTCTGTAATCATGATGATATCTGGGTCGGAACACGACTCTGGACTGCAGTCCAGAGCGTTTCTGATTATTGTTTTCTGTTCAAAGGACCTGCGTTACTGTGTTTCCTGAAATCATACTTCGTGGAACTTTACATTGGATTAGAGATAATTCTGTTAGCTAAGCAAAACAAGTGGTTTCACCCCGATCCATCGCCGTTTGTATTTTAAAATGTAATTAAAAGGGCAGAACGTATATCTGTCCAGAACAGATTCTAAAATGACACCCTGAGATTAAACTGGTTATAACTTTCAACGTACAGATGTGATTGAGGATCCGTCTGTTGCGTTGAATACTTTATCGAAAACCCTAAATTTCATTTAACTGTGACATCACTAAATTCTTAGCCCAACTGGGTGCAATTCGTGCCGCGAAATGGACGTTCAGTTCTGAAACTGAATTTCCAGCCGCGAGCACTTAAAACTGAAATAGCTATATCTTGAGAACCGAAACTCCGATTTAACTGAAACAAATTTTGGTGAATTACCGACTGATTGTTCTATGTATCTTACCTACATCATTTGTACTGAATTCTTAACATGTTAATTTGTACAATTTATTTTCATGACATGCATGTTGATTCATAATATACAGAACTCATTGATAGCATACATACATATATCATACCCTTGCCATATACTCAGTGTTAGTACGTGTGGACATTGCATTATCGTACGTGACGGATGTTGGTTTAGTTGTGACAAGTACATCAATGGAAAATTCGTGACAGTGATTGATACAGTGAACAGTGATAAAAATCGTGCCATTGATATACTTGTACATAACTAGATCAAGATCATAACTAGTGAGAACCTGGGGAAAAAGGGGAAATCAAAGTGGAAAGAGTATCGTATTTAGCGGGACCGATTTTAGAGGATGATCATTCGAAAAGAGATATCGATACATGTAGGATAGGATCTAGCGATCCGGCTGACAGGGTTATGTCCCGAGCATGTGGGCCGTTGTCTCGGGTATGTACGAGACTCCTGTTAAACATGATCCTCCTTCCACTATATGATTTCAAATATGACCTAGAGACCGATAGGGACATATATCATATTCTGCATCATATAGTGACATAGTGATTACTCGCATTGTTCTTATACCAGTATTACCTCATATACCTGTTTCACCTCATTATAATATAATTGTTATTGTGTCGCTCTGACGACCTGAGTATGCATGCTCAGATCCCGCGGAAGGACCAGCACAGGAGACGGATCTACCCTTCGAGTTCACGGAGATTTAGACTGGTGTACTTTCTATTTTCTGCTTCCATAAAAGTGATCGTAAGTTGACCTTTGTTAGTATTTGTTCCCGTTATCTGTAATTTGTGAACAATGGAATATTGATGTAATAGATTAGTAATGTGATTCCTTTACCACTGCGCTTTATTTACTGATTACCATGCAATGCTAGAAGCCGAAGTGTGACTACGGCGGGATGTTTCCTTGACCGTAGGAGCATGGCTGGCCTAGTCATCCCTCGTTTTCCGTATTTTAGGAAGCGGGGCGTGACATATTTCAACGAAATACTTGTCTAAAACCAGAGAAGTCATAAGTAAATGGAAAATAGTACGAGTACCAACCTCTTTGTCCTAACGGACATCGGACAACATACAATACTTTGTATAAGTCCTCTGAGTTTATTAACTCAAACACCGTACGTCGTAGGTTGAAAACTGTACTATGGCTAAGAAGAATTACACCGCTGTTCAATACACCTTACCTAACCATCAACTGATATAGGTAAATATCATAGACATAATTACAAAAACTTATATCTCACTTTATAAATAAAGGTACAGATATATCAGTTTGAAATTGGTGCATAATAACGAATATTCAAAACCAAATATTTGTCGTTAGGCAAAACCCAGGTGATTTCCTCAAATATCACCAATTACAATGAATTCTGATATATTAAGGATATAATCTCCCAATTCCCAATATCTTATCCCGCTCAGCATTTGTAACGCTATACAGATAAGAGAATCAAGTTTGGTAAATACATATTCTGGAGTCAGAATCTAATTAGGAAAACAGTTTTCAATTAACACCGCACAAAAAAACTGAAACATGAAAATGTTTTAAAAGGGGTGGCCAAATATTCCTAGTAATTGCTCTCCCACTATCCAGATTCATGACAGTAACCGCATATTTCCTTGCTCTCACTCCAATCCCTTCATATATCTTTACATCTTACCTTCTGTACACCATTCTTAAGCTAATTAGTTTTCTTCCTTCCCTTCCTTTTGGCACCAGCCTAAAGTATGGAAGAAAACTATTCATTAAGTGTAATAGGTGTACTCTCCTAATACCAGGAGCGCTCGCAATCTGGGTGAAGGTAAAGAGAAAAGACAACTGAATAATCCTATTCAATTTCTCCCGAACTGGAAACCATTCTCAAACTGAAACAAGTTTCTTTGAGTTCGTATGTAACATACGATGGCATATCCAAGCAATATGGATCTTCATAGTGATACGGAGTGTTTTGGAGAAATGCAAAGGGTAAGTAGAAGTGGCAGGGGTATACGCAACTTCGTCGTGAAAGATAGCAGTCGCAATTTCTTTTGCCCTCACTCTAATCCCTTTTAATGTCTTTATTTGTCACCTTCTATAAACCATGCACACTTAGGCTAATTGGTTTTCTTCATTCCCTACCTTTCGGCACCTGCCTATGGTTTGAAAGAAGACTATCTAATAAGCGTAATAGGTGTACTCTCTTAATATTAGGAGCTCTCGCATCCTGAGAGAAGGGAAAAAGAAAAGACAGCCGAATAATCTTATTCAATTTCTCCAAAACCGAAATCCATCCTCGAACAGAAACAAGTTTCTTCGATTTCGTATGCAACTATACGATGGAAATGGATCTTCATAGTGATACGGAATGTTCTGAAAAAATGCAAAGGGAAATAGGAGCGGCATGGATATATGCGACTATAACAATCCAAAAGCCAAAATGTTTTAAGAAGGTTCGGTTAACTTGGTTTATGAGTTTTAGTTTAAGGTCAGGTCCTGATCTCTTCCAAAGAGAGAGAGAGAGAGAGAGAAAATAAACACTTAGCGTGCACTCTAACCTATATTAGATTGGTTAATCATTTTATCTAATCAGAATTGCTCCCACTGTTTCCTCGAATTCTCTTTCAAACCCTAAAAAGAGAATTAGTCAGGATTATCTGAAAATCACCCGAGGAGTAACGCCTACTCATCAGTGGGAATCGAGATCCAACTATCATCGCATGATAACTTGATGGAAGCCACTCAAGTCACCACACTCCAGAAGCTATGCGTGTGCTTGACAAGTTTCCTTTATGTTTGAAACTCCCGATGTTGTTTTTAACCCTAGGACCCCAGTGACCTTGACAATGCCAACATATCAAAAGGTCCTAGTCAAGTTCAACCTGTCATTATCTTGATTGTGCTAAACCCACCCGTACGTGTCCTTGACAATGCTAACATGACCGTATGAATGTCTTAACCAATCATATCTAATACTACAAACAAGCAATACTCGGCTACCGCACACTACACCTTAACAATGCCAACATACGCAGCATGAATACTGTGCACTACTCGTAGGAAATTGTAATACCCCAGGTGGAGTTGGGCTGAATACCACCTACCCCGTGAGAAGTGAGATATTATCCGATATCAAGGTGGGGATGTAACCAATACGGATGCTCACGGGGACCCACCAGAACAATGGGGAGTATCGAATTCTATTCCGAAAGAGGGCACGGTCTGAACTATATATGGAATGATACCACTCTTATATCACAGAGGTGCTTTTTGGATGAATCGGAACTCCGGAGTTTGAAGAACTCGGTAGTTAAGCGTACTTGAGCCAGAGAAATTCTGGGATGGGTGACCTACTGGGAAGTAACCCCGAGTTCATTCAAAGGGACAAAACCGTGCAGCTTCAGCCAGAGAGGACAATACCATCTGTGTTTAGGGATGGGTCGTGTCAAATATGGTATCAGAGCCGGTCCCTCAAAAGTAGGTATGTGGTTCGAGGAGGAACCATTGTTCTAAAGTGGGGGGAATGTAATACCCCGGGCGGAGTTGGGGCTGAATACCACCTACCCCGTGAGAAGTGAGATGTTATCCGGTATCGAGGTGGGGATGTAACCGATGCGGATGCTCACGGGGACCCACCAGAACAATGGGGAGTATCGAATTCCATTCCGAAAGAGGGCACGATCTGAACTATATATGGAATGATACCACTCTTATATCACAGAGGCGCTTTTTGGATGAATGGGAACTCCGGAGTTTGAAGAACTCCGTAGTTAAGCGTGCTTGAGCCAGAGAAATTCTGGGATGGGTGACCAACTGGGAAGTAGCCCTGGGTTCATTCAAAGGGACAAAACCGTGCGGCTTCGGCCAAAGCGGACAACACCATCTGTGTTTGGGGGTGGGTCGTGACAGAAATGACGGAGGGGCACGATCGGTTTTTGGCGAAAAACCGATAACGTAATGAACTTGATATCGTTGAAGGAACTCGAGCGGTTTTACAAATATATAGTGGCGTAAACTTTTGCTAAAGAGGTCACTCACTGTGAAGGGATCTCGGCTCTTTCCTCATCGAATGAGATGCAGGATATTCCTAACTGAATACCACGATGCAAAGCCAAAGAATCGTTTATAGTGAAGTTATTACAAAGACGCAAACTTTTGCCCAAGAGGTCACTCCCCATGAAGAGATCTCGGCTCTTTTCTTATCGAATGAAGTGCTGGATATTCATAACCGAACACCGCTGTGCAAAGCAAAAAGAAACGTATTGTCAGTTTCTAAAAACTTGGTTCCAACAACATCATTTAGGTTTATTTTTCCTTGCATTAATCAAAATTAACACAGTCCCACTAATTAATCTGTATCACACCAGAAAAGAACGAAAATACAATGTACGTATATGCCATCCGCATTCGCCACGGGGCATCATCATGCACCGTTAGGTTACTTAATTAATGGCAAAGAGGGGGCTGGACTAGCGCGGATGCAAAACATATACAACATTTACTAGTATGTATATATATATATATATTTATATATATCATTCGTCCCAGGCATGATATAAGCAACATCACAGAAAAGCGATAAGCAATACAGAATAACGGATAATCTAGGAGCCCCGGATTTCATTTGAGCAGCAAATGAAACCCGACGCTCCCCAGTCGTATGGATAGCCTGTGAAATGTATAACCAAGACCGCTATGAGTGCGGAAAGTTACCCGCCAATTCTAAAAGTGAGGCAACCCCAATCAACAAAGTGAATAGGCCACTCAGCACTTCACGGAATCCGGTAACTTGAGCAACCCTCTGTGGGTCATCCTATATCCTCTATGAGCGCGGCAAATAACCCGCCAATTCTAGAGTAAGGCCCCCTCCGTCTCAACGCCATGAGATGTGGGCCCGTTGCCCTCTAGAACCCGACTACTCGAGCACTCCACCGCAGGGTAATCCTAATACAGAAAAGAAAAATATATATACATTGGCGATATCGACCTTAACCCGGTGGTTCCCTAATAAAAGAATATACAATTTAGCAGAGATGGCTGTCCACATGTCGGACGCTCGTCCTGCAATACTAAATATACAAATGAATCTGAACTGTACTACTACCATGGCATTATAGGCTATCCACCATGACAATCCATCCACAATATCAACATAACACAGAACATTAAAGTGAATATCACGTTCATAAACCCGTCTAGTTGAACATTTAACAACTAGTCAGGTTGAACCGCTCAATGATATTCACGGTCGCAAATATTAACATATGAACTAATAAACACGTATTCAAAATTTTGATCGACTAAAACATTTCCATATTGGCCCCAAATGCAAACCAGCACTCAAATAAATCTGGGCCAAAAACATACATCCCAAAAATCACATTTCCACATAATAGAGTGCCAGAAGAAATTTGGCGTACAATGGCCACACATCGACTGCGGAACCGCCGCCAATAGGCATGTTATGTAGCTGTTTCGCAGCCATATAGTTGGCTCACGTACCCAAATTTCTTGACGTGCTCTAAAGATGCATGCATGTATTTTTAAGACAATCTGAATAATATTTTGAACAAGTTTTAAAATCGATAGCAAGCATATCAAAATGGAATTGTGATTCAAAAAATTTGGTCGATCGATATTTTAACCTTGTGTAAACTAGCTAGTAAAGATTTATGGGATGGATTTGATACCATGTTGGAGTTTTCTAGCATCCTGGCCATCTACCGTGGCCGATGCGGAACAAAAAAGGTGTTTAAAAATTTTGGCCCTGAAAACCCGTCCTAGAATCGAATCAATAAACCGATACTAGCTACAAAAGGAGATCTTAACTATAAGGTTAGAAGTGTTATACTGAATGAACCGTGTCCTTCAGTCTTCTACCATCTTCCTTAGCTCCTAGAGGTTTCCTCGATCGAGCTTGGCCACCGGTCTTTCTCCGTCGAAAATGATCCACCCGAGAGATGTAGCTCATGGCTCTAGCTCCACACTAAAAATCTAGTAAAGCAGCTAGGGACTTTAGGTTGCTAATCTAAAGATCCTAGGGATGTAGTGAGTGGCTCTAAGTCTTTATCTATCTCTCTTCTATCTATGATTCTCAATACATGAGATGGTAGGGTAGAAGATGAAAAAGATGGAGGAGGAGCTTAAGAAAGGTAGTGAGGAAAGATAACAAAATGGTGAGAATGAAACTCATCTATAGAGAGAAAAAGATGGGGTATGGTTTTGTAAAAATAAATTTCAATAAACATTTAGCAACCATACTTATATAATTTGCACAAATGAATTAACAATTCATTTGTCAACACTATTCAAGTATGGTTCTCACCATTCTCTCTTCTTCAGCTTTACACCTCATTTCCATTTAAATAAATAATTGGATCCAAAATGAGGTGTCCGTCTTCTAGAATATTTTCCCTATAAATACGGATTACACTCAACTGTATATACATACCCGTATTCGTACCAAAATACGAATACGCAAAGAGATAGAATAACACAAAGAACATAATACTAGAATATACATATCGAAATACATTTACGTAAATCATAAAATCAATACCTGATTTAATAATCCGGCTCAAACCCGAGCCGGCTAGTATTATCAACCGTCCGATCGAAATTCTGAGTAACAAATACAATCATTCAATCGGAACTCTACACGTGTCAAAATACGGATACTATATCATTTCTCCTGAACCAGGATAACCCTCTGTGTGGGACTCTAAAGACTCGTCAATACGCTGACAGTAGGTTTTACCATAAGCACGTCAGTGGCACTGGCTGTACGTAACGACTACCAAGGTATTGAGTGAAAGGAAGGTCGACGAGAAAACTCATCCGAACCCCAACTGAGCCTGTTTGTGACAATCTCCATACAGTCCAGTCTGTTCATCTAAGAGTATCGCATATCAGGTCTACGGGAGTGGATAAAGTCAGACCTCTAATAATGCGATATTTCATGTCGGTATGAAGCCCATCACCCAGTGAGAAACTACAGATCCAAATCAGTAATTCTCGTCTACCTTGGCCAAGGATTTCTGGTGATGGCCACCCATGCACAGCGCGACATCAACCCTCAATACCGGGAGAGACGAATCCCCGACGATCTGCTCACTGCCTCCATGTGGCTCGGGACTGTACCCAACTAAAACCTGTTTGCATGACTCCCTTGAGCCGTAGTAGGGTAGTAATCAAAGCACATCGGGATCTCACACGAGACAAATGATGATCTCAGGTCGACAGACTAACCTGTACTCATGTCACCTGAGAACTGCTATCTGACAATAGGTATAATACCATCTAACATGTCCTCGGTGAGTCCGTCCAGTGTAACTCATAACCCAATGAGCACCTGTATACTATCTTAGGTGACTAACTGACACCAATGGCTTGTGAGAACGGCCACCGCCCTCGTCGGGGTCTCTAAAAGTATACACTAGTCTACTCCGGAGTATCGATGCCCAGTCTCTATATTCCCTCGACTAGGGACATTTAAGGATGTGGTTATAGACCACCCAGCTCTCACGTATATGATCGCCATCATAATGCTGGTAGTCAAGCAAGAATCATATGGCTCTATCAACATGTAATAGTGATCTGTAATACCACATAATGCATGTACATGATGATAGAGACAAACCAGATAGCATACTATCATCTCGAGTAAGAATGTTCTACCCATATGAGACCTCCCTCAATCATCATAATCGCGTGCCTGTGGCTACAATAATTGACTTAAGGGCACTATAGCCAACAGTTCAAAAGTGGGGAGAATGTCGGGACCCGGTTCTTGTTCACGGAATAAAGTGTCACGCCAATTGTCATGCCAAGGGGGCCGGGGCCACCTCTTGAATCCGTGGAGCCACCTCTTGAGTCCGTGGGACCCACTATAAAACATTGTGGAATTTTCGGAACACATTCCGAAAGAGGTTGAATTGTAATATAAATGTAATGATACTGCCCTCAATTACAAAGGCGCCTTTCAAGTGAATCGGCACTACAGGAGCTTGAGAACTCCGTAGTTAAGCGTGCTCGGGCCAGGGATATCTTGGGATGGGTGGCCTCCTGGGAAGTTTCCCCTGGTCGGGTCCGGTTCACTCTAAAGAGCAAAACTGTGCGGCTTCGGCCAGAGTGGTTAATACCATCTGTACTGGGGCGTAGGGCGTTACAACAATTTCATAAGCATGAAATAATCCTAGGGGTGAATAGGATTATATTAACAAAACACACAAATTAAAAAATCTACTTGCAAGATAAAAGGAAACACAAATATAGCATGATTGATGTGAGAAACTTTTTCTTTGTGTATCATAAATACCGCAATCAGTAACGATGTCGTGATAACTAGCCGATAGTGAGTACGGGTTGTCCACAGAAATGGTGAATTACTTATCTTGTTTTAGACGAGTTCATAAAGAAAGGTATGATTTTTATCGTTTTATACTAAGAAGATTTGAAAATTTATAAGAGAATGGCTTGTAGGGTTTATCGGATTGAGTAGTTAATGGATGGAATTTTAAAAATAATTCTTTTTATCTTTTAATTATTTAAAACTAGAGAAATAGCGATGGATGTGGATTAAGGTTCTTGGAGGGATTAGGGTTTTTCTCTACCAATCCTTGTCCTTCCATTGATCCCTATTTATCTTGAGCCCTCAACAAAGCGAGTACTAATGAATCTCAAATCGTGGTCGTGGCTATCATGAATTGATAGCACGCCCGACAAGAGGGTTAAGACTCTATTTGCTAAACTTTATAAAAATTAAAACTTAAAAAGAACTTAAGAAATTTTGTTCATCCATTATACTATCTTATCCTACAAACCCTAACAAACGAGAATTTACTCGCTCATTGGGATAAACGAAGTAAACGAGGAAAGATTAAAGATTAATGAACCCATAAGAAATAACAAAAATTAAAATTGCGGAAAGTAAATGCAGAAAATAAATGCGGAAAGTAATGAGAAAAGATAAAAAAAAACCAACCTTTTATTGAATTAACAATTGCATTACAGAATTTGACCGTTGAAAAACTAAACTACAAACCCTAGTTTTCTCGAGAGATCTAAATTACTCGATCGGTAGATGATTGATCGATGATAATAACCCTAATTGCTCTCGGTCCTTTTTATAGGCTCTATAACTAGAAACCCTAGACGTCATCTTGAAGTGTGTGAAAAGATCAAGCCCCTGAAAATTCATATCCAACTACCACTAGATGACCGCGCTTCCGCTGCCATATGCCCCTAACGGCCGCGGTTCCGCCGCCTTTTGGTGGAGTTTGAATTTCATCTCCAGATTTTTCGTGTTATCTTCTCATGATGTTAGGAGATATTTCTGATAAAAATATTTTGAAAATATATTCTTCTTTCTGCAGTTGCGATATTCTTCAATTTGCTCCTAACATTCGGCAGATTTGGTTTGGTAATTCGATTTGATGTGGATTTCCTACTTATATTTCAGACCTAAACTGATTTATTATAATACTTGCACAATATCTCAAATCAAATTATTAGTAGCATTTGTCTTATTTGAGATAATATTCCAACCAATTAAATGATATGATATGATATCTTAATAATATTGGTTAAGAATATTTGATATGACATGATATGCATATTATAATAATTAAGAATATCATGGATATTTTATTTAAATATGATATGCATATATTCCCCCAATTATATTAATTATAAATTAAGAATTTTTTTACAAATAAACCCACATATGTTCTTAAATTGCAAATAACACCATTTAGTAATTAATAATAATAGGAAAAAGGACCATACAAATATACAATAAATATGACTGATCAAATACCCTCAAACTTATCTTTTGATCGTCCCGAGCAAACTGTTTTCTTTTCGAAAGAAAAAGAAAAACCTAACACACTTTCGTAAGCAACACGATTGCACTTAGCTCGTACAATAAGCCGTTAAACCTCTAGGTGTCCCTAATAGGAGGAGTGTTGTCTCCTGAGAGTTTTCAGTGGATTACACTCACAAAATCCTAAATTTAGAAAATAAAGGAAAGAAGACGAAAATTATATGCAAAGATAAGAACATATAAGAGAAAAACTTGAAAATAAGAGTTTCAAACTACACTAGCTTTTAAGTTGTCATGAGCCCTAACTTAATGGTCTTGAAAAGATATTAGAAATCACATTCTCCTTCAATAAAATATCGTATTTAGTCTTCCTCCCTATCTTTCCTCCAAATATCGATCATATACCCCTACGTGAGTGTAAAAGTCATTCTTACACTTGGAGAATTCAATTCAATCTATCATACTCTTTGTTCATATTCCTAAGTACTTTTTAGTCGGTGATGTTTTAGATGGATTTGCTCACACATTCTTCATGTGACCGTTAATATTTCTTAAGGCACTAACCAACCGATTACCGAATGTGCTCACTTATTAAGGCGTAATTAGCAATATCATAATCTTACAACACCTAAGGCTTAGCAGTGACCCCTAAACCAGTTGGTCTAAGACACTAGGTGATAAGGCACTCTCACTATATTTTTTTATACTGCCTTAAGTAATTATAAAACCGGTGTTCATTTTTCTTTTAAATTTTATTTTATGTGTCATTTATATTTTGTTGCTGATTCTATTTTTCATATTAAGATTTTTAGGCAAGAGTATTTCAAGATATCCTCTACTATCCCAAGTTTCAAGATGTGTGCAAGTGCATATAGTAGGGTATCAACGTTCAGAAGTTTGGACTCAAGAATAGAGACTATTTTTCAGACTTATTTCTATCCGCAGATTAGTAAATTCTTCATCATACTAACTCTCAGGACAACAGCTCATGACTACGTATTACTAGCTTCGTTCTAAAATATCTAATTTTCTTGCATTTCTTAAATCTGTTCCTATCTTTCATATGTATTTTTCACTTTCTAACTTTTATTTTCAAAATTTTTTTATAATGATTTTTTTAGAGCAAAATGATACGTGAATAAACACAAACTGTAACGACCTTGAATTTTCTGTACCAATTTTTTTTAAAGTTAATGTACAGAATGTAGTTTGCTAATCTGAGTACAAGTTATAAATTAAATTTGTTTAAGAACAGCAAGAAATAACTTGTAGCTCACTGGTAAAGCCTTACACTGCTGTGACATAGCACCTGTGTTCGAATCCCATCAGCCATATATATTTTTAATGATTTTTCTTTTAAACTTCTTGGAAGTCCAAAAGTTTACATGTGCAATACACGTAAAAATGAAAAGTTAGATAAAATAAACATGTGTAAAATTTTGTATGAGCGACCGAGGACACGTGGTATCAATCCAACACCCCACCTCTTCAAGATGGACGGCGAGATTGACCCCCAAACCGGCACCACCGGCCCCCTAGGGGATGGTCCCCATTCTATGCACACCAGTCTCTTGGCCTACCCCCACTACCCAAGTACTGTTTGTTTTTCCTGCATTTATCCAGAGAGTTTAAATTCACCCTTTAATCCTATTTTTAATGTATTTTTAATTATCTCTTCAATTCCAAAACCCTAATTTTACCCTATAAATACAACCCCATACCCTAGACCTCTTCATTCTAAAATCTCTTGTTAAAAATTCTCAAAATTTTCTAAGTCAAAAAAGAGTACAAGTGGAGTTAGCCCTAGTTCCATTTCCGGCGAGGATTCGAGGTACTTTCGGCGATCCCGCAACTCCACGAAGCTACCAATTTCTTACTATATCACTCCTCTAATTTTCTAGCAAGTAAGTCCAATCTATTTTCCTCTCTTCCTACCTTAAAATGATCTCTTTTCAAAATATGTCGGTAAGTGGAGCTATACCGGCTTTTGTTTCTAAAACTTTGAAAACTACAATTTCTTCTTAATAACCACTCATCCATATCACTATACTTTGCTTTCTAATCATTAACTAATGTTTTGAAACAAGTTTCACTTTAAAACTCCATGTTAAACAATTTTATTTAAGCTTTTTCGTTTAAATACCATGAAATTTACATACGACGTCCTTTAATACTTTTGCTTAGCATACTTTTAGAAAACCTTACGAGGTAATGACCTACCTCTCACATACACACATCTTGATATAGCACGATTCTCTTGAAACCAATATCTTGTGGAAAAATACGACTTTTCAATAAAATACCTCGAACTATAAAAACCCATTTTCTTGTAAATAGTATTATTTAAATTCCTTACGATTACGCCTCTACAACCTATTTCGGGGAACCCGCTATTGGATGGTACGGATTATCGCACATTCTCGGGACTAGTAGAGCGAGATGCAGACCTCCTCATGGAGCATACGATCTCAATGGAATTTTAATACAATTTTTAAGAAAAACGAGGATTTCTATTTAATAATAAAAATTGATTTTTAATAATTATATAATTATTATGAAACCATCTATTTTTAATATATAATAAAATTCCATATTTTATAGAACATAAAAGAATTACAAGTTTCATGAAAATACCATCAAGAATCAATACAAATCAAACTTTATATTAAAATACCTTGAACTATTCAAGTTATATATATATTCACTAACATACATAGTTCTATAAAATTTACATCCATGAAAGTCCTATATAACATAAATAAATACTTGAGGTTTATTTTGAAAGTATACTAAAAATATTTTTTCATAAAAACCCCTCAAATTATATTAAATTACATTAAGGACCCTGGTAAATATAGGTTTAAGCGGGACCAATTCTGTTGAGCCTCAGGGAGCCGGAGAAAGTGGGTGCTTGCCTATTTAAGGTAGAAAACTAAAACGGGATTATCAATAGTAATTGTCTTGAAAAAAGACACAAATCCTATTGTCCATGTGCAGCAGTTACCGATAACACCAAAATCTAATTCAAAATCCAAATCTGTTTAAGTCTAATCTGAATACAATCCAAATATGAATCCAATATACCAAATATGAACACTTGAATCTGAACATGAATGCCAGAACAATATTAACATGACATGACTTGACCGAACCATGGCTATATCTTGAACTTGACTACATGACTACCGTTTACATCTTGAATCGGTTTACATGAACAACTTATACCATGGTCTCGGCAAGTTTGATAACTACAAACCAATACAATCAATACAATATACATTGCGGGGTTTTAAAGGGGTGGACTGGTATGGAATGTGTTAAAAGTGGCACGATGATGGACACTAAAAGAAACCTACATGAACATCCGTGCCGTTGTCCCGTGGGTTTTGACAGAAAAAGTTGGACTCCTCTCGTATACACTGGCACATTCTGTACCAAACTATAAACAACTACATTAACATAACAAACAGATAATTTACCAGTTCTATACTCTTTACTTGTCTATTCCATTCTATCTTTTGGGACTTACCGAGCGCTAGTTTGCTGAAGACATTTTCGTCTCTTCTTTCTTTGTAATGTTCGTCAGGAGGACCCGACCCTCAGGAGACCGAGCCCAGCCAGGACGATTTGGAGCAGATCACTGGGCAGCACGACTTCTAGGCTTTTACTTGTACTTATTTCTTTTCAATTCATTTGCCACTATTTAGGCATCACTTTCCATCACTGTACTTTAATTTTCAGTTGTATGTAAAGAATGATTATCAATAAAAAAAAGTTGTTGTTTTATTATATCTCTTGTTATTCTTGTGTTATTCACTTATATTGCTTATTTACGCTTAACGTGTTTACTTCTGAGTAAATACGTCGCGGTCCGTCACGTCTTCTTCCCCGTACACTGGGAAGCGGGGCATGACACAAACCTCCCTTCCAAACCTGTTTGCAGCAGTGTCCTCACTGATGTCATCCTGTAAGCTCAAAACCTGTAGACTTGGATGGAGATAGGGGCAATAGTTAGTCAAATGGAAAGCCTCCTCCAAACTTGCTTTTGTCTCACAATCATGCGAAAATTTCCTTTCATTCAAGAGCCATTTAAAAATATTATTCTCACCCCAAACTTAATTAAAACAGTGTTTCCACTATTTAAGCATTTGAAGTTCAAAGTAAGAGAGGAGAAAATCGCAATAGTATAAAGCTTTAAAACGCCCAAAAACCAACACCAATCATTCAAATATTTTATCAAGGCAACACCATGGTTGGTGAAAGATAGTGTAACGGATAGACATGAAGAAAACTTGAGACTGTATAAGAATGGAGGTTGTATCATGTATTGAGTAGAAGAAACAGAAATGAGAGTAACGATAAGAGATGATGTGGGGAGAAGTTAAGAGATGTAATCGAAAGGTTTTATGTCTCGGTTGGTAGAGACGAAAAAGTGAGTGTGAATAAAAATGAGAATATGAAAGATAATGAATGGGTGGAATAGTCGTATTCTCGTATGTGATAAGAAGAAGGTGTGGCGATTCAACTTCTTTGGCCTCAAAGGGAGGCGCACGAGTTTCCGGTGGAGATTGGTTCATCACAGCATCCAAGTCTTCAAGAAACACGAGCTCTTCGGCGAAAATACTTTCGAAACTTTCATTGATGATCTCATTAGAAAGAAAAAAAATAAGCGGAATAGGAAGATCCACTAGGAAGGTTGAAAGTTTCAAGGTAAATTTGTTACGCACCAGGATTCAAAACACTTGATTCGTCCGAAATTATGGAGGTAGGAGACTAGAAAATCTCATCTACCTTATTCTCAAAAGAGTCTAAAGCAAGTAATCTTTCAAGAATCATAAAACTCGAAATATCGGAGTGTGGTTCATCAAATCTCGGTAGAATTGAAAGAAGATGAGAAGAACCAAAGACAATGAAAGAAGATGACATGGGTAAACAAACTTGGGTGTCGAGCATTGTTGATCCAGATATGAGAGATGAAAGCTGAATATCGTTTTGCATATCGGATAGGTTGGTGGTAAGAATAGGATCGGTTAAATGTACAGGAAGATGTTCACATTCAATGGAAGGGACATGATGGGTCGAGAAATCCAACTCATCCAACATAGCGAATTCATCTTCAAAGATATTCTCAACACTGATCTTACTAGCACTTTCAGTCAAATCAAATGAATAGTTCTTTAAAAATTCATCAATTATATTATCCTCAATCGATGGATCACTAGGTCCACTTGATGGGATTGAAAGATTTGAAACGTCAAGTTTATTCAGATAAGGATCGGTTTGATTTGGAATGGTGTAAGGCTCTCTTTCGCACTCATGATTGGAAAAATCAAACATGTTATTCTGAGGCATCTCATCAATTAGATTATTAAGCGGTTGATCATCAAATACATTCGGTTGGATTTCAGGATGGAAGGTGTTGAGATCAAAAGAATTGGTTCTGGTTTGACTTTGAGAGATCCCCGGTTCTTTTTCCCTACTCAATTCCAACTCTATTTCAAGACTAGACATGGTTTGTGAAGAAGTTTCAATGAAGGATTCTCTTTGAACCATGGAACTTCCTAATTGATGTGCAGAAGCACTGTCTAAAGAAGATGCAAAATTTGAGTATGGTTGGAATATGTTTAATTGTTGGCTACGGGCGAGTTCAATATGTTCCGCAATAGAAATGGGTTTACGAATTGCCACATTAGCCTCAAGAGAAGTATCAACATGAGAGGGTGTGAAAGTTTGGTACTGTTGATAAGAGTTAGAAGGGTAAATCTAATTTTCATAGATAGGATTAGGATCAACATTTTGATATGAAGAAGATTGAGAGTGGCTGAATTGTTGGCGACTGGATTTTGCAATTTGCTCACCAATGATCATGGGTATAAAAGTTGCCATATTCGCCTCAAAAGGAGTATCAACATATTCATATGGAAATAATTGTAATTGTTGTCCTAAGGGTTTTGGAGTAGTGAAAGGTATGAAACTTTGGCTACAGGCTTTCGCAATATGCTCAGCAATGGACATGGGTTTAAAAGTTTCCTCACTAGCCTTAAAAGAATTATCAACATAAGAAAGTGTTGAATTTTGACACGGCAGATAGGAATTTGAGTGAGGTGTCCAACTGTTATTTCTAGAGCACTCTATCCCATCCTTTAAAGAAATGGTAGGGTCGGAAGTTTTACCAAAGAAATAACAATATAGAGAAATATCTGGTTGTGTGTAGCAAAGCTCGCCGAGAGTTGGTCAGTTTAGGTTACCCATGGTAAAAAAAATTTTAAAGATTTTTTGAATTTTTGAAATTGTTTTGCTTGTAAAGAGGGACTCGACTCAACCAATCACAAATGTGCATAAACAATCCCTAGAGTTAGGGTCACCTAGGTCAAATCAATAGACCGCTCCTAGAATTCCAAAGGACAAGACGTAGGATAAATCCTCTATCACCTTCTTATCAATCTTGCAGTTAGGTAAGTGCCTGGTAAGTGGAAGGTATCCACTATACAAATCAATGAAATAGCGGGCCTAATTAAGTAAACCACTTTTCTTAGTCGCACTTGTCTTAGACACCACAAGAAAAATGCAGATAAGCAATAGATTACCCACGACCCTCTCTTGTCCTAATTGAGCGCGATTGTCCTTAGAGGATTGGTCTAGATATTTTTTATTAATGTAGGGTGATACGTATGCTTGTTTGTGATTTGTGGGGCCTAGGAAGGGTGATGAAATCCACCTAATCTGAATTTGGGTTTTTTGCCCCTTAATGTCCGTTTTAAATATGCAAAACAAACCAAAATCTAAAACACGCAAAAAGATTTTTTTATCGGCGTTATTTTCAAGAAATCCTGCAGGTAAAAACAGTTTATTGGAGCTTCAGAGGAGAGAGAAAGAAGAGGAAATGATGCTAGAAAGATTTGGGGGCCTAACTCCACTATTTGGCCACGGTTCAGCCGCCAAATACACTAGTTGGCCATGATTCCGCTGCCTTCTGGTAGAATCTCTTCTTCAAAATTTTGCACCACACTCTAATGCTTCTCTGGTCCTATTTGACAATCTCTGAATCACTGTTGGTTCGCTCCAAGTGCTCCAGATTTCTCGCAAAACTCGCACAAGAATTGTTAAAAAAACACAAGATGTGGATTTTATTTCTATTTCTATTTTTATTTTTTCTGGTTTTTTTTTATAGAAATCAACTCAAATAACAAGAAAAATAATACTACCGTTTTCCCGGCAACGACCCCATTTGATTGATGTGAGAAACTGTGTCTTTGTATGTCCTAAATACCACAATCAATAACGGTGTTGCAATAGCTAGCCGATAGTGAGTACAGGTCGTCCACAGAGAAATGGTGAATTACTTATCTTGTTTTAGACGAGTTAATAAAAAAAGATGGGGTTTTTATCGTTTTATACTAAGGAGATTTGAAATTTATAAGAGAATGGCTTCTAGGGTTTATCGGATTGAGTAGTTAATGAATGGAGTTTTGAAAATAATTCTTTTTATTTTTTAATTATTTAATACTAGAGAAATAGTGATGAATGTGGATTAGGGTTCTTAGAGTTGATATGAACAAGAGTTAAAATTAAATGTTTGAATAACTTTGAAAAAAAAAACTTTTGGCTTATATCAACAAGCATGTATAAAAGATAAGCAAGAGTAAGTGATACATGCAACAATAACCGTGTGCAAGATATAATCAAGTTCTAATATCATATGATGAAAAAGATGAGATAAAGATATAACAAAAAAAGGATTTTCTCATCTTTAGTGCCGACAAGCCCATGAAGGCCCTAAACACACTTCGTTATATCCTAAGATATGTTATAAATAACAAATCCACAATTGGGTTCTCTTAACGAGGGTTGTGAAGGCCATATTGGTAAGATGATATTTAAGCACAAAATCACTCATTTGAACACATATTAAGCTTTCCCCTAATATAAGAAAAATGTGTAGCATCGAGGGGTTTGGTAAAAATATCGGCCAATTGGTGTTGTGTAGGTATGCGCTCTATAATGATGTCTCCTTTTTCATAATGATTACGAAGAAAATGGTAGCGGACATCAAAGTGTTTGGTGCGGCTATGTTGATTTGCATTTTTGGTCATGTACACCGTGCTCGTGTTATCACAAAAAATAGGAATATGATCTACAAGCACATCAAAGTCTTTTAGGGTATACTTCATCCATACGATTTGAGCACAACGAGCACCCGCAGCAATATATTCCTCTTCGGCTATGGAAAGAGCAATCGAGTTTTTTTCTTAGACGACCAAGAGAAAAGAAAATTTCCAAGAAATTGACATATTCCACTCGTACTCTTGCGGTCTATTTGGCTCCCCGCATACTCCGCTTCCAAATAAGATTTAAAATCGAATATTTTATTTTTCAGATACCACAAACTTTAACCAATCGTTCCCTTAAGATATCTAAACATTCTCTTTACCGCATTTAGATGTGATTCCTTGGGACACGATTGGAAATAAGTACACAAGCAAACACTAAACATTATATCGGGTGTACTAGCGGTTAAGTAAAGTAAACTATCAATCATACCACGATATTTAATGATGTCCACATCCTTAACGGATTCATCTTTTGAAAGCTTTATCGTAGTGGCCATAAGAGTGTTTCTTGGCTTCACATTTTCGAGATCACACTTCTTGATGAGGTCCTTTGTGTACTTGGCTTGATTTATGAAGACGTCATCCTTGAGTTGCTTGATTTGGAGTCCAAGAAAATAATTAAGATCACCCATCATGCTTATTTCAAACACTTTTTACATGTTATGGGCAAATTCCTTGCATAGAGATTCATTTGTGGATCCAAAAATAATATCATCTACATAAATTTGAGCAAGAAAAATCTCATCATTTTTCTTTTTGATAAAAAGTGTGGTGTTAATCGTGCCTTTTGAAAAACCTTTTTCATGTAGAAATGTGCACAATCTAGCATACCAAGCTCTAGGAGCTGGTTTCAAACCATATAAAGTTTTATGCAACTTGTAAACATGATTAGGGTGCTTAAAATCTTGAAAACCGGAAGGTTGTTCCAAAAAAACTTCCTCCTCAAGAACACCATTCCAAAAAGCACTTTTAACATCCATTTGATTGACTTTTGAAATCTTTAAAACATGCATATGATAGTAAAATGTGAGTGGCTTCTAATCTAGCTCCCGGAGCAAAAGTTTCATCGAAATCAATATCTTCCTCTTGATTGTAAGCTTATGCTACGAGTCTTGCCTTCTTCCCAGTGATCACACCAAATTCATCAAGCTTGTTTTTGAAGACCCATTTTGTACCTATAATGTTTCGATCACTAGGCCTAGGAACCAACATCCATATATTGTTCCGTTCAAATTGGAAAAGTTTTTCTTGCATAGAACAAACGTAATTCTCATCCATGATAGCTTCTTTAGCATTCTTAGGTTCAATATGAGACAAGAAACCTATATTAGCAAAGAAATTTGGATTATGAGAATGGATGGTTACCCCTTTTGTCACATCACCGATGATTTGAGTTGGCGGATGATTCTTATTGTATCTCCAATCTTTTGGTAGTGTTGGTACCGATTTATCATCCAAATCGAATACTACACTGGAAGGAAGCTCTTGTTTAGAATCTTCTTTCAAGATGTCAAGTTTCTCCAAACGAGCTCGAACCACTTTGTCATCTTCTTTCTCGAGTACTACAACATTCTTGGCAAAAATGTTAGTTTTATCAAACTTAATATGCATACTCTTTTCCATAGTGTTTGAGCTTTTATTGAAAATACGATAAGTTTTACTAATGGAAGAGTAGCCAAGAAAAATACTCAAATCTCTTTTTGCATCAAATTTTCCAAGATGATTTTTAGTATTTAAAATATAACTCTTTCTTCCGAAAACTTTAAAGTAATCAATGTTTGGTTTTCTATTATAATACAATTCGTAAGGAGTTTTCTTAAGTCCTTTATGAATAACAACCCTATTTATAATATACGATGCGGTATTAACTGCTTCGGCCCAAAAATAGTGAGGTAAACTATATTCATTTAATATTGCCCTAGCCATTTCTTGAAAAGATCGATTCTTTCGTTCAATGACTCCATTTTGTTATGGAGTTATAAGACAAGAAAATTCATGTTTAACCCCGTGATCATTACAAAAATCTTCAAAAAAAAGTATTTTGAAATTCACCTCCGTGATCACTAAGGATTTTCACAATAGAAAGTTGTTTTTGTTTTGTTAAAGAAAGTTTTGAAAGCAACAAAGGAATCATTTTTATTGTCAAGAGAAAGAACCCAAG
This sequence comes from Agapanthus africanus, assembly GCA_030015575.1. Lineage (NCBI taxonomy): Eukaryota > Viridiplantae > Streptophyta > Magnoliopsida > Asparagales > Amaryllidaceae > Agapanthus > Agapanthus africanus. The sequence continues at coordinate 502,536,448 of CM057340.1, read as the reverse complement.
TAAATCTTGAAAAATTATCAACAATCATAAATGCATAAAATTTACCATCAAAACTCAGAGTCCTTGAAGGACTAAATAAATCCATATGAATTAACTCAAGAGCTGTAGAAGTTGATACCACAACCTTTGGCTTGATAGAACTCTTGACTTGCTTACCCATTTGGCACGCATCACATAGCTTGTCTCTTGCAAATTTGAGTTTTGGCATGCCAATGAACAAGTCCTTGTTTGTGATATTTGAGAGTAGATTTATGGAAGTATGTCCAAGCCTTCGATGCCATAGCTAACTATCATCTTCTACAACACTTAAACACTCAAAAAAATTATTGGAAATATCACAAGCGTCAATAGAATAAACATTAACACTTCTTTTACCATAAACCATCATCTCATCTTTAGAATCAAAAAAAATTTCAAACTTTTTATCAAAAACAACTTTAAAGCCTTTATCACAAAATTGACTAATACTTAGAAGATTATGTTTTAAACCATCAACAAGAAGAATATCTTCTAAAGTAGAAGCGTTAAACTTGATGTTACATTTACCAATAATTTTACAATAATCTCCAAAGGTGACCATACCACCTTCCTCTCTTGATAGAGTTACAAACCAATTAAATTTGCCGTTCATATGCCTTGAGCAACCACTATCAAGCAACCATTCACGTCGTGACTTGTGGGGTACCTATAGAAGATGCAATAAATGTAACTTTTAGTATCCAATTCTTAGTGGGTCCACGGGGGTTAGTCTTTGGAACCCAGATCAAATTCTTTGAAGATCTAGCTGTGCAATGATAAGAGTTATGCCCAATATGGCTACAGTAGTTGCACACAACATTACTAGTTCTAGAATGTGTATATGCATGTCTGTGTTTGGCATGATGATGATGATGTGAAGTAGGAATCTTAACACGAGTAGTTCTAGCAAAGGATTTTCTAAAAATTGGAGCATGCACAAATCTAGCATTACGATTGTATGATATAGGAGCATGTACATGATGAGCATGATGATCATAAGAAATAAATGCATGTGAAGAAGTAGTCTTAACAAAAGTAGACTTAAATGAAGCCTTATCATATGTTGGTTTAGGTCTACTAACATGAGAAAGTGATGCGTGTTGAAAACCAATACCATTTTTCTTATTAGAAACATTTAAGTTGCCTATCATGTTATCAAGAGAAATTTTACCAGTTGCAAACTTGTGAAGAGTGGCATCATGAACATTAATCATAAACTTCATTTTATCAACATCGATCAACATGGTATTATGAGTGATAGTCAAAGAATCATATTTACATTTAAGAGAAGTAAAGGTGGAAGTGAGTCTCACATTTTTGAAATTAGTATTTTCGAGCGAACTATTTAAAGAAACAATTTTAGACAAAATTTTTTCGTTTTCAAGTTTTAAACTCTTACATCTACAAGATTTAGAAGAAATTTCATTTTCAAGATAAGCAATTTTCTTTTTGGAAATAGAATACTTAGATTGGAGTTTGGAATAAGCATCGTGTAAAGTTTCAAAAGTTTCAAGAAGCTCTTCAAAGTTATAAGAGTCAGATCGTTAATTACCTTATCCTCATGTGCCATGAAGCACATGTTTTCTATTTATTGATCGAATGGACAATCTTCATTATCACTCATTTTCGACTCATCCCACGTTCTTGCATTAAAGGCTCTCCGATTTGGTCGATGTGGAGCTTCCTTCTCGTTATTGAAGGGGCAATGGGCAACGAGATGACCGGACTTCCTACACTTGAAGCAAGGCCCAATATCTTTGTTGTTGTTGTTGTAGGGACGATCTCTTGAATAGTTTTCTCTCTTGAAGTTTCTTCGAAACTTGAGAAATTTGTTGAATTGCCTTGTCAGAAGAGCGATATCCTCATCGTCTCCACTAAGTTCTTCATCTTCGCTAGATTTGGATGGAGCTTTGGATTTGGATGACGTTTTGGATGTAGCCTTGAGAGTGATGGTCTTGAGCCTGTCTTTCTTCTCCACTTTTTCATCTTCTAGGTCATAGTTTTAAGTTCAATCTCATAAGTTTTGAGATTTCCTTGAAGCTCTTCAAACGACATGAACTCAATATCGGCTATCTCCTTGAGAGTAGTCTCTTTTATATGCCATTTCTTGGTGAGTGATCGAAATATCTTCCTCACATTTTTCTCATTCTTCATGGAATCATCTAATAAGGAGTCAAGAGGGTTAGTGATGCTAATAAAATGACTAAACATATCATCAATGTTTTCATTGGGTAACATTCGAAAATTTTCATATTCTATTTTTAGAAGATCAATTTTAGCCCTCTTAATATTGGAACTCCCTTCATGAGCAACTAATAGAATTTTCCACATGAAAAAAGAACTTTTATATTTGATAACATGAGCCAAATTATTTTCATTAAGACAAGAAAAAAAGTAAACTTGGGTTTATGATTAGCTTTATAAGCCTTTTTATCTACTATACTCCAACTCTCCTCATCAGTGGTGGGTAACTCATACTCTTTCAAAAAGATATATTTCCACACATCTCTATCTTGTTATTCTAAAAATGACTTTATCTTAACTTTCCAAATGGTAAAATTAATACCATCAAAATATGGTGGTTTGGTGATGGATTGGGAGTGTCCCATACTATGTGAAGAGGATGAGGCCACAAGATCTTTGTAGGGTGTTAGTCCTAACAAAAAGAGCACCTTGCTCTGACACCAATCGAAATAATCCTAGAGGAGGGTGAATAGGATTATACTAACAAAACCCACAAATTAAAAAATCTACTTGCAAGATAAAAGGAAACACAAATATGGGACAAGAAAAAAAGCAATTAAGTGAGAAACAAAGCACAAACGCAAGCGATTTAGAGAGGTTCGGAAAATCTCCTAGTCCTCTTTCTTTAAGTGACGAGCTCATTTCACTTAAATCATGTCTCCACCGAAAAAACACATTGCACACCCGCAACAACACGTGACTCGACACCTAAGTGACTCTCTTCACAATATTTATCCTCATTTACATGAACCCTCCTGCACTCAAGAGATTCCAGACAAAGAGAGAAGAAGAAGATTACAATCAAAAATACTCTTCTTAAGAGTTTACAATTCAAACTCTAGATTACTTCAATGGAGTATTAGATTTGCAATTAAAGCTCAAGTGTTTTTCTTTTTCTTTTGGTTGGTGAGAATTAATTCAAAGAATGAATGCAATTTTCAGAATAGTTGTTGTGCAATAACTACACAAGAATCCTTTATAAACCCCACACAAAAATCAAACAAGTACATACATTTATTTTTCCTCAGGCTTAAGAACAGACGTATGAAGGTAATGGGAAAGACGTCTGAAGGCAAAATAAAACTAGCCGTTATAGTATTAAATGTACGTAACGGTAATATTTTTCAAACAAAATTATCTTTAGACATCTGTCATCATGAGCTTCAGATGTTTGCAGTGGTTTTCAAAATATGGCCAATGAAAGAACAGAAACCAACCAGACGTTTGAAGAATAAGTGACACACGTCTGAAAAACAAAAGGTTTTCAAAGTTTTAAACTTTCAAATGTGTGTGCAAATAAGGTCCATACGTTTGTTCCCACAAAAAGTTTGAATGTCGTGAAAACACAGAGAACAACCAGACATCTGAAGAAGGTTTGACAGATATTTGTTCTTAAAAACTTTTGTGCAATGAAAATCCAGAAAACAAACAGACGTATGAAGAAGCACGGACATATGTTTATTTTGTCAAAAGTTTTAAACAATGAAAATCCAAAGAACAACCAGACGTTTGTTCTGGCATGCTATAGACGTTTGTTCTGAAGATAAAACTGATATTTCAAAACTTGTGCATGTTTCATAATAGTGCGCAGACATCTGAAAAAGACTTGGACAGACGTCTGAAGAAAGAATGCACAGAAAATTTTGAACTTGAAATTGAAAAACGTCTTGAATGAAAAACTTTTCCAAGTTTTGCCCAAAGATTTCATGCATGCAGTAATGTATGTGTTTGAGCTTTTCCATGCGAATCTCATAAACCATGAAATACTTATATCGATTTCCTATGTCGAAATCGTTTTTTTGCCAAAACTTGAATCTTCTGATATCTCGACATGAGCTCTTAAATCTTCGATTCTTGATTTCTTGAATTCTTTTTGTCATGCCCTGCTTTCCATTATACGGGTAGAGGACGCGATGAGGCCCCTACGTATTTACTCTGAAGTAAACACGCTAAGCGTAACTAAGCAATATAAATTGTAATGTACAAAAGAGACAGGATGTAAATAAACAGCAACTTTATTTATTAACATTCTTTTTATAATACATCTGAAAAGTAAATATATGGAATAGAAAGCAATACCTAAACAGTGGCATAACAGAAATGGAAAATACAGAATGTGTACAAGGAATCTAAAGCTCTGGGTCGAAAGCTAGCTGGTCCAAATCCTCGCCGGTGGGCTCGATCTCCAGTGAGTCCGAATCACCTGACGACATTCCAAAGAAAAGAAAGAGAATGTCGTCAGTGAACAAATCGCTCGGTAAGTCCCAAAGAGGAGGGAGAAGTAGAATAAACAAAGAGAGAGTATAACTATTATAATGTTGTTTGTTATATTAACGTAGTTGTTTGTACCATGGTACAGTAGAAGCCATTGTATACTATAGGAGTCTCACTTTTTCCGGAGACTAAGGTATAAGGAACACAAGGAACCGTTCAGCCACGGTACAAAGGCAATTGAACTCAGGTTAGGTGTATTATGGTTACAGTCTCGTGCCACTTTTAACACCTTCCGTACCAATCTACCCCTTATAAACCCCGTGATGTCTTGATTGTATTGTATTGTCTTATAAATTGAATTGTATAGATGGATGACTTGCTGAAACCATGATATCAGTAATGGAACGGATATAATGGATGAACATGTAAATGGAATATATCCATGGTTCGGGTCAGTCAATATAGATTGATAGATTGAACAGTTTGAATATATGGGTTCATGGATTCATGTTGAATTGTAGTTTGATACTTGAATCGTATTCAAGTCTGATTGATTATATTGAGACTCGGTCTGAGTCAGACAATTTGAAAAGAAATTGAATCCTGAATTATGCTTTGGTGCTATCGGCAGGATTTATGTCTTTTTCAAAGACAATTACCGTATTGATAACACCGTTTGTTATGTTGTCTACCTTAAATAGGCAAGCACTCATATCTCTGGCTACCTGAGGCTCAAGAGACTGGTCCCGCTTAAACCTGTGTTTACTAGGGTCCTTATTGTAATTTAGTATAAATTGAGGGGGGTTTATATAAAATAATTTTGTATAATTTTCAAAATACACCTCAAGTATTTTATTATCGTCTTTAGAGTTTTCATGGATGTATATTTGATCAATTTGACATTTCTAGTGAATAAAACCTAATTTCATAATATATGACATTTATTTATAATATTGGACTTGTATGGTATTTTCTTGTAAATGAGATGTTTTTCTTGAATTTTGGAAATGTGGAATATTATAGATATTAAAAATAGATATTTTGATATTAATTACATATAAATTTATTTATAAAAATATAAGTTTTATTTATAATAGAAATCACATTTTTCTAAAGGAAAATGTATAAGAATCTTTCGAGATCGTATGCTCCTTACGGGGGTCTGCATCTCACTCTACTAAGTCCAAGGATGTGCGATAATCCGCAACATACTGAGCGGGTTCCCCAAATGGGTTGTAGAGATGCAATTACAAAGATTTGTTAAAATATACTTCTTGTAGAAAAAGGTTTTAATAGTTGAAGGTAGTTATATGTAAAGTCGTATTTTTCCCAAATCTATGTTTCCAAATTTCATCGTGCTATGTTAGATATGTGTGCTGTGAGGAGATAGGTCATTACCTCATGAGTTTTCTAAGGTGATACGGTTTAAAAAGTTCAAGTATGTCGAAATGAAAGATGAAGCTATTTTAATGTAAAAGTGGAATAAAACTTGCTACGGTTATTATTTTGATGTCAAACTTATTCTATTGTCTTCGTTAATATTTAATGGTCATGACATAAGAGTTTGGTATTATTGTGTTTAAGAAAAATAGAACTTTTTAAGGAAAAACCGAATCGGAAGTCGGATTAACTCCGCTTCCATCGGGTCTTAGTTTTAAATGTTTTTAGAATAGAGAAAAGAAGGAGAAGTAAAGACTTACAGGTTATTAGACTAAAAGAGAGAAGGAAGAAGAGGTAGGAGGTGCCAGTGCGTCGTTTCGTTCTCGGAATCTCCTCGGATTGCCGTCGGAAGTTTGTCGGAGCTTCACCATTTTGCTAACTCCACTTGCACACAAAAAGTCTTGGGAATTTTCTTGAGAGTTTGGGCAGGGATTTTTGAGTGAGGAGGTGATTTGAAGGGTGTATTTATAGGAAAAATCTAGGGTTTAGGGTAGTGAAAGGGTGTGATAAAAATTGTATTTAAATTTTCATTAAAAAGGATTGAAATGGGGTATTTTAATTCTCTGGTTAATTGTAGAGAATTTAAACAGTGCAGGGGGAGTGGGTTAGTCCAAAGGGGGCATGGGCTTCAAGAAAAAGTGGGATCGGACCGAATTGACCCGGCGGCGCCAGCCGATTCGAGCGAGTCTCCGGCCCGAGTCAGGCGAGTCGGGGCTCGTCTTGCTGCCACATGTCCCTAACGATTGGTCCAGCCTCATGGTCACGTTTGTTTATTCTATAACTTACCCTATTACGTGTAGTGCACGTATAGACTCTTAGGCTTCTAAGAGATTAAAAGAATTTAATTTAAAAAAAGTTTGGTTGATGGGATTTGAACTCTGGTGCTTTGGTTCAGTAGTGCAAGGTCTTACCAATGAGCTACAAGCTCTTTCTTGCTGTTCAAAAGAAAATCAAACTTATAACTTATGCTCAGGCTCAAGTACCCCTTTCTGTATTTTTGAAAAAAAATTGTACAGAAAGTTTAGGGTTGTTACACTTTTGAACTTGGATTTTGGCTCCTTAACTTCATGAAGCTTGAATGTGATCATTGAGGAGCTCTAGTCCATTAACCTCCAACCTCCAATAAATTTTCTGTTTAGGCTCAATTTTCCTCCATCCTCCATCATAGATTTGTGTCAGTTGATATCCTGAAATCTTTCTCAAACATGACCAAGCTCATATACTGTGTTATAAAATAAGCAATATGAAACACATGTATATATCTATTAATATTGTATAACATCATCAAAACTAAATAGTAGGATTATGAAAATCCATAATCCATCAAAGCAGAAGGATTATGAAAATCCATAATCCATCAAAGCAGATTCTGAATCTTCTTTGTAGCATAAGCGGTTAGGGCACCTCAACGAGAAGAATATGAAGATTTTTCAGGATAGTGGCTTCTTTCGGGGCTGAAAAAGGTTGAGTTGGGGCTTTACGAGAGTTGCATCTACAGGAAGCAAATTGCACTCAGATTTTAGATTGGAGGCGTTGCTAAGAAGACCAAAAAGCTAGAGATGGTGCATACGGACGTATGGGATCCGGCCTCGGTGGAGTCTTATGGAAAAATCGGTATTTCGTGACGTTCATTGATGATGCTAGCCAGAAGACATGGGTATATGCAATGAACAAGCAGTCTGATGTGTTTGGTATTTTCAAACATTGGATTGCACGGGTTGAGAACCTAACGGGGACTAAGATTAAATGTCTTAAGTCCGATAATGAGGGGGGATATTGCACACAGGAATTCGAGGTGTTTTTCTCGCAGAAGGGTAATCGTTGATTGAAGACAGTATTAGGGACGCCACAACAGAATGACATTGCTGAAAAGATGAATAGGATAATTCTAGAGCAAGTGTGGAGTATGATCTTAGATGCAGATATGCCAAAATTACTATAGGCAGAAGCGGTCGATACTGCTGTGTATCTGATCAACAGAAGCTCGGCAAGTATGCTCGATGGAGGTATTCCGAAAGAATTTTGGTCAGGTAAACCGGTTAATTATTCGTACCTAAAATTATTTGGTTGTATTGCATATTCTTTGATTGATAAAGTGAAAAGAAGTAAGCTTGACTCCAAGTCTAGGAAGTGTGATTTCATTAGGTATGGTGGAGATGAGTTTAGATATCGGACATGGGATTACACAAGTAAGAAGGTAATACGAAACCGAAACGTCATCTTTGATGAGAAACACTTGTACAAAGAAAAAAAGCAAGCCAAAAATAGTGCAGTATTGGAGATCATCGAGTTGATGGAATCCAAGAGAGCAATCAGGTACCTACAAGTAGAGATCATAATTTGGAGGAGACTACAGTGCAAGATCATATTCAAGAATAGGTTGGTGACCAAGTTCAATAACCAGATGTACCAGTTCTGAGGAAATCTACACAAAATAGGAGGCTACCTAATAGACTTGTTACCAACTTCATTTTATACAAAGATTCGTGAGAGTCTGAATCTGTCACGCCCCGCTTCCCAGTAGACGGAAACGATGACGTGGCAAGCCCACAACGTATTTATTATGAGAAAGTGGTTTTTCTTAATAAATACATTAAGTGTAAGTAAGAAATATAACAAAGTGCAAGAATAACAAGAGTAATAAAATCCAACATCGATATATTACATTCAAGATTTCATAATTTTTAACTGATACAATATGTCTGGATAATAAACATAAGATGAAGGTAAAGAGCCTAAACATGTGGTATACTGAAAGGAAAGATGTAATAACTGTGAAAATGAACAAAACTATTCGTCCACTTAAGATGTGAGATGAAAATACACCTCGTTGATTGTTTCTAAATTCTCTGTTCCAAATTCACCTGACGAATATTCCAAGAAATAAAGAGATGGGTATAATACCCGTCAGCGAATTAGCGCTCAATAAGTTCCAAAAAAACATGAATGTGAAATATAAAGGTATAGTGACAAGTATAGCATAAAATGAAGTATTGTAAATGACGAGTAAAAGTGTGTGAAAGTGAACATGGGTATATGTTCTATAGGTCTCTATATGGTCACTATGTTAACGTTAAGTTTCAAGTATGAATATCAACGCAATTGTAGAAGTATTCATGAGCTCAAGAGTGTGGCCCCAGGAGCAAGCAAACACGGGCCCATTTCATGTGTTAGTATCGGGACTCCAAACTGTGGAGGAGTCGACCCGACTGAGATTCGAGTAAATAGAATTCGAGTAAGTTAATACGAGACTCCTTAATTTCCGTTAGATTCACACCCGAAACTATCCCAAACACCCCGAGTATGATAGATTATAACTGTTATATTGATTTAGTTGATTATAACATGTTTTGATCGAAACCATAGATTGTAAAAGGTGAAGAATGAAGTAGAGTAAGTCAAGTAGAATGTGAATCATGTCAGTTGGAATTCTGGGTCGAGTCAAGTTAAGTGTTCAAGTTCAAGGTCAAGTCAATTTTATCATGTAATGATTTAATAAGTATTCACAAAACATGTTATGAAATAAGTAGATAAGTAACGTCCAAAAATAATGTTGTAAATATATGATATGTATGACCAGTTAATCAAGTAAATTGAAGTCGGAATATAAACAAAAACATAAGCTTAAGTGTTATGCACACATGAGTTCCAGTCTCGCCTAAATACGACTACCGGTTTGGGAGATATATCTGCTTTCGTTTTATTGCACAGAACAAATCAGAATTTGTCCAGCACCGTCGCATACTTTAAAAATATAGTTTGGGTCAATTTACATCAGGTTTCAAGTTATGAAAATTTTTAAAAAATTGTAGATCTTTCGATGTACTTATCCAAAACACTAAGATTGCGCGATTTGGATTTCTGAAGATTTAGTTATGATCATTTTAAAATCAGCGTTTAAAACAGAAATTCAGATTTCTAAACTGCAACTATATGATATATTGCAAAACCTATATCGGGTTGTTTAATGTATTTCTAAGTAATCTAATATACAGGAAATTATAGCTCTATCAATTTTCCATCCACACTTCTAAATTTTGTTACGAACGGACATCGGGAGATCAAGTTATATCTTATTTAAAAATAGTATGCGAATCAAGACAGATTCTTTCCAGATCCGTCGCTTAATATTGTAGCCCAATTTTCTATATTTTAGTTTTCAGTAAAAACTTAAAACTAAGAAAATCTATATTTTTCAATGTAGATAATCAAAACATCTGAAAATACTTAATTTGGATCAACGATTATAGAGTTATGGTCTCTCGAAGGAAACCCTTAGTGGCAGTTTTCTGGTTTTAAAAATAGTGAATAAAAAACTACGTAATTTCTAAACCGTTATTCAGTTTGATATGGAATTTTTACTGTAGATTTGGAATTCTATCTATTATTTACCCTAATGTTCCAATAATTTCCATAAGTGGAAATTAATTTCTAAAAATTAAATTAACAATAAAAGTATTTTAAGGTCGTATTTGAGAATGACAAAATTATGGGTTTTTATTAAATAATTACGAGATCTGGGGTTTCAAACATATGATCTACGGAATAGCAGTGGAATAGATGAATAATATGATAATATCAATAGTTTACACAAATCAATAAATTAACATGAACATGATATAAACTACAACACAAAAATATGAAAAGAACATACAACTAATTGCTACATGTATAACTATATTTAATGAAATACATATATAAATATATATTTAATTGGGGACTATGACTAGGCAAGGTGATGGGTCCAAGAAAGAGAAAATTAGAAACGAAGGAGAGAATGGGCTTACAGGATGTGTCAGTCGATATAGCAACCGTCTCACCGATTCGATTTCATAGAAAGCGATTTATTTTGACGACAAATTTGTGAGCGGTAACGATATCCGATTTGTCTCGTCTCGAATCCTAGTGAACGGAAGTACTCCAAAAGCGCCGGAATTATGATAGCTCTAAGAATGAAGGTGGCTAAATTTTATTTAGAATTTATCTTTTCTGAATTTTTTGTATGAAATAAAAGAAGAAGAGAAAAACAAATAATGATGAAATGCAAATAAGAAAGAGAGAGAATTATGAGTGGAGGTTTTGAAGAAAATGAAGGAGAGGGAGTGAACAAATAATGTTCACCAATTGAAAGGGTGACCATTCATTTCGGAGTTTAAAAAATGGAAAGCCTTATGAGGGTTTAAAAAATGATAAAAATAATTACAAGAATGAAGATTTGAACATATGACCTATAGAATAACAATGCAAGGACTTAACCAATGAGCTATAATGTTATTTATGCACATATTTAACAAGAATTAAATGTATGTCGTAGCTTGAAAAGAACATGGCTAAGAAAAAGAAAAGAAATAAATCAAATGGAATTCTTGGCTTGGGTTTTGGGCTATGAAAAATTATAGAATGGGTAAGTAGATGAACTGATAAAATAATATATTTACTAGAAAACAAAATATACCAAAAACAAATAATTACAATATTTTATTAAAGAAATGATACGCGAAGATATATGAATTTTAAGGTCGTTACACCATTTTTTCTTGCACTTGATCTGAAAGAGACGTATGAAAAAATGCAATTTTGAAAACCCTTTGTAATTTGGATATAGACGGATTCTTGAGTCGGCCTTGTACTTCTCCAATAACGAGGGTCTAGTGTGTTCCGTATCATTGGTAAATCTCACGGCATCCATGTCATCTATCGGTGCGAATACAGAATTATCTTCTTCGATGACTTCGTCTTCTTCAAACTGTCATTCATCTTCCCTCTCTTCTTCTACTATCCTTTGCCACTCTTCAATTTCCGTTTCAATGAATTCGTTTTTCCGTCTCTTGCACTCGTATTCCATTACAATGACTTCTTCTTCTCCGTGAGGTTCCCATATAGTGTAATCTCTAACGAAACCGTCTCTCATGATATGTAACTCAACTTCCATCTTCTTGAGCAATCGCTTATTCATCCACTTAGAGCAAGTCCAATAGATTTCGTACTTTTTTGATAATCCAAGACGTGTGTAAGCAAAATCGGTAAAAAAGTAAACACGGTTAAGAAAAATGTCATTGACTCTTGAAGGAGTATCGACGTACATCCAACTCTTGTTGTGGAGGTACGGAAGTTTCATATTGGAACAGTTCGGACGAAGCAAATTTCTTATAGATAAGAGTCATGGAATTAATATTTCTTGACAAATACGTGATAGAAAGATACTAAGAAGCGTTAGTGTTAGGTTTAATTGATTATTCGGTTAAATTTAGTTTCAACTGACGATTTAGCTATAATGATTATCAAGGACCGAGAGCAAATACTCATAACTCGGGAGTTGGATTCTTCTTCCAAGAAAGATGACGATTATATTAACGGTTATATATTGGATGTCGAGGGTAACGATTGTCGGGGGTAAGGCTTCTATCTCATTAAGAATGTATAGGGCATACACTCATTCACTTGTTCTTTCATCCATTTCGAGAAAATTTCGGCAGCACATCTCCGCTGTTTTCCGGGTACACTGTAATAGAAAAAACATTTCAATGCTGTCAAACAACATTGAAACGAACATCTAATCTATATTTGTACACGGAGAACCAGCGGAAAGGTACCGATGAAATATCTCGAAATGAATGAAAATACAAATGAATGCAAGTGTTTACTTTATACATTTCTAATTTGTCAATACTGGAAAAATCTATCGGTTATCATATGATTGAACTTTCTTGTCACATAGACTACATAACGGTTGTTAGAACCGAACGATACCGTCCGATATTTAACAACTTTCGTGTAGTTTTATATCACGACGAATATCGAACGTGTGTTAACTGATAGACGGGGACTAAGGCGCGTTTTGATTTTCACATATGATTATCGATGAGAATATGAAAATTTCATATTATCATCGAGTTTCATACACTTAGTTTAAGATTTAATTTGAATTAGTTTTACGTTTCTATTTATTTTAAGGTTTTGAAGTTTTTAGTTGAGGGTAAATTTTTTTAAAATTAAGGGTTTTCTTAATCAAGTTTTAGGGGTTAGGATTAGGGTGTGATTTGACAAAAGTTTAATGTATAAGAGACTGATGATGAATTAAGGTTTGTTCTTATCTGACCTGTGAGATCATCGTCATTATCACACATACACACACACATTTACTAAATTACTATAAAATACCTTAAAAATTTTCATTAATCTACTATTAACTATTGTTGTTTTTCACTAAAATAGCTTAAAATTTTTCCTGAGCAGCCTATTTCTTCAATTTTACTAAATTACACTAAAATAGGCTTAACTATTATTGGTTTTCCACTAAACTATCTTAAATTAACTAAATTACTAAAATTTTCACTAAAATACTCTTAACCTTTATTGTTTTTTTACTAAACCAGCTTAAAAATTTAACTAAATGATCCATCTTCTTAAATTAACTAAATTAATATAAATTTCACTAAAATACCCTTAACTATTGTTGTTTTTCACTGAACTATCATTGAAAATTTTAATAAAATACCACATTTGCCCAATTTTACTTATTTACACTAAAATACCCTTAACTATTGTAACTTTTCCACTAAAATACCCTTAACTATTGTTGCTTTTCACCAAACTACCTATAAAATTAAATTCGCTAAATTACCTGAACCCTAACCTTAACATTTAACCCTAAACCTAACCCTAACCCCCAACCGAAACCCTAACCCTCCCCTACAATAGCACCACCACCACCAACAACAATAACAATAATAGCAAAGCAACAATAACATCAACAACAGCAGCAACAACAATTAATTATAGGGATCGAGCAAAAAAATTAAAATTAAACCCAAAAATTTAAAATTAAACCCAAAAATTTAAAATTTAACCGGTTTATACTTACCTCTTGACGACCGGCGGCGAGCGGCGACTTGCAAACTTCGAGTGGCAGCGAGTTTCGACGAGCTCGATCAGGGGTTAGGGCTTCGATCGTGGCTTAGGGCTTCGATCAACGGCACCGGGCTCAGTAAAGGAGGAAAGACAGCTGTTCATATCAGATTTTTGCATTTTTATACCGCCCAATTTTTATCACATTGCTTATCGGTAGGTACTCTTGAGCCGTGTTTGCTAATCAATTGCAAGATACAGGTTCTCGACTCTAAACGGTGAAATTCATGGAAAAACACGACAAAATCCGAGTTCCTGCCAACCACAGATAAAACACGGGTCTCCGCTCTTTATCCGTCTGTTGCCACACACCAGTTAAGAGACAAAATGGCAAATCAATGTCATTTTCATGCACAGGGCTCCATGGCAACACAAGATCCAAGAAATCTACGCGGAGCTCAAGAAAATCATGGCAAAAAGATCCACATCCAATCACCTTTTGGTCTACTAAAATTCTGGAAGAAATGTAGAAGGATTATCAGAAAAAACATATGCCAAACTACAGACAACATCAGACCAGGGGGCCCCATAAAATACGAGGAGCCAAATCCTTTATTAGGCCGCGGAACCGCGGCCGTACGGCCTTGTCGGCTGAAGACATTTCAAGGGCAGTTTGGTATTTTTATGAAGGCTCAGAATTTTGCCCTAGGATTTCAGTTGCCTGCCTATAAATAGTCCAGAACTTGCCAAAGCCAAGGGTGCATAATCTTGTATTTTTTCTAGGTTTTAGAATACTTGTTCTTCTTCCTCTTCTCATCTTTTCTCCATTGAAAAACTTGTAGTGAGCTTTTGTGAGTGAAGAATGATGAATAAAGAAGTTCCTTTTGTTATTATACTTGTCTTGTTCTCTTATTATTGCTTGTAATTTTCATTTTTTAACTTAGTTGTTGTTATTTCTTGTTGTTTCTTTCTTTTCTCTTTTTCTTTATTCTTAAAACAACCATGATGCTTACGTTTGATCCTTGCCAAGGTGAGGTCGCAAATAGCTAGTTGTTATCTTCTAATCTCCTTCTTTCTATCTTCCTCTTTTTTTTTCTTTTCTTTTCGTTATGATGTGTGAGTAGTTTCCATACTTGTTAGGGTAGGATGAGGGAAGTTTGAGAGAAGGAAATCTCTCTCACTCTTTCCTTGCCCAACATCTTAAATCGACTCCCGTTAATTGAACCACAATCCGCTCTCTACGGCACCCTATCCTACATGATAGCGGTGATTCCGTAGTGAGACCGGTTGTGGTTGAATTAACCGGAGGTTATGGCTAAGAGCCAAGAACGGAAGGACAAGCACCAAAAGGAAGAACTTAAGCGTTGGAAAGCCTAGCTTATACTCGCAAGTTCCTTCCTAGTCGTGCTAATCCCCGTTGTTGCCGATTACCGTAACACCGATATTAAGAGTGGCAACGAAAGAAGTGAGCGACTCCTAACTCAAACTAACCTAATCCTAACCCTAACAAGCTCTCTTTACATATCATTTTAACACTTAGATAATCACAAACAAATCTGGAAAATTGGACTTAACTCGTTAAAGCACATAGAAAAAGATTCCCATCTCCCTGCGGACGACCCGTACTCAACCGGCTAGCTACAAGCGAAACCGTTTTGATTGCGGTAATTAACTAAACTTGAACACGCAGAATCGATACCAATCAAATGGCGCCGTTGCCGGGGAGACGGTAGTTTATTTCTTTGTGTAATTTCGGGTTAACTTGTGAATATAAATATAACCAAAAATATATATATATATATATATACTTTGTAAAGAAAAATCATCTTGTTATTTTTGATTAGTTTTTGTGCAAGTGTGCAGGATAATACGAAGTTCGAGCGCAGTGCCATAAAAGTGGGATATACGAAGTTCGAGTTCAGTGCCAAAGACGTGGGAAAATAGACCCACATTTCGCGGCTACACCGCGACGGATCAAAACGAAGCAAACGGTCTACTGTAAAAATCTGGAGCAGATACAGTAAGCAAGTAAAAATTCAGCACATCCAGACAGGCAGAGGACACCCAACAGAGCACACCCCAAAATTTCAGAGCTCCAACTCCACTACCTTGCCGCGGTTCTGCGGCATAAGCTGGCTTAGGCCGCGGATCCGCGGCCATTTGGTGGCTTCAGGGTGCCAAAATCCCTGTAAGTGTTTCTCTCCTCTCTCCCACTCCTCTGGACTCCAATAAACTGTGTTTTCTGCAGCATTCTTTGCGCAAATTCTCTTCCCCCTTCCAATAAACTGTTTTTGTGCAGGATTCTTTGCGCCGCGCTAAAAATAAAAATTGTTTGCAGTTGATTTGTTACCGCTTTGCATTCATTAATACGGACTTAAGGGGCTTGAAACCAATTCAGATTGGGTGGGGATTTCATCACCCTTCCCAGGACCCCAGAAATCACAAAAAGCATATGCATTGACAATTGTTAAATTAAAAAATACTAGACTCAGCCCTAAGGACTTCGCGCTCAATAGGACAGAGGACTAGTTATAGGCATCGGCCGTTTATCCTATCTGACTTTTGCGGTGTCTAGGCAAGTGTGTCGAAGGCAAGTGGTTATTTAATTAAGGAACTTCGCGAAAGCGTTGGACAACCTCCCATTTACCTGGCACTTACCTGGTCGCAATTGACGGAGAAGAGGCGGTTTGAGGTCCTATTTCTAGCCCTCTGGAACAGTTAGGAGCTGTCTAGCAGACCTAGATGACCTTAGATCTAGGTGTGATTGTGCATATCTTGTTTGTGATTGCTTAAAGCCGTAAGTCCGTACATATTTCTGTAAAGCTCTTTCTAAAAATTAAAAAAAAAGGAAAAAAATCAAAAACTTTTATAAAAACTTGCCCTTTGTCGCCAAAATCCATTTTCCACCCACCACCCATCGCCTTTCTCCATTGACGTTTTCTTACCCTCACCTTCTCCGCTTTGACTATACTAAACTCGTTTAGTGTATGTCCGCTTAGACTCGGGACACTAGCGCCCGCCTAGTCCGCGTTACGTTAGTCGCTACCGACTACGCGATCGACTCAGACGTCGAAACTCCGTCCACTCCTCTTTCACCTTTACCTTTGTCGGCCAACTCCGACGTTGGCCGGAATTCTGTTCATACATCTTCACCTTCACCATCACCAACCTCTTCTTCCGCGATGTCAGGATTTAATCCGAACATCTCTTTGACTACCCCTGGATTGGCTCCACCTCCTACGGAGACCAATAACCCACCACCACCGCCTGTTGTAGTGCCGCAGCGAGTCGCTCTCCAGGATCGTTTCTATCCCACCCGTTCTGCACTTCCCACCTGCCTTTCTCTTCCACCGGCCAATGGGGATAATTTTGAAATTAAGCCCCACTTCATCAACATGCTTCCACGATTTCATGGGCTTGAATCTGAAGATGCCTATATCTTCATCAATAAATTTCAAAACGTTTATGCCATGATGAAAACTACCCAACTGTCGGACGATGCTATACGTCTACGGGTCATTCCGTTCACTTTATGCAATCTTGCTGAAAAATGGCTGTATAGCACCGCTTCCCACTCCATAACCAGTTGGGACGAGTTTGTTAAAGCGTTTCTAAAAAAGTTCTATCCGAATCATAAAACCGCAAGGATTCGCAATGAAATCAACCAATTCTCTCAGCTTCCTTCTGAACCCTTCTGGAAGTGCTTTGACCGGTACAAAGACCTTCTTGTTCAGTGTCCTCACCACGGTATAGAGAAATGGCAACTTTGCCAAACCTTATACGAGGGCCTGAACCCAGCAACGAAGCAGTTGTTGGAAACCATCTGTCAGGGCCACTTCCTATCGAAATCTGACGAGGAAGCGTGGCAATTCTTTGACGACCTTGCGGAGCAAACGCTACAATGGGAGAGCACCAGACCGACTTCTTCTTCTTCTACCTCCACTTCTACCGGTCAGTCTAGGGTAGGAGTTCACCAACTTGATGTCTCTATTGCGATGAAAGCCGAAATGGCTGCAATAACGAGAAAACTTGAAGCGATAGAGAGCAAATTTTCTTCTCCTGCTCCTACCCCTGTTCTCCCCCTTCGTACCATTTGCGCTTGTTGTTCCGATCCTTCTCACTTAACCGAAGAGTGTCCTTACAATCCACCATCGCAAGGACAGGATCAGGTTAATGCTGCATTTCAGCAAAGACCGAGGAATGATCCATACTCTTCCACCTACAATCCCGGTTGGAGAAACCACCCCAATTTCGCCTGGAATCAGAATCAGAATCAATTCCAAGGCAACAATTTCCAAAGGCCCCCTCCGCCGCAACAACAAGCGCAACAACAAACTCAACATCAATTTCAACAGCCCTTCCAACCCCAACCTTTTCAAAATCAGACGAACAACTTTGCACCCAACAATTCTTTTCCCCAAAACAACTTTGTTCCGTCAAACAACGATAAGGTTTCCTCACTCGAACGAAGTCTGGAGGCGTTCGTTAAACAATCGACACAATCCACCGCCAACATCCAGTCTTCCATTCAGTCCTTAGTGCAACACACTGCCGCTCACGGGCAAAGCATCAAGACCATCGAGGCCCAGATTGCATAACTGAATGCGGCCTTAAGCGAGCGAGAGAAGGGGAAGCTCCCGTCCCAGCCACTCCCAAATCCCGGTCACCCACAGAATGTACATGTTGCTCTTGAACAACAGAATCATAATGTGAGTGCCGTGACCACATTGAGATCGGGAAGGATGCTGCAAAACAACATTGGCACACGGATCAACGATGACACCCCGGCCGCTGCTTCTTCTTCTTCTTCTTCTTCTCCTGCTTCTTCGTCTTCTGAGCCTATTCTCCATTCTTCAAAAGGCTCTCCTTCTTCTTCTTCTTCTTCTTCTTCTTCTGCTCTGAACGGACCCGCTTCTCACTCCACGAAAACACCTGTTCTGGGATCCGTTCCAACTCTACAATCTCCTCCACAAGCATTAGACTCAACCAATTTTAAAAACGTCCCATTTCCAAACCGGTTGAGGTCTAATAAACAAAATCCTCAAATGGAGAAGATTCTGGAGTTATTTAAGCAGGTTAACATTAACATTCCTCTTTTAGATGCCGTCCAACAAGTCCCATCCTACGCGAAAATCTTAAAGGACTTGTGCACGAAAAAGAGGAAGTCGCAGGTACCTAAGAAAGTTTTCTTGGCTAGTGCTGTGAGTGATGCTCTTACCCAATCTTTACCACAAAAATGGAAGGACCCTGGCTGTCCTACGATTTCTATTACCATTGGGGATAAGAACATCAACCGCACTATTAGATCTTGGTGCCAGTGTTAACCTGCTTCCGTACTCAGTATACGAGCAATTAAGCGTAGGAGAGCTGAAACCCATACACTGTACTCTCCAAATGGCCGACCGATCGATCACCCATCCTAGGGGTGAGCTAGAGGATGTGTTAATCAAAGTCGGGGACTTCATATTCCCCGTTGACTTCATTGTATTAGACACACAGCCTGTAGCTAACCCCCGGAATCAAATTCCGGTGATATTCGGTCTCCCATTCCTTGCAACCTCAAATGCTGTGATCAATTGTCGCAATGGTTCGATGAACCTCTCCTTTGGAAACATGACAATTGAACTCAACATTTTTAGGTTGGGGAATCAGCCTTCCGAACCTAATGCTCATATACTGGACGTCTGCTCGATCCAGGAGATCACCCCTGAAGAGTGTGAATTCGAAGAGTTTCTGTTCGATCATGATAACCTTAACGCCACTAGTGCGTTCCTCCTCGAACCTACTGCTGTTTCTGCGCCCGACAACGACTACGAGTGTTTTACGTTCTTGAACGATCTTAGCCGCACGCATCCCGAGTTTGAATCCTTCAAATTTCCGGATGAGTTACCTGAACCATCCGACTTGGTCGCTTACACTCGATTTGAACCTTTGCTGGAGTCCTTTGAGTTCGAGACCTCTGCACCAATCTTGCCTTCAATCGTTTCACCTCCGACGCTCGAACTCAAGTCTTTGCCGTCTCACCTTAAGTACGCTTACTTAGGTGAGAACGAGACCCTCCCTGTCATCATCTCGGCTTCTCTAGCTCTAGAGCAAGAGAAAGCCCTTCTCGCGGTCTTGCACAGCAACAGGCAAGCTTTTGGCTGGTCCATGGCGGACATCAAGGGGATTAGTCCCCTGATCGTTGAACATCACATTCATCTGATGGATGATACCAAACCAGCCCGGGATCCACAAAGACGTCTTAATCCAGTCATGAAAGAGGCTGTGAAGAAGGAGATCGTAAAATGTCTAGATAGTGGTATCATTTACCCTATCTCTGATAGCCAGTGGGTTAGCCCCATTCACGTTGTCCCCAAGAAATCAGGTATAACGGTCATCACTAACGAGGCGAACGAGTTAATCCCTACTCGCACCCAAACTGGGTGGCGAGTATGCATCGATTACAGAAAACTCAACGCCGCTACGCGGAAAGACCACTTTCCGCTACCTTTCATTGACCAAATGCTTGAACGATTGGCCGGACACGAGTTCTACTGCTTTCTTGATGGCTACTCCGGCTATAATCAAATTCCCATCGCCGAAAAAGACCAAGACAAGACCACATTCACTTGTCCTTTCGGCACGTTTGCATATCGTCGCATGCCCTTTGGGTTATGCAATGCACCCGCTACTTTCCAGCGGTGTATGATGGGAATCTTCTCAGACATGGTGGAAAAATTTCTGGAGATCTTCATGGATGATTTCTCCATCTTCGGCGATTCCTTCAACGAGTGTTTGCTGCATCTTGACGCTGTCCTTACCCGATGTAAGGACAAGAATCTCACTTTGAATTGGGAGAAGTGCCACTTCATGGTGCGCGAAGGTATTGTCTTAGGACATATCATCTCGCAAAATGGAATAGAGGTCGACAAAGCGAAGATTGAAGTCATTTCCAATCTCCCTCCTCCCCGATGCGTCAGAGATATCCGAGCCTTCCTTGGCCATATCGGTTTCTATAGACGGTTCATCAAGGACTTTAGCAAGATTGCTAGGCCCTTGACTCTTTTGCTGGCCAAGGACACGCCATTCGACTTCAACTCGAGCTGTATGACTGCGTTCGAGTCATTGAAAAGCTCAGTCACTTCTGCTCCCGTTCTTTCTTCTCCTGACTGGACGCACCCATTTGAGATTATGTGCGATGCATCCGACTTTGCCATTGGTGATGTCCTTGGACAACACATCAACAAGATGCCGCACGTAATCTATTATGCGAGCCGAACCCTGAACGACGTCCAACTCAATTATACAACAACTGAGAAGGAATTCTTAGCTGTTGTATTTGCTTTAGAGAAGTTCAGGCCCTACCTCATCGGCTCTCCAGTCATTGTCTACACAGACCATTCTGCTCTGCGCCATCTTTTTGCGAAGAAAGATGCCAAATCTCGGCTAATACGTTGGATCCTCTTGCTTCAAGAGTTTGACCTTGTCATTAAGGACAAACGAGGATGTGAAAACGTAGTTGCCGACCATCTCTCACGACTTCCTTCTTCGCCTTCGCTTCCCATTCCGATCAACGACGTTTTCCCGGATGAACAGCTCTTGACAGTATCTTGCGAACCCTGGTTCGTAGATATTGTGAACTATTTGGCCACGGGATTACTACCGACTGAATGGTCAAGTCAGGACAGACTTCGCTTCTTATCCCAAGTAAAACACTTTTACTGGGACGAACCCTATTTGTTCAAGTACTGTCCCGACCAGATTATTCGTCGGTGTATCCCCAACGAGGAATTCAAGAGTGTGCTGTCATTTTGCCACGATCAAGCATGTGGCGGGCATTTTGGCCCCAGAAAGACAGCTGAGAAGATCTTGCAATGTGGTTTCTACTGGCCGCATCTCTTCAAAGACGCTCATGACTATTGCAAGACTTGCTCCCGGTGCCAACACTTGGGCCGGATATCCCGGAGGAACGAGATGCCACTCCAACCAATCTTGGTTGTGGAGATTTTCGATGTTTGGGGGATAGATTTCATGGGGCCGTTTCCCAGCTCTTTTGGTAACTTGTACATCCTTCTCGCTGTTGATTACGTCTCTAAGTGGGTCGAGGCTGTGCCCAGCCGACTAACGACAACAAGGTTGTCGTTAGGTTTCTTAAAGAAAACATTTTCTCCCGTTTTGGGCATCCCCGAGCGATCATTAGCGACAATAGAAGTCATTTCTGCAACAAGACTTTCGAGGCCTTGATGCGAAAATATTCCATTAATCATAAGCTCTCTACGCCCTACCACCCCCAAACCTGCGGGCAGGCCGAAGTTTCAAATCGGCAAATCAAGCAGATACTGGAGAAGACGGTTTCCAAGAACCGTAAGGATTGGTCGCTGAAACTCACTGATGCCCTTTGGGCATTTCGAACCGCTTATAAGACCGATCTTGGCATGTCTCCCTATCGGCTTGTGTACGGAAAAGCTTGCCACCTACCTGTCGAAATAGAGCATCGCGCATTTTGGGCGATAAAGGAGCTGAATCTGTCTCTCGAAGATGCGGGCAGCCATCGAAAGCTGCAGTTGAACGAATTAAGCGAGCTTAGGGATGAGGCTTACGAGAACGCGGTTGTCGTTAAGAACCGAACGAAGGTGTTTCACGATAAACACCTTTTGCGCAAAACTTTCGTACCTGGTCAGCAGGTACTGCTTTACGATACCCGACTACACTTCCATCCAGGAAAGCTCAGATCTCGCTGGAAAGGACCGTATTTTGTGCGGAATGTGTATCCGCATGGCGCTGTGGATTTGGAGAATCCAAAGGATGGTTCATTTTTCAAAGTGAACGGACACCGACTTAAACCGTACCTTAGCGCCGAACCATCAGAGGAGCTCATGTTCTTACAGGAGCCGGTTTACCCTGCATAATCTTCCTCCGCCTGTCTCCAAACTTCGGTTATCCAGCCAAGAACAAGTGGACACTGTTCCAAATAAGTTTGGGGGTATGTATATACCATTTTTGTACATTTATATGGATATTCTTTTCCATTTTTGCTTTTCATTTCTTTTCTTTAAAAACACAAAAAATAAAAATAAAAATTTTGTGTATATCTAACCGACACTTTTGCCCCTTCAAATGATCTCTTCATGCACTGACAGTGAGGACACTGTCCAGTTTAAGTTTGGGGATACACTCGGTACGCATTTCTTACCTTCGCATTCATATGTATATTCTGCATATTAAAATCCATAAAATCCATAAAAATCTGAAAATTTTCTAAAAACATAAAACCTTTTTTGTCAAGATAGCTAGTGGGAGAACTCTGATTCAACATTTCGATGGTTTTGTTTGATAAGATAAGAATAACTAAATCTTATGTTTAGATTTTGAAAACCTGAAAGATAACTCTCCTTTGAAGTTAACTATAGCTGATATACGTCTTTACATCACACTACACGTGTCGTGAGTTTTGGAAATTAGATGACAAGTCTTTTATGTCTAAAAAACTTTTAAATGGATAAATGATTTTCTGAGGATCAAATAGGTTTGTTCTGAAATAAGTAATGTCAAGAATAGTTTATGAAGTAAAGTGGATATGAAGGAATGTTATTGATGCCTTAATTGGAACTAAGTCTGAAAAATGACCCATCTGAAACTTGATTGGAATGATTACACACCAAAACCCACTAAACACGTCTTTTATCCAAAAAAATAGTTGAACTGCCGGTTATGTCTCCGTTCGTATTGAATCATTATGATTTTCACGCCAAACTGTCTTTTGTTTTTGGACCTAGGTAACTTGAGTAATTAAGTCCGCTGGGGTGTTTCTACACCTAATGCCCTAAAGCCAACTGGTTTGGGTGCATTGGCCCAAAGCTCGCTAAGAAGCCTAGAAAGTCCAGATTAAAACAAAGTCAAGCAAGTGTTCTCTCCGAGTTAAAATTCCTAACGGTTCTTTGTGTGAGAATAATCTTGATAAAAGACAGGCTTTTATAAAAAATTTAGCGGAGATATGAAGGTTTTATTCTATGATAAAGACTATTGCATGTTCACAGAGGTGTGTATGAAATGAAAACAAGAAAAAGGTGGAGTGAAATATAAGACTAGTTTCCTGTTAAGGAAGATAGAAATTCTAAAGTTGAAACTTGACTGGAAAAGGAAACTTGAAAAATGCTTAACTCTTTATAAAACTTATGTGATCCTTTCAAAAATTTTATCTGGGCTTTATTGTGTGACATGATGACGTAAATCGATCCTTCTGGGAACTTAACGACACTATTTGCACTGCACGTAAAGACATATAAAATCTGTAGTTAAATAAGAAGCGAGGTGTGAAAAATAAGGGTTTCATAATCTAGACTTGGGATCATAGAATTGTTATTTTCTGAAACAAAACTTTAGGGTTTGAATCTTAATTATTTTACAAAACTAGCTTGACCGGATTTTGTGGGTAGTATCCGCTGAAAACCCTCAGGAGACAACACTCCTCCTACTAGGGACACCTAGAGGTTAAACGGCTTGTTGCACATGCTCAGTGCAATCGCGTTCCCTGGGAAAGTGAGGTTAGGAAATTTTTTGTGAATAAATTGGCTTTGCTCGGGACGAGCAAATGATAAGTTTGGGGGTATTTGTTCATATCAGATTTTTGCATTTTTATACCGCCCAATTTTTATCACATTGCTTATCGGTAGGTACTTTTGAGCCGTGTTTGCTAGTCAATTGCAGGATACAGGTTCTCGACTCTAAACGGTGAAATTCATGGAAAAACACGACAAAATCCGAGTTCCTGCCAACCACAGATAAAACACGGGTCTCCGCTCTTTATCCGTCTGTTGCCACACACCAGTTAACAGACAAAATGGCAAATCAATGTCATTTTCATGCACAAGGCTCCATGGCAACACAAGATCCAAGAAATCTACACGGAGCTCAAGAAAATCATGGCAAAAAGATCCACACCCAATCACCTTTTGGTCTACTAAAATTCTGGAAGAAATGTGGAAGGATTATCAGAAAAAACATATGCCAAACTACAGACAACATCATACCACGGGGCCCCACAAAATACGAGGAGCCAAATCCTCTATTAGGCTGCGGAACCGCGGCCGTACGGCCTTGTCGGCTAAAGACATTTCAAGGGCAGTTTGGTATTTTTATGAAGGCTCAGAATTTTGCTCTAGGATTTCAGTTGCCTGCCTATAAATAGTCCAGAACTTGCCAAAGCCAAGGGTGCATAATCTTGTATTTTTTCTAGGTTTTAGAATACTTGTTCTTCTTCCTCTTCTCATCTCTTCTCCATTGAAAAACTTGTAGTGAGCTTTTGTGAGTGAAGAATGATGAATAAAGAAGTTCCTTTTGTTATTATACTTGTCTTGTTCTCTTATTATTGCTTGTAATTTTCATTTGTTAACTTAGTTGTTGTTATTTCTTGTTGTTTCTTTCTTTTCTCTTTATCTTTATCCTTAAAACAACCATGATGCTTACGCTTGATCCTTGCCAAGGTGAGGTCGCAAATAGCTAGTTGTTATCTTCTAATCTCCTTCTTTCTATCTTCCTTTTTTGTTTTCTTTTCTTTTCGTTATGATGTGTGAGTAGTTTCCATACTTGTTAGGGTAGGATGAGGGAAGTTTGAGAGAAGGAAATCTCTCTCACTCTTTCCTTACCCAACATCTTAAATCGACTCCCGTTAATTGAACCACAATCCGCTCTCTACGGCACCCTATCCTACATGATAGCGGTGATTCCGTAGTGAGACCGGTTGTGGTTGAATTAACCGGAGGTTATGGCTAAGAGCCAAGAACGGACGGACAAGCACCAAAAAGAAGAATTTAAGCGTTGGAAAGCCTAGCTTATACTCGCAAGTTCCTTCCTAGTCGTGCTAATCCCCGTTGTTGCCGATTACCGTAACACCGATATTAAGAGTGGCAACGAAAGAAGTGAGCGACTCCTAACTCAAACTAACCTAATCCTAACCCTAACAAGCTCTTTTTACATATCATTTTAACACTTAGATAATCACAAACAAATCTGGAAAATTGGACTTAACTCGTTAAAGCACATAGAAAAAGATTCCCATCTCCCTGCGGAGGACCCGTACTCAACCGGCTAGCAACAAGCGAAACCGTTTTGATTGCGGTAATTAACTAAACTTGAACACGCAGAATCGATACCAATCAACAGCAAGGGCTTCGAAGGGGACGACCACCGAGGCGACGAGAGACGGCACCAGCGACGAAGGCAGCAGCGACCGAGGCGACCGAGGAGGGATTTTAGCGCTCAATGTAAATTTGGGGGGAAAAAGAAGAGGCTAGATGAAAATTTCGGGGAATTTTGGGTTTTTATCTCCAGTGGGTTGTAAGACCCGCCATATTTTTTTATTCGTAACGGTCTTAACCGTTACCGAATCTATGAAAACAGTTTGCATAAATCGGTAACGGTTTAAAACGCTGCCAATTTCCCATTACTGCTGGACACATTTGTAATAGCGCGAATTGAAACCTAGAACTTTGCTGCGAAGTGGTTTTAATTACCACTAGCCATAACGCCGCTCACGAATATGATCTTTTACAAGATCATGATCAATTTACTAATTGATCATTATTGGATCATGATCGACATGGACTTAATATATTTACCTACCCAATAAGTTATCCTAATCAACTTACTAATTGAGAGGATTTTTTCTCTTCATGGCACATTAGCCTCTCTCCTATGTGCACCATCAATTGTTTGAGGGGAAAAGTAACTATTTTAAGCAAATTAACTACCACAAGTAACCAAACACGTATCCACAATTAACTAACCAAACTCTCTTATATAAACACCAATCTCAGTTCTCTCTAAAAAAACATTTAAAATCAATTAATAAAGAGAGAGAAAAGAGAAGAGAGGAGAGAAAGGATATGGCTTCATCAAGGGCTATGTTGGTGATTGGGCTTTGCTGGCTTCTTCTTGCAACGGTGAGGCCCGTCGATGGTCAGCCCTCTGACTGTGAGGCCGAGTGCCGGGCCGAGTGCGAGAAGAACCATTCCAAATGGTTCTGCTTCGTTTGCGTATTCTGTGGCCCCAACGCCTCCACCACCAAAGGTAGTTTTTCGCTCTTCAGTTTATCTTTACTAATATAATGCGAAGGGAGAGGGATACTCAAGTTGAAATTGCCTGCTTGATTCTCAAATCTTTAGATGTGATCCTACATATATCATGCCGGTTCTCATCTCTTATTTGAAGGTCAAATTTATTAACACACAGCTCACTTTTTTTCTTCTTATCGATCTATTCCGGTCACTTTGATCTACGTGTTTTAGATATGTTGTATATCAACTTTTACAAGAGTTGGAGATCTCTAATATATCGATCAAGCAATCGTATTTTTAGTATGCTTGATGAACATATTAGAGATATCTAAATCTCATGAAACTTTATTCATACCCTATATAAAACATGTTGATCAAAGTGATATGGACGGATCCGAGAAAAACACGGCGGATTGTGTGATTAAATGTTTAGCCTTAAATAAGAAATAAGAACTCATATATCATTATATACATATAGTATTCCTAAAAACAAATTGGATGAAGACTTTTTTCAGTCATATTATTCCTATATATAGTCATCGTATGTAAGGTAGAAATTCTTAACCATTAACTTAACAATTTTTTAAGTTATACAAACAAGCATTATGGCAGTATGATGTATGTAGTTACTATAATAAAATATCCACAAATAAATATAATTGTAAATTCTGGAATATACTTATCTTTGTTTTATTGGTTTACTTAATTTGTTATTATTATTTTTTACTTCGAAATATTTAAGAAAATTCAGAGTTTAGTTATGGATTTAAAAATAATTATTTGTATTTTGTCAGAATAATTTTTTTTGAGTTTGTTGATAATGCTAATTCTGTAATTTAAATATATTTATGTTTTATTATTTTAATTTATTATTAATTTATATTCAATAAGATCTCACCAAAATTTGTGTTATTAATTCTCCAATAAATCCACAATTCGAGGATTTATTGGATGTTACATATTATCTCCCCGATATATTTTACAAAGAGAACAAATAGATGGTCTTTGCCATCCTTTCATTGCAAGTTATCTATTGTCAGTATTGTATTAATACAAATCAAACGAAAAAAACACCTTAACTTTATGAGAAACTCTAGATCTCCAAAATTTGAATATACTAGTAATTATAATTTAGTTAAAGATGATCTGCAACAATTTTTCAGTTATTTCTCCAGGTGTCCAATATACCTCTGCACATACATAAATATATCTCTTTAAATTTCTTATCTGTTTTTTAAATTATTTTTCGCAGCCCCGGCTTCAGCAATTGGTGACAATGGACGGAGCTGACCGTCATGAACTATTCTCTCATGATGTGTATTTATAAGTTGTTCGTTTTCTTTTGTTTCTTTTTTTGGAGGAGAAAGAAGAAGATGAGTTAATCCTCTCATTAACACATTTTTACTTCTCATTTTGCTAATTATATATGATCGTTTGTTCATGATTTGTCAATGAATAAAGCTCTCGCAAATTGTGCTGGGTCGTTTGTGGGACATAAACAATGCATCATGCATTAATTTTTGGTGTTACTTCTGAAAAGCAGAAGAAGGATTTGTTGTATGATTCATTATATTTGTAAAGTTCTGCAATTATGCTATGCAACTTGACGCGGGACAGGGAATGGAAAGGCTTCTAATCATATGTATGTGTGTGGATACAAAACGTGTTGAGGATGTGTCTCATAATATCAGTTTATGCGTTTAAGGGCCATTTGGACCGGGTCATTTATTGTTGTGGGCTACCAATACTTTTGGGAGAAAAATTGCCACAAGTTACTTGCAGTTAATCCAAAGGAGTCGATTTTGTGGTAATATTGGATTACCGGCTGAATGTAAATCGATAAACGGTTCTCAGTTCTTGTACGGTCCGAATTTAATCTTTCTTCGAAATTTATTAGATACCATGAGATGGGTCTATAACAATAACTAAGGGCCTCAGGCCCAGATCCTATGATTGACTTGCTAATTGAACCAAGGCAAATGAATTTTTTTTCCAAACACTGGAGTATAAGTCCTAATCTATGCACACAACACACACACAGATACACCCACGCACACATCACACACAAGCACACAACACACAAAACACACCAAAGAGAGCCAGGAATTTGCCATGAAAGCGTTAATTTGTTGCCACTTTCCGTCTTGGCTTTCCGGAGTTCGAATGCAGCACTCTCCCCAAGAGAGGAATTGCCCAAATGTATTAATACCTACCGATAAATTATTCCATATACCGGGTGTAATACGTCCGGACAGGAGATGAGAGAAAGGGAAGAATTTCGGACAGCCTTGCGCAACTTGTGGGACCCGTACTTTTATTTCTTCTCATTCGAATAATTTTCCGTTGTTTTGTTTTGAGCGTAAAGTTCCCAATATTGAATGGTGCATGTGTTAGTTAATCCAACACACTGAGATCAAATCTGATTAAATCCAAAATGAGGGTTCTCTAGGTTTGCATAACGAGGGTCGTTTAAATGGATCAACCTGGTCTTCTCTTCCTAGTGCTTATCAACCTCGGGTTTGAGGCTCAAACGCTTCAGCCCGGCGGATCTATAGAATGACGACATTTTGAAGATGCCAACGAATTCCGCATTTTTGCGGCTCTAATCAGAGATCCATGTGGCTTTTCGTCGATGAAGTTCATTCTTTTTTTTGCACAATATGTGATGCACATGGAAAAGAAGCAAACTCGGTTAAATGTTGTGTGATCAAGGCATATTCCTGAGTTCTTGATGCTTGTTCCACGGTCCAACCGCTGGTGGTGTTCTGTCGGTTTTTTTTTTCCAAATGATTTCTCTACGTTATGGACGGAAAATTGTATATTCGGACTTGAAATTGGGTGGGAAGTACTGTGTTGTTTTTTTTTGGTGCTTTCACGCATGATATATAGTAAGCCCGATGGACCAATTAGTTCATGGAGGTTGCTAATGGGAGGCGCTCCTCTTGATGCTGTCTTTTTAACTATCCTTCAAGAGACCGTCATATATCGAGGCCTAACTGGTCCGGGTTTATTTAGTTAGATGACCACAGTTCTCACCACGATAAGGACGAAGAACATCGAGGGATTCTTCCTACAAATTGAGGAGACTTTTTCTATACATAATCTTTTCCATCTTGTGTGATCGTGCTCTGTACATCATCTATGGCTTTTATGATCTCTTGGCTTTGTGGCACATTTATATTAATGGGTTGTCTGTGAACTTTTCCGGTGCCTGTGGCCATAACTAGCTGGATAATACCAATGCGCTTTGACGACCAATGTTGTCACGATATGAAATATTAGCTCCTGACCAATATTTAAATCATGCAACGTCTAAAATCGTAAAGTAATTCAAATAAACTGAAACCCAGAAATCTAAACCTTTTTAATGAAAACAAAAGAGGTGAAGTTTTAAAATAAACGTATAATGAAATCAAGTTTTCTTACATGCATAGAAAAAGGAACATGAATAATGCAAGTGAAAATTACCCGTCTGAAAACATGTTTCGTCTTTTAAAAATTTGGACATCATCTCTTTTGTATTTTTTGATCCAAAACCATGATACATGATAATAATAAAGACATCCTCAAGTGGGAGCTAGCTCTTCGCCAACCGGCAGATCATAAATACGCAAGACAGTATATAAAAGTATACGACGCCAAACGGCGAAGTTCACCACAAAAGATAAAGAAATAAACAAGACATAAATCCCTAAAGTGAACAAAAAACCCATCGCTCATGTCTCGCAATTACAAACCTCGCTAAGTCACATTACTTATACAAATACTAGTTTGATTGATGGAGTTGACTAGATATAATGTGAAATACAAATACAAGAGTGGGTACGATACAAATGTCCCACCTACCCAAGCAATCACCCGAAAGCAACAGTGTGCCAGCGATGCCGCTACTGATCCATGCGGTCAACCTGCAAGAACTGTGGCACAACGGGGATGAGTTGCCAACTCGTGAGTAGAAAAACATCAACAAGTAGAAATCGAATAAATAACAACTCCTAAGTCAACTATATCATAAAGGTAATACTATGATATTTAGGGTGACCGAAACTGTATATGTGCCAGCAAGGTAAATCAATGCCTATAAGCATGTGGATATCATCCAACAATGTAGTCAATGTATGTATGCATGTGGATCTCGTCCAACCAGAGAATCAATGCCTGTATGCATGAGGATCTCGTCCCCGTGTCAACCAATGACACAACAATATCATGCATGTAAATATCATAAAAGCATATGCATGAAAATATGAGAATATAAATCAACGTGTGTCTCTCGCGACACAACAAATCATGGAATCTTAGTGTCCAGCATCGACACTCGAAATATCATGAAACCCGTGCCCAGCATCGGCACGTAAATCCTCATATCTCTCAGGCTCCGTCAGTCCGGATCGGTCCATATCATCTCTCAACTCCGGTCGGTATCCTCTGGATAGCCGCCAGGTCCAACCAATCACCGGTAGGTACTATCCACCCTGTCAGGCTCATCGTCTACTCCACGAAAAACATTTCTCGCCCCGGGGAACCACACCGGGTCTATCATGAACCCGCAAACGGAATCATCCACCTTCTTGAATCGGGTTTCACATGTCACACGTCGCAGAACCGAGAAAACGCATGGTGGACGCACTGAAATATCATATCAAGAGAAACCGGGTTTTTAAAACATTATATACTTTTTTTTGAAATAGCCACGGTTCTCAAATCCAGAAATCTCATGAAAATAGCATATCTCAATACGTAAAAGCGTAAAGTATGATGTATGCGACATATAACAGAAATGTAAGTATATCCGTATATCATGCAACATGGAACAGTAATATGCAACATCATAATAAAGGTCCACATGTGTATGTACGCAAGTATAGGTGTACAATATATATGTACGCAAGTATGGGTGTACAATATGTATGTACGCAAGTATATTGTGCAAGGAGTCATATCATAATGCAGCAAATCCTACTGTGTAGTGACATGGCAATTATCGATGATGAAGTGTGTGAGCCGGAAAATCTGTGTACGTGTAACATACGCATCATCGATAATGGTGTAAGTGTAGTAGCACAGGTATATGCAATGCAATGAGATTAACATGAATGCAACATAAGGTAAATCATATGCAAATGCTGACGGGTATACGTATCTAACATGACCGAGTCGGTGAATCTAACCATCGGCATCTAGCCTCACGACGTCATGAACGGTAAAATCTATCGTACGACATCCTCTAGTCAAGGATATGGATCAATCATCAAGTCAAACTCATCACGTACGGAAAATTATCGTACGGCGGCATTAAACCAATAGGGATCCTATCAACCTGTATGGCAAAGAGGGTACGGCCTAATTCACGTACGGCTTATCTTTCATGATTCACAACATGTATACACATATATATACAAATACCTATGTCCCAAGTCATATCCATAACAATCTCATATCAGGAGACCGGCAAGGTATCAATTCTCTCAATCGACTCGCATCCATATACCAACATATCATCATATCACATGCCAAATCGTATTCTCTTTTCAGCGCATTTATATCTCACATAAGGTCAATTTACAATTACATTCTACCTTTACTATAAGCATACGTATCTAATCTAACATACACACCCGAACCATACAATCAGTTTTTTAAAAGATGCGAATCGTAGTTTTGAAAGTAGGGGTTACGGTGTTTTTAAGGAAAAAATATCATTTGAAAATCCATAGCGTTTCTTAAGGTACCTGTTTAAAAGATGCATACGATTCTTCAGTTTGGAAATAAGTATGGTTTGGATGACGCCTTTACGTCGGCTATTTAGTCTTATAGCACCCTAAACGGCAATATCATCAAACGTCATCCTCGAACCCTGTCATCACATATTAGTCGTATCATATCGTTTCTAACTATCCTTTAGTTGCTAAAATGGTTTCTCTAACTATTTTTTAATTCTATCTATAGTTTCCTATTAAAGCTTTACTTAACCATATACTATGAATCGGTTTCCATCAAAAACTTGCAGGGGTGCTATACGCCATCCACCCGACTTCCCCCGTAGATATATATCTACTCACCTTGCTTCTTGCTTGCTGAAGTCGATGACGCCACGTTCCGTCGCCTCGGAATCCACGCAAAAGTACCTACAATCAATACAATCGCAATTGCTATTAAAATCAAATCCGGAAAACCAAAACGGCACACGGATCGCCTATAGATTAGAACCTATAGCCCAGCTTGCAAAGCCAACAACTTATCCCTAGTCGTTGATGTACAAACACCCAATAACCAAATACAAAACTAAATATTAAAACCAAGAACTAAAAATACGGAAAACATAATAAAAATCACACCAATGCGCTCCCAGATTTTGACTTAGGCCAATAGGAGTTAAACAAACAGGTATAGGGTGTTGTACATAGAGTTATTGAGCTACTGGAACAACCTGGGCACCAAACCACCCAAACTGGCCGGCCACATTGGCAGAAATTCCGGTGAGCTCGGGTCCCCCTGCTCAGATGGGGTCTGTCTCGTCAAGGTGGTCTCCTAGTGCCCTAATTTGGTCGCTGGAGTTGTTTGCTAAACTCAGAAATTCCCCGGGTTGCTCCAGATTCACTGTAGGCTCACAATTCCTCACAAAACCGATACGGCTAAAATCCTAAATCCGTATTTTGGTTTCTATACTAAATTCCAGATCTTGTAACAGCCACAAGAGTTTACCAATTCCAATTTTAAAGCTAAACCCTCTCTAGGGATTTCTATCTTCACAACCACCAAACCAATTCAACTTCTAAACTATCTAAAATACAAGAAAACTCAAAAGCAACTAAATAGAAGGGATTATACCTCATGGATGAAACTTAAGAGACCCTAGCTTCCCAATGTTATCAAAATCCCACTTTGCTTGGTCCATTGTGTAGAGGATGAAGAGGTGATCATTTTTTGTGAAAGGGGTATAGGGTTTTGAGAAAGGTTTGGAGATGATAATTGGGGTTGAAGTTGGAGGGAGGTGAGATTGAGAAAGATGAAGAAGGAGGTGAAAAATGGTAGGGGAAAGAGAATAGAGGCAGCCCCCCTCTCTCTCTTACCTAATCTCTCTCTCTCTCTCTCTCTCCAAGCATGCTTACCCTCATCATTATGTCCCCCCCTCTCTCTCCTCAATCATTCCTCTCAATTTTTTCTCACCACAATAAAAGTATAACATAAAACAATACAAATGAACATGTAACCAAATGAAATATGTCATGGTGCACTAACCATGAAAACAGTAGAAATACGGATTTGTCTTAATCGCGATTAGCAATGCGCTAATCGGGATTTTATCCAAACTGCATATAATAAATTTTAAAATTGGTAAATCCTTTAAATATATTTTTAAATGAATAAATCATTTTAATCTCCAATTATTTCACAATTATTGGTATATATATTTATACCCCTTTTTCGAAAACCCCAATTTCGCAAATCGGGCAGTTTTCGGGAAATATATTATTTTAATATTAAATTCCAAAAATAATATTTTATATTTTATGAAATGTTACAATTTTACCCCCTTAAAAAAATTCGGTCCCCGAATTTAAATTTAAACCCCCAAATACTAAAACATTTCAATAATTAACTCTAATCAACAGGGCTCCGAAGTCACGGAAGATTTTGCGCGTCTAGTGCGTATGAAAACAAGTACAAAACTCAAAAACCGAACTCCGTCAAGCGTCACGAAAACCATCGGATTTGCACGCATATCCTCGGAGTTACAATGGAGATACAGATCTCGAAATCCAATACTGAAATCCAACATACACTAGTCAAATACTATAATATGTACTTAGTACGAATCCTTGAAAAATTCAAAATCTGAATAAAATACATGCAAAATCTTTTCTGAATTGCCGCGTGATGCTTAACTCATGGCATAAGTGACGGACACTCATTTGTACAATAATAATATATGTTTTTCAAAATATACGTTCCGTCGTTTCTCAAATATTCTAAAAGGTTTTCTTTTTGTAAATGTTCATGTCGCTCACAGACACGTAAAAAATAGCGAGACTATAGCCCCTTTTTGAAAACCTCTGGCTAAACTTTTAATGCATTCAAAATACTCAGGTACTGTCCTCAGACCAGTCCTGTTCGGCTACTACATAACATAGTACCCATCATGAAAACAAGGTGCTCAAGGGAAAAATCAGTCTTAAAAGGCGTATCCAATAATCATGTGCGTCTGGTGCGCACGGAAATCAAATCCAAATACAGGTGCCACACTATGCACAAATACCAAAACTAAGTGCAACGGGTGTGCACGAAATCATCTGTCCAGTGCAACGGGTGTGCACGATAACATCATCTAGTGCATCTAGAGTGCACGGAAATCTCAACCCAGTGCAACTAACATGCACGAATGAAAATCCCAATCGAGTGCATCCGGTGTGCACAAAATCACATCTCATATAATATGACCAACATGCGTGAAAATCCAAATCAAATGCATCTGACATGCACAAAAGAAATCTAAATCAAGTGCATCCAACACACACGAATGAAATCTAAAGCAAGGCGTCCAACATGAACGAGTACAATCTCACTCAAGTGCATCCGATGCGTACAAAATCCAAATTCAAGCGTTTAATATGCGCAAAAATCCAGCCCAAGCGCATCAGTCCATATAAATGCCCAGTGCGGTAAAGCGCACGAAAAACGAACGTCAAGTGCAATGCGCCCAAAAACCTTGTTCCCCTTCGAAAGACGGCGCACAGGACTGCGATGTCCTGACATTGAGATTCGGGGCAGATGCTATTTGGTTTTATCCGTCCACCTCTCCGAAGATGCCAAGTTGATTTATGGCACCGTGTATCGGAGGTTTAGACGGATGCGGCCGATGTAGCAGACTTCGTCAGATTCCCCCTCGCTTGAGGGGGTTTTGATTGTGGGGACGCTCTTCCCTGCAGGCGCAAGCCCCTACAGTTAATTACACTACCGTATCGCGGTAACAACTTTCTCCTTCTCCAGAATTTCGCTTCGTGTCGTGTGTGTTTGTTTTGTTTGTGGATGCCCGTGGATTGTATACGGAGACTAAGTTATGCAGTCGCCTGTAGGACGTGGATTAGTCCAAATCCGTATTTACTTAGATTTGGGTTTGGTGTTTTAGTTTAAAGATACGTTAGCCATATTAAGGCTAAGATCAACTTAAACGTTCGTTAAGGATACGTTAGTCCTGTTTTGAGACTAAGATCAACTTAACGTGGTGATTCATTTAATATATGGCCGTCGGGACTCGTCACCTCTCTGACGTCGCTGAAGGATTACAACGATAGGTGTCAGAGGAGTTCGGAGATGTACCCTTGAACCAAAGTCGATTTGGAGTTTTATAGTCCATTTAAATGTTTAAGGATACGTTAGCCGTGTTTGGGGCTAAGATCAACTTAAACGGGATCGTTTAGATCCGGCAAAAGAGCATTTGGAGGCTGTATTGTTCCAGTTTAGGGACGTGGTGGTCCATGTTCCAGTTTAGGGACGTGGTGGTCCATCGGTAGTTTAGGGACATTGCGGTCCATATTCCAGTTTAGGGACGTGGTGGTCCGCACTCCAGTTTAGGGACGTGGTGGTCTATATTCCAGTTTAGGGACGTGGTGGTCCGCTATTAGTTTAAGAACGTTTCGGTCCAATATTAGTTTAGGAACGTCTTGGTCCAATATTAGTTTAGGGACGTCTCGGTCCACGAGTTTAGGGATCCCGCAGTCCATATCGATGTGTGGTCGTCGGGACCCGTCACCTCTCTGACGTCGTTGAAGGATTACAACGATAAGTGTCAGAGGAGTTCGGAGATGTACCCTCGAACCGGATGTAAATTGATTTAGGAGAGCAATCTTGCTCAGCCAATTTAATTTGAGGACTTACGGCCACGATTAGGCTAAGTCCATTTATAAATAATGCAGAGCATCAATTTTGTTTGGGCTCTGCTCTTTTTATTGCATTGCAATTTAATTTGGCCTACTAGGCCTTTCTGACTTGGGCCTGCCCCTTTAGTAAAAGGAATGCATTGCATTTGTCAGGTGCTTTGCGCCAATCAGAGAGCGCAAGCGCTTATAGTGTTGACACGTGTCGCGTAAGCGCAGTGCGCTGCGCTAGTGCGTTGCGCTAGTGCGCTGCGCTGCTGACACGTGGCATACTCTGGTGAGTTGCGCCAATTACAGAGAGCAAAGCTCTATTTCAAAAGCGCGTAGCGCAAGTTGTTCTGTAACTGACACGTGGCGCTCTCCCAAGAGCGCAACAGCGCAGTTTGGAAGTGCAAAACACTAAGAATCTTTTAGATTCAAGAACAGAAGTGCAAAGCACTATTTGTTTTCTTTGATCTAATTAGAATCAAAGAAAACAAGTATTTCTTGTTTTTCTTATCTCAAAGAACCAAAGGTTCATAAAAGTGCAAAGCACTATTTTATTATTATTTTTTTTATTAAAGATCATTGATCTTGTTTTTAGATCTATGATCTATTCATAAGAGAACTTTCTCTTTTTTCTAAAGGTTTTTACCTTTTTGTTCTTGAGGAGTTCTTCAGAGTTCTCTTTCCCTTCTTTTTTTTTTTAGAATATGTTGATGCCTTTGAATTGAGGCTTTGGGTCCTTTTTATAGGGCCGATCAATTAGTTAAATTTGGTAAAGAGATCTTTCTCTGAGTGATTTGGGGAATTTTCCCCACCGTTGGATCTTTGATCCAAGGGCTTCTGTTTTACAGAAGAAAATCTTCTTGTTTTAACAAGAACAGAAACATTTCTTTAAAATCTTAATTCTGTTGGGCGCAAATGCCCCAGCGCGTGACACGTGTCACGCAGCGCACAGCGCAGCGCAACTGCGCTGACACATGTCGCGCAGCACATCTGCGCTATCGCATCTGCGCTGACACATGTCGCGCAGCGCAGCGCATCTGAAGCGTTGCTTCTTTTAATTTTGCTTAAAATAGAGCCTTGCTCTGATTGGGCGCGCCTTCTTGGGCGCTGCGTTGATGCGTCTGCGCCTGACACGTGGCGTGTTGCGCGCAGCGCAAAGAATCTGAAGCGTTGCTTCATTTATTAAAATTTAGATTTTCAAGGTAGAGCTTTGCTCTGACTGGGGGTAAACAAATGCCCCCCCACCGTTGCGCTTACGTGGCGCCAAACGTGAGCGCAACGGTGGCGGAATTCCAACCATTGCGGCAACTTTGGAAGCTTAAAGGACACTTGATGCATATAAATAGGACCTTTGGTCCTCAGCATATGATTTATAAGTGCACGGCGGCGCCCCGGCCGTCAATCCGACGCCGGAATGCGGAAGCGGTGAATAACTAAAATTTTGCGGACTTTGCAAACCGGCACCACCGCGCACTAAACTCCGGATCGAACCATTAACTAGCCTAAGCTATCTACAAGAATGGGAATAGAGATATACCGACGATCCAAGTCCTCCGGTCTTCTCGTCATGCTCCCGATCTCCTGCGGAAAAGTCCCGTCTCCTCCTCGTCGCCGGAAGTGCACCACATCGCCAACTTTGTTTACGGGCTCCCACCTCAATGCCGAGGCAACTCGGGCACGAAGCCGGCTACTCGACGTGCCCAAGAATCGCTGTAGAATGTGTAGTAGAAGAAGTCTCATTTTTTTTTGGGGTTGTGGAGTTGCCATTTGTGGAGGAGAAGAGAGCTTGGAGAGAGGTGGGGAAAAATGTAGCATACAAAGAGAATGAGAATCCCAATTTTTCCCCCACCACAAGAAAATGAATCCCATTCCACCTCTTGGAAATGGCCGGCCCACCCCAATGATGTGTGATTGGAGAGAGAAAGAACAAAGACAAGGGGGTGGGTGGAAAGCAAGAGAGAGAGAGAGAATGGTTATCATTCAAAAGAAATCATCCCAAAGAAAAGTCCTCACTCAACAACCATGCCCCTCAACATCATCAACAACCATGACTTTAAAAGTCAAGCCATGATGGAGTCAAAACAAGTCAATGATGGTGCACATCATGAAAGCCATCATGATGCATCAAGATGCAAAGAACCCCCTCCACTAATGCCTATTTGCAACAATGCAAATAAACCCTCCTCCACCAATCTTCGGCCAATGAACGGAACAAAGGAAATTGGCCGAAACGGAAAGCAAACTGGCAACTCCAGAAAACTGGTCCCGTAATAAATTACAGGAAAACCCCGATACTGTGCATACACACCCGCATCTGTATTTCGACCGAAATACAAATGCAATGAGACAAAATCTACACTGTACTATACTAGGATCCGGCCTATACCAAAGCCGGCTAGTAATATCTGTTCGATCCTGATCCGTGCAATACCGCACGTATCTGATCGAACCCTGCCATATAACCATACAGCCTATAGTACAAACTGTCCGATCCTGATCCGTGCAATACCGCACGTATCTGATCGGACCTTGCCATATCTCCATACGGCCTCTACAACCTTTCGCCCGAAAGCTGAGTAACTGAATGTGGGGGACTCTAAAGACTCGTCAACACCTTGGTTGTGGATTTAACCACTAGCACGTCAGAGGTATAAGCCAATACGTGACGGGCTACCAGGTACTGACCAAATGGGACGTCGATGAGGAAGCTCACCCCGACACCCAACTGAGCCTGTCAGTGACAATATCCGTGCAGTCCGGTCCGTTCGTCTATGAGCATCGCATGGCGGGCCTAGGGGGTTGGTAAAAGTCAGACCCCCAAAAGCGGTACAAGTCGTGTCGGAGTGTAGCCCAGAACACCCTGAGATACTACTGGAATACCTACCAGTAAATCTCCTTGCCTTGGCCAAGGACTTTGTGTAATGGCTCTCCTAGACACAGCACGACCTCACCCCCAATACCGGGAGAGACGAACCCCTGAAGATACGCTCACTGCCTCCATGTGGCTCGGGACTGTACCCAACTAAAACCTGTTTGCACGACTCCTTTGAGCCGTGGTAGGGTAGTAATCAAAGTACAGTGGGAACTCACACGAGACAAATGACGATCCCCAGGTCGATGAACTAACCTGCACACATGTCACCAGGGAACTGCCATCTGACGTCTGGTATATGACCAACTAGCATGTTCCCGGCGAGTCCTGTCCGGTGTACTCATAACCCAATGAGCACTTGTATACATCTTAGGTGATTCAACTGACACCAGTGGCTTGTGAGACCGGCCACCGCCCCTCATCGGGGTCTCGACTGTATACACTAGTCTACTAATGGAGTATCGATGCCCAGTCTCGAAACTCCCACGACTAGGGACCTTTTAAGGATAAGCTTATAGACCCCCAGCTCCCACTTATATGATCGCCCTCATACTGCTGGTGGTCAAGCAAGAATCCTAGGGGCTCTATCAACGTGTAATAGCGACGTATCATGTCACCTAAAGCAGTACACGATGATAAAGGTAAACCAGATAGCATACTATCATCTCGAGCAAGACTGTCCTACTGGGATAGGTCCTCCCTCAATCATTACAATCACGTACCTGTGACCTAATAATTGACTCTGAGGGCACTATCTCCAACAATCTCCCACTTGCACTCAAGGCTAATTATTGCGATGTCGCATACTCACAGCCCGTGTGATACCGAACACCCAACTCCTCTACTAGTCAGTCTCACAAAGCTCGTTTGCGGAACTATTGCGTTCGAGGAATAGCCTCAGTGAGTGGATCCGCTTAGTTGTTTCTTTCTATGTCTCTCTATATCTCAAGTTCGCGGAGAAAGCCATCTCCCGAAAAGAGCAATACCTGTCTCAGAATATGTCTGGATGTCTGATGGGACATAGCTCATAAATGAACTCCAAATCCAAACTTCTTAGACTGTATCGTCAACTGAACTTAATCAGTATCCTGCGCGCCATGCCTCCCTCAGTATTGCCTTGGACCACCTGTCCAAAATACTGCCCCTCATCAGAAGGAAAACTATAACTCTGACAACCTCCTTATCGTCCATGTCACCTTGGAAGCCTGGAATGATAACTGTCTCCTGAATGAGGCTGTCGTTATCATCTCCCTAGAACATCCACTTATGTTCTAAAACTGCTTCCGACTGTTTCTCCAGGATTGGATTAATGTCAACTTATTGCATCTAGTGCAAGAACAACATCTGGTGTGGTACTTGACATCTCACGATTGACTCAATTGCCTGAGTAAGTGATCTGCCAATCATGCCCGTCCCTCTCCCCTTTAGTCTGTAAGACACCTTTGGAGAGG
Source organism: Agapanthus africanus (assembly GCA_030015575.1). Taxonomy (NCBI): domain Eukaryota; kingdom Viridiplantae; phylum Streptophyta; class Magnoliopsida; order Asparagales; family Amaryllidaceae; genus Agapanthus; species Agapanthus africanus. The sequence goes on along the minus strand of CM057340.1, from coordinate 502,495,458 downwards.
GTGACTCCATTACCTGCAGGTACACTACCGTGCCAGGAGTCGTCCATCCTAAATACTCTTAGAATGCTGTCAAGTACCCTGATTGGGAAACCACCCAAATCTAGATCTAAGACCATAGATCTAGTAACCAGTATGTCTGATATAAAATCCATTTCCTTTGTGGAGAAACAACTGTGTGACGACCAAAGTATAACCGATCGTAGTGTAGGTGTTTCTTTTCCTACTCTGTGTATATCATCCAAATACCAGGATATCACACCCTACTACCTTCTCAACAGATCCATCCCCTATTCTGATGAAGTCAAACCCATGACTGTCACGTCAGAAATAGATGATCTATCTCCGCTACATCTGCTCTAGTCTATAAATAGACATAAGCAACCTGTCCACCAATGCTTCCGCTGCTCCCACTGACTACGACAACCCTCTGGCAGAGTCATATAGACGTACACTTCTAAAACTGGTTTAGAACGACGCTATACTCATCCTCCCGCCGGGTCTCGTAACCTGGAACAACAGCAATGGCAATTGTGGGTAAACAAGAACTTCCCTGTCACCGTCCTTGAGGCTACCGTAGTGCCTCTCGGGTGCCTGAAGTTACCCACCTTATCTGCGGAGTGGCCAATGGAATGTCAATCCAGATTGAATCTTTAGGTTCCTTATCAAATCTTCAGTAATCGTTTGTGGTTCTGGAATCACTTCCAGTTCTACCATACTCCCACTACTGTTTTCTGAAAAATCCATTTTTAATAAAACTGTGGCGAGTCTAGAACAATATCGCTATTGTTCATCCAGATGGTAGAAAGTCAACCCTCGTCATAGCCTGGGTCAACCCACAAACAGGCATTACAGAAACGTGCCTTGAGTTGTCCAGTGTCTGGTTTTAATCATAAACCGGACAACTCCCCGTACCTCAACATCGTTAAGATATGAACTGTTCTATATCCAATATAGAAACAGAGGCACTGATTTAATTGAACCAGATTCAAATCATGCAGCTGTCCCCAGCGCATGTCAACTAAATGGAAGGAGGCCGATCAGCGTTACTCAACTTAGGAATGCTTCCATTTATGAGTAACCTGAAAGAGAAGCAATTTCTCTTAATCACTACTATCAACTGAATACCATATACAAGTATCTACATCTTCGATCACTTTGAAGAATCCCGATACTTGCTACACCTGGTTCTTTACTCTATTCAAATACCTACAACTTCTCCAAATTCGGACCCTGTGTTTCCACGAAACACTTGTCTAAAAACTAGAGAAGTCATAAGTAAACCGAATATAGTACGAGGACCAACCCCTCTGTCCTAATGGACACTGGACAACATACAATACTCTGTATAAGTCCCTTGAGTCTGATAACTCATTCACTGTGTGTCGTAGGTTGAAAACTGTACTTATGGTTAAGAAGAATTACACCGCTGTTTAATGCTCCTTACCTAACCATCCACTGATATAGGTAAATGTCGTAGACATAATTTCAGAAAGGTATATCTCACTCTATGAAAATAGACGTACAGATATATCAATTTGAAATTGGTGCATAACAGTGGATATTCAAAACCAAATATTTGCCGACCGGCAAACAGCCCAGGTGATTTCCTCAAATATCACCGATTACAACGAATCCCGATATAATGAGGATAATCACCCAATTCCCAACAACTTACTCCTACTCATCATCTGTAAAACCATACAGATGTGAGAATCGTACCTGGTAAATACATACCCTGGAGTAAGTATCTAATCGGGAAATCAGTTTTCCTTTAACATTACACAGTGAAACTGAAACATTGAAATGTTCCGATGGGGTATTCTGGTATTCCTAGTAATGCCTCTTCCAGATTCACGACTGTAACCGTATAGTTCTTTGCCACCTCTCCAAATCCCTTCATATGTCTTTAGTCTTTACCTTCTGCACACCCTTTTAGGCCAAATGGTTTTCTTCCTTCCCTACCGTTCGGCACCAGCCTATGGTTTGGAAGAAGACTATCCAATAAGCATAATGGATGTACTGTCCGCATCCTAGGAACACTCGCAATGAGAGAGGGTGAAGATAAAAGACAACCGAATAAACCTTATTCCTATTTCTCCTGAACCAGAATCCATCCCCGAACTGGAACAAGTTCCATTCGAGTTCGTATATAACCATACGATGGAGTATCCAAATAAACTGTGGATCTTCGTAGTGATACGGAGTGTCCTGGAGAAATACAAAGGTGATGTGGGAGTGGTAATGAAATATTTGGTTTGGTCGTGAATATCTGTTGCAATTTACTTTGCCCTCTTACTAATCCCTTGCTTTGTCTGAACTTAATACCTTCTGCACACCATCGTTATGCTAATTGGTTTTCTTCATTCCCTACCGGTCGGCACCAGCCTAAGGTTTGGAAGAAGACAATCCAATTTGCGTAATAGGTGTACTACCCCTAAACCAAGGAGTACTCGTAACCTGAGAGAGGGTAAAAGGAAAAGACAACTGAATAATCCTATCCGTTTTCTCCAGAACCGGAAACCATCCTCGAATAAATTCTTTCGAGTTCGTATCTAACCATACGATGGTTTTGTCCAATGGAAGTGGACGTTCGTAGTAATACGGGGTGTCCTGGAGAAAAAGGGTAAAAGTAGGAGTGGCAATGAGGTCTGCAACTCTGACAATCCAAAAGCCGGTGTTTAAGAAGGTTCGGTCAACTTGGTCACTGAGTCAAAGTCTTAGGGTCGGGTCAATGGTCGCTGCCAAAGAGAGAGAGAAAAGAAACACTCAGCGTGCACTCTAACCTAGATCAGAATGGTTACCAATTTATCTAATCTGGAATCCTCCCACTGTACCTCAAATTCTCCTCCAAACCTGAAAGAAGAATTAGTCGGGGTTACCCGAGGAGTAAACTAACCCATCAGTGGGAATCGGGATCCAACTCTCATCGCATGATAACGTGACGGAATCCGCTCACGGTATCACACTCCAGAAGGTATGCGCATATCTGGCAAGTCTCAGTTCTTTTGAAACTCCCGATGTGATTTCTGCCCCATGCTCTTATGACCTTGGCGAAGGTCAACAAATCATAAGTCACATGTCAAGTTCTACCCGTCATTATCCAGGTTAATTTGAATCCACCCGTACAAGCCCTTGACGAAGGTCAACAAGGCTATACGACTGTCCCAAACCAACGCATCTATCTATGCAGCAGAAAGGTAACAAGCAGCTACCATACACTATGCCTTGATGAAGGTCAACAAACATAGCATGAATACTACGTGCTACCCGTCTGAAACGACGGAGGGCTACGAATGGTTTCTGGCGAAAACCTTTAACGTAATGAACTTGATATCGTTGAAGGAACGGATAGCTTTTAAAAATATAGTGACGAAAACCGTTGCTAAAGAGGTCACTCCCGGTGAAGGGATCTCGGCTCTTTCCCCGTAGAATGGGGTGCAGGATATTCCAAATGAATACCACGGTGCAAAGCAAAAGTAATCGGCTATAGTGAAGTTAATGCCCTGACGCAAACTTATTGTCCAAGGGGTCACTCCCGGTGAAGGGATCTCGGCCCTTGCCTCGTTGACTGAGGAGCAGGATATTCTAATGAATACCACGATGCAAAACAAAAGTAAACGTCCTTGCAATAACAGCTTTTTGAAAAAGTGTTCCAACAACATCAGATTAGGTTTGTTTTTAACTTTGCATTGATCCGAATCAATGCAGTCCCATCAATTGATCACACCAAAAAGAACGAAAATATACTGATGTACGTATATGCCATCCGCATTCGCCACTGGGTCCCGTCATTACCCGTTAGGTTAGCTAACTAACGACAGAGCGGGGACTGGACTAGCGCGGATGCAAAACATATACAACATCTACTAATATATATACCAATATATTATATTCGCTCAAGGCGTGAATAAAAATGCAACATCACAGAAAATGTACAGCATCACAGAAACAATACAGATATCTGGGATCCCCGGGTTTCACAGAGCCGCTGAAACCCAACGTTCCCCTGGTCGTGTGGATAGCCTGTGCAATGAAATCCTAGACCCCTACGGGCGCGGCAAGTTACCCGCCAAAACCTGAAGCGAGGCAGCCCCCTTCAGCAACGTGAATGGACCACCCAGCACTTCACGGAATCCGGCAACTTGGGCACCCCTCCTGGGTCAACCTGTACCCCCTACGAGTGCGGCGAATAGCCCGCCAATCCTAGAGCGAAGCCCCCTCCGTCTCAATGCCATGAGATGCGGGCTTGTTGCCCTCCAGAACCCGGCTATCCGTGCACCCCTCCGCGGGGCAATCCTAGTACAGAAAGTAAAATATACATACAACGGGTACATCGACCGCAACCAGGTCGTGCCCCAAAATAATAATACAATCAGGCAGTGACGGCAGTCCACATGTCGGACGCTCGCCCCGCAATATCAAATGTACATAATACAACAAAACTGTACTAGCATTGCATCCAGGCTATCCCCCACGACCGATCCGCAACATCACAGCAAATACATAGAACATCAACGTGAAAGTCACGTTCGCAAATCCGTCTAACCGGGCTATAGCAGTTAGACCGAATTTACCGATCGAGTGACATTCACGGTCGCAGATATAATGTAAATACTGTGAAAAATGTGTTTAAAATATTCCGATTGATCAAACTTTAACAAGTGGGCCCACAAAGAATACTGTAGCAGTTAAAGAAAACCTGGACCCAATTTTAATATCCCAAAACCCCTAATTTAAGCCCAGAAGCCCACTGTAAAAACCCAACCCACTGATCCCTGTAGACTGCGGCGGAAGCGCGGCCAAACATGGGTTTTGGCCGCCCTTCCGCGGTCACGTGAGAGGAACAGTACGTCGAATTTGAACAGTGTTCTTAGAATTTCTAGCACAGTACTTTTATGCAACCTGAAAAATTTTTGGAGACAGAAAAATTTCAACAGAAACTGTCGTGGGTATATTGGGGTTTTCGGACATTTCGATCGATCGGAACAGAAAAACACATTACACAAAGCTAGACTAAGTTAATGGGGAGTCTCTGATACCACTGTAAGTGCACGGCGGCGCCCCGGCCGTCAATCCGACGCCGGAATGCGGAAGCGGTGAATAACTAAAATTTTGCGGACTTTGCAAACCGGCACCACCGCGCACTAAACTCCGGATCGAACCATTAACTAGCCTAAGCTATCTACAAGAATGGGAATAGAGATATACCGACGATCCAAGTCCTCCGGTCTTCTCGTCATGCTCCCGATCTCCTGCGGAAAAGTCCCGTCTCCTCCTCGTCGCCGGAAGTGCACCACATCGCCAACTTTGTTTACGGGCTCCCACCTCAATGCCGAGGCAACTCGGGCACGAAGCCGGCTACTCGACGTGCCCAAGAATCGCTGTAGAATGTGTAGTAGAAGAAGTCTCATTTTTTTTTTGGGGTTGTGGAGTTGCCATTTGTGGAGGAGAAGAGAGCTTGGAGAGAGGTGGGGAAAAATGTAGCATACAAAGAGAATGAGAATCCCAATTTTTCCCCCACCACAAGAAAATGAATCCCATTCCACCTCTTGGAAATGGCCGGCCCACCCCAATGATGTGTGATTGGAGAGAGAAAGAACAAAGACAAGGGGGTGGGTGGAAAGCAAGAGAGAGAGAGAGAATGGTTATCATTCAAAAGAAATCATCACAAAGAAAAGTCCTCACTCAACAACCATGCCCCTCAACATCATCAACAACCATGACTTTAAAAGTCAAGCCATGATGGAGTCAAAACAAGTCAATGATGGTGCACATCATGAAAGCCATCATGATACATCAAGATGCAAAGAACCCCCTCCACTAATGCCTATTTGCAACAATGCAAATAAACCCTCCTCCACCAATCTTCGGCCAATGAACGGAACAAAGGAAATTGGCCGAAACGGAAAGCAAACTGGCAACTCCAGAAAACTGGTCCCGTAATAAATTACAGGAAAACCCCGATACTGTGCATACACACCCGCATCTGTATTTCGACCGAAATACAAATGCAATGAGACAAAATCTACACTGTACTATACTAGGATCCGGCCTATACCAAAGCCGGCTAGTAATATCTGTTCGATCCTGATCCGTGCAATACCGCACGTATCTGATCGAACCCTGCCATATAACCATACAGCCTATAGTACAAACTGTCCGATCCTGATCCGTGCAATACCGCACGTATCTGATCGGACCTTGCCATATCTCCATACGGCCTCTACAACCTTTCGCCCGAAAGCTGAGTAACTGAATGTGGGGGACTCTAAAGACTCGTCAACACCTTGGTTGTGGATTTAACCACTAGCACGTCAGAGGTATAAGCCAATACGTGACGGGCTACCAGGTACTGACCAAATGGGACGTCGATGAGGAAGCTCACCCCGACACCCAACTGAGCCTGTCAGTGACAATATCCGTGCAGTCCGGTCCGTTCGTCTATGAGCATCGCATGGCGGGCCTAGGGGGTTGGTAAAAGTCAGACCCCCAAAAGCGGTACAAGTCGTGTCGGAGTGTAGCCCAGAACACCCTGAGATACTACTGGAATACCTACCAGTAAATCTCCTTGCCTTGGCCAAGGACTTTGTGTAATGGCTCTCCTAGACACAGCACGACCTCACCCCCAATACCGGGAGAGACGAACCCCTGAAGATACGCTCACTGCCTCCATGTGGCTCGGGACTGTACCCAACTAAAACCTGTTTGCACGACTCCTTTGAGCCGTGGTAGGGTAGTAATCAAAGTACAGTGGGAACTCACACGAGACAAATGACGATCCCCAGGTCGATGAACTAACCTGCACACATGTCACCAGGGAACTGCCATCTGACGTCTGGTATATGACCAACTAGCATGTTCCCGGCGAGTCCTGTCCGGTGTACTCATAACCCAATGAGCACTTGTATACATCTTAGGTGATCCAACTGACACCAGTGGCTTGTGAGACCGGCCACCGCCCCTCATCGGGGTCTCGACTGTATACACTAGTCTACTAATGGAGTATCGATGCCCAGTCTCGAAACTCCCACGACTAGGGACCTTTTAAGGATAAGCTTATAGACCCCCAGCTCCTACTTATATGATCGCCCTCATACTGCTGGTGGTCAAGCAAGAATCCTAGGGGCTCTATCAACGTGTAATAGCGACGTGTCATGTCACCTAAAGCAGTACACGATGATAAAGGTAAACCAGATAGCATACTATCATCTCGAGAAAGACTGTCCTACTGGGATAGGTCCTCCCTCAATCATTACAATCACGTACCTGTGACCTAATAATTGACTCTGAGGGCACTATCTCCAACATGATTATCATCCTTAAGACTTTTACTTTCAAAACTCCAGAGCTTTGCTCTTGCCTTTAGGAACTCTCAGAGTTAAATTTTCCTCAAAAGAAACTTTATAGGTAAAAATTAACCTTGAATTAAATTAATTTCATTTAATAGAGCTTTGCTCTCATAGATCTTTGATCTAAAGAAAACCCTTCTGGGGTTTCACCAATAGAGCCTTGCTCTTAAGAATCTGTTTCAGGGTTTCTTGACCCATGAACAGAACCTTGCATCTTTGTCAAGACATAGATCTCTTTGATCCAAAAATAAGATGAACTCTTAAGAGTTTGAGTATGGATAATGAAAATTAAAAATGGAGTTTTGTATTTAAAGGATTATATCATCTTTTAATAATAATGATCTCAGAGTTCTTGGGGGACTTCTTCAAATTTCCATTATTATGGCATCTGATAGGCGTCACCCCTATTCGTAGAGCATTGCTCTCGAGGAGTTTAACTCTCTGTGCTTTTTTTTTAACAAGAATTCGCCTAATCAGTCGGTCTGCTAATTTTGCTGATCTTCTTTAACAGGAACAATGGACGCCCATATGTATGCTCTTAACGAGATCATCTCTTACGGGGACATCCGTCGACTTGGCCGCTCTCAAAATCGAGAGTTCACAAACGCGGAGTGTGCTGAAATCATGAGCCGCTTCGACGCGTACAACGGTCCTCTGCTTCCCCGGCGTTCCTCCCTTCTTAAGCTTATCATGGGGGCCATCTGGGAAGCGCTTACCCTGTTCTGTTCCGGTATGCCGCTTAGGGCCCTGGATGCCGCTGAGGATAAGGTGCACTCGGTGTACCTGTTGAACTTTATCTCAAAGAGACGGCGAGACAGTCTTATCGATCTCTTGCACGAGGTCTTCCAACAGTCTGCCATATTACCTGCTTATCGGAGGGTGGAAGACATCAGGGGGGACCCTAACGCTTGTGCTCGCGAAAGAAAGCACACTAGGATGGTCCGCGAGGCTTGGAAAGTCATAGATAGGGCCGCTTTCGAGTTCCTCAATCCATGTCCTGGGTTCGAGATTATTCCCTTGTAATAATGTTTTTTGTTTATTGCTTTTATGATTGTAAGAACTTTTGGCAATAAATTTTATCTCAGCTTGTCTCTATTTTTCGTTCTGAATCTTTTGCTTATGCATGAACGAGTGTGTCTCGAACGTCTGATCAAATGTAAATCGGATGCTCTTTCTGTCGCTTTCTTCTTTCTCTTATTATCAGCATGCTGTCACAATTAGCAGATAATAGAGTAAGCACCTTGATTTCTTCACGAGATAGCGATGGCTTAGGCCGCAGGTTCAGATCTGCTGCCCAAGACTTTTCAACTCTATGAGCCGTGAGGGTCTCGTAGAGATTTTTCTCCCTACGGATCGAGAGGATCTCGTAGGTGGGTTTTCTCCTTAGGAATCATGAGGATTCCTAAGTGTGTTTTCTCTTATAGGTCGTAAGGATCTTGTAAGAGAATTTTTCCCTCTTACGAGTCGTGAGGACCCGCAAGTGATGGGTGAAGTTGTCCTTATCCGCATTTCACGGAGTCAGGAGTTGCTCTGGATGCTTCCCACGGGTTCACTGCCGTGTTCGGCGAGGACCAGGATCCGCTCTGGACGTTTTCCACGGGGTCAGGATTGACATGAGCCGCTTTCCATGTACTAGGAATTTTTGCTCTGGATGTTTCACACGGGGTCAGGATTGACATAAGCCGCGTTCCACGTAGCCAGGAATTTTGCTCTGGATGTTTCACACGGGGTCAGGATTGACATAAGCCGCGTTCCACATAGCCAGGAATTTTGCTCTGCATGTTTCACACGGGGTCAGGATTGACATAAGCCGCGTTCCACGTAGCCAGGAATTTTGCTCTAGATGCTTCCTACGGGTTCACTGTCGTGATCGGCGAGGACTAGGTTCCGCTCTGGATGCTTCGCACAGGTTCACTGTCGTACTCTGCGAGGACCAGGATCCGCTCTGGACGTTTTCCACGGGGTCAGGATTGACATGAGCCGCTTTCCACGTACCAGGAATTTTTGCTCTGGATGTTTCACACAGGGGTCAAGATTGACATAAGCCGCGTTCCACATAGCCAGGAATTTTGCTCTGGATGTTTCACACGGGGTCGGGGTTGACATAAGCCGCGTTCCACGTAGCCAGGAATTTTGCTCTAGATGCTTCCCACGGGTTCACTGTCGTGTTTGGTGAGGACTAGGTTCCGCTCTGGATGCTTCGCACAGGTTCACTGTCGTACTCTGCGAGGACCAGGATCCGCTCTGGACATTTTCCACGGGGTCAGGATTGACATGAACCGCTTCCACATACCAGGAATTTTTGCTCTGGATGTTTCACACGGGGTCAGGATTGACATAACCCTCGTTCCACGTAGCCAGGAATTTTTCTCTGGATGTTTCACACGGGGTCAGGATTGACATAAGCCGCGTTCCACGTAGCCAGGAATTTTGCTCTAGATGTTTCCCACGGGTTCACTGTCGTGCTCTGCGAGGACTAGGTTCCACTCTGGACGTTTTCCATGGGGTCAGGATTGACATGAGCCGCTTTCCACGTACCAGGAATTTTTGCTCTGGATGTTTCACACGGGATCAGGATTGACATAAGCCGCATTCCACGTAGCCAGGAATTTTGCTCTGGATGTTTCACACGGGGTCAGGATTGACATAAGCCGCGTTCCACATAGCCAGGAATTTTTCTCTACATGCTTCCCACGGGTTCACTGTCGTGCTCTGCGAGGACTAGGTGCCGCTCTGGATGCTTCGTACGGGTTCACTGTCGTGCTCTGCGAGGACCAGGATCCGCTCTAGACGTTTTCCACGGGGTCAGGATTGACATGAGCCGCTTTCTACGTACCAGGAATTTTTGCTCGGGATGTTTCACACGGGGTCAAGATTGACATAAGCCGCGTTCCACGTAGCCAGGAATTTTGCTCTAGATGCTTCCCACGGGTTCACTGCCGTGTTCGGCGAGGACTAGGTTCCGCTCTGGATGTTTCGCACGGGTTCACTGTCGTGCTCTGCGAGGACCAGGATCCGCTCTGGACGTTTTCCACGGGGTCAAGATTGACATGAGCCGCGTTCCACGTAGCCAGGAAAATTTTTGTTTATTGTATCCGTATTTCATAGAATGAGGGTTTGACGCTTGGTGATCTGTATATCGCCGAGCCATGGAACTGGAAGTTGTCACTGTTCTGCTTCGCTTGAAGTTGTATCCGTTGTTACTAGACGAGTGTTGAGATAACCTCTAGGTCATTTGCGACCCGTCGAGATTTGGCTTCTTCTTATGATGAAACCTGGGAGAGGAGTATGATCCCTTCTTTGTTTACGGCCTTGGATTGTATACAGGGTTTGATGTAACATCACCTGTAGGGTATAAATTTCATTTTTCATTTTGTTTCTTTTCCGCGATGCTCTATCATTTCAGCTTTTATATCGCGAAGGTCGCGATTGCCCTATCATTTTGGCTATTTTTCGCGGTGCCCCATCATTTCGGCTATTTATTTTATTTTTATTCGCTGCTTTTTATTGCGAGTTGCCCCATCATTTCGGCTATTTCATGCATACATTCTTACTTGTTGATTTTTATTGTAAGTTGCCCCATCATTTCGGCTCTTTCGTATGCATGTGCGGCTCGCTGGCTTTTTGCCGTGAATCTGAAATTAGACACCGATTTCGGCATCAGCACCGCTACTACTGGGATATTGCCAGGAGCGGATCATCATCTGCCTCTGTCGATGTCGAACAAAGGTGGCTTAGCGAACAGGGTAAGGGTCCTGTCGACTAAGGCTTTTAACTTTATGAGCCGTAAGAGTCTCACAAAGGTATTTCTCCCTACAAGTCGTGAGGATCTTGTAGGTGTGTTTTCTCCTTAGGAATCGTGAGGATGCCTAAGTGTATGTTCTTCTGTAAGTCGTAAAGATCATACAAGAAGGTTTTCTCCTTGTAAGTCGAGAGGACTTATAAGGGTTGTTCATCATATGTACATATCCCCAATCATGGATGAAATTTTGTTAGGGGAATGTTTATTCACGCCCGTGGATTGTATACAAGGGTCAGTATTGAGCCACTTGTAGGGCAATATCGGAAGTTGTAGGGGGGTTTTCTTAAGCACGGATTTAGGTCTCTGTAACTTAAGACTTTCAAATCTTACGAGCCGTGAGGGTCCCATAAGAGAGTTCTCCTTACGAGTCGTGAGGATCTCGCAAGTGTATTTTCTCCTTAGGAATCGTGAGGATCCCTAAGTGTGTTGCTTCCTTGTGAGTCGTAAGGCTCTCACGCGGGTAGTTTCTCCTTACGAGGTCGAGAGAACTTTGTAAGTGTCTTTTAACGAGATTGCGCCCTTTCGGGTTTTCACAAACACTCGCCGGTAGTCCTACTATTTTTACTCACGGAGCCCTTTCGGGTTTTCATCCGTGCCCATTTTGCTTATGGACATACCCTTTTTTCTTTTCTTTTCTTTTTTTTATTAACGAGGTCCCGCCCTTTCGGATTTTCACAAACACTCGCCGCTAATCCTGCTGTTTTTACTCACGGAGCCCTTTCGGGTTTTCATCTGCACCCATTTTGCTTATGGACGTACCGTTTTTTTTTAGCGTCAGCCTGAGGATGCTGCGGTAGTAGTTTTAAGGACGTTTCGGCCGCTTGCAAGTTTTAGGACATTGCGGTCCATCATTAGTTTAAGGACGTTGCGGTCCGCCGTTAGTTTAAGGACGTTGCGGTCCGCCGTTAGTTTAAGGACATTGCGGTCCGCCGTTAGTTTAAGGACGTTGCGGTCCGTAATTAGTTTAAGGACGTTGCGGTCCGGGGTCGCCGTATTCGAGGCGAATCTCTAGTTTACTGACTTTTCGGTCCATGGGGCTTTCCCTAAGACTGTACATGATGTCCCCGGCATATCCATCTTTCTCGAAGCGTGCGGTTGTGGCGGGCTCACCTTCCAGTTTTCGGACAGCACGAGTTCGTCTTGTTGGTACTGGTCTTCAACCCAGTTTTTGAAGACGAAGCAATCGTCGAGCGGATGACTTACTGCTCGATGGTAGGGGCAGTAATTAGGATCGTTTAAATCTCCTGGTTGTAGTGGACGTTTCAGATTCGACAGATTGACGAGTCCGTTGCGCATTGTTAGTTCAAACAGTTTCCTCGTTTTATCTCGGGGCAACCAGTAAGGACGTCCCAATCTTTCCTCGAGTGATGGGAGTGGGCACAGGTTGTTTTGGCGAACAATCAATTTTGAGTTGTTCGGCTGTTGTTGAATGTTGGCGACGAAGGTCATTTTTCCTTTTCCTTTATCCTTTTTGTTCGCTCCGTCGTTTGTGGGTCCGAGATTCTTTCCGGGCAGTATGCCCTTGCACGGAGGAATGTTCTCATGATTCTTCAATTCTTCCGAGATGGATTCCTTGAAGAGAGGGTTGAAGGCTGTTTCTTCATCGGGGTCTTTCTTGTGGCAATTGCCGGCGACTCTTTTATGCTCATCTGTCGTATTTTTCCGCCGTCTACGAGCTTCACACTTTGTCCTGTCGAAGTGTTGCTTTTGGGCGACATACCCTTGCCACCAACAGTTAAAGAATTCGCAGTCTTCAGTAGGATGTATGATCTTCTGATGATATAAGCAGAAGTTAGGATGCATCTTTACTCCACCGAAAGTATTTTCTTCAGAGGGTGGTAGCTTCATTCCCGCTGATAGGGCTTTGGCGAACCTTTTCATCGTCTTGAATTTGTTTTTATCTGCAGTGGATGGCTTTTGATTTTACGGGAGTGTCTTGGCTCTTTCCAGTATGGCCATCTCACGCTCTTGATTGGCTTTTGCTTTCAGACGAATTTCATTTAGGAAGATATCGATCAACTCGTCTGATGGCTGTAGAATCTCCGGCTCAGGGTTCGCCATTGGTTTCTCAACGCAAGGAGCCTCATCATCCTCCGTCAGTGAATGAGAAATCACATGACAAGTCGCTACGTAGTCTTTGGATTCGTCTGATGAGTTTTTCCCGTCGTTTTTGTCCTTGACAAAAGAACAAGCTGCCCCCATCGTGTCCGTCTTCTTTGGAGTGTGCAGCTGGGGTGGATTTACCTTCCACTTTTCAGATAGGGCAAACTTGCCTTATAGGTATTGATCTTCAATCCATCCCTTGAAGACGAAGCAATCCTCAATCGGATGGTTTGCCGTTTGATGATAAGGGCAATAATTGGGGTTATTCGCCTCGTTGGGTTGTGGCGGTTGCCTTGGATTTGGCAAGTTGATAAGCCTGTTGCGCACAGCCAGCTCGAACAGCTTCTTCGTCTTATCCCGCGGGAATGAGTAGGGGCGCCTCATTTTCTCAATATAGAACCGCCGTCTCTCTCCAGATTGATCCGCTAGCTTTGGGGTGCTGGGTTGCTGCTGAGCATTCGTGACGAAGGTTGTCTTCCATTTACCCTTGTCGTTCCGCGGTTCTGGCTTTGGGGGAGAAGGTCTGTGACCCATTTGATCCATCTGGGCCAACTTGTCGATCAAAGCCTGGAATGTGGTCGGCTTAAAGAACATCATGAACTGTGAGATAATGGCATGAGGGTCTAGGGTACCCACGAACATGCCCACCGCAGGCGTTTCTTCAATGCGTTGTTCGCATTTCGACCACAAGTTTCGCCAACGTATAGCGTACTGGACCCACGTCTCGCCCGGCCTTACCCTGGCATTAATCAACGCTGTTATCGGGGCCCGTTCGCTGGCGCTCGCGAATCGCTGAGTGAATAGCAACTCCATTTCAGCGAACGTCTTGACAGAATCGTTCGGGAGTTCGGAATACCATTCGAACGCTGTTTCTGACAAGCTGCCGACGAATTGGCGAAGCATCAATTTGTCATCGCCTCCAGTATTGCCGCATAAGGCCCTGAATTGAGCGACATGCTGATGCGGATTCCCTATCCCTTTATATATGCGAAACTTAGGTATTGTATAGCCCGACGGGTACTGTATCTGATCATACCAGCCCGGATATAGTCGTCCTGTTTGGACGATCTGACCGGCCGCCTCAGTCGCATGATGAACCCGGATTTGCTGAGCTATGTATTCGTCCAGATCGGCTTTGGAGATTGTCTCTTCTTTAGTTGCTGTCAGATCTGGCGGAGGATTCGACGTCTTTCCCCTATCGTCTTCAAGGATGATCAGGGGATCTTCAGCAGGTGGATCTTGTTGAATCATCATTCCCACCATATCCTGGAACAGGAGGGCCATTTTCTTTATGTTGGCTGCCTGTTCCGCAGCTTTTTTATCCTTCTTCTCCAGTACGCGACGAAGGAATTCAGCGTCGGTTTCTTGTTCTTGACGCTCGTCCGAGGACGTTTCAGGGGTTTCTTTTGGCCCTGTAAGTGCGGCCATAGCGTTCATCATCTCTTGGAGCTTCTGCTGTTGCTCCTGAGCCTTGGTCACTGATCTCGTGTGCGGTCTATGACCTGTTGATATGCGGCTGTCCTCTTTACCAGACACCACATAGACGGTATGAACTACAATGCCCCCTGACTTAGGGCGTTTGGGTTCACCTCCTTTGGTATTTACTGCAGGTGTAGGGACTTTCTCTGGCCTCCTTCTCTTATGGACCGTAGAAGTTGAAGGGGCCGTTGCTTTGGGCACCCAAGCGGTTGTTGCCTTTCGTTGCTTGACCAGGGGATTTTCTTCCTGCCGACCTTTCGACTTCTTGTGCTGGCGAGAGAAGTTAGGATCAATGACAGATTCTCGGACTCGTCGCCATGTCTTGTAGATCCTGGAGGACAGCGATTGAGGAGGCTGCTCCGGCTTTTCTGTTTCTACGGCAGTCTCTACCGGTGGAGGAGATCCTCTGAGCACCGCAGTTGGTGAGTTCCTGCGTACCCTATTCAGCAGCTCAAAGCTGTTCCCGGTTGGAACAGCAGCATTGACTTCCGCCGTTGGAGATGGTGGAGTTATCCCAGAAGGGGAGTTGCCCCCAGTCTTCCTTACCCGGCGCCAGTGGCGTCGTCGGGCGCGACGAGTTGTCGGTATTATTCCAGAGACAGAAACATCTTCCCCTTGCCCCGTGTTCAGATGTGGGGCTGTTGCCGACGTCATCCTATTGAAGACTGATGTCTTTTGAGCCGCAAGAGCAGGAGTAGGAATGGGGACGGTCAACCTTGCAAAGACCGATCTCTTAGCAGAAGAAGCCACCTTGACGACTTCAGGAGCAGGTTTGGCTACTCTTTTTGGAATAACCCTTTCCGGGACTGCAAGCTTCATCGTGGGCTCACAGGAGTTTTGGCCCAGTCTGGAGAAGACCGAGGCACCGGTGTTGGGTGACCCGTTGAGAGGGGCCGCAGTAACTGAAAGTCGATCGAAGACCGACTTCTTAGGAGCTTCTTGTACGGGCACGGGGGTGCTGAAGCATATTGGCGGAAGCATAGTTCCGAAAAACAGCCCCGTGGTGGCTTGAGTAATCTGTTCCACGGGCATGGTGAACAAAGAGGCAGCTTGGGGCCCGTAGGTTATGCCCCCAGTTGAGGCCGGACGCGAGCTGCAGTTGCAGTTGGAGCACTTCGAACAAGTTGAGGCCATCGATGCTTGACTTCTTTTCTGCACCGATCAAGAGACTAAATCTTAGTAAACTTGAAATCCAAAGGCAACCGTTAACAACCCGCGAATGGTTCGTGAAGACGATACACGAAGTGTGGAGTGGAAAGAGGAAAAGGTCCCACCGAGCGTGCCAGAATCTGTTCCCCTCCGAAAGACGGTGCACAGGATTGCGATGTCCTGACGCTGAGATTCGGGGCAGATGCTATTTGGTTTTATCCGTCCACCTCTCCGAAGATGCCAAGTTGATTTATGGCACCGTGTATCGGAGGTTTAGACGGATGCGGCCGATGTAGCAGACTTCGTCAGATTCCCCCTCGCTTGAGGGGTTTTTGATTGTGGGGACGCTCTTCCCTGCAGGCGCAAGCCCCTGCAGTTTATTACGCTACCGCATCGCGGTAACAACTTTCTCCTTCTCCAGAATTTCGCTTCGTGTCGTGTGTGTTTGTTTTGTTTGTGGATGCCCGTGGATTGTATACGGAGACTAAGTTATGCCGTCGCCCGTAGGACGTGGATTAGTCTAAATCCGTATTTACTTAGATTTGGGTTTGGTGTTTTAGTTTAAGGATACGTTAGCCATATTGAGGCTAAGATCAACTTAAACGTTCGTTAAGGATATGTTAGTCCTGTTTTGAGACTAAGATCAACTTAACGTGGTGATTCATTTAATATATGGCCGTCGAGACTCGTCACCTCTCTGACGTCGCTGAAGGATTACAACGATAGGTGTCAGAGGAGTTCGGAGATGTACCCTTGAACCAAAGTCGATTTGGAGTTTTATAGTCCATTTAAATGTTTAAGGATACGTTAGCCGTGTTTGGGGTTAAGATCAACTTAAACGGGATCGTTTAGATCCGGCAAAAGAGCATTTGGAGGCTGTATTATTCCAGTTTAGGGACGTAGTGGTCCATGTTCCAGTTTAGGGACGTGGTGGTCCATCGGTAGTTTAGGGACATTGCGGTCCATATTCCAGTTTAGGGACGTGGTTGTCCGCATTCCAGTTTAGGGACGTGGTGGTCCGCACTCCAGTTTAGGGACGTGGTGGTCTATATTCCAGTTTAGGGACGTGGTGGTCCGCTATTAGTTTAAGGACGTTTCGGTCCAATATTAGTTTAGGGACGTCTCGGTCCAATATTAGTTTAGGGACGTCTCGGTCCACGAGTTTAGGGACCCCGCAGTCCATATCGATGTGTGGTCGTCGGGACCCGTCACCTCTCTGACGTCGTTGAAGGATTACAACGACAAGTGTCAGAGGAGTTCGGAGATGTACCCTCGAACCGGATGTAAATTGATTTAGGAGAGCAATCTTGCTCAGCCAATTTAATTTGAGGACTTACGGCCACGATTGGGGTAAGTCCATTTATAAATGATGCAGAGCATCAATTTTGTTTGGGCTCTGCCCTTTTTATTGCATTGCAATTTAATTTGGCCTACTAGGCCTTTCTGATTTGGGCCTTCCCCTTTAGTAAAAGGAATGCATTGCATTTGTCAGGTGCTTTGCGCCAATCAGAGAGCGCAAGCGCTTATAGTGTTGACACTTGTCGCGCAAGCGCAGTGCGCTGTGCTAGTGCACTGCGCTAGTGCGCTGCGCTGCTGACACGTGGCGCACTCTGGTGAGTTGCGCCAATTACAGAGAGCAAAGCTCTTTTCAAAAGCGCGTAGCGCAAGTTGTTCTGTAGCTGACACGTGGCGCTCTCCTAAGAGCGCAACAGCACAGTTTGAAAGTGCAAAGTACTAAGAATCTTTTAGATTCAAGAACAGAAGTGTAAAGCACTATTTGTTTTCTTTGATCTAATTAGAATCAAAGAAAACAAGTATTTCTTGTTTTTCTTATCTCAAAGAACCAAAGGTTCATAAAAGTGCAAAGCACTATTTTATTATTATTTTTTTATTAAAGATCATTGATCTTGTTTTTAGATCTATGATCTGTTCATAAGAGAACTTTCTCTTTTTTCTAAAGGTTTTTACCTTTTTGTTCTTGAGGAGTTCTTCAGAGTTCTCTTTCCCTTCTTTTTTTTTTATAGAAAATGTTGATGCTTTTGAATTGAGGGTTAGGGTCCTTTTTATAATGCCCATCAATTAGTTAAATTTGTTAAAGAGATATTTCTCTGAGTGGTTTGGGGAATTTTCCCTACCGTTGGATCTTTGATCCAAGGGCTTCTATTTTACAGAAGAAAATCTTCTTGTTTTAACAAGAACAGAAAGATTTCTTTAAAATCTTAATTCTGTTTGGCGCAAATGCCCCAGCGCGTGACACGTGTCACGCAGCGCGCTGCGCTGCGCAACTGCGCTAGCGCATCTGCGCTGGCACGTGTCGCGCAGCGCAGTGCTTACGCAACTGAAGCGTTGCTTCTTTTAATTTTGCTTAAAATAGAGCCTTGCTCTGATTGGGCGCACCTTCTTGGGCGCTACGTTGATGCGTCTGCGCCTGACACGTGGCGTGTTGCACGCAGCGCAAAGAATCTGAAGCGTTGCTTCATTTATTAAAATTTAGATTTTCAAGATAGAGGTTTGCTCTGACTGGGGGTAAACAAACCTAAATCGGGTAACACAAATGCTCAAAGACATAAATCGGGTGCAACCAAGGTATGGAGTGCAAATCTAGTGCAACCAATGCACGAAATACCGATATGGTGTATCCAGTGCACGAAATATAAATCTAGTGCATCCAGTGCACGAAATACAAATCCAGTGCATCCAGTGCACGAAATACAAATACAGTGCATCCTGTGCACAAAATACGAATCCAGTAAATCTAGTGCATGAAATAAAATCTGGTGGATAAAGTGCACAAAATACCAATCAATAACTCAAATGCGTAAATAGCAACACCGAGTGTACCAAGGTGTATAAAATCATAAACGTGTGCAACTGCTTGCACAAAACACATATCAATACACTGCAAGCACATATAAGCTATACCGAGTGCAAAAATCAAACCGAGTGCTTACCACACGCACAAAATCGAATCAACTGTATGAAATCCATGAAATCATAAACATGTGCAGCCAAAGCACAAAATCAATATCAAGTGCAATACTATGCACAAAATGTAAATGCGCAGTAAGTGCAGCCATGGTGCACGAAATCAATATTAGGAAATCATCATCAAAACTCAAATCCAAACGATATAAGCGTGATACTCATATCACAACGCAAATCGCAACAAATGACATTAAGGTACACATCCTACAATGTCGAAGAATAAATCGGTGCGCCTAAAACCGGCATAACAAGAACATCCGCTTGCCTCCTGCTCACGGTCTGGCGTCCTCTGCCTCTGGGTCTTCATCTTCTCTGTGGATTTACCAATCTCGCAATCCATCGGCTCATCGGCCCGGTCAGGTGTGCTAGCGGGAACGATTCCATTCTGACACTTTTTTGGTCATCTCTCGGCCAATCATCACGACCACTCGTAAAGCAGCACGTTACTGGCGTCGGCCTCTGACCTTCTGAATATACGTGACACAACTGATTCTGGGTGCAAATCTCATCGCAGCAGTGTCCTGGAACGAACCTGCTTAGGGTCTCTTCCAATCTCGCCTATGCCGAACTATACGGAGGCTGGTACTCTTGCATAATCTTTTCTCGCTTTCTGAACATCTGCGTTCTCAGCACAACATTTCCTCGGGAATTGGCCGCATCCCAACGCCTCTGTAAGCATTGTTCCCCTCCGAACGGCGGTCGAGACATGGACGTCTCGCCTGAGGTTCGGGGCAGATGCTAATTGGTGCTATCCGTCCACCTCTCCGAAGATGCCAAGTTGATTTATGGCACCGTATATCGAAGGTTTAAACGGATGCGTCCGATGTAGCAGACTTCGTCAGATTCCCCCTCGCACGAGGGGTTTTTGATTGTGGGGACGCTCTTCCCTGCAGGCGCAAGCCCCTGCAGTTAATTACGCTACCGCTTCGCGGCAACAACTTTCTCCTTCTCCAGAATTTCACTTCGTGTCGTGGATATTTGTTTTGTTTGTGATTGCCCGTGGATTGTATACGGAGACTGAGTTATGTCGTCGCCCGTAGGGCGTAGACTAGTCCAAATCCGTATTATCTTAGATTTAGGTTTGGGGGTTTGGGTTTAAGGATACGTTAGCCTCATTCGAGACTAAGATCAACTTAAACATTCGTTAAGGATACGTTAGTCCGATTTGAGACTAAGATCAACTTAACGGGATCGTTTAGATCCGACAAAAGAGCGTCTGGAGGCTCGATTGTTCCAGTTCAGGGACATGGTGGTCCATTGAATGTATGGCCGTCGGGACCCATCACCTCTCTGACGACGTTGAAGGATTACAACGACAAATGTCAGAGGAGTTCAGAGATGTACCCTTGAGCCATAGTTGTAGGGTTCCTAGGCACTCTCAAGAGGTCTCACAAGGCATCAACCATGCCAATTTCAAAAATCTAGGTGCCGAGAGACTCGACTACGGATCGTTTGCTAGAAAACTAGGCGAAAAAGCTAACTAGTTAACAATTAACTAAGAGATACGGAAATACAACCTTTGTAGATCCAGTCCTCCACCTCCACGGCTCCGAGATGAGGTCCTCTCCGCTGTCCAAATCAAATCCGGGCTCTAGCGTCGGCTTCGTCGGAGAATGGGCAAGCTAGGTCGTCGATGTCCATGCCGAAGATGATCTACGTCGAGGCATCGCTAGATCAAGCTCACAACTTCACCAAGTCATGAAACTTGTGAAGTAAACACACTCTACTACTTGGCAAGAGGTAGAGGATGAAGAAATAGAAAGTGGGTAGACTTTAGAATTGGATTTCTCACTCATATCATCAAGTTGCCATTGATGGTCAAGCTTTTCTTCACTTGAAGGAAGAAGAAGAAGAAGCTAAAATATAAGATAAGATTAATTAGAAAAGAAAAGAAAAACCAATCCTTATCATATATTGAACCATGGTTAGATGTAGAGAGTTAACTAAGGTTTAAGTGAGTGGTTAGGGTTAAGCATGAGACAAAATGGTCAAAAAGTCAAAGTCTTCATGAAGGTTCATGAATGAACAAAAGAAAGCAACCATTTTCCTCATTTTGCCTTTTCTTTTTCCAAAAAGATAAATGAATAAAATGAAATCAAAAACCCTAATCACCCACTTAACTATAGTTTAATTCTTAACACTTAACCATAAGGCATGTATCATCAAACATGATACAAGCAAGTGCAAAAAACTATATCGAATATACAATGTGCACACCCGAGCGAGAAAATCCATTTAAAGTGAACCGATACTAGTTAATGCAAAGTAATATATCAAATATATAATTATGCATTAAATCATTAAATCAACACTTGATTTAACGATCCGGTCATATCGCATATAACCGACTAGTATCATTAGTAACAACTTATCGAATCAACACTTGATCCGATAACCCGGCTATATCGGATATAACCGATCAATGTCACATCGCGAGAATAGAATACAGTATCACATACTGGTATTATTCTCGGTCCCGCACATATCTCATATGCGCTCCTATTTCGTTTCGCTTGAGCCAGGAAACCTCTGTGTAGGACTCTAAAGACTCGTCAATACGCCGGCAGCAGATGATGATCATACCAAACATCCACAAGCCGCAAGCGGTCTGCTAAACGTAACGGCCACCCGGGTATTGAGCGATCTGAAGATCGACGAGCAAGCCCGCTCACACTCCAGTGAATCCGACCAGTAACACTACCGTACAGTCCGGTCTGATCGTCTGATATGTCGCATATCTCGCCTAGGGGTGGTAAACGTCAGACCCCAATAGCTCAATAAGTCGTGTCGATATGAGGTCTATAACTATTCGAGAAACTGCTGGTAACACTTACCAGTAAATCTCAGCAACCCTGGCCAGGGATTTCCTGTTATAGCCAATCGAACACAGCGCAACATCAACCCCCTATACCGGGAGAGACGAATCCCCTCCTATCGCTCATTGCCTCCATGTGACTCGGGACTGTACCCAAAAACCACCGTTTTGCACGCCCTCTTAGACGTGGTAAGATGGAAATCAAAGCACAGTGGGAACCACACAAGACTCTATGACGATCTCGGGTCAACAGACTACTCTGTACCAGTGTCACCAGAGAACTGCCATCTGACGTGAGGTATAATACCATCTGGGAGTTCTCGGTGAGTCCGTCCAGTGTACCCAGTCTCTACTGAGCACCCGTATATCATCTCCGATGTCAAACACCAATGGATATGGGATCATCCATCGCCCATCTGTATGGGTCGAGAAGGTATACGCTAGTCTACTCTGGTATATCGATGCCCCGTCTCGATACACCCACGACTAGGGACTTTGAAGGATGTACTTATGGACTACCATGTCCCCACTAGTATGATCCGCATCATAGTCTAGGTAGTCAAGTACAGATCCTAAGGGCTTTACCAACATGTAACAGAGAGACAATCAGCATACACGTTAAGGTAAAGGTCAACCAGATAGCGTACTATCATGTCGAGCAAGAAAGTCCTCCCTATATATGTCCCAGCATCCACTACAATATACATCCAATGTACAGTAATGGCCTCTAGGGCATACATATAACTAACAATAGTTAATTGGGGTGATCTATAGTCCAGTTTGAGACTAAAGTCTGTTTGAAAGGTTTAAGGATACGTTAGCCATATTTAAGGCTAAGATCAACTTAAACTGGATCGTTTAGATCCAATAAGAGAGCGATTGGCTCTATTGTTCCAGTTTAGGGACATAGTGGTCCATCGCTAGTTTAAGGACATTGCGGTCCATGGGTAGTTTAAGGACATTGCGGTTCATTGTTAGTTTTAAGACATCTCGGTCAAGGTTAAGGACGTCGTAGTCCATGGGTTTAAGGACCCCACAGTCCATTGTTAGTTTTAAGACATCTCGGTCAATATTAAGGACGTCGTAGTCCATGGGTTTAAGGACCCCACAGTCCGTATCTTGATTTAAGGACGCATTAGTCCATGAGTTTAAGGACCCCACAGTCCGTATTAATGTGTGGTTGTCGGGACCCGTCACCTCTCTGACGACGTTGAAGGATTACAACGACAGATGTCAGAGGAGTTCAGAGATGTACCCTTGAACCAATGAGTTTGTTGAAAGAGCAAGTGTGCTCAGTTTAAGAAGATTTGAGGACTTATAGCCAATTTGGGCTAAGTCCAATTATGTTTGAAACATTGACCCTCTGCTGGTCCGTTGAAGGAGAGGCTTTGCCTCTGAAACTTAGCCAATTGGGCTAAAGCTAGTGTTAAACACTAGAAACCAACAGTGTTGAACACTGGGAATAAGATTAGCAAGTTAGTGTTAAGCACTAAAAGATAATCAGTGTTAAACACTGGGAGCAGAGTTTTCGCATTAGTGTTAAACACTAAGCAAATCAGTGTTAAACACTGCAAATAGAGTTTTCCAAATTAGTGTTAAACACTAAGAAAATCAGTGTTAAACACTGAGGATAAAGTCTTCAGATTAGTGTTAAACACTAAGGAGAGAGGGGTCATATGTGGACACGTGAGAGCGCCCTGATTCCCCTTATTTTATTCTGCAGGTAAGTGTTTAACACTTTAGTTCTGGTGGCCATCACGTGCGAGCACGTGATGAAAGCCCATGCTCTGTGCGTTATAATGCTCACTAGGGGTCACGTGGTGACGCGTGAGGCCACCCTAGAGCTCTTTTCTATTCCTTGTGCTTCAGAGGTCACGTGGGTCACGTGAGGCACTGCCTCAAAGGGCTTTCTGTAGATCTTTGGGGGGGGGGTCGCGTGGTGACACGCGACCCTGCTTTTCTGTAGTTGCTTAGAAGATCTGTTAATCCCTTTCAGGAATTAAATTCCTCATAGGGTTGAACCCTGACAATAATTTCAGAGGAATTAAATTCCTAGTTCCTTTTGAAGAGTTGAACTCTGAATCTTCTATAGGAATTAAATTCCTCATATATGTGAAGAATTGAATAGGGTTAAACCCTAATAAAAGCTTTAAGGAATTAAACCCACACTCTCTGTTAGAGAATTATTCTGGGGGATAAGATTAAGGGAATTAAATTCTTGTTGTTTTAACAGAACTAAGTTCTTAACTAGGGTTAAACCCTGATTCTTTTCGTTCTGAAGGAATTAAATTCCCATAACACAGGGTCAAACCCTAATTTTATTTTGAAGGAATTAAATTCCTATAGTTCTGTGAGAATTAAATTCTCGTGCTTCCATTCCCTCTCTATGCTTTGGATCTGCATGGCAGGATCTCAACCCATTGAGAATTAAATTCTCAACTCAAGGGGAGCTGTGCACTTTACAGATCCTCCACCAAAGAGAGAAGAAATATGTCCTTCTGTTTTACATCAGAGTTAAACTCTGTTGAGAATTAAATTTTCTTTCTTTCAATGAAACCTTCCCTTTCTTACCTAGGGTTTTCTTTTGCAGAAGATCCAAATTCCTCTCAAGTATCAAGGCTCTCTCTCTTTTCTTCCCTCTGCGTATATATCTTTTTCTTGTGTATCTCTTGGCTCCTATTTATAGGAAAAGCAACCGAATCAATTGGTTTTTGGTGACTCTTTCATTGAGAGATTTGATTTGCATCCATCATTCATCTGGACCTTTGGATTATTAGGTGAATTTTATCCACCGTTGGATTTTAAACCCAGAGATCCTCCTTTGTTATTTCGGTTGGATTTTAAGGGGAAATCTTTCCAAGTTCAGGATTTTCCCATAGGTAGATGATATTCAATCATCTTTAAATATTTAATTCGGTTGGTTCCAGATAATCGCTTTCCTTTGGAAAGATTTGAATCTCTTTCAGAATTTAATTCTGTTAACAAAATGGGCTTTGAAAGCCGGTCACGTGTGACCACGTGACCCATGGTCACGTGTGGGCATGTGACCCTCTTTGGAATGAGCCCTCTTCTTTCTTTTGCGCTTTACCTTTGCCGCTGCTTGGTCATCACGTGCCAACACGTGACTACTGGTCACGTGTGAGCACGTGACCCTTGTCTGAAGCCTCTTTCCTGATTTCACTGGAGAACAAGTCTGCTGCTTTTGAGTATCACGTGCCAACACGTGACCCTGGTCACGTGGGAGTACGTGACCTCTTTTGGAGCCCTTTTCCTTGATGTACGGGAAGCTGAATCTGCCTTGCCGATGCTTTTAAATGTCACGTGCTAACACGTGACTGCTGGTCACGTGGGAGCACGCGACCCTTCTTCGTAAGCTTTCCTGATTTTAAATCAGGAAACAAATGCCCCCACAGCGTTGTTCTCACGTGTTTGCACGTAAGTGCAACGCTGTCACTCTTTATGACCGTTGGATTCTTCTAGGGATTCAGGGAGATGAAGCGTTTCCATCACATCCTATAAATATAGGGGTCATCTTAGGGACGCCTCCACTTTGCTTGTCTTCCTCCTTGCAAACTTTCTCTGAGAATTTAATTCTCTTCTTTCAGAGCTTAGTTCTCTGCCTTGAAACAATTTTCAGAGTTTAACTCTGTTTGAAAGGACTTCTTTCTCTCAGGTAATGTTCTTGGGCAAACGATGGACTTTCACATTCTTCTGGATTTTAAATTCAAAACAAGAGTTTTACTCTTTTAATATGAACCCATTTTCTTCAAATTCATCAACAGGAACAGAAAGCCATTTAATCTTCAAACTGTAGCTCTCTTAGGGCTTAAGCGGTCTTTAGGGAAATGATGATGACAATCTATGGATTTTAATTCCTTCCCAAAAATGTCTTATGGGAATTTAATTCCCTTTTCTAAAAGGAATTTAATTCCTGTGAAGAACTCAGTTTCTTCACATGGAGCCTTCTTGGGGCCTCTTGGCTCGAGGTTGTCCTTCTGCAATTGATGGAACAGGAGTTTTGTAATGATATCTTCTGTGGGAATTTAATTCCTTTGATCCTGTTGGATCTGTTGTGGGGCCCGAGACAGATTTGTCTTCTAGGGGGGATGTGTAGGGTCACCTGAATCTCAGTCTTTATTTAATGAGGATATTCCCTTTGTTTTTTTATAGCCGCTTGGTCTCATTATTGATGAGTTGTCATCCTGATTCTGTGGGGCCCATGCGTTTTGTAGCCGATGGCCCCATAAAATAGTCTGCTGTTGTTTCCCTCAGCTAGTCTTCATGTTCATGCATGGATATATATATATCGCTGACTTTGCTTTTAACGATCTCCTTTTATTGGATTTCAGGTGCGATGGCTTCTGTTTCCTGCTTTCCCTTTTCTCGCTCGGAGGCTGCTTTTCCTCAGTCGCCATCTGATCAGGAAGCGATGGAGATGATCCGGGCCCATGACCCGAACTGTACCAACCTTCTTCAATGGGGATATTGGTATAGTCAGATTATTCAGGGTCGCCGGAGTTTTCTTTGCGCGGTACCGACGGAGCCCACTTTCCCATTCTTACCGATGGATCCTCCGAGGACGGTTTTTGCTGTGGAAATGCCCAACTGGACTCCAACGGGGAGGCTCGAGCTTTCGACGACCGGTATTCCGAACCATCCGATCCCGGCCATAGACATTTTGGGGCGGCGTATCTGTCAGGGTGAGGCCCACCCGTGGGGGCAAATTTATAAGATAGGGCTTACTCCTCGACACCATACAGGCTACCTTCTCTGGGCTCGCTACATCCTTTCTGCCCATCGTGCGCGACTGCAGAAGGTCGGGCTTTATCAGGCAATATACGCGTCACTCTTCTATTATAAGTCCCCGCATGTCTGGTGGGTTAAGGCGTTTTTGAACCAATGGAATCTTCCCACCAACACTTTCATTCTAGGAGATCGCGAGGTCTCGATCTCTCTTGCAGAATTTTATGAAATCTCGGGATTGCCAATCAGGGGTGCACTGTATGAGGAGTTGTTGCCTCCTGACGAGTATGTCTTTGAGCCCGAGTCTGCACCGGCTGACGGCTTGTCTGTTGAGAACACCGTTCGCCACAAGCGCCCCAGCTTGATCAAGGCGCTGGGTATTTTTGATCGATTGTTCACTGAGTCTGAGGAGCAGGGTGTTACTTTTAAAAGCTTCATTTCCCGCTTCCTTCGTGAGGACGTCATATCGAAGACTACTCCGAAGTTTGCTAACATCAAAGACCCCTTTGGGTTCGGTCCGAAGAAGCTACCGACCGCTGAATCGGACCTGCCACAATACTATATTCCCATCGTGTCGCCGATGTCTTTTGAGTCCATTGCAGCACCCGGTATGGATGAGGAAACATTCTTCGTGGGGTTTGTCAGTGTTTGGCTCAGTTGGTTCGTTATCCCCATGCATCGCCGCTTCATGAGAGCCTCGGTTATCTACTCGGCTCATCGTATTGCTGAGGGGACGCGATTGGCTATCAGCATCCCGGCGTTGGTGCATCTTTATCATGGGTTGGGCACCGCAGCTAATACCTCTACTCCTGGCGTGGATGTGGTAAACTTTTCGCTTCATTATTTCACGTCCTGGATCGAAATGCATGTGTTGGGGGCTTTTGCCATGCATCAGAGGCCCTCATTTTACGATGCCTACCCCTTTCCACGACTTATGCGATTAATGGATGCTTCTGCCGCCGACCCGACTCAGTTCGGGGCTATTCGGGTGCTGATTTCTCCTTACGCTGCCGCTGGCGGGATGGTTTTTAATGATCGGGTCTTGTCTACTCCCTCAGGTCCAGTTCAACAACTCTGGGATCTGTCAAAAGACAACGCACCTTCTTTGAAGCCCCGGGAGGCTGCGCACTTATATACAATTAGACCGGGCTACTTGGTGTTTCGCCAGGACAGTGCAGCTCTTTTCATGCGGTACAATCCGCATCGATTTGCCCGACAACTTGGATACGACCAGGGTGTTCTTTTCGAGGCTTTTATAGTCGCCCCAATCCCTTCGCTCGATGCCGTTCGCGATGCAGCTCATCATTTCATGAGGCTAAACACTGGCTCCCACTTCATTGTACCTGAAGCTGAATACCTGCCCCAGAACGTGGGCGCGTTTACGGGTTGGTATCTTCATCGAGTCAGCCCAATCATTCTTGAGGAAAGGAGGGTGCTTCTTGGCCACGATGGCCCTCCTCTGGTTCGAGGAGCTAAGCTGCGACCGAGGGCTCCGGTCCTCTTCCCTCTAAAGGGATACCGGCACTGCGCTCATCCCAGGAGAATCGGAGGTGAACCTTACTCCAACGGCCGGTATGCCCCTGGGTTCCCGCTCGTGAGGTGGAAGGGCCCCGGTAGTAGCACCACCACCTGTGGCAGCACCGCCCCCCGTGGCATTGACAATGACAGTGTCATCCTCGGTCGTGGCACCAGGCGAGGGTAATAGAGATGAGGGCGTCGTAGGCGATGTGGGTCGGCGTCTTAGGCGATGTGGGTCAGCGTCGCCCTAAGGCTTCGCGGGGGAGGAAACGGTCATCCTCGGCGACCGGCTCTGGGTCTAAGCGTCGAAGGAAGGTGGCCACCAGTTCGCTCGATTCTTTGGCGGAGTCTGAGCCTACTCTTGAAGACGAGCCGTTGGCCCTGCAAGAGTCAAACGCTGGACTTCCTTTCCCGAGTTCGGCCGATGAGGAGGCCGCACAGTTGGCTGAGGCCATACGGCGTTCCAAAGATGTGTCTCATAATGCCAGGGTTCCAAAGAAGTCCTATCCCGCTGTAATCTTTTACGAAGACCCTTCGTGGATTCGGCGGCGATTTATCGGTCCTTTGGAGGAATGGGGGGAGAGGGCTTTGAAGCAGGCCGCTTCAGAAGATGCAGCTGACGCACTTTCTTTATGGACCGGCGGCCATGAGTCCACTCTCGAACCCCGGTGAGCCCACCTCCTTGCGAAGGAGCAGCGGCTTGAAGAAGCCATATTGAGGGCCTCTTTGCGCATCGGTACGTTGTGGTTCTTTTCGTAGTACTTCAGATTGTTTATGCCCGTGCATATGTATCCTTATTTGAATCTTGCAGAATCTTCGACGCTGGGGGAGCTCCCTACGGGCTCATTAAAACTAAAGCCCGCTGAAATTCTCGATGAAGCCTCGCTTGATGTAGAGGGGACTGATGAGGCTGCTCCTCTCATGGTAGAGCCTCCAGCGGTGGTTCTTGATCAGGGAGCGCTTGCCCCTTTTGGGGAAGTTCCTTTGGAGGTCGCCGCCCCAATGACCCTTACTGAGGACGGCTCAGAGGCTGGAAGAGAAGTAGTCGGGACTACTCTTCCTTTGTTGAATCCTGACGTTATGGCGGAGGCTGTTGAAGCTGCTATCCCCTCGGCTCAGAATGGGAGGAGCGTTGAAGGTAACCCTCTGCATTTTAATTTAGCCACCCTTTCATAGTCTAAACTCTTTTATCTTTTCCAGAATTGCGCGGTTTGGCGGCCACTATCGTTGATCTGTCGCCTCGACAGTCATTTCAGCGTTTATTGGAGATGGCGGCTCCGCAGGCGATCTCCCCTCAGCGTATTGTCCTTTCCTCCGGGCAAGGTTAGTGTCATTCGCCATTTTTTCTTTTACCATAGCATTGTTACTATCTTGCGAAATGACGTTGATGTCTCTTATAGTTTTGGAAGCTGACGATGAGGTCGAGGTCGTTGAAGGGCCAGGGGAACTTTCAGCTCCTGCTTGCATGATTGTCGGTGAGTGACATTTTATTATAATCCCGTTCGTCCCGTGTTTAAGAATTTTACTAATCATTTGTCAAATTTGAACAGCCCTGCCAGTCTCTATGGCGTTGGAATCGCGCATCGTGATGCCGCCCGGCCCTTATGCTTTGCGGGCTTCAGAACGCTTGGCCCAATTGAGCCTTGTCTCCCTATCATCTTTCGTCGAGGAGCTCCGTGCTGGTAGCGCGACCACGGCCGAAGCGTTTGCTGCTGAGGCTAACGGCTCTCTTCCTTTTCTCGCCACCTATCATGGCGAGGAGGTGGTGCGGGTCTGGGTGGAGTTCTGTAGGAAGGTGGAGGCTTGTTTGCATGCTCTTGAATGTTCTCTCCTTTCCTCGGAAGCCGTGGCTGCAAAAGCGGAGTTGCGAGGTCTGATAGCACGATGTGCGGCTAACATGACGTCATGCGAGAAGAGGCTTGGCCGTAAGTTCTCGGAGAGGGAATTGGCTTCTAAGGCGCTGAACGAGCTTCAGGCCAGCCTCACAGCCAAGGCCAACAAAGCATACGAACTCTGGCGAGTGCTCCAGAAGTCCATAAAAGAGGTGGTGGCTCTCGATAAAGCTGCCACGTTCACTCGTGAGAAGGTTGAGGCTCATAAAGCCACCGAGAAAGAGCTCGAGACTCGGCTTGCTTCGTATCAGGCTCAGCAAGCTCAGGCGGAGGCTCGTCTTTTGGAGATCTTGCGTCATGAAGCCGTGGCTCAGCAACAGAACGATGAGCTGGTAAAATTACTGCACCGCCCGCCGGCTTGAGGACTTGTATCTTTTCTCCCCCCTTTTTTTACATACTCATGAATGAGAGTATCTTTCTTTTTTGTTTCTTTCATGAATTGTACTTTGTATCCATTTTGGTTTATGAATAAAAGATACATTTTTCTTCTTAACGATGTGTCCCCTTTCATTGAATGCGTTTGTGGACAATTTATCTTGATCTCCTCGCAGGGCAGCGATAGCTTAGGACTCAGGGTTAAGATCTGCTTCCTAAGACTTTTGCATTTTAAGAGCCACAAGGGTCTCATAAAGAGCTTTTCTCCCTACAGGTCGAGAGGATCCCATAGGTGTAAGTCCTTCTTAAGAATCGTGAAGGTTCTTAAGTGGGTTTTCCCTTGAAAGTCGTAAGGATCTCACAAGAGAGTTTTTCTTCCTCGCAGGTCGTGAGGACCTGCAAGTGTTGGATGTGGTCGCCCTTATCCGTGTTTCACGGGGTCAGGGGTCGCTCAAGGTATCGTAGTTTAAAGACATCACGGTCAAGGTTAAGGACCTCATAGTCCGTGGATTTAAGGACTCCACAGTCCGATGTTAGTTTTAAGACATCACGGTCAAGGTTAAGGACCTCATAGTCCGTGGATTTAGGGACTCCACAGTCCGATGTTTGGTCGCAGGGACCCGTCACCTCTTTGAAGACGTTGAGGAATTACAACGCCGAGTATCAAAGGAGTGAAGAGATGTACCCTTTAACCAAGGGAGAATCCGTAGGGAATCGAGGTGGTTGATCGTTAGTTTTAAGACATTGCGGTCGAGGTTAAGGACGTCATAGTCTGTGGATTTTAAGGACTCCACAGTCCGGTATTTGCTCTGGATGCTTCACACGGGTTCACTGCCGTGCTTGGCGAGGACCAGGCTCCGCTCTGGACGTTTTCCACGGGGTCAAAGAGTGACATTATCCGCGTTCCACGTGACCAGGAATTTTGCACTAGATGCTTTACACGGGTTCGCTGCCGTGCTCGCCGAGGACTAGGCTCCGCTCTGGATGCTTCACACGGGGTCAAAGAGTGACATTATCCGCGTTCCACGTAACCAGAAATTTTGCACTAGATGCTTCACGCGGGTTCACTGCCGTGCTCGGCGAGGACTAGGCTCCGCTCTGGATGCTTCACACGGGTTCACTGCCGTGCTCTGCGAGGACCAGGATCCGCTCTGGACGTTTTCCACGGGGTCAAAGAGTGACGTTATCCGCGTTCCACGTAACCAGGAATTTTGCACTAGATGCTTCACACGGGTTCACTGCCGTGCTCGGCGAGGACTAGGCTCCGCTCTGGATACTTCACATGGGTTCACTGCCGTGCTCTGCGAGGATCAGGATCCGCTCTGAACGTTTTCCACGGGGTCAAAGAGTGACGTTATCCGCGTTCCACGTAACCAGGAATTTTGCACTAGATGCTTCACACGGGTTCACTGTCGTGCTCGGCGAGGACTAGGCTCCGCTCTGGATGCTTCACACGGGTTCACTGCCGTGCTCTGCGAGGACCAGGATCCGCTCTGGACGTTTTCCACGGGGTCAAAGAGTGACGTTATCCGCGTTCCACGTAACCAGGAATTTTGCACTAGATGCTTCACACGGGTTCACTGCCGTGCTCGGCGAGGACTAGGCTCCGCTCTGGATGCTTCACACGGGTTCACTGCCGTGCTCTGCGAGGACCAGGATCCGCTCTGGACGTTTTCCACGGGGTCAAAGAGTGACGTTATCCGCGTTCCACGTAACCAGGAATTTTGCACTAGATGCTTCACACGGGTTCACTGCCGTGCTCGGCGAGGACTAGGCTCCGCTCTGGATGCTTCACACGGGTTCACTGCCGTACTCTGCGAGGACCAGGATCCGCTCTGGACGTTTTCCACGGGGTCAAAGAGTGACGTTATCCGCGTTCCACGTAACCAGGAATTTTGTCGATTGTATCCACATTTCACGGGATGGAGGTTTGACTGTTGGCGATATGTATACCGCCGAGCCATGGAACTGGGAGTTGCCGCTGTTCCGTTTAGCTTGAAGTTGTGTCCGTCATTACGAGACGAGTGCTGGGATGATCTCTAGGTCGCTTGCGGCCCGTCGAGATTTTGCTTCTTCTTATGATGAAACCTGGGGTGAGGTATGTTCCCTTTCTTTCTTTTTTTGTTCGTGCCCCTGGATTGTATACAGGGGTTGATGTAACATCACCTATAGGGCATAAATTTTATTCTTATTTTATTTCTTTGTCCGCGATGCTCTATCATTTCAGCTTTTATATCGCGAAGGTCGCGATTGCCCTATCATTTCGGCTATTTTTTTCGTGGTGCCCAATCATTTCGGCTATTTATTTCATTTTTACTCGCTGCTTTTTATTGCGAGTTGCCCCATCATTTCGACTATTTTTCATGCATACATTTTTACTTGCTGTTTTTTTTATTGCAAGCTGCCCCATCATTTCGGCTATTTCATATGCATTTTTGGCTCGCTGATTTTTTATATATCGCGAGTGTGGAATTTGGGATCTGATACCAATCTTAGCATCAGCATCGCTGCGACTGGAATATTGTCAGGAGCGAATCATCATTTGCCATGAAAGAACTTGGGATTTGATACCGGTTTAGGCATCAGCATCGCTGCAACTGGAATATTGCCAGGAGCGAATCATCATTTGCCTCTGTCGATGTTGAACAAAGGTGGCTTAGCAAACAGGGTTAAGGTCCTGTCGACTAAGGCTTTTGATTTCATGAGCCGTAAGGGTCTCACAAAGGTATTTCTCCCTACAAGTCGTGAGGATCTTATAGGTGTATTTTCTCTTTAGGAATCGTGAGGGTTCCTAAGTGTATTGTTCCTCTGTAAGTCGTAAGGATCCTACAGGAGGGTTTTCTCCTTGTAAGTCGAGAGGATTTACTAGGGTTGTTTACCATTCAAACATATCCCTAGTCTCGGATGGGACTTAGTTAGGGAAATGTTTATTCGTGCCCGTGGATTGTATACAAGGGTCAATATTGGACTACTTGTAGGGCATTATCGAAGGTTGTGGGGGATTTGCTTAAGAACAGGTTTAGGTTTCTGTAACTTAAGACTTTCAAGTCTCATGAGCCGTGAGGGTCCCATAAGAGAATTCTCCTTACGAGTCGTGAGGATCTCGCAAGTGTATTTTCTCCTTAGGAATCGTGGGGATCCCTAAGTGTGTTGCTCCTTTGTGAGTCGTAAGGATCTCACGCGGGTGTTTTCTCCTTACAAGGTCGAGAGGACCCTGTAAGTGTCTTTTAACGAGGTTGCGCCCTTTCGGGTTTTCACAAACACTCGCCGGTAGTCCTGCTGTTTTTACTCACGGAGCCCTTTCGGGTTTTCATCCATGCCCATTTCGCTTATGGACATACCGATTTTTTTTATCATCATCATTTTTTTATATATATTTTTCTTTTTCTCCTTTTTTGTGTCAGCCTAAGGATGCTGCGGTAGTAGTTTGGGGACGTTTCGGTCCGTCGTTAGTTTAAGGACGTCTCGGTCCGTCGTTAGTTTAAGGACGTCTCGGTCCGTTATTAGTTTAAGGACATTTCGGTCCGTCGTGGAGAAGGCCGGCTACCGCTTATAAAGCTCGAGCTTAGGAAGATGGCGAGCGGACATAGTCGTCGTCATCTATCATTGACCTAGGCCGTGGCTCGTTAAGCGTAGTATCTCTTTAGGAAGCGACCGTTTATCGGCCTGAAAGTCCTTTCACCGTGCATGTCCATGAGTAGATAGGCCCCACCCTGGTAGACCTTATCTATGATGTATGGGCCTTCATAGTTTGGCTCGAATTTTCCCCGCTTGGCTCGGTTGGGGATCATAGGACTTTTGACCACTAACACGAGTTCGCCTTGGCGGAATGTCCTCGGTCGGGTCAATCTTTCATATGAGCGCGTCATCTTTGCTTTATAAGCTTCCAGATTTTGTTGCGCTATGAGTCGGGTTTCGTCGAGGGCATCGAGCTCCTCAAGCCGAAGGTGAGCATTTTCTTCGTCTGTCAGCTCGTGGTGGACTGCCACTCGTAGAGAGGGTAACTCTATCTCGAGGGGGAGCACTGCTTCCGTCCCAAATACCAACGCGTACGGCGTTGTGTTCGTGGCCATCTTGAATGTAGTTCGATAGGCCCAAAGGGCCTCTTGCAGCCTCTCGTGCCAGTCTTTCTTATTTCGGGACACCGTCTTTTTTATGATCTTCGTCAAGGTCTTATTGAAGGCCTCGGCCAGACCGTTAGCTCATGGATTGTAAACTGAAGAATATCTCCAGTCTATATTGTGCTGCTGCGCGAAGCGGCTAATCTTATGGCTTCTGTAGGCTGGCCCATTATCGGAGATAATCCGCCGTGGGGTTCCAAACCGATAGATGACGTGCGTCTTGAAGAAGTGGAGGATATTCTCTGTCTTCACTTCCCTCAGCGGTACTGCTTCTGCCCATTTGGAGAAGTAATCAGTTGTCGCCAGGATGAAACGATGTCCCCGGGACGATGCTGGCTCGATGGGGCCAACTATGTCAGTCCCCCACATTTCGAATGGCCAGCTAGCCACCGTTGGGTGTAGTGGGTTCGGATGTTGGTGGATAAAGTCTCCATGAATCTGGCACGAGTGGCATTGCTTCGCATACTCGAGACAGTCTTGGACCATCGTGGGCCAATAATAGCCCATCCGTTTGATCTTCAATTTCATTTTTGGGCCTGCCTGGTGAGAACCGCAGAGTCCGTCGTGAACTTCCTGAACGACTCTTTCTGCTTCGTCAGGTCCTAAGCATCTCAGCCACAGAGAATCAAACGATCTTTTGTATAGAGTGTCATTAACAAAAGCAAAAAATAGAGCTCGTTTCATGAGCTGATGTCTTGAAGACGCTTCTTCGGGCATTCGGTGGGACTTAAAGTAGTCTATGAAGACTTCCCTCCAGTTCTCGGCCTTCTCATGGTCTTTTATTTGTAGGGTCGTCTGCTCAGTCGCCCCCTTTTCTTCGTATAATTCTGGAGATATTTGTGCCGGGGCGAGCGCTCGACGGCTTTGTACCACAATTCTGACGTCATCGAGGTTCTCGTCAGCCAGTTCTTTAGCGAGCTTAGCTAACGCGTCTGCTTTGCTATTTTCCGCACGTGGTATACTTTCCAAAGTGTAGGAGGGAATTTGGGTCAATAGTTGCTGCACCTTTTCGCCGTATTTCACCAACTCCGGTTTATACGTTTGGTAGTCACCATTTACTTGACTAACAACCAATTGAGAATCCCCGTATATAGAGAGGTCTTCAATTCCCATGTTAATAGCGATCTCGAGGCCCGCTATCAAAGCTTCGTATTCGGCTTCATTGTTCATCATCGATTCCATTAAGGAGAAAGCAAAGCGCATTATCCCTCCTTGTGGGGTTACGAAGATGAGGCCTATTCCCGATTTGATTATGGGGGTACATTGTTTGCGCTTCTTCATGGAAGATGCCCCGTCAAAATAGAGTTCCCATCGGGTATCACCGCCGCCGATCGTGTCGAATGCATGTTCGTCCGGCAAATCGCAGTTCAGAGGAGAACCGGCAGGTATTGGATGCTCAGCGAGGAAGTTGGCAATGGCCTGGCCTTTCACTGCCTTAAGAGGTCGATACGTTATTGATAACTCCATCAGGAGTAGAGCCCATTTAGCGAGTCGACCCGTCAGTATAGCCTTCGACATCAAATATTTAAGAGGGTCCACCTTCGAAATGAGACGGACTTCATGCGCCAACGCGTAGTGTCTGAGTTTTGTTATCGCAAAGATTAACGCCAGGCAGTGTTTTTCAATGGGCGAGTAATTGTTTTCTGCCCCCAGCAGAACTCGACTTAAGTAGTAGAGTGCTCTCTCTTTCCTTTGATCGTTCTCTTGTACCCATAATGCGCCTAAGGAACCTTCGAGGGCGGTTGTATAAAGAATGAGGGGTTTTCCCTTGACCGGCGCGGCCAACACCGGAGGGTTCTGCAGGTACTGCTTGATCTCGTCTAGTGCACCTTGGCATTTGTGATCCCAAACGAACGGAGTTCCCTTCTTCATCAGGTGGCTGTAAGGACGACATTTGCCTGAAAGATTGGCGATAAATCGCCGGATGTATGCGAGCTTCCCTTGGAGAGACCGCAACTGTTTGAGGGTTCTTGGCGGAGGCATTTCCATGATCGCCTTGATCTTAGATGGATCTATTTCGATACCTCGGTGTCGGATGATGAATCCCAGGAATTTACCCGAGGAGACTCCAAACGCGCATTTGAGGGGATTCATCTTCAGATTATATTGCCGAAGGCGTTGAAATACAGTCTCCAGATGCTTTAAATGCTCTTCGTATGACATGCTCTTTACTACAAGGTTATCGATATAGCACTCGACGATGTCATGTATTAGGTCGTCGAAGATCTTTGTCATGGCCCTTTGATAAGTAGCGCCAGCGTTCTTTAGACCAAAGGGCATAACCCTGTAGCAGAATATACTCAAAGGGGTCCGGAAAGCGGTGTGCTTCTGGTCTTCGGGATGCATCTTTATCTGATTGTATCCCGATGAACCGTCCATAAAGGAGAAAACCTCATGAGTGGACGTGTTATCTATCATTAGCTCGGTGACCGGTACTGGGAAGTCGTCCTTCGGGCAGGCTTTATTGAGATCCCGGAAGTCCACACATATGCGCACTGTCCCATTCTTCTTCATTACCGGGACGATATTGGTGATCCAGTCGGGATACTGGACTTCTTGGATAAATCCAGAATCGATCAGCTTCTTGACTTCGGCGTTGATGCTCATTTCAAGCTCGAGTCGCATCCTTCTTGGTGCCTGCTTGACTGGCTTGATATCTGGGGATATCGCTAATTTATGCACAGCAATCTCCGGATCTAATCCTGGCATCTCGGAATAGTTCCACGCGAAGCAGTCTTTATGCTGTAGAAGCATGTTCTTTAATGCGGCCACCCTTTCTTTAGATAGCAGCTCGCTGACGAATGTCGGTCGCGGATCATCTGCCGATCCCAGCTCAATCTTCCTGAGGTTATCTGCAGTAGTATGTATGCCATCT
Source organism: Agapanthus africanus (assembly GCA_030015575.1). NCBI lineage: Eukaryota > Viridiplantae > Streptophyta > Magnoliopsida > Asparagales > Amaryllidaceae > Agapanthus > Agapanthus africanus. The sequence continues at coordinate 502,458,252 of CM057340.1, read as the reverse complement.
TCCAGTTCTTTCGGAGCTGGCGGAAATTCTGAGACCACCTCATCATCGCTGTTCTCAAAGCACCAGGGAAGGTCATCCATGTTCTCAGGCTCTTCTTTTAATGTTGTAATCGTATAACAGGTGCGAATTCGCTTCCAGGACCGAGGTGGATCCGGTCCTGCTCTTGCGGCTTTGGGTTCGTGCTTTTGTGGCGGCGTTACCCTCCAGCCGTTGGACAAAGCAAATCTGCCCTGTTGGTACTGGTCCTCGACCCAGTTCTTGAAGGTGAAGCAGTCTTCGGTAGGATGTCCTATGGCTCGGTGATAAGAGCAATAGCTCAGATGAGAAGCCCTGTTAGCTTGCTCAGGGTGTCTAGATTCTGGAAGCGTGATCATTTGATGTTTTATAATGAGCTCGAGTAACTTCTCCGTCTTGTCTCGAGGGAAGGAATACGCTCGACTCATCTTCTTCGCGAGGGACAAATCCGGCCCGCGTAATGCCCGCTCACGGGACTCTCTAATCCTGCGTCGTTGTTGTCGGCTCCTCTTTCCGCTTCTTGATTTATTTCTGCCTCTGCGTCGGGCCTTTCGTACAACGGGTTGACAAGGATGAGCATCTTTGTCTTTTGCAGCCTGTTGAAACAGACGTTGCGTCCTGGCCTTCTCGTAGATGGCCATCTCGCGGTTGTGGTCTTCCCGAGCTTTTTGACCCACTTTCCTGATAAGCTTGTCCACTCGTTCTTCAAACGACGGACTCGGCACTTCAATCGCGGGATCTAGTTTTGATGAGGGGTTGGCATTTCCTGACAGGGCGTCTTCCTCTTCATCAAAGGTATATATAGCATAGCTACTGTGGGCCCGTTCCCATTTTCCGGCTCTCACGTATCCAAGCCCAAGTGTTTCCACTTTCCCGTTGGGCAATTTGCGTTGAGTCCCAGGGACATCCCAAATCCTGTTGTAGAATCGAGCTTGTCGAACAGTCTGTTCTAAGGGTATTCCTTGGCGCTTCAATAGCCTCTTTAATCCATTTGTGTAGTACCTGGGCAAACGGATGGGTTGGAGCCTGTCGAGTGTAGCATCCGCGCCATGCCAGATTTCTTTCTCTGCTCTCAACTCTGAGGATCGGTAGAATAGAATTAACTTCTCACCCCTTTGCCTGGGAGGAACACAAAATGTTTGCAGGTCCTGCACATTGTGAGCTTGAAGTGTGTCGAGATCCTTATATTGTTCCCGCGGCACCATGGTGATTTGCAAACTCTGATCATCGCTAGGGGTGCTTGTATTGACAGCCGATTGGAGAACACGGCATTAATCTCATCTTCCGAGTCACTTCCGAAGACCAACATGGGGGCGGACGTCCCCGTGTTGTTGCGTTGAGATGGCCCGGCATAAACTATCTCTTCTTCTTCTTCGGTATCGCTCCCGAAAACAGTGATGGTGGCGGCGGCTTTGTTCTCCGGCTTGCGGCACCTTTCTGTATCCTCGAAATCTGGCAAAAAGTACTTCGCATCTTCGTATTTGCGGACTTCGTTCACGGAAAATGGGTTCAACTCACCTGTTACGGTATACTCGAAACCATCCTTAAAGTACTTCATACACTGATGTTGTGTAGAAGGGATGATGTTGTACTCATGTAGCCAAGGACGACCGAGCAAGGCGTTGTAGCAGGTCTTGGCGTCAATGACATGGAATTTGATGTCTGTGATGAGGAGTCCAAAGCGTAATGTTAGTATCACGGATCCGAGAGTCCGTGACGATTGTGAATCGAAACCAGAGATAGTAATTTTGTCACGAGCGAGGTGTTGCACACTCATGCAGATTTCTTTCAGCACCCGAACATTAAGAAGATTGACGGAGGATCCATTATCCACCAGGATCTTGCCTATCTTGATATCATGGCAGTATCCAGAGACATATAGGGGACGGTTGTGGTCGTACGTCCCGAGAAGGAGGTCTTCGTCACCGAAAGTGATGTCGGCCGTATGCACTTCCTCCAATTCATCCTTCATCCTTTCAGTGGCGAGGAAGGCTTGGAATTGCTCAGGTTCTTGTAACGCCTTAATTAGTGAGTCTCGTGCTTCTTTTGATAATAGGAGGGCATCGAGAATGCTAAGCTGAGAAGGTAGCTTCCTTAGATGCGCTAGGATGTTATAGTCCACCTTACCCTTCCTAGGAGGGTCTTTGGTAGCCAGCTCTTTCATGACTTGGTCATCTAAAGTGATATCTTCAGTGACCTTTTCCTTTCCCTTATCTTTTCTACTCGCGGGCCCGAGATTCTTTTCTGGGAGTGTGCGACTGCGCAGCTGAATGTTCTCGCAGGCCTCCGATTTCTCCTCTTTCCCTAAAACGGATTCTTTAAAGAGAGGGCCCAGAGCCATTTCTTCATCGGAGTCACTCCCAAAGGTGAGAACTTGTGACCTTCCGGCGTTAACCATGTAACAGTTGCCAGTGGTCCTGTTGTGCTCGTCAGCAGTACTTCTTTGTTCTCGACGAGTCTTGCGTTTCATGCGCTTAAAATGTTGCCGATGAGCAACATATCCTTGCCACTATCTCTTAAAGGCGTCGCACTCCTCCGTGGGGTGTGAAATTTTCCGATGATATGCACAATAATCAGGGTGCCTCTCCACCCCATTGAGCGTGTTTTCTTCCGAGGGTGGTAGCTTCATTCCTATTGACATGGCTTTGGCAAACCTTTTCCTCCTCTTGAATATCTTTTTGTCTACATCGGATGTCTTTTGATCTAGCGGGAGTGCTTCGACTCTTTCGTTCAGTCGCTTGCGTTTGGCTCCTTCCGATGCAGCCATCTCACGCTCCTGATCGGCTTTACTTTTCAAACGAATCTCGTCTAGAAAGGCGTCGATCATTTCATCCGTTGGCCATGCAAGTTCTGGTTCAGGTCGTGCCCCCAGTTTCTCAGTGTCAGGAGTTCTTTCATCTTCCGAGTGGGAAATCACATGACAACTCGCCACATATTCCCCGGATTCATCCGACGAACTCTCTCCATCATCTTCCTCTTGAAAGATATGGTTGAGGAACTCTTGCAGCGTGACAGGAGTTCGCGCCTTTTGATTGTACTCTTCCAGCGCGTCGATTTGCTTCTGCAAGTTCGTGCGCTTGTCTCCAGGCTTCACGGGCTTCTTAGATTTCTTCTTCTTTTTCTTCGAAGATTTTGACGGTTGGGCGTGAGTACTTGGGCGATCACCACGAGTCTTCGTAGTTGGGCACGACTTCAACATCCCTTCGATAATTTGAGGTTCGAGCGGGTCCTTCCATTCGACCGCCGGGCACGCATGAAGGTCCCTCAGCATTCTTTTGGTTTTAGTTGACAGCATGACCTCCCATGGAGCTTCTTCAATAAAGGAACAGGTTGCCCCCGGTGTATCTGCTTTCTTAGGAGTATGCGGTTGTGGTGGGTTCACCTTCCATTTTTCGGACAGTTCCCCTGGAGGTATTGATCTTCAATCCATCCTTTAAAGACGAAGCAATCCTCAATCGGATGACTTACCGTTTGATGGTAAGAGCAATAGTTAGGGTTATTCACCTCAGTGGGTTGTGGCGGTCGCCTTGGATTTGGCAGGTTTATAAGCCTATTGCGTACTGCCAGCTCGAATAACCGTTTCGTCTTGTCCCGTAGGAACGAGTAAGGACGCTTCATCTTCTCATTATAATACCGGCGTCTTTCTTCCAGTTGATCCGTCAGCTTTGGGGCATCGGGTTGCTGCTGGGCATTCGCGACGAAGGTGGCCTTTCCTTTACCCTTGTCATTCCGAGGTTCTGGCTTCGGGGGAGACGGTCTATGACCCATTTGGTCCATCTGAGCCAACTTGTCGATTAAAGCTTGGAATGTGGTTGGCTTAAAGAACATCATAAACTGGGAGATAGTGGCGTGAGGGTCTAGGGTTCCCACGAACATGCCTACCGCGGGCGCTTCCTCAATGCGTTGCTCGCATTTCGACCACAAATTCCGCCATCGTATAGCATACTGGACCCAAGTTTCGCCTGGTTTTACCCTGGGGTTGATTAGTGCCGTTATTGGAGTGCGTTCGCTGGCGCTTGCGAATCGCTGAGTGAATAGTAACTCCATTTCAGCGAACGTCTTGATAGAATCGTTCGGGAGTTCCGAATACCATTCGAACGCTGTTTCTGATAAACTGCCCACGAACTGGCGAAGCAACAGTTTATCATCTCCGCCGGTGTTACCGCAAAGGGCCCTGAATTGGGCGACATGTTGGTGGGGATTGCCAGTCCCCTTGTAAACATGGAACTTGGGAATTGTGTAACCCGGCGGGTACTTGATTTGGTCGTACCAGCTTGGATATGGCCGCCCCGTTTTTACGACTTGACCAGCTGCCTCCGTCGCATGATGAACCCGGATTTGCTGGGCTATATAGTCGACCAAGTCAGCCTTAGAGATTGTCTCCTCCTTGGCCATTGAGAGGGCCGGTGGTGGATTTGACGTTTCTCCCCTGTCGTCTTCAAGGACGATCGGGGGATCCTCAGCGGGTGGATCCTGTTGGATCATCATCCCTATCATATCTTAGAAGAGAAGGCCCATACGCTGTATGTTGGCTGCTTGTTCAGCAGCCTCTTTGTCCTTCTTCTCCAATATTCGGCGAAGGAACTCAGCGTCGGTTTCTTCCTCCTGGCATTCGTCCGAGGACGTTTCTGGGTTTTCTTTTGGCCCGGTAAGTGCGGCCATAGCATTCATCATTTCCTGGAGCTTTTGCTGTTGCTCCTGAGCTTTGGTCACCGATCGAGTAAGCGGTCTATGACCTGTAGACGCACGGCCGTCTTCTTTTCCTGACGCCATGTATACGGCATGGACCATCATGCCTCCAGACTTAGGGCTTCTGGGCTTAGTGCCTCTAGCTGTCGTTGCAGGCTGGGGGATCTTCTCTAGTTTCCTCTTTTTATGAGCAGTGGAGGTTGAGGGGGCCGTTGAGGTGGGCGTCCAGACAGCCTTTCGCGGTTTAGCCTGGTGACCGGCTTCCGATTGGATTTTCAGCTTCTTGTGCTGGCGGGAGAAGTTTGGATCGATCATCGAATCTCGGACCTGCCGCCAAACCTTATAGATTTTGGAAGACAGCCGTTGAGGGGATTGGAGCTGCTCTGGCTTCACTTCTATAGCCCTTTTTGGCGGAGGGGGAGACCTCTTTAGCACCGTGGTCGGAGAATTCCTTCGCACCTTATTTAGCATCTCGAAGCTGTTCCCAGTTGGAACAGCAGCATCAACCTCTGTCGTCGGGGCTGCTGGAGTTAGCCCAGAGGGGGAGTTGCCCCCAGCCTTCCTTACTCGGCGCCAATGGCGACGTCGAGCGTGTCGAGCGGACGGCACTGGTTCAGCGGTGAGAACGGCTTCGTCTTGCCCCTTGTGCAGGTGGGGGGTTTCTGCTGGTGTCAGCCTGTCAAAGACCGATGTCCTTTGGGTAACAGAAGCGGGAGCTGGAACAGTCAATCTCGTAAAGACCGACTTTTTGGCAGAGGGGGCCGCCTTGATGACTTCGGGAGCAGGACTGGTCATTTTCTTAGAAGCAGCCTTCTCTGGGATTGTAGGTCCCATTGTGGATCCACAGGAGTCTTGGCCCAATCTAGAGAAGACCGAGACACTGGTGTTGGGCGACGCGTTGAGAGGGTCCACGGCAGGGGTAAGACGATCAAAGACCGACTTCTTGGGAGCTTCCTTTGTCAGCATCGGAGCGGTGAAGCTCGTCGGCGGGAACATGGTCCCAAAGAACAATCCTGTGGTGGCTCGAGTGACCTGTTCCACGGGCATAGTAAATAATGAAGCAGCTTGGGGTCCGTAGGCTATAATTCCTGGCGAGGCAGAGCGTTGGTCGCAATTGCAGTCAGAGCAGTTGGAGCATTTCGCAGAAGTAGAAGCCATCGATCCTTTGCTTTCTGCAATGAGCAAGACGCCGAATCTTAGTACCTTGAAACCCCAGGGCAACTATTAGCAAACTGTGTTTGGTTCACGAATCACGACACACGAAGTGTGAAGTGGAAAGAGGAAAAGGTCCCACCGGGCGTGCCAGAATCTGTTCCCCTCCGAACGGCGGCCGAGACATGGACATCTCGCCTGAGGTTCGGGGAAGATGCTAATTAGTGCTATCCGTCCACCTCTCCGATGATGCCAAGTTGATTTATGGCACCGTATATCGAAAGTTTAAATGGATGCGTCCGATGTAGCAGACTTCGTCAGATTCCCCCTCGCACGAGGGGTTTTTGATTGTAGGGACGCTCTTCCCTGCAGGCGCAAGCCCCTGCAGTTAATTACGCTACCGCTTCGCGGCAACAACTTTCTCCTTCTCCAGAATTTCACTTCGTGTCGTGGATGTTTGTTTTGTTTGTGATTGCCCACGGATTGTATACGGAGACTGAGTTATGTCGTCGCCCGTAGGGCGTAGACTAGTCCAAATCCGTATTATCTTAGATTTAGGTTTGGGGGTTTGGGTTTAAGGATACGTTAGCCTCATTCGAGACTAAGATCAACTTAAACATTCGTTAAGGATACGTTAGTCCGATTTGAGACTAAGATCAACTTAACGGGATTGTTTAGATCCGACAAAAGAGTGTCTGGAGGCTCGATTGTTCCAGTTCAGGGACATGGTGGTTCATTGAATGTATGGCCGTCGGGACCCATCACCTCTCTGACGACTTTGAAGGATTACAACGACAAATGTCAGAGGAGTTCAGAGATGTACCCTTGAGCCAGAGTTAATTGGGGGGATCTATAGTCCAGTTTGAGACTAAAGTCTGTTTGAAAGGTTTAAGGATACGTTAGCCATATTTAAGGCTAAGATCAACTTAAACGGGATCGTTTAAATCCAACAAGAGAGCGATTGGCTCTATTGTTCCAGTTTAGGGACATAGTGGTCCATCGCTAGTTTAAGGACATTGCGGTCCATTGTTAGTTTTAAGACATCTCGGTCAAGGTTAAGGACGTCGTAGTCTATGGGTTTAAGGACCCCACAGTCCATTGTTAGTTTTAAGACATCTCGTTCAAGGTTAAGGACGTCGTAGTCTATGGGTTTAAGGACCCCACAGTCCGTATCTTGATTTAAGGACGCATTAGTCCATGAGTTTAAGGACCCCACAGTCCGTATTAATGTGTGGTTGTCGGGACCCGTCACCTCTCTGACGACGTTGAAGGATTACAACGACAGATGTCAGAGGAGTTCAGAGATGTACCCTTGAACCAATGAGTTTGTTGAAAGAGCAAGTGTGCTCAGTTTAAGAAGATTTGAGGACTTATAGCCAATTTGGGCTAAGTCCAATTATGTTTGAAACATTGACTCTCTGCTGGTCCATTGAAGGAGAGGCTTTGCCTCTGAAACTTAGCCAATTGGGCTAAAGCTAGTGTTAAACACTAGAAACCAACAGTGTTGAACACTGGGAATAAGATTAGCAAGTTAGTGTTAAGCACTAAAAGATAATCAGTGTTAAACACTGGGAGCAGAGTTTTTGCATTAGTGTTAAACACTAAGCAAATCAGTGTTAAACACTGCAAATAGAGTTTTCCAAATTAGTGTTAAACACTAAGAAAATCAGTGTTAAACACCGAGGACAAAGTCTTCAGATTAGTGTTAAACACTAAGGAGAGAGGGGTCATATGTGGACACGTGAGAGCGCCCTGATTCCCCTTATTTTATTCTGCAGGTAAGTGTTTAACACTTTAGTTCTGGTGGCCATCACGTGCGAGCACGTGATGAAAGCCCATGCTCTGTGCGTTATAATGCTCACTAGGGGTCACGTGGTGACACGTAAGGGCGCCCTAGAGCTCTTTTCTATTCCTTGTGCTTCAGAGGTCACGTGGGTCACGTGAGGCACTGCCTCAAAGGGCTTTCTGTAGATCTTTAGGGGGGTCGCGCGGTGACACGTGACCCTGCTTTTCTGTAGTTGTTTAGAAGATCTGTTAATCCCTTTCAGGAATTAAATTCCTCGTAGGGTTGAACCCTGACAATAATTTCAGAGGAATTAAATTCCTAGTTCCTTTTGAAGAGTTGAACTCTGAATCTTCTATAGGAATTAAATTCCTCATATATGTGAAGAACTGAATAGGGTTAAACCCTAATAAAAGCTTTAAGGAATTAAACCCACACTCTCTGTTAGAGAATTATTCTGGGGAATAAGATTAAGGGAATTAAATTCTTGTTGTTTTAACAGAACTAAGTTCTTAACTAGGGTTAAACCCTGATTCTTTTCGTTCTGAAGGAATTAAATTCCCATAACACAGGGTCAAATCCTAATTTTATTTTGAAGGAATTAAATTCCTATAGTTCTGTGAGAATTAAATTCTCGTGCTTCCATTCCCTCTCTATGCTTTGGATCTGCATGGCAGGATCTCAACCCATTGAGAATTAAATTCTCAACTCAAGGGGAGATGTGCACTTTACAGACCCTCCACCAAAGAGAGAAGAAATATGTCCTTCTGTTTTACATCAGAGTTAAACTCTGTTGAGAATTAAATTCTCTTTCTTTCAATGAAACCTTCCCTTTCTTACCTAGGGTTTTCTTTTGCAGAAGATCCAAATTCCTCTCAAGTATCAAGGCTCTCTCTCTTTTCTTCCCTCTGCGTATATATCTTTTTCTTGTGTGTCTCTTGGCTCCTATTTATAGGAGAAGCAACCGAATCAATTGGTTTTTGGTGAATCTTTCATTGAGAGATTTGATTTGCATCCATCATTCATCTGGACCTTTGGATTATTAGGTGAATTTTATCCACCGTTGGATTTTAAACCCAGAGATCCTCCTTTGTTATTTCGATTGGATTTTAAGGGGAAATCTTTCCAAGTTCAGGATTTTCCCATAGGTAGATGATATTCAATCATCTTTAAATCTTTAATTCGGTTGGTTCCAGATAATCGCTTTCCTTTGGAAAGATTTGAATCTCTTTCAGAATTTAATTCTGTTAACAAAATGGGCTTTGAAAGCCGGTCACGTGTGACCACGTGACCCATGGTCACGTGTGGGCACGTGACCCTCTTTGGAATGAGCCCTCTTCTTTCTTTTGCGCTTTACCTTTGCCGCTGCTTGGTCATCACGTGCCAACACGTGACCACTGGTCACGTGTGAGCACGTGACCCTTGTCTGAAGCCTCTTTCCTTGATTTCACTGGAGAACAAGTCTGCTGCTTTTGAGTATCACGTGCCAACACGTGACCCTGGTCACGTGGGAGCACGTGACCTCTTTTGGAGCCCTTTTCCTTGATGTACGGGAAGCTGAATCTGCCTTGCCGATGCTTTTAAATGTTACGTGCCAACACGTGACTGCTGGTCACGTGGGAGCACGCGACCCTTCTTCGTAACCTTTCCTGATTTTAAATCAGGAAACAAGCATATCAGATCTCTGATCTCGATGGTGAGTAACTGTTAGTTGTATGTATGCCCTAGAGGCCTGTATTGTACAGATGATGTATATTATATTGGATGCTTGGACATATATAGAGAGGACTTTCTTGCTCGATATGATAGTATGCTATCTGGTTGCTCTTTATCTTAACATGTATACTTCTCTCTTTATACTGTCTTATAGTTACATGTTGGTAAAGTCCTTAGGATGTGTACTTGACTACCTAGACTATGATGCGGATCATACTAGTGGAGACATGGTAGTCCATAAGTACATCCTTCAAGGTCCCTAGTCGTGGGTGTATCGAGACGGGGCATCGATATACCAGTGTAGACTAGCGTATACGCTTCTCGACCCATGAGATGGGCGATGGATGATCCTATATCCATTTGTGTTTGATATCAGAGATGGTATACGGGTGCTCAGTGGAGACTGGGTATACTGGACGGACTCGCCGAGAACTCCCAGATGGTATTATACCTCACGTTAGATGGCAGTTCTCTGGTGACACTTGTGCAGGTTAGTCTATAGACCCGAGATCGTCATAGAGTCTTGTGTGATTCCCCCTGTGCTTTGATTTCCACCTTACCACGTCCATGAGGGCGTGCAAAACGGTGGTTTTTGGGTACAGTCCCGAGTCACTTGGAGGCAATGAGCGATAGGAGGGGTTTCGTCTCTCCCGGTATTGGGGGTTGATGTTGCGTTGTACTCGATTGGCCATAACAGGGAAGTCTCTGGCCAGGGCTGAGTTAGAGATTTACTAGTAAGTGTTACGAGTAGTTTCTCGACCCGTTATGAGCCTCACATCGGCACGACTTATCGGTTGTTGGGGTCTGACGTTTACCACCCCTAGACTTGATATGCGGCATATCAGACGAGGAGACCAGACTGTACGGGAAGTGTTACCGGCAGGCTTTTACAGGAGTTGGAGCGGGCTTGCTTGCTGATCTTCTGATCGCTCAATACCCGGGTGGCCGTTACGTCCAGCTAGTACCGCTGACGGCTTGTGGGTGCTTGATGTGATCATCACCTACTGCCGGCGTATTGACGAGTCTTTAGAGTCCTACACAGAGGTTTTACTAGCTCAGGAAAAACGAAATAGGAGCGCATATGTGATATGTGCGAGACTGAGAATGATGCGTGTATATGATACCGTATTCTATTCTCGCGACTTTTTGTATCGCGAGGTTATATGTGATATAGCCGGGTTATCGAATCAAGTGTTGATTCGATAAGTCGATACAATGGATGTTAGTCGGTTATATGTGATATGACCGGATTATTAAGTCAAGTGTTGATTTAATAATTTATTGTATAATTGTATATTTGATATACTAGTTTACATTAACTAACACTTGTTCACTTTAGGTTTTTTCTCACATGTACACAACTTTAATATATATATGATATATATTAAAATTGTGTTTTCTTTTTGTATCATGGTTGATGATACACATGACTTGGGTGTATGAGACTTACACCATGCTATTTATTATGTTGGGTTTTTATATTTTAAGTAATTACAAAATTAGTGGAGGATTAGCACAATGCATGAAGCTTGTGGAAGCATGTGGATGCATTGACTAATTCCACTAAATTTGTTTTTACTATGGATATTTCTTAACCCAACCATAAGTATTAGCCATGGTTAAGTCTCTACAAGAGTTAGTATATGATACTCACTCACCTTGGTTAGCTTACTCACTTGATCATTATCCTCATCTCTTTCTTTTGTTCATCTTCTTCTTCATTGTTAAAAAGAAAAAGCTTGCTGGGGTTTGATCCAAAAGTGAGAAAGATTGTGAGAAATAAAATTCTAAAGAGAACCCACTTCCTATTTCTCCATCCTCTACTAGAATAGCATTTTAGTTTAGGGTGTTTGCTTCACTAATTCTCAAGTTAGTGAAGTAGAAGCTTGAGTTGGCATCCCCTCGACATAGATCATCTTCAGCCTCGAAGACTTCAAGCAAGGACGCGTCTTTCGCCTCGTGAAGCCATGCAAGAGACCGGGAGAACCATGATTGTAGCGAAGGGACTTCAACAAGGAGCTAAAGAAGTGAAGGACCGATCTATAAAGGTTGTATTTCGTATTCACTTAGTCGTAAACGTAGTTTACTAGCATATGAAACCCTAATTTTCTAGCAACGATCTTGTTTAGGGTTATTCGGCACGGCTAAAATTTTAAATGGGCATGGTTTATGCATTGTAGAACTTTATTAGAGTGCCTAGTAACCCTACAGTGGTATCAGAGCCTAGCTAGAGTATTAGGCGATGTGTTAACGAAGTTAAAACCCCGATCGAACCCGGAAACGTCAAGATAACCCCCTCTCTGTACATTTTTTAAAAACTGGGTTTTTTCTGAATTAAAAATACCTAAAAAAATCAGCAGGGAATTATAAGGGTTACCACAAAATACGAGCACTTAATTCCGTACAAGCGCCGCGGAACCGCGGTCCCACTCCACTTTAGGCGGCGGTTCCGCGGTCGTAAAAGTGAATTGGGAGCAGTATTTTATGCAGTAACCTCCGTAGCTATTCCTATATTTTTCTGGGTATTTTTAAAACTGACTCAAGTGTTGAGTATTTTGGTGTTTATTTTGTAATCATGGATTCGATCGGAGAATTTAATTTTGTTATGTTATTCCGGATAATTTAGAAAGTATTAAAATGTTCGAACGGATATCATTAACTCAATTTTTCCCGGCACGAAAAATTTTCAAGTGTTGAATTTTTATCGAGTTTAAATCTTTCGGAAAAACGTGCATGTGACGCGATGGACCCTCTAGAAGACAACAAACCTTAACTCGATTATGTGACCGTCTTGAACTGCCTTTTAAACCTTAGGGTTTGGGGCAGTACGGCGTGCCACATGTGAGGCGTTGGCTTGACCCTTCTACGGCTGGACCGTTGCTACTGTGACGTATTCTGGAATTTTTGAACTCCGCTCAAGTGTTGAGCTATTTTGGAAATCTTGGGTATTTGATTATTCGATCGGAAAGTTTAATACTGTCTATTTATCTGGAATGTGATACAATATATGGAATTCATAAAGTTAGGCAGGAAATGCTAAATATGTGATATTTCGGATTTACGATGTCTAAAGAGAATGTGGATTCCAAATGTTGTAGTTTTACACTTTCTTTTTTGCGACCGTAAGTGTAATATGTGATATCGCCGGTTTCGTTGCTATATGTCAACGACAATTGGGATGCGCATATTTACTTACGTTGATGACATGTGATGTTATGTGTTGCTGGATATGTTATATTGGATCGTCGCGTTCTGAATAGCCGGGGGTTTTTATGTGAGATGAGAGTTTTTATTTTCATTCATGTAAAATTAAATGTATGTAATATTCTTTTATTGGGGCACTTCCGGGATGAGGTCGATGTCACCATTTGTATATTATTTACTTTTCCGCACTAGGATAGACCTAAGGAGGAGAGCACAAGTAACCGGGTTCTGGAGTCCAGTGGGAGACCAACTCGAGGAGTCGAGTCCGGGTATCCTAACTCTAGAATTGGAAGGGTTGGTTGCCGCTCTCGTAAGGGTCTAGGGGTGTGGGTTTGGCTATTTATCGCGACCGTGGAATCCGTGTTTTATAGAGGCTTAAAATAAAACACGGATGTCCTAGTATATCCAATGTTTCATATGTTTCTTCTGCTGCGATATCTGTGATGTGATCATTTGATGTGTTGTGATAAATACTGTATATAGTATATATGATATAGTATATAGACGTTACTTATGTTTTACACCCGCGCTAGCCCTGCCCCGCTCTGCCGTTAGTTACCTAACATAACGGTGCATGAGGGGACATCGAGGCGAATGCGGATGGCATAAGTGTACGTCATATTTATCTGTGATGTTTAGGTGACTTAAATGATGGGACTTCATTAATGTGATTAATGAAAGAAAAGAAACCTAAAAGATGTTGTAGAATCAAATTTTTCAAAAAGGGTAGCTACAGTTTTGCTTTGCATAGCGATATATATGATATGTCCTGCACCTTATTCGATGAGAAAAGAGCCGAGATCCCTTCACCGGGAGTGACCTCTTTAGCAAAACTGGCAGATGCTACAAAACTCGGTTTGTTTTTTGTTTGCTTTTAAAGTTTTGCTTTGCATAGCGATATATATGATATATCCTGCACCTTATTCGATGAGGAAAGAGCCGAGATCCCTTCACCGGGAGTGACCTCTTTAGAAAAACTAACGAAAGCCTCAAAATCACCCCATTTCAAAATTCACTTGATTCTACAACGATATCAAGTTCATTACGCAATAGGTTTTCAGAAAAACCTGTCGTAGCCCTCCGTCATTTCAGATAAGTTGTATATAGTATTCGTGCTGCATTTGTTGGCTTTCGTCAAGGTGTAGTGTGCAGTAGCTATATGCTGCTTATCTGCTGCATATGATGTGATTGGATTAGGATAGTCGTACGGCTTTGTTGGCTTTCGTCAAGGGTCGTGCGGGTGGGTTTAATTCAATCAAGAAATGTACGGGTTGAACTTGACTAGCGGGCTATGGTTTGTTGGCTTTCGTCAAGGTCATAGCACGTTAGGGGCAAAATATTATAGGGAATTTCAAGTGTTGAAATTTGCAATGAGATTGCATACCTTCTATGAGATAGTTGGATCCCGATACCCACTGCGAGTAATTGTTACTCCTGGGAGAGTTTTACACAGGACAATTAGCCGATCAAGTAGGTGTCTAGAAAGGTGTCAACGGGGTTACGCCTCTGGGAAAACGAGGTTTACTTTAATTAGGTCCGTGCGAAAGCACGGGGAACCTCCCTCAAAGTACCGACACTGGCCTGGCTGAAAGATTGACGAAGTTGTAGGGTGTAATTAATCCCGGCTAGTCTTTCCTTTTAGGGTTTGAAGGAAGATTTGATAAAAACAGTGGGAGCCATCCTGATTAGATAAAATAATAACCAATCCGATCTTGCAAGAGCATACGCTAAAGTGTTTTCTTCTCTCTCTCTCCAGGTAGCGACCATATCATGCCTTAATCAAGATAATAATATGGACGTATTGACCGAACCCGCATGTTATACTGTGCTGGGAAACATTGGTTCCGTTCTTTCTTATAAGAGTTATAGGACTGAACAGGATATAGGGGAATACCGGGATTCCCATGCCACCCGAATGAAGAAAGTACATGTTGATGCATTTTCTTCGGGTGTGTTCGTTACAGAGAACTGTTTCTCCATTTGCTCTACATCCTGGGTATTGGATACCGGGTCAGGATCCCATATATGTAATCAGTTACATGGGCTTAGGAAAGGTAGAGAACTTGGAGAAGGTGATAAAGACATAAGGGTTGGAAATTGTGCAATTGTTGCAGCTAAAACCGTCGGGGAATATCATCTTGTATTGCCAACTGGTAATACATTAATTCTGAACGAATGCTATTACATGCCGAACCTGATATACAACATTATATCGGTTTCTTTGTTGAGTAAAGAGGGATATAATTTTTGTATTACAGGATAATGTTATGAACATTTTCCTTAACCAAAATTTGGTTGGATCAGGCACGTCGTGCAATGGCATTTATGTTCTAAATCAATCAACAGTTCTGAGCATAACAAACACACACAAGAAGAAGAGTTCAGAACTGAACGAATCCTTCTTGTGGCATTGTAGACTGGGTCACATCAATGCGACACGACTAGCTAAGTTACATAAGATGGATATTTGAAACCGTTCGAATTTTCATCTTATGACACATGCCAGTCATGTCTCAAAGGCAAGATGACCAAAACTCTGTTTACGGAACACGGAGAAAGAGTTACCGAACTCTTGGGACTGATACATAGTGATGTATGCGGTCCCATGTCTACACATGCCAAGGATGGTTCTTCGTACTTCATTACATTCACTGACGATCTCTCAAGATACGGACATGTGTTCTTGATAAAACACAAGTCTGAAACTTTTGAGAAATTTAGAGAATATAAACAAGAAGTCGAGAACCAAACCGGGAAAAGTATTAAAATCCTTCGATCTGATCGAGGAGGTGAATACTTGAGCAATGAATTCCTGGACTTCCTAAAAAAGAATGGGATTCTCTCTCAGCTGACTCCTCCATATACACCACAGCACAACGGTGTATCAGAACGGAGGAACCGCATCCTATTAGATATGGTGCGCTCTATGATGAGCACAGCTGGGTTACCTATGTCCTTCTAGGGGTATGCGCTAGAGACAGCCATACATCTATTGAATATGGCCCCCACCAAATCTGTGCCTACCACTCCATATGAGATATGGAAAGGGAAGAGACCATGTCTTAACTATGTTAAGATATGGGGTTGTCCAGCCTATGTCAAACGACAAAATCCGGACAAACTCGAGGCACGGTCTGTTCTATGCAAATTTATAGGATATCCCAAAAATTCACAAGGATATATCTTCTACCACACTGAGGAACAAAGGGTGTTTGTTTCTCGGCATGCCACCTTTTTAGAAAAGGAATTTCTTGCAAAAGAGATTAGTGGTCATGAGGTAGAACTGGAAGAGGTTCCAGCTACAAAAGCTGCAACAGAAGATTTGGTAGAACAAGAGAATTCGGTAGTTCCCAACGAACCTCAGCCTCTCTGCCGGTCTAGTAGGGTTCCTCACCCACCTAAGAGATACTACGGTTTTCTCATGGATGGTGGGAGCGAGGATTGCATCATGGTTGATGATGACCCAACTAGTTTCGAGCAGGCCATCACGAGTGGAGACTCAGTGAAATGGCTGGATACAATGCGGTCCGAGATGGAATCCATGTACACCAACAAAGTATGGACTTTGGAAGATGCTCCTGAAGGGGTAAAACCCATTGGGAGCAAGTGGATCTTCAAGAAAAAACTTGGTGTAGATGGGAAAGTGGAGACTTTCAAAGCTAGACTTGTTGCAAAGGGTTTTCGTCAAAGACCAGGTGTGGACTATGACGAAACCTTTTCTCCAGTGGCTATGCTTAAATCCATCCGGATCATGCTTGCCATCACTGCATATCATGACTACGAAATCTGGCAAATGGATGTTAAGACCGCCTTTCTAAACGGTGATTTAGAAAAGAGCGTGTACATGACTCAGCCAGAGGGCTTCGTAGATAGTGGGAGCAGCAGGAAGGTGTGCAAGCTGCTTAAATCCATTTATGGATTAAAACAAGTATCGCGGAGTTCGAACATCTGCTTTGATGTCGTTATCAAAGAGTTTGATTTCGTCAAAAACGTAGATGAACCTTGTGTCTACAAGAAAGTGGCAGAGAGTAAGGTTGTCTTTCTCGTATTGTACGTAGATGACATACTCTTGATAGGAAATGACATTCCTATGCTGCAATTGGTCAAGCTCTTCTTATCACAAAGATTCTCAATGAAAGATCTAGGTGATGCCTCCTGCATACTGGGAATTATGATCTATAGAGATAGATCTAAAAGGATATTGGGATTGTCCCAATCCAGGTACATTGATACCATACTAAAGAGGTTTAGTATGGAAGAGTCCAAACGTGGGTTTTTACCCACGATCTCAGGGCTCACTCTCTCCAAAGAGATGTCTCCCAAGACTGATTTGGAGAGAGCTCGCATGCAAGGGATACCCTATGCTTCGGCTGTAGGCTCTATCATGTACGCGATGCTATGTACCAGACCCGATGTAGCATACTCACTAAGTGTAGTGAGTAGGTATCAAGCTGATCCTGGAGAGAGTCACTCGACAGCTGTGAAGAGCATTCTCAAGTACTTACGAAGGACTGAAGAGATGCTCTTGGTGTATGGTAACGGAGAACTCCAAGTGGAGTCCTTTACCGATTCGAGCTTCTAGAGTGATAAGGACGACTCTAAGTTGCACTCGGGATTTGTCTTTACCCTTTACGGAGAGGCGGTTAGCTGGAAGAGTTCCAAGCAGGAAACCGTGGCAAACTCGACGATGGAGGCTGAATACATCGCTGCCAACGATGCTGCCAAAGAGGCTGTCTGGATCAAGAAGTTCATTACTGAACTTGGAGTGGTTCCATCCATTGAGCATCCAATACCTTTGTATTGCGATAACAATGGAGCGGTGGCTTTGGCCAAGGAACCCAGGTCCCATCAGCGATCCAGGCATATTCTGAGGCGGTATCACCTGATCCGAGAGATAGTTGATCGCCGGGAGATCGAGGTCAGGAGGGTTGACACGAAGAACAACACTGCAGATCCACTCACGAAGGCCATTCCCCAGATACAGTTTGAAAGACTCTTCGGGATGCTAGGTATGCGATACTACAGCAGCTGGCCCTAGTGCAAGTGGGAGATTGTTAGTTGTATGTATGCCCTAGAGACCAGTATTGTACAGATGATGTATATTATATTGGCTGCTTAGACATATATAGAGAGGAATTTCTTGCTCGATATGATAGTATGCTATCTGGTTGCTCTTTATCTTAACATGCATACTTGTCTCTTTATACTGTTTTATAGTTACATACTGTTTTATAGTTACATGTTGGTAAAGCCCTTAGGATGTGTACTTGACTACCTAGATTATGATGCAGATCATACTGGTGGGGACATGGTAGTCCATAAGTACATCCTTCAATATCCCTAGTCGTGGGTGTATCGAGACGGGGCATCGATATACCAGTGTAGACTAGCATATACGCTTCTCGACCCATAAGATGGGCGATGGATGATCCCATATCCATTGGTGTTTGACATCAGAGATGGTATACGGGTGCTCAGTGGAGACTGGGTACACTGGACGGACTCACCGAGAACTCCCAGATGGTATTATACCTCACGTCAGATGGCAGTTCTCCGATGACACTTGTGCAGGTTAGTCTGTAGACCCGAGATCGTCATAGAGTCTTGTGTGATTCCCACTGTGCTTTGATTTCCACCTTACCACGTTCATGAGGGGGTGCAAAACGGTGGTTTTTGGGTACAGTACCGAGTCACATGGAGGCAAAGAGCGATAGGAGGGGTTTTGTCTCTCCCAGTATTGGGGGTTGATGTTGCGCTGTGCTCGATTGGCCATAACAGGGAAGTCCCTGGCCAGGGCTGAGTTAGAGATTTACTAGTAAGTGTTACCAGTAGTTTCTCGACCCGTTATGAGCCTCACATCGGCATGACTTATCGGTTGTTGGGGTCTGACGTTTACCACCCCTAAACTTGATATGCGGCATATCAGATGAGGAGACCGGACTGTACGGGAAGTGTTACCGACAGGCTTTTATAGGAGTTGGAGCGGGCTTGCTTGCTGATCTTCTGATCGCTCAATACCCGGATGTCCGTTACGTCCAGCTAGTACCGCTGAAGGCTTGTGGGTGCTTGATGTGATCATCACCTACTGCCGGCGTATTGACGAGTCTTTAGAGTCCTACACAGAGGTTTTACCAGCTCAGGAAAAATGAAATACGAGCGCATATGTGATATGTGCGAGACCGAGAATGATGCGTGTATGTGATACCGTATTCTATTCTCGCGACTTTTTATATCGCGAGGTTATATGTGATATAGCCGGGTTATCGAATCAAGTGTTGATTCGATAAGTCGATACAATGGATGTTAGTCGCTTATATGTGATATGACCGGATTATTAAGTCAAGTATTGATTTAATAATTTATTGTATAATTGTATATTTGATATACTAGTTTACATTAACTAACACTTGTTCACTTTAGGTTTTTTCTCACATGTACACAACTTTAATATATATATATGATATATATTAAAATTGTGTTTTCTTTTTGTATCATGGTTGATGATACACATGACTTGGGTGTATGAGACTTACACCATGCTATTTATTATGTTGGGTTTTTATATTTTAAGTAATTACAAAATTAGTGGAGAATTAGCACAATGCATGAAGCTTGTGGAAGCTTGTGGATGCATTGACTAATTCCACTAAATTTGTTTTTACTATGGATATTTCTTAACCCAACCATAAGTATTAGCCATGGTTAAGTCTCTACAAGAGTTAGTATATGATACTCACTCACCATGGT
The DNA here is from genome assembly GCA_030015575.1 of Agapanthus africanus. NCBI lineage: Eukaryota > Viridiplantae > Streptophyta > Magnoliopsida > Asparagales > Amaryllidaceae > Agapanthus > Agapanthus africanus. The sequence goes on along the minus strand of CM057340.1, from coordinate 502,438,946 downwards.
TAGCTTACTCACTTGATCATTATCCTCATCTTTTTCTTTTGTTCATCTTCTTCTTCATTGTTAAAAAGAAAAAGCTTGCTAGGGTTTGATCCAAAAGTGAGAAAGATTGTGAGAAATAAAATTCTAAAGAGAACCCCCTTCCTATTTCTCCATCCTCTACTAGACTAGCACTTTAGTTTAGGGTGTTTGCTTCACTAATTTTCAAGTTAGTGAAGTAGAAGCTTGAGTTGGCATCCCCTCGACGTAGATCATCTTCGGCCTTGAACACTTCAAGCAAGGACGCGTCTTTCGCCTCGTAAAACCATGCAAGAGACCGGGAGAACCACGATCGCAGCGAAGGGACTTCAACAAAGAGCTAAAGAAGTGAAGGACCGATCTACAAAGGTTGTATTTCGTATTCACTTAGCCGTAAACGTAGTTTACTAGCATATGAAACCCTAATTTTCTAGCAACGATCTTATTTAGGGTTATTCTGCACGGCTAAAATTTTAAACGGGTATGGTTGATGCATTGTAGAACCTTATTAGAGTGCCTAGTAACCTACAGTAACAACAGCTCGTTAGTATCTCGCACGAACCTCAGGTTCCACTCGTCTTTATTATCGTCCACTTCGACATCACATCACGATATCTACGTACTGCAACGGTTCTCGGTTACTGTCAATCCGGAGTCTCTCACACGGATTCGAAATCACAAACTCGGTATCTTCATCTCTCTGTAGAAGATCTCTAGCCGAACACTTCCTCGAGAACTCGCCCCAACCATCGGAGGAATGCTCAATACTCGTCCGTTCTCGATCAACTCACAACGCATCTGGGTGAGGTCCTCTATCCGAAGCTGGTCAGCTTGCTGCTCTCTTATCACATGATATTCGGACGACGTCAAACTTTTTGATTGATTTGTCAAAGTCCCATAATTCTCCGAAATCTCAACACCTGAGCACGGTCTAATAATATCCCGCACATGCCACAGTACCTATGGACCAACCGTAGAAGGGCAAACCTAAGCCTTACTGATGGCACCGCTGAACTGCTGCAAACCCTAAGGTTCAGAAGCGGTTCCATGGTCATTATGTCGAGTTAGGATTTCATTCTTCTAGAGGGTCCACAGAATTACTTGCCTGTTCCTTCAGATACTTTAAACTTGGAAAAATGGGTTTCTGACATTCGTTCGAATTTTTTAACTTCACCTTGATGATATGTGGATACCCTTCGTCCGCAGGCTAAGCAATGCCTCAATCCTCCAGGAAAGATGATACATCAACGGTCATCTCTAGATCGGTCTACACTAGATCTGAGTAAGACTCTCCACACTGGAAATCTTCAGCTCAACTGGGCCTGCGTAGGCGCATCAATCTGACGAATCACCTTCGTCTCTCAACTCGGGGTAGACTAGCTATCACCTGTCGCAGCTCTGCCTGAACCTCCTTTGTATTTTTTGATCTAAAACCATAATACATGATAATAATAAAGACATCCCCAAGCGGGAGCTAGCTCTTCGCTAACCGACAGATCACAAACACGCAAGACAGTATATAAAAGTATACGATGCCCAACGGTGAAGTTCACAACAAAAGATAAAGAAATAAGCAAGACATAAATCCCCAAAGCGAACAAAAAACCCATCGCACATGTCTCGCAACTACAAACCTTGCTAAGTCTCATTACTTATACAAATACTAGTTTGATTGATGGAGTTGACTAGATACAATGTGAAATACAAATACAAGAGTGGGTACGATACACATGTCTCACCTACCCAAGCAATCACCCGAAAGCAACTGTGTGCCAGCGATGCCGCTACTGATCCATGCGGTCAACCTGCAAGAACTGTGGCACAACGGGGGTGAGTTGCCAACTTGTGAGTAGAAAAACATCAACAAGCAGAAATCGAATAAATAACGACTCCTAGGTCAACTATATCATAAAGGTAATACTATGATATCTAGAGTGACCGTAACTGTATATGTGCCAGCAAGGTAAATCAATGCCTATAAGCATGTGGATATCATCCAACAATGTAGTCAATGTACGAATGCATGTGGATCTCGTCCAACCAGAGAATCAATGCATGTATGCATGCGGATCTCGTCCCCGTGTTAACCAATGACACAACAATATTATGCATGTAAATATCATAAAAACATATGCATGAAAATATGAGGATATAAATCAACGTGTATCTCTCGCGACACAACAAATCATGGAACCTGAGTGTCCAGCATCGACACTCGAAACATCATGAAACCCGTGCCCAGCATCGGCACGTAAATCCTCATATCTCTCGGGCTCCATCAGTCCTGATCGGCCCATATCATCTCTCGACTCCGATCGGTATCCTCCGGATAGCCGCCAGGTCCAACCAATCATCGGTAGGCACTAGCCACCCTGTCAGGCTCATCGTCTACTCTACGAAAAACATTTCTCACCCCGGGGAACCATACCAGATTCAACAAAAGACAGAAATAAATCCACTATCTGTTTTACGTCAAGCAATACGTGGAGTAACTCCCGATATAGCAGTAAAAGCAAGGCGTGTAGGCGGATCGACTCATCAAGTTCCTATTGAAATAAGATCTACACAAGGAAAAGCACTTGCCATTCGTTGGTTATTAGGGGCATCCCGAAAACGCCCGGGTCGAAATATGGCTTTCAAATTAAGTTCCGAATTAGTAGATGCTGCCAAAGGGAGTGGCGATGCCATACGCAAAAACAGATAGAGGAGGATTTATTCAATCACATAGTTTGGGCTCCTAGAATATGGAGCCCTTGTAGCAATCTATTGGATTGTATCGAAAGGCCCACTGAATTGGGATTTCCCTATTGGGCCGGGTCATTTCGGGGCAAGCGGATCATTTATCATAAAGAGGATGAGCTTCAAAAGAATGATTCGGAGTTCTTGCAGAGTGGAACCATGAAGTACCAGACACGAGATAGATCTTCCAAAGAACAAGGCTTTTTTCGAATAAGCCAATTCATTTGGGACCCTACGGATCCATTCTTTTTCCTATTCAAAGATCAGCCCTTTGTCTCTGTGTTTTCACGTCGAGAATTCTTTGCAGATGAAGAGATGTCAAAGGGGCTTATTACTTCCCAAACAAATCCTCCTACATCTATATATAAATGCTGGCTCATCAAGAATACGCAAGAAAAGCACTTCGAATTGTTGATTCATCGCCAGAGATGGCTTAGAACCAATAGTTCATTATCTAATGGATCTTTCCGTTCTAATACTCTATCCGAGAGTTATCAGTATTTATCAAATCTCTTCCTATCTAATGGAACGCTATTGGATCAAATGACAAAGATATTGTTGAGAAAGAGATGGCTTTTCCCGGATGAAATGAAACATTTGATTCATGTAACAGGGGAAATATTTCCCATTCCTTAGCCGTAAAGATATGTGGCCATGAAAAAAGGGATTAAGTGAAACAGAATTGGCCGGGTGGTAGAGTCGTGGAAACACTTGTTTATTCTATATTTTGGACCTTAGCTCCATGGAAAAATATGCTACTGCTGAAGCATGGAAGAATTGAAATCTTAGATCAAAACACTATGTATAGATGATATGAACTGCCTAAATAAGAATTCTTGAACGGTGAACAACCAAAGCCTATTGAATCAATTCCATACTGGTTCAAAATTAAATTAGAGGAATGTTATGGTAAAACTTCGTTTGAAATGATGTAGTAGAAAGCAACATGCGACTTGAAGGACACGATTCGCTGTGGATTCTTACATCCTCCATTTTCTATAGGAATGAAGATGCTCTTGAATCGACATAGTTTGTTCTGTTCCTCTTAGGAGCCTAATTTGTGTTGGGTTGGTAAATAGGAATAGTACATAATGGAGCTCGAGCAAAAAGCATTGATTCATTTATCAGAGGGAAGAATCTAGGGTTAGTAACAATTAATAAGTTAGACCAACTTTGTAAGTATATCCTCAATATTGAAATAAAAATCGAGGGATTCAAATTCGAACAAGTTTGAAATAAAAAAGTAAAATTTGTCGGAATTGGTAAAGTAAAATTTTTCATTTCAATTCAAATTCAAAGTATATTATATTACAAGGGAATCAACCGTTCGTATTATCTTTCCCTTCCATAGAAAGAAATAACAAAAAACAAAAGGTATGTTTCTGCCATTTGAAAAAAGGGGGGAGTAAGGATCACCGAAGTAATGTATAAACCTAATGATTTTACAAAGAAAAAAGAAAAGATTCTGCAACAAGGAAACACTATTTTCAATTGTCTCAATAATTTTATTATAATGCGGAGAAAAAATATATTTGAGACGAGACAAACAAAAGAGATTAGAGACGACTCAAGAAATGTCTAAGGATTTACTTTCGAACTTTTTCAGAATTACCTAACTTGACTTATGAGTATGAATGATATTTCTTTTTTTTTCTGTAAGTAAGAACAAAAAACGACTCAAAGTTTAATTCATGAGTTTATTGATCTATTTACTATTAGATACAGAAATATTAGAATCATTTTTTCTCGAGCCGTATGAGGAGAAAACCTCCTATACGTTTCTGGGGGGAGGTATTGTTTATCTACATCTATCCCAATGAGCGATCTATCGAATCGTTGCAATTGATGTTCGATCCCGAAGAGAAGGAAGAGATCTTCGAAAAGTGGGTTTTTACGATCCGATACAGAATCAAACTTATTTAAACGTTCCTGCTATTCATTATTTCCTTGAAAAAGGTGCTCAACCTACAGGAACAATTCATTATATTTTAAGGAAGGCAGAATTCTTTAAATAAATCGTAAAGAAATAAAAAAAGGAAGGGTCTAGTATCTAGTTTGGGTAATTATTTACCCACAATTTGCTCTTTTCTTTCTCTATTTATACTTAGTTTACCTTTTTTCTTGTTGTGGGAATAGGAATCCATTAACAAACATGGAACGAACCTTGCTTATTGTACCTCTATTGATTGAATAAACCCGATATTTTATATTTTTTTTCCATACCTTTTCTTTATCTTTTTTCATCTAAATTTCTTATTTATGTTGTGCCAATCCAACACAAATCCTTATTTTATTTACTTAATTAAATTAATTGAATTTTTTTTCTTAATATTCCATCCATATTGACAATGGTGTATCGAACAAATATAATTCGATCGTAGATAAATAGATCTGTTTATTACGACCCCTATTGGTTTTTCCTTTACTTCAGTCAAATGATGGGTTTGCCGGATTTACTGTTATAGTTATACAAGATCTATGAAAATCAAAAATTTTTAGAAAAACGTGGGTCTATAAATGTATAAATTTTTACAATTTTATTTTGAATCCATTGTTTTTTTAATCCGATCTGTTCATTTTGTTATTTTGGTGCTTATAATTGATCATAAAATCCTTCCTTTATATATTTTTTTGTTAGTTCAATATTTTGACGTAGTTGTACAGTGCAATTCAATTAATCTTTTTTGATCGTATCTAACATCTACATATCATATTTATCTGGGTTGCTAACTCAACGGTAGAGTACTAAGCTTTTAAGTGCGACAATGATCTTTTACACATTTGGATGAAGCAACGAATTCGTCCAGGCTATTGGTAGAGTCTATAAGACCGCGACTGATCCTGAAAGGTAATGGATGGAAAAAACAGCATGTCGTAATAATAAGAATAAAATTTAATTTTTTATTCTATTCTTATTATTTTTTAGTAGAATTTTTAGTTGATCCTTACCGGATCATTTCAAAATTGGGTTTTCTTTTTGGAAGAGGACAAAAGAAATTCACATTTACAGTAGAGTCTTGTGAATAAATGGATAGAGCTCTGTGGCTCCAATTCTTGTAAAAAAAAAGCAACGAGCTACTATTCTTAATTTTAATAATTACCCGATCTAATCAGACGTTAAAAAAAAAATAGTGCCTGATGCGGGGAAGGGTTCTTCTGTGAGTGGACCTTTGATTCTTTTTTTTTCTTTTTTAATAAATCCTAACTATTCGCTATTATGGATTGGAAACGAATGTGTAGAAGAAACAGTATACTGACAAAAAGAATTTGTTCCAAAGTCAAAAGAGCGATCAGGTTGCAAAAATAAAAGATTTTTGACCCTCTGGTAATTATAACGAAGATAACCCGTTGGATAGAAGGGTAAAGGAAAAAGATCTGTTCATTCGACTCCCTGTTTCCGGGGTATATATTTTTTTTCCATACATATCCCGTTCTGACCATATTGCACTATGTATAATTTGATAACCCAAGAAATGCCTACTGTTTCTGATTCAAGTAGAAATGTAAGTCAATGGAAGAATTACAAGGATATTTAGAAAAGGATAGATCTCGGCAACAACACTTCCTATAACCGTTACTCTTTCACGAGTATATTTATGCACTTGCTCATGATCATGGTTTAAATAGTTCGATTTTTTACAAATCTGTTGAAGTTTTTGGTTATGACAATAAATCTAGTTTAGCACTTGTAAAACGTTCAATTATTCGAATCTATCAACATAATTTTTTGATTTCTTTGGTTAATGATTCTAATCAAAATAGATTCGTTAGGCAAAACCATAACAATTTTTTTTATTCTCATTTTTATTCTCAAATGATATCAGAAAGTTTTGCAATTATTGTAGAAATTCCATTCTTGCAGCGATTAGTATCTTATTTCGAAGAAAAAAAAGAAATACCAAAATATTATAATTTACGATCAATTCATTCAATTTTTCCTTGTTTAGAGGACAAATTATCTTATTTAAATTATGTTTCAGATATACTAATACCTCATCCCATCCATATGGAAATCTTGGTTCAAATTCTTCAATGCGGGATTCAAGATGTTCCCATTTTTCATTTATTGCGATTCTTTCTTCATGAATATCATAATTGGAATAGTCTTTCTCATTAGTCAGAAGAAATTTATTTATGTTTTTTCAAAAGAAAATAAAAGAATATTTCGATTCCTATACAATTCTTATGTATTTGAATGTGAATTTTTCTTAGTGTTTATTCGTAAACAATGTTCTTATTTACGATTAATATCTTCTGGAACTTTTATTGAGCGAACACATTTCTATAGAAAAATAGAACATCTTCAAATAGAACATTTTATAGTAATATGTCGTAACGATTTTCATAGGACCTTATGTTTCTTCAAAGATACTTTCATGCATTATGTTCGATATCAAGGAAAAGCAATTCTTTCTTCAAAGGGGACTTGTCTTCTGATGAAGAAATGGA